>JAQQTP010000081.1:48952500-50202500 GCA_029884605.1 Ormosia emarginata | reverse complement strand
CTGGATTTGATGCAGAGATCTCGGTTAGATCCAAATTAACAATTCAATTGCGCTTCAAGTGTTCTATGAAGGGTCTATGATTGAATCCACCCAATCTTGGATAGGTTTCTAAATTGACTGCTCTTTAATTGTTATTTCTTCTATTAATTTTGTTAAGTACGATCTTAAACTGTCAAACCCCCCTTTGCTAACTTTCACTTGATTTGATTAAATTGCATTTACGATCCTTGAGGAGACGATCCGGTGTTGTCACTGTGCTACAAGCTTAGGTAATAACTTCGGTTATAATTTTGACTGATTTCGGTGCTCGTCACCAACATTGTTTGATCTTATGAATGAAAAATTTTTACGTGCTTTTTCAATAAAAAAATTCTTATTATGTATTATTTATTGAATACTATCTTAGTTATGTGGATTATTACTCTATCATATACTTTAACGATATTTTCAATATTATAACTAAAGTAATATATATTGAATTGGTCTAGGAATATCTAATTTTTACTTATCAATTATGCACGCTCTCATTAGCTCAATCAAATATTTTGAGAAAACATATTACAAATAGTATTGAGTCACTCATTCATTTTCCCTTTAAAAAAAAACCGCAATTTCATGATTGTAACTAGATTGAGTATAAACCAAATAGGCGTGCGATTGAAATTTCTCTATCATCACCAAGTTACTTTCATATATAGGGTTATAGGCCAACATGAAGTTCAATTGAAGCTACAGCTCAAACTACAGGCTCTATCATTTTTCTTATCAACTACTGTGTATATCAAACAAGTCTTAAGAATTAAGATGTACTCAAGTGCAGTACCAGACATGAAAGAAAAAGGGTACATGGGCACGTGAAAGTGTATCAAGGCATTTGGGCATTGGGTCCAAACTTCACCAATATTTAGCTGATGAATCAAGATTGTACACTACCGTAACGGGCAATGGACCAAAAGGAGAAAAAAATCCAGCAATGAAGATAGACTTAGGCCATATTTTGGGTTATTGCGTTGTTTGGAATTAGTCATTTGGAATTAGTCAGCAGAAGATCAAGTTTAAATTATGGATTTAATCATGTTAAAGTGGTTATAATTGGTTGGAAGCTACATGACAACCACTTCCCATGAAAATAAGGGTAAGGTTGGAAGCTCAGATTTATGGGGCAGTTGTGTAGTTAACATATTGAATTCATTCAACTAGAAATCAAGATAAGTTCATGGGTTTGAGTAGGTCAATGAATGTTCAACCACTTAAAAATTGCATGGTAACCATCTTCCTTGAACATATGGATAAGATTGAAGTGGTCAACTTGTGGAGCAATCGTTCAGCTAATGCTAACTTATTTAATATATTTGGTCTCTAAACTAAAAAAACTTAACTTATGTGGCAGAAACCTCCACTCACATTGTTAGGCATGATTCCACAATATTGTAACATGGGATATTAGAGTTAGTTCAAAGGGCAATTACAAGGCCGAAGGTTCAAGTTATTGGATTTCAACAGTTCACAAAGTGGGATGAAAATGATTTGAAGGTGAGGTGTTGTTAAAGAAAAATCTATTACTACAAATGAGAGCACACACACTTGACATCTTCGTACCTTTGGATTATAGTTGGAACTTTTTCCATGTTCATTTTGCTCCTTGGTTTCAATATCTTCATCACAAATTCTTCTGATATACTCTTTTCAATTTTGTTTAAGATAGTATAAAGAAAACCTTTTGCATTAATTTCAAAAAGAAGGAAATAGACCAACATTAAAAGGACCTAAAAGTAGGAAGGAGAGTGTTCTGATGTAGAACCAGAGGGTGCCTGAAGAGGCACGTGTACGGTGGTTTCTTCCCTCTCCTTGCGGTTGCAGCCACCGTGAATCTTGAACAGGGGGGTTGGATACCTGCAAAGGGACTTCAACGCTCAAGTTAGGTGATGTACAAAGAGAGTATACACCGTATGAATTACAGCTACCTTGTTAGAAATGCCATATCCTGATACTTGTAGTGCATATATAGGGTCTTTGAGCATTCATCGTAGAGTACAAGTACGTTGAGATCGTGGCTTGACGAGGGGGGTGCCTTCTCCCCACGATCGTTCGGGTAGAGCCTTAACGGAAGGTGCCTCCCTCCCACGATCGTTCAGGCAGATCCCTGGAATCTCGCGCCTGTCGTGTCAGTAGCAACCACTGTAGCAGATAGTCATGGTCCCCACACTATAAAGGTCATCATTGGCAGTAATCAGGTTATAAGCAAACCTATAGAGTGTTGTTTGGGGAATACGACTAGTACCCGTGTACGGACATCCTGCCAGAGTGCATACTATGGATCCTGGTGGTGTACATGTCAGGTTTGCCCTTTAGGGGCGGTATCCCGGACCACAGTCCAGAACAGTTGCCCCCAACTTGGCGCTTAAGTAGAACAATTAAGTGTCAAGGTATTTAGATCGAGGACAGGGATCCGTTGCGTTATGGGAATCCGTAGAGACCCACATCCATTGTCTGGGGTGTACTCCCGGGGTTGGCATATACCGTCATTCCATCATTTGGGGTACGTCTTGCCCTTGTGCATAGTTACACAGGATCTTTTGTTTTTTTTCGTGCTTTGCAGGAATGCTGAGTCACCTTGGGAAACATCTTGTTCTGACTTTATTAGGCATTAAAGACCCATTAATTTTCTGATGTTTCCCGATAACATGCTTCCCCTTCGCCCAATTAGAATCGAAGAGCATTAAAGGGCATCTTACCTTACGCAATTGGTACGTTGCTCTTGGGTGCAATTGGAATGCCTTGCTTTTCCTATAAAAGGGGAGCATTTTCATTTGAAGTTGACACTTCTTCTGTTGCATACCTCTTGCTCTGTAACCTCACTTTGAGTGATTTCTTCCTTCATGGCTCTCTTTGCATTTCCTTCATGCCTTAAGAGGGTTCTGTCCACTGCAAGAGCCATATTTCTGTTTTTTCCAAAATGCTTGAAGTTATTTTGCCACTCCTCAAATGTCCCTTTTAAAGGGTGGCCTACTTTCCCAGCGTAATTATAGAGGGCAACTTACTTTTCCAGCGTACCCTGGTTGCTTGTTTGATATTTGTCGTCACTGGGGAAGCTTGAGTCGCCTACTGTGTTGGACAAGATTCTTCAGAGCTGGGGCGTTCACTCTCCTTGTTCTTGCCTGGGGATGTAATGGTTGCTTCGCCCTGAACAAGCCCTCGGGTAAGCAGGAGGAACTATTGAAGCTGCTCCATGCTTTGGAGTGCCTTAGGAGAATCGTGAGACTAGCTAAGACTTTGGTGGAACGATCTCCTTCATAAAAGGTTGCACCCCATCCATTGAAAGAAGGTGCATCCTGACTTTTATTGGTGGAGGCAATGCAGAAGATTTGGCGTTCTAGTACCTGATATCGGTTTGCCGAGGTTCTTCAAAGCCAATCCACTTTTTCAAGAGGCTGATGCGGATTCCGGGGAGCCATGGTAGTGGCAATGACTCTTCATACCACGGAAGAAATGCGGATGCGACATGGCCCAGGATGCCGTGACGATGATATCAGTTCCTTCCTCCGGAGTCCTTTTTTTTCTTTAAGGCTTTCATGTCTCTATACTTTCTTTTCCCTCTCTTTTTATTGTAAGATGATGTATGTAATGAGAATAAGATTTATAAATAAAAGCTCTTATCTTTGTATCTTCTTTTCTTCTTTTTCTTCTTTCTTTTCACTATCTGAAGGTTTTATGTTCGACCAGGGTAAGTCCAACGCTTGCTCCGGGATGGCGCTATTTCTTTTCGTCTATCTGGGGTCTTTTACGTTGACTGGAATGAGTAAAAGCGCTTACACCGTCATGCCTCCAACTTGGTGCTTTGTCTTGAAAAGTCAAAGTGACAAGTTCTAAAGTTGTTATTTATGGTCTTTGTGTTTAAAGCCGAGGTTCATGGAACATTTCTGAACTTCGTCCTTCGGAGGTTACTTCTCGTTTGAATTGTTGCGCTATTGTCCTTGCATCTGTACCAACGTCTTTTCAACTACTACTGTAACTACAAAGGCGATGTGGCGCGTTTTTAACAAATGAACGTGCCTAGAGCCTTGCGTGCCATGATGAGCACGTTTTTGAAGATTGGACCGTGAGGATGAAAATACCCCCTAACCATTTTAGCATTTATAAATGGGGGTTAAGGGTTCATTGTTCACTTTCTGCCATTTATGAGTAGTCTTCAGAGAGCTTTGTGTTGAAGAGAGGCGATTCGCAAAGATTTCTTGGCATTGTCCACCCATTTCACAACAACTCTTATTGTTTATTTGAGGTAACTTCTGTTCTCCACCCCCTTGGTGTTTTTTCTTTTTCTAGTTGCCTTATACTAGCACTGGGTAGTGGGATGGTCGTGCATTCCTTAGTGGAATGTATTTCTTATTCTTGTTACACCTTTGAATTTCTTCTTTTTCCCCTGGGAACTCTGTCTTTGCCGCACCGTACGAGGCGGAGGCATCCTTCTGAAATTTTAAAATTTTGGAGGGAAAGAAAGTCGGTGCACGGGTTCGTTGTCTTCATGTCTGAATCTTTTATTTAAATGATTCTGACAATTACTTACTAGCATATTTGATGTTCTCAGGGTTTTCATGGTGAAGGGCAAAGGAGGGGCTAGGGCCAGATTATCTGCTTCCGAGAGTCTCACCTTGGCTGAGGATAACCAAATTCGGATCCGTCATGGTCCGGGGTTAGTATATCCATGGGTAGGGGATGATGTTTAGAACCATCTCTCCAATTTTTCTTCCGAGGCTGTTCTGAGGGAGTCGATGGATTATATTCACCTGACGGACGAGAAGAAAAGGGACAAGGAGTTCTTGGCTGTATGCCCTGAGTGGAACGAGAGGGTGTGCTCTACTTGGGAGGCGGGCTCACATTTCATGTTTCTGTATGAACCTCTTTTTGTGAAGCTAGGGCTCCGTCTTCCGTTCTCAGAGTTTTAAACGGCTGTCCTCCGTGCTCTTCGTGCAGCCCTGACCTAGATTCACCCCAATGGCTGGGGTTATATTATAGCCTTCGAGAGGTTTTGTCAGGTAAATGGGTTAAGGTGTTCGGTCAACACTTTTTTCTACTTTTATACTCGGTTAAGTCCCCAAGGTTCATCAAAGCATAAGAATTGGCTTACTATTCAGTCCAGAAGTGGTCGTAAGTCCTTTGATGTCTTTTAGGATAGCTTCAAAGGATTCAAGACCAGATTTTTCAAAATTATGGCAGCCGAGGGATTCTATCCCTTTTTCCTGAATGCTGATAGGGAGCTGAAATTTCCTTTGTATTGGACACCGGATGCTTTGAGTGCTCCAACCGTGCCTTTGGAGAAGGAAAAGAACAAATTTAACCCAGATTAACTTAAGATGGTTGAGTTCATATCTCGGTATGCCGAGGAGCATAAGAATATCAATATCAAAGATGTCCTTGAGACTCCTGGTAATGACCTTCTCTTTACTTTATTAGGTGGGAAGTAGAGTACCATTGATTACCTTGAGTTGTGTGTGTGGGATTGTTTTTGTCTTTACAATCTTAATTCTTCGCTTTCTGATATGCTCGTCTTGTTTTGTTTCAGTGAGCAGGATGACATCGGGACTTTCTGTTGCAGCTTTGCATGCTTCAAGGGCGAGGAGAAAAGGGGCAGGTTCTTCGAGTGCTCCTTCTGCTTCTGCCCTAGCACCTTGTGACGTCGTTGTTGAAGAGAGTTGCTCCGGATGGCAGTGCCAAGGAGGGTGCCGGTCTCCTGCCTATTATTACAGGAAATTCTGACCCCAGACCATTCATTGACAAACACTTTATGAATGGTGAGGTAATTAGGCACATATCCCAATGAATATTGGTTCAAACTCTGACTGAACTACAGGCTTTGACACTCCACGCTACTGCCAATATCCGCTATATTGAGATGACCATCGAGGAACTTGATTATAAAGCATCAGTTGAGCTGAAGAGGAAGGATAAGGAGCTTGAGGAGGTTGCACGGAGGCTTAACACCATCCTCAAGCTTAATGAAGATGCGCAAGTGCGGATCATTAATTTAGAGAGAGCGTTGGTCGAAGTTGAGACAGATAAGAATGGGCTTGAATTAGGCAAACTAGAGGCCAAGAAGGCCAATGCTACCCTCCTTGCTCGTGTGGTTCAGCTGGAGAAGGATGTGGATAAGTTAGACGCGATCTCTGAAAAAATCAGAGGGGAACAATTCCAGAATGCTGAGGCTCAGATCCAGCACTTCAATCCTGATGTCACCCTTGCCTTAGAGAGTCTTGTGAATGCATGTGTCTTGAAGCATGTCAAATGGTTTTTGATGATAACAAAGACAAAGATGAAGATCAAAGAGCGAAAGAGCAAACCAAGATCAAAGGAAGAAATCAAGAGGTTTAGATATAGGCATTATAGCACATCAATGTTAAATGCTCCCAAGATATCTCAAATGGTTTTTCAAAAATGATTTGAATCAATATGGCTTTCAAAGATCAATTCCTAAAAGAGAACTTCTTTTACCTTGGATTATGCCAAATAATGTTCTATACTTGTTTAATCCATGTTTTCTAAAGTTAGGAATGATTTAAATCTGTTTTAAGGCTTGAAAAATGAGTTTAAAGTTTAGTGTAATCGATTACCAAGGTTTAGTAATCGATTACAAGCCAAACAGAAGCCATGTAATCGATTACCAGAAAGTCAGAGAACGTGTAATCGATTACCAGAAAGTCAGAGAACGTGTAATCGATTACACCAAGTCATGTAATCGATTACCATGTTCCCAAAAGCCAAGAACACGACCAAAGGGCCATGTAATCGATTACATCAATATGTAATCGATTACCAAAAAGTCGAGAACGTGTAATCGATTACACCAAGTCATGTAATCGATTACCATGTCCCCGTAAAGCCAAGAACACGACCAAAGGGCCATGTAATCGATTACATCAATATTATAATCGATTACCATGAAGTCGAGAGGGCGTGTAATCGATTACACAGGTCATGTAATCGATTACCACAAGCCCAGAAGGCCAAGAACACGTTGTATTTTCCATGTAATCGATTACCAAAGGCTTGTAATCGATTACCAAGGTTCTGACATGCCCAACGGCTATATTGAATGCATTTAATGCTTGGCTTTAACCACCCCCAATGGCTCTTTTAAATGAATGGGCTTTAAATACAATGGCTGAGGCATCATTAAGGGTTGTTCTTGAACCTAAAAACATCATAGCAACACATCATACGAGAATCAAACTCTGAAATCTTTTTTGCTCTGTTTTTGTCCAATCTTTGAGATATCTTTGTGAGCATTATTAGAACTTCAATTTGTATCATCTACTCTAGTGAGAGCTTCTCAAATTCAATCTTAATTGCTGTATAAGATAGAGGGTGAGGCATCCCTCAATTTGTAAAGGGTGAGGCATCCCTTTGTTTGAAGAGACTCAAGCTCAAGGGTGAGGCATCCCAAGGAGTTGAGGGCTCAAGTTTGTAAAGGTATTCAAGCACCTATTGAAGCTTGAAGATATAGTGGAAAATCTCAAGTTGTTGCTTGGGATCGGACGTAGATCACAAGTGGATTGGTGATCGAACCAGGATAAACGATTGAGTTTGTTTTCTCCAAACCCTTCTCTTTATATTTGTGCATTGCGTATACTCTTACTTGATTACTTCTCTCTTGGTTGGCTATTAAGCAATATACATTGTTCTTATCAATTCATTCATTTCAATTAGTCAATAGCTTCAACGAAAATCAATAATCAAGTGTTTTGCGAAAGAATTGCGAACTTGTTTTACAAACTCAATTCACCCCCCCTCTTGAGTATTGAAGCCACTTGGTAACAAGTGGTATCAGAGCTAGACTCTTGTATAAAGAGCTTAGCCGCTTCAAGAGTAAAGATGGCTTCAAATGGTTTTTCTAATGAAAGTTCTTCTATAAATAGGCCTCCCTTTTTCAATGGGGACGTTTATGCATATTGGAAAGAAAGAATGAAGATTTTTATTGAAGCTATTGATATTGATGTGTGGGATGCTGTTGAAAATGGTCCTTTTATCCCCACACGTCTAGTTGATGGTGTTAGAACAAATACACCAAGAAATGAATGGACCGATGATGACAAGAAAAAGGTTCAATACAACTTGAGAGCCAAGAATATCATTACTACCTCTTTAGGATATGATGACTTCTTTAGGGTGTCAAATTGTAAGACCACTCAAGAAATGTGGGATACATTGCAAGTAACTCATGAAGGTACAAGTGAGGTAAAAAGATCTAGGATTAACACACTCACTCACGAATATGAATTGTTTAGAATGAACCAAGGGGAAAGCATTCAAGAAATGCAAAAACGTTTTACTCATATAATTAATCATCTTGCTTCATTGGGAAAAACTTTTGCCAATGAAGATCTTATTAACAAAGTTTTGAGATGTTTGAGCAGAAATTGGCAACCCAAGGTGACGGCAATATCGGAATCAAGGAATCTTGTCGCAATGACTTTGGCCACTCTCTTTGGAAAGCTTCAAGAGCATGAGTTGGAACTAAACCGATTAAGTCAAAATGAGGAGCAAGATAAGAAGAAAAAGGGAATTGTACTCAAAGCCACCTCTTCCATACTTGATGAAGATGGTGAAGAGGATGCTGAAAATATTGAACTAAGTGAGGAGAATCTTAATCTCCTTGTGAGAAAATTCGGAAGATTCCTAAAGAAAAAGGGACTTCAAAGAAGACCACCCTTTCCTCAAAAGAAAGCATATCACAAAGGAGAAGGATCCTCTACTCCTCCAAAATGCTACGAATGCGGAAAACCGGGGCATATGAAAATGGAGTGTCCTACATATCTCAAGAAGATGGAGAAGTTTGAGAAAAGACCCTCCAAGGAAAAGAAAGGAAGAAGAGCATACATAGCTTGGGAGGACAATGACTTAAGTTCTTCTGACGACTCGAAAAATGAAGAAGCCCATCTTTGCCTCATGGCTCAAGGAGAAGAAGGTGGAGAAAGCGACACCGAGGTAACCTCTTCTAACCTAGAACCTCCACCTACTTATGATGAATTGCAAGATGCCTTTCAAGAATTGCATGATGAATCTTTGAGACTCACTAAATGATTTTATCTTCAAATAAAACAATCTCCCTATTGACAAACAAGGTTTCTACTTTAACTAAGGAGATAAATGATCTTAAAATTGAAAATGAGACCTTAGGACTCATAGATGCTAATTCATCATGCATGACTTGTTCCTCACATGATAATGCATCCATATCATTACCTTGTTTATCATGTAAAGCTTTTGAAAAAGAAATTGAGGACTTGAAAAACACTCTTGCAAAATTTACTATAGGAAGAGATAATTTGAACATGCTACTAAGCAAACAAAGGTGTGTTTTTCAAAAAGCCGGATTGGGATACAATCCAAATAATCATAAAAAATTCTACAATAATTTCTTTGTTCCATCTAAAACTTCAAGTACCCCCTTTATCAAATCTTTTCATTGTGGTAGGAAAGAGCATAGTGCATCCACTTGCAATGTTAGAAAGAATATAAATACTAAAGTTGGAATAAAAAGGGTTTAGGTTCCTAAAGGCACCATGCCTAACTCTAACACACAAGGACCCAAGACAATTTGGGTACCAAAAGTTAAAACTTGAATGTGTGTTGTAGGTGTGCTTGAAGACCAAGAGCTCAAATTGGTATCTTGATAGTGGTTGCTCCAAGCACATGATCGGTGATGGGTCCAAGTTCTCCTCCCTTACTCTCAAGAAACATGGTCATGTCACATATGGTGATAACAACAAAGGGAAGATTCTTGGAATTGGCAAAGTTGGTAAGACTCCTTCATCATCTATTGATAACGTTTTACTTGTTGAAGGACTTAAACATAATTTGCTTAGTATTAGTCAATTATGTGATAAAGGCAATAGAGTTATATTTGATTCAAATTGTTGCATAATTGAGAGTAAGGATGATAAACATGTTAGGTTTGTTGGTCATAGGGTCAATAACATATATATGATTAGCCTTGATGACATTTCCTCAAATGATGCTAATTGCTTTATGACTAGAGAAAATGATTCATGGTTATGGCATAGAAGAATTACTCACATTCACATGGATCACTTAAACAAATTAGTTTCTAAAGAACTAGTAATTAGTCTTCCAAAGCTCAAATTTGAAAAAGACAAACTTTGTGATGCGTGTCAAAAGGGAAAACAAGTAAAGGTCTCTTTTAAAGCTAAAAATGTGGTTTCAACTTCAAGACCTCTACAACTTTTGCACATGGATCTTTTTGGTCCCTCTAGAACTATGAGCTTTGGTGGGAATTACTATGCCTTAGTGATTGTGGACGATTTTTCTAGGTTTACATGGACATTGTTTTTATCTCACAAAAATGATGCTTTTCAATCATTCAAAAAGCTTGCTAAAGTTATCCAAAACGAAAAAGGTTTTTGTATTGCATCCATAAGAAGTGATCATGGTGGTGAATTTGAAAACCATGAATTTGAAACGTTTTGTGATGAACATGGCATTGAGCATAATTTTTCAGCCCCTAGAACACCACAACAAAATGGTGTTGTAGAAAAAAAAAAATCGATCTTTAGAAGAAATGATAAGAACTATGCTCAATGAGGCCAACCTTCCTAAGTATTTTTGGGATGCGGTTAACACCGCTTGTTATGTTATGAATAGGGTTCTAATAAGGCCAATTTTAAAGAAAACCCCCTATGAATTATACAAAGGAAGGAAACCAAATGTCTCACATTTTCATGTTTTTGGATGTAAATATTTTGTTCTAAATAATGGAAAGGATAACTTGGGGAAGGTTGATGCAAAATCTGATGAGGGAATCTTTCTTGGTTATTCTATACATAGTAAGGCCTTTAGGGTTTATAACAAACGATCTATGACCATAGAAGAGTCCATACATGTTGCTTTTGATGAGACTAACCCAAACGAGCCAAGAAAGGAGCTTGTTGATGATGTTGCAGAAATCCTTGCAAGAACTCACCTTGGAAATCAAGAAGAAGAAGTCAAGAAGCAAGAAGAAAGCCCATATGATTCCCCAAGACAAGAGGACTCTCAAATCATGGATCTTCCCAAGGAATGGAAAACATCAAGATATCATCCTCCTGACAAAGTGATAGGTGATGTATCAAAAGGGGTAATCACTCGTAACTCTCTTAGAGATGCATGTAATCATATGGCTTTTGTTTCTCAAGTTGAACCTAAAAACATAAATGAGGCCATTAATGATGAACATTGGATCTTGGCCATGCAAGATGAATTAAATCAATTTGAGAGGAATCAAGTTTGGGAATTAGTCCCAAGGCCCAATGATCATCCAATAATTGGCACCAAATGGGTTTTTAGGAACAAACTTGATGAAACGGGCTTAATAATAAGAAACAAGGCTAGGCTTGTAGCTAAGGGTTATAATCAAGAAGAAGGTATAGATTATGAAGAAACGTATGCTCCCGTAGCTAGACTAGAAGCCATTAGAATGTTACTTGCATATGCTTGCATCATGGATTTCAAACTCTTTCAAATGGATGTCAAAAGTGCCTTTTTAAATGGTTTCATTCAAGAAGAAGTATATGTTGATCAACCTCCCGGTTTTGAAAATTTTGAGTTGCCCAACCATGTTTTTAAACTTAAAAAGGCCTTGTATGGCTTAAAACAAGCTCCTAGAGCTTGGTATGAAAGGTTGAGCAAGTTTCTTTTGGAAAATGGTTTCTCTAGGGGAAAGGTTGACACAACTCTTTTCATCAAACATAAAAAGCATGACATTTTACTTGTTCAAATATATGTTGATGATATTATATTTGGTGCTACTCATGACTCTCTTTGTAAAGAATTTGCCAATATCATGCAAAGTGAGTTTGAGATGTCCATGATGGGTGAGCTCAACTTCTTCCTTGGACTTCAAATCAAGCAAACAAGAAATGAGACTTTCATAAGTCAATCAAAATATTGCAAGGAGTTGCTCAAGAAGTTTGGAATGGAAGGAGCAAAGCAAATGGCTACACCAATGGGAACTTCCTGTTACTTGGACAAGGATGAAGGAGGTAAATCGGTAGAAATCACTAAGTATAGAGGTATAATTGGCTCACTCATTTATCTTACCGCAAGTAGACCGGATTTCATGTTTAGTGTATGCATGTGTGCTAGATTTCAAGCAAATCCTAAAGAATCACACCTAAGTGCTGTAAAACGTATTATGAAATATCTAATAGGCACTTCACAAATGGGATTATGGTACCCTAAGGGTGCTTCATGTTGTTTGGTTGGTTTTTCCGATTCTGATTTTGCTGGGTGCAAAATGGATAGGAAGAGTACTAGTGGGACATGCCACTTGCTTAGAAGCTCACTAGTTTCTTGGCATAGTGATGTGTGCGGATGTAGTGATTAAAATTAAGATAAAAATCAGTTGTCAGGCCCACCAGAAAATAAAAACCTTACAACTAGTTGTAGTTAGTAAGGGTCGATCCACAGAGAACCAATTCAATTAACACTATTAAACAATTCCCAATTTAGACTCTGATTAACAATAAACAGTAAAAGGGGGGTTTGGAGTTTTGATGAACAATGAACAGCTTCAAAGATAACAATAAACAAACTGAAATCAACAATATAAGAAAATTGGTTAAGAGATTGAATCCACCGCTAGATTTATATGATAATGTAAATCCACATATTCTTTTTATTCCAACATGCTCAATTATGTTTTTATGCAATTGTGAGAGTAAATCTCTGTTTTCCTTACGTGTTGGCCAATTTAGCAACTGCTCAAATCAACTCCTAATCACTGATTAGTCATAAAGCAACCGCTCTTACAACTATCCAACAATTGCATTAAGATTTAGAAAACCAATTACACTAAGGTCTAATCACACACCGGGATTAAATTACTTAGAACATATATTTCTCTAGATCTAATACCGCAACCGCAAGCATAATAAACCTAGATCTACCACTTTTATAACTCGGCAAATAGCACAAAGATAATTATACCCACATGAACATCATACATCCCACTAGATCTACTACCGCAACCGCGCATAATAAACCTAGATCTACTACTTTGAAAGTAGGAACAAGTACAAAAACCTTCATACCAACAATAGATTCAGAAATATATGAATAAAAACATAACTGTGTTGAAATAATCAAATATGCAAAGTTTACAACATTAATACTAGCGGTTTCATCACCCCTTAACCAAAGGAGGTTTAGTTACACATAGCTAGAAATAAATCACAAGAAAAACTATGAAGAAACAAGAAGAAACTATGAAGAAACAAGAAGAAACTATGAAGAAACAAGAAACTAAGAGAGAAAATGAAGGAGAGTTACATCTTGTTCATGATAAATGGTGCCTTTTATAGAAGTCTAAGGTAACAAAATGACAAAGGGAAGTGGGTGGATGAGTGGGTGAGTGAGTGGAGTGTTTGAGTGGATGGATTAGTGGGTTGGTTTAGTGGATTGGTTTAGTGGATGAGTGAGTGGAATGGTTGAGTGGTTGAATTAGTGAAAAATGCCAAAGGACTTTTGGTGAGTGGGAAATTATGGACATGAATGGGTGAGTGGATGGATGAGTGGATGGATTAGTGGATGAGTGGGTGGAGTGGTTAAGTGGTTGGATTAGTGTATGAGTGGATGAATGGGTGAGTTAGTGGATGAGTGGATGAGTGGATGAGTGGATTAGTGGATGGATGAGTGGATGGTTGAGGACGAAAATTTCGTATCTGACTTGGAAGCCAAAAACGACCCACTATACTTCAGAATCACGAAAAGTGTTCTTCATGAACGTTGTAGATCCTTGTCTTGGCTATGAAATGGATAGCTGGTTTGTCCAATTTGGCTTCCTTAAGCCCAAGATATGTCCCAAATACCGTAGGTTGCTCAAACCCAACTTCAGCACCTCTGTTCCGACTTGCAAGCTCAAAATGACCTACTAGACTTCTTTTTCTCAAAATGTGTTCTTCATGAAAGTTGTTTATTTGGATCTTGACTATCCACTGTCCAAATTTCAGCCCATCTCCATTATTACATCTTGAGATATGATTTTATGAGTGCACACTGTTCGGATTCTACTGACAGAACCCGTATTCTAACTTCCATGTCAACTTAGGTCCCTTAGACATCTGAATCAGACTTCGAGCTCTTCATCAAAGTTGTAGAGCTTCCTCTTAGCTTTCCTACAAGATAAAATTCGTGATTTTCAGATTTCAGGAACTCAAGTTATGACCAAAATACAGAAATAGTGTAAAATCTCAATAATGCTGAAAATATTCAATTAGGACCAATTTGAGCTCAAACTCACAAAATCATGTCAAACTCAATCAATTAAGAATATGGAGAGTGTAAATGACTAAATATAAGGGTTTCTTAATGAATAAAATATGTGTTTATCAAATTCCCCCACACTTAGCTTTTTGCACTCCAGGCAAAACTCAAGACCAAAATTTTACAATCAAGAAGAACAACCAAAGGTTCAAGGGATCAAAACATTCATGAGTTAACAATTCTCCACATCTCAAACCATCAAGCAAGGTATCTTCAACATGAATCGAGAATGATAGATCTTCACAAGATTCTCTCTCAATCTCTCAAGTGTTTAAAAGGTAGGTATTTCACTCAATTCAACCCATGAAAATTGCACTACCATAAGCTTGCTTATCTTCTACTTCTCCACTACTCAAAACACATGCACACACAAATCATGAGGACTTTATTCAAGGTTGTAGTGAGGTCAAGGTAACAGGAGAGGATAAAATGGATATGAGAAGATAAATACCAAAGAGAATAAAAGCAAATGAGAGCTGAGTTCAAATAACAAGCATAAAAGTTCATCCCAACTCTAGTGTATATCCCTTTACATATTCATTTCTCAATCCTTTTCTTTTTTTAAACACTTAGTTTTTTTTTTTTTTTTTTTTTTTTTTTTTTTTTCTTTTTCTTTTATATATATGAACATAACTATATACATACATTTTTTTTTTTTTTCTTTTTTTGGCACTCTTTTCTTTTTCAACAACCATTTTGTACACACACCCCCACACTTGTTCAAAAACTCATCCATTAACCAAGCTAATGTTCTTTTATTCCCTAAGGTAAAGTAAGAACACGATTTCTCATTTAAGGCACATGATGAGCTAGAAACAAGGAATGGTCAAATAAGCTCAAAGGGGTTAAGCAAAGGAAAATATACAAGGTTGGCGGGAATCGATCGAAATTTCAAGAAATCAAAAGAGTGCTTGATATCATATTGAAAACAAGGTTGGCTATTTGGTTAAACTAGCTAATTAAGAAAGAGGGCCTCAATCATGTTCATGCATGCAAGTGAAATATAGCCTCAAAAAGAATCAAAGCAAGTTCTAGAGTGGTCATTAACATGAGTGAAAATCACACAAGAAAGAAGAGAATGACATAAATGTTGAATCCATCCATTAGGCTCAAAATCTCACAAGGTATGCATCCATCAAACTCAATTCATCAATTTAATCATCCATCACCAAGCATATCAGTTCAAGAAGGGAGAAAAGTTATTCAATCATGCAATGAACCCCTTTTTTTTTCTTTTCTTTTTTTTTTTTGAATTTTTTTTTTACAAAAAGAACATGCTGAAATCTCTCCCCCACGCTTAATATAACATTGTCTTCAATGTGAAAGAGAGATATAGAAAAGAGCAACACAACCTGATAAGAAGTGAATCAACGCCAAGCGTAAAAAAAACACACCGTCGATCGCATCGGACCACGAAAAGAAATCAAACAATAAAACTTTAGTACTAATTAGTTACTACCTAAAAAAACTCCTTACTCGCCACCAATTAAGATGCGTCTCAAGAGTAAAATTACTCCTTACTCTGCCATCACTAATTGATTTAATAAGTACATGACAATCATATCATACTTTCCAAACAAAGACAACAAATTTTTTTTATTTTTTTTTTTTTTATTTTTTTATTTTTTTTTTTTTTTTGGGTCAACTATCCTTCCCCCCAACTAAATCACAACATTGTCCTCAATGTTAAAATATAGATGAGTAAAGGACGAGAAGATATTACCTGTTGGAGAAAGTCGACACAAATTTAAACGAAAACAAGGTACAATAAAATCAAACCCATTAAAGATGAAGTCGCAGATCCGGCTTTTGTTTCTTGTTACTTCCTTCGCCGCTTCCCGTTGACCAATCTATCCGAGCTAATACCGGATCAGTACATACTCAAAAGCTTCTAATTTATCAATGAGCTCATCAATAGTGGAGGCAGAGATAAGAAGTTGTCTTCTTTGAAGGAGTGATAAATTTACGTTCCACACTCTGTCAAGAAAAAATAACAAAAGATCAAAGAAATTATTAACATTCAACAAACCAATGGGTTTATGGTGGATGTTCAGTTCAAATTTCAAGAGACAATTTGAAAAATCTCTTCCAAAGTACCAAAACCACCTGGTAAGACAATAAATGCATCGAATTGTCAACCATTGTTTTCATTCGTCCATGCATAGATGTTACCCGAATTTCTTCTCAAATTGTCTTTCCAAAGGATGTTATTTTCAGCCAAAGGTTTAGGAATAACACCTAAAACCCGATTGCCTCCTATAGAAGCGAAAGTGATACAGCCCCATTAACCCACGACAACCTCCTCCATATACAAGATGAATATTCCTCGCAGCAAGTGATCGACCAAGAGTGCTAGCTGCTGCGTTTACAACTCTAATCCCTTCCCATAACTCGACCCACAAAAAACACGGACATTTTTGAGGTTACGAATAGAAGGCCCCATTCTATACTCTTCCTCCCTTTGAGTGTTTCGAGTTGAAGGAAAATGGAGAAAATTGAGTGTTTAAGTAGGAAAAAGAATGGAAAGGGAATAATTGCACCTATGAGGGTAGGTTGGTCATTGTCGAAAAAGGTTGAAATTAAGAAACACAGAATCTTTTCTCCTTTTTTTTTTTATATTTTTTTATATTTTTTTATTATTTTTTTTTATTTTTATTTTTTTTTTTGTTTGACTTCAAGAAAACCATCAAGGTAAAGAAGTCTAGAAACCCCCGAAGGACCCTACTCAAAGGATCGTCTCACAAAAATCAAAATACAACAAAATGATACAAAGATAAAAGAAATAGAAAATGATGACATACCTGTATGTATGTACGGTGTCCATGGCGTCATCTTTATAATTTGTTAGAAAAACTTCATGAGTGCACTGAGATGAGGACATCACGTCCCTTTTTTTTTTTTTTTTTTTTTTTTTTTTTTTGTTTTTTTTTTTTGTTTTTTTACCAAAGTTTTGTTTTTTTGTTTTTTTTTTTTTTTGTTTTTGAGAGATGACATGAAGAAGAAGAAGAAGAAGAAGAAGAAGAAGAAGAAGAAGAAGAAGATGATGATATGTACAGATTGTTGTGATTGTGGCTCACATCTTCCTCTGGTTTTACGTCCAGAAACGGCTTAAACGCCTTCTATGAGTCGGGATAGGCTTCCCATCCAATTTTCTTATAAACGGCAAACAGGGTCTTTTAGAGTCGATTCCCAAGATCGTAGCGTTTTTCTTCATCCTTGAAGAGATTCCACAATTTAAGAATTTCACGATGCACCAATCCACAAGAATGCGTCTCAAGAGTCGATAAGATATCATCTAATGACTCCTTACTCATCCATTCTTAATGAAGAAAATTTTATCTTCTCTATTTGCGGAAACCATCCCCAAAGTATGACATCGCTTGTTACAGTTCCATCGTCCACATTTGTAACGACTTGTAACCTTTTTGCTCTTCTCCTTTTAGAATATGAACTTCTTCCAAGACCGGGCATATATGAGTCAAATGAAATTGAGGACTCACCTGCTAATCGAACCTTTGCTTCAATTATCCAACAGTACATCTTCGGCATACCTTTGTGCATTAACATCTCAATCTTTCACATCGAACTTTGTAGATTTTTCTCGAGCATTTTGAGGAAAAGAAGGAAAATGTTTTCTCGGGTTTGAAAGAATGACATCCATTTTGAAGGAGAAGAAGGATTCGGTTATTTTGGGAAACCGAAAAATAAACCGACTTGAGAGTCATGAGTACCGTATCCGCCACTTAACCTAAGCAACACAAAGAACTCAAGAACTTGATTTTCCAGGAATGGTTGAGTCTTTGTCCATTAACTTTACGCGCATTACCATTCCTAGGATCCTCAATATTTACGGCCCCGGAGGATACACGTGTTTGACAAAGAAAAGAACCGCGCCACCTAGATCTCAATTTTTCAAGGAGTAGGTGCGGATGATAATCTCAAAGCGAACCTTTTTGACCAATTTCCGCAACTTTTGCAAAAGGTGTAACAGACCTTGAATAAAGTAGGCCAATAAAATCCATACTTGCAAGATTTTCGCAGTTGTTGTCGTGAAGAAAAGTGACCTTCACATGCTTCCGAGTGACAAAATTTAATGGCACTACCTACCTTATTGTCAGGCACACAATTTTTTTTTTTTTTTTTTTTTTGGTTTTTTTTTTTTAGAGATTCAAATGCTTACAACCAACAAACAGATAAAAACATAATCTAAGAAACTAATGAAAACACAAAATAAAAAGGGATAAAGAGAGCAAATCTAGTTGGGTTGCCTCCCAATGAGCGCTTAGTTTATTGTCCTCACCGACATGATGATACTTTCAATGCTCCTCATATTGTGGAAGGATGAGGGTCATCACTTCCATCTCTGCGCACCGTCGGGAAGTTCATGATATGGTTTGAGACGATGACCATTGACCTTAAATGCTTTGCCGAGAATTTTCACTCTTGATCTCAATCGCACCAAAAGGAAAAACATTAGTTACCACAAACGGCCCAATCCACTTAGAACGCAGTTTACCTGGAAATAATTTGAGTCTTGATTGGAATAGCGGGACTTTTTGTCCTCTCGTGAAATTTCTTTCTCGGAAATCAATTGGTCGTGGAATGCCTTAGCTTTAGTCTTATAAATCGGGGCATTCTCAAAGGCCTCATTTCTTAGTTCTTCCAATTCCCATAATGGAACTTCCTTTGCTTTCCAAAGACCTTCCAATTCCATATTAACTTGTTTAATGGCCCAAGAAGATCGATGTTGCAACTCAACGGGCAAATGACAGGGGCTTTCCATACACCAACCGAAATGGTGACATGCCGATGGGAGTCTTATAGGCAGTCCTATAAGCCCATAAAGCATCTTCAAGTCGAGTGCTCCAATCCTTTCTTGAGGGATTCACTGTCTTTTCAAGGATTGACTTAATCTCCCGGTTGGACACTTCAGTTTGCCCATTTGTCTGTGGATGGTAAGGAGTGGAAATTTTGTGCATTACTCCATATCTCTTCAATAGAGCATCAAAGGTTTTGTTGCGAAATGGGTCCCTTGGTCACCGATGATAGCCCTTGGGGTCCCGAACCTGGAGAAAATATGTGACTTAACAAAATCTCGCAACAGTTTTAGAATCATCGGATCGAGTGGCTTTTGCTTCCACCCATTTAGACACATAATCAACGAGATAAAGAATGTATGTGAAACCAAATGAAGGAGGGAATGGTCCCATGAAATCAATACCCCACACATCAAAGAGTTCCACAAAAATGATCGGAGTCTGAGGCATTTGATTACGAGGACCAATATTACTGTTCTCGACAATGGTCACAAGACTTACGAAGTTGTAAGCGTCTTTGAAAATTGAAGGCCAATAGAAACCACATGTCAAGCACTTTATTGGTCACGTCCTTTTATCGCCAAAGTGTCCTCCACATGCATAGGTGTGGCAAAAGGAGAGGATGGAGTGTGTCTCAGAATCAGGAATGCACCTCCTAATGACTTGATCTGCACAATGCTTCCATAAGTACGGGTCATCCCAGATATAGTATTCTGATCACTCCTTAATTTATCTCTTTGGGCCTTGTTCAAACCCTCCGGAAAGTCCTTAGTAACCAGGTAGTTAACAATGTCAGCATACCAAGGGATTATGGTGTTGACAACCATCAAATATTCATCCGGAAAAGTCTCCATGATAGGCATTTCTTCCTCTTCAGTTACCAATCTACTCAAGTGATCGGCCACCAAGTTTTCGCTCCCTTTCTTGTCTTTAATCTCCAAGTCAAATTCCGGAGCAATAAAATCCATCTGAGCAATCTAGGCTTTGCTTCTTTCTTTGTTAGAAGATACTTCAAGGCTGCATGATCTGAAAACACAATCACTTTAGAACCAATTAGATATGATCTAAATTTTTCTAAAGCAAATACAACACTAGAAGTTCCTTTTCTGTGGTTGAGTAATTAAGTTGAGCATCATTTAGAGTCCTTGATGCATAGTAAATGGCATAAGGAACTCTATTAACTCGTTGTCCCAAGACAGCTCCTCTACTGCAAAGTCACTGGCATCACACATTAGTTCAAAAGGTAACTCCCAAATGGTGGCCCGATGATAGGCGCAACTGCTTAACAACTTCTTGAGTTTATTGAAAGCTTCCATACATTTCTCATCAAAGTTAAAATTAACATCTTTTTGAAGAAGTCTCAAAGGGGCAATGAGACTTTAGAAAAGTCTTTAATGAATCTCCGGTAGAAACCTCGCATGACCAATAAAAGAACGAATCTCCCGCACACTAGTGGGTGGTGGCAAAGAATGCATGAGTTCTACCTTAGCTTTATCTACTTCAATTCCCTAGCGAAATTACATGACCTAACACAATACCTTCATTCACCATGAAATGACATTTTTCCCAATTCAAGGTACCAGGTTAGTGTCAATGCATCTTTTAAGCACCAAAGTTAAATGTTCCAAACAATTTTCAAAATCATTTCCAAAGACACTAAAGTCATCCATAAAAACCTCAATGATGTTTTCAATGTAATCGAAAAATATACTCATCATGCATCTTTGGAAAGTTCCTGGTGCATTGCGAGTCCAAAAGGCATTCGCCTATATGCAAAGGTACCAAATGGACAAGTGAATGTAGTCTTGTCTTGGTCTTCTCGGAGCTATGGCAATCTGATTGTAACCTGAAAAACCATCCGAAAAACAATAATAAGAATGACCACTAATCTTTCTAACATTTGATCAATGAAAGGTAAAGGAAAGTGGTCTTTTCTCGTGGCGGCATTCAACTTCCCGTAATCAATACAAACACGCCACCCTCAGTCTCGTAACCTAGTGGGAATAAGCTCATTTTCAGCATTTCTTACCACAAGGTAATTCCGCATTTCTTTGGTACTACCTGGACCGGGCTTACCCACTTGTCAAAGAAATGGGGTAGATCACCCCCACACTTAGGAGCTTCAATATCTCCTTTTTGACAACCTCCATCATGGGAGGATTCAATCTCCGCTGAGGGTCTCTCACAGGTTTAGTATCCTCCTCCATTAATATCCTGTGCATACAAACGGAGGGACTAATACCCTTGATATCAGCTATTGACCAACCAATGGCTATCTTATGTTCATGCAAAACACTACCACTTTCTCTTCTTGCTCTTGGGTGAGTGACTTTGCAATTATTACTTGGAAGGGTGTCCTTCTCCCCCAAGAAGATGTATTTAAGATGATCAGGTAGTGCTTTCAGTTCCCAATTCAGGTGCCTCGCACAACAGAAGGTTGAGGTATATCAGTAGTAACAGGTAAATCAACAAAAGTTACCTCATGCTCTTCTGGAGTGGAAGAGAGCTCTTGTAAGGCAGAACAATTTCATCAATGTCTTCACTCCATGGCTCTTCTTCACTCTTCTTCTTTTCCTCTTGTACATCTAAGCTATGAGTTAGAATTGTATCAAGAGCATCAAAATGGTCAGTATCAAAAGCTGCAGAAATTAAAGAATCAAAAGGATCAAAAGAATCAATTAAACAAGCGAGTGCACATCACTTGGGTATCTCATAGCTTCAAAAATATTGAATCTAATTAATTCCCCATCAAATTCCATTGTTAGAATTCCGAGTGCACATCAATTTTTGTCCGTGCAGTCTTCAAAAATGGTCTTCCTAGCAAGATAGGAGCAGATTTGGGAGACTCATCCTTTTCCATTTCCAAAACATAGAAGTCTCCATTGGAAACACTAATTCATTCACCTGCACTAAAACATCTTCAACCACACCCTTAGGGTATGCATTAGATCTATCACCAATTGAATAACAACACCAAGTAGGTTCCAAAGGACCCAAGTATAAAGATGCATAAATAGAATATGGCATGACATTTATAGATGCACCTAAATCAAGCATTGCCCTTTCAAACCTTGTGTTACCTATAGTGCATGGAATGGTGAATGTGCCGGGGTCCTTACATTTGGTTGGGAGTTTCTTTTTAATTACAAATTGAAACATTTTCTCCCAGTTGGACCTTTTCATTTCCTTTTAACTTCCTCTTGTTAGTGCATAATTCTTTCAGAAATTTTGCATATCTAGGTACCGCTTAATGGCATCTAACAAAGGGATATTCAACCTCTACCTTCCTAAAAGTCTCAAGTATTTCTTTTTCTCGCTTCTTCTTTCTTGGTTTTAACTAACCTACTAGGAAAAGGAGCTTTAGTGACATATTTAGGAAGGGGTTCAGAAATACCTACCTTAGGGGTTTTGGAAGTTTGCCCCTTATCATTTGCTTCTTTGGGTGGTTCATCCTTCTCTTGAATGATTGGTGGAAGAGAGGTAGGCTCATCCATCGTCTTTCCGCTTCTCAATGTGACAAAGACTAGCATTTTCCCTCGGATTCACTTCGGCCGTGAGGGTAGTTTCCCTGAAGCTTGGCTTTGAAACTTGTTGAATTCTCGTGGACAACTGCCCTATTCTCGATTATTGATTGCAGCTCCTTGTTTCTTGTTATTGATTGCATTTGTTTCTTGTTGGAACCGCAAATTATTAGTGGCCATTTGTTTTACTAGCTCCTCTAATGAAGGCTCGGATTGCTTAGGAGCTTGAACTTGCTTCTTGTCTCTCGAGGGAAAGGTACTTGTCTTTGTTGGAATCCTGAGGTCCATAAGTCGGAGGTTGATTTTGAGGTTGCTTTGCATAGCTGAAATTTGGATGATCCCTCCAACCCGGATTATATGTGTTTGAGTAGGGGTTGTAATTTTTGAAAGTCCAAAGATATCCCCCTCTTGCTCTTACCTCCTCATTTGTGTCTTCTTGGAGAGTGGGACACATATCGTGGGATGTCCAGGATGAACAACAGATCCCACAAGCATGAACTGGTGCTTTACCCGAATCCATTAACCGCCGAACCATAGCAATCAATTGAGTCATTTGTCTTCTTGTATCTTGGTTGTCTATACTTCTTTCACTTTGCTCTTACTCCAAAGTGTCATTTCTAGAGTAGAATTGTTGAGTATTGGCAGCCATTCTTGAGATCAAGTTTCTAGCTTCTTGAGGAGTTTTATCAATCAATGCTCCTCCGCTAGCAAAGATCAATCATGTTGCGATCCATCACTTGTAAGCCTTCATAGAAATACCGAATTAAAAGTCGCTCACTTATTTGATGATGAGGGCAAATGAAACATAGCTTCTTAAATCTCTCCCAAGGTAGTCATGGAGTGATTCCCCATGCCTTTGTTGAATACCACAGATTTCTTTTCGATTGTTGTAGCTTTTGAGGCGGGAAGTATCTGTCTAGGAAAGTTCGGGCCATGTCCCGCCATGATTGGATGGATCCGGGTGGCAAGTAGTAAAGCCACTCCTTAGCTGAGTCTTTCAATGAGAATGGAAAAGCTCTCAACTTGACTTGCTCTACATGAATTCCTGCAGGTTTCATGCTAGAACATACCACATGGATTTCCTTCAAGTGCTTGTTGGGGTCCTCTCCGGGTAATCCATTGAAAGATGGCAAGAGATGGATTAAACCGATTTCAATTCAAATGCCTCTTCATTTTCAAGAATGTCTATGCAAAGAGGTCATTGATCTAGATCTGGAGCACCCAATGCCCTTAAAGTGTTTTCTCGCCATTGTCACTTCTTCTTCGATATTTCGGATGGCTCAAATGTCTCCGAAATGTAATAGATCAATGTAACAATGTCGGCTTCATGTCGGCGGTGTGAGTTGGAAGTTAGCCTGGATGGAAGGGAAATTGAGGATGTGAAGTGAGTTGATCAATATAGTTCCTCAAATTTAGCAATCCTTCGTCTACTCCTTCAAAGGACATCAACACCTACAAAACACTCGAAAGAAAGATTAAAAATAAAATAAAATAAAATAAAATAAAAACAGAATAAAAATAGGAAATAAATTAATAGTGTAATTGAAAAAATTGGTTCCCAAGAACGGCGCCAAAATTCGATGTGTGTGGGATGTAGTGATTAAAATTAAGATAAAAATCAGTTGTCGCCCACCAAAAAATAAAAACCTTACAACTAGTTGTAGTTAGTAAGGGTCGATCCACAGAGAACCAATTCAATTAACACTATTAAACAATTCCCAATTTAGACTCTGATTAACAATAAATAGTAAAAGGGGGGTTTTGGAGTTTTGATGAACAATGAACAGCTTCAAAGATAACAATAAACAAACTGAAATCAACAATATAAGAAAATTGGTTAAGAGATTGAATCCACCGCTAGATTTATATGATAATGTAAATCCACATATTCTTTTATTCCAACATGCTCAATTATGTTTTTATGCAATTGTGAGAGTAAATCTCTGTTTTCCTTACGTGTTGGCCAATTTAGCAACCGCTCAAATCAACTCCTAATCACTGATTAGTCATAAAGCAACCGCTCTTACAACTATCTAACAATTGCATTAAGATTTAGAAAACCAATTACACTAAGGTCTAATCACACACCGGGATTAAATTACTTAGAACATATATTTCTCTAGATCTAATACCGCAACACATAATAAACCTAGATCTACCACTTTTATAACTGGCAAATAGCACAAAGATAATTATACCCACATGAACATCATACATCCCACTAGATCTACTACCGCAACCGCGCATAATAAACCTAGATCTACTACTTTGAAAGTAGGAACAAGTACAAAAACCTTCATACCAACAATAGATTCAGAAATATATGAATAAAAACATAACTGTGTTGAAATAATCAAATATGCAAAGTTTACAACATTAATACTAGCGGTTTCATCACCCCCTTAACCAAAGGAGGTTTAGTTACACATAGCTAGAAATAAATCACAAGAAAAACTATGAAGAAACAAGAAGAAACTATGAAGAAACAAGAAGAAACTATGAAGAAACAAGAAACTAAGAGAGAAAATGAAGGAGAGTTACATCTTGTTCATGATAAATGGTGCCTTTTATAGAAGTCTAAGGTAACAAAATGACAAAGGGAAGTGGGTGGATGAGTGGGTGAGTGAGTGGAGTGTTTGAGTGGATGGATTAGTGGGTTGGTTTAGTGGATTGGTTTAGTGGATGAGTGAGTGGAATGGTTGAGTGGTTGAATTAGTGAAAAATGCCAAAGGACTTTTGGTGAGTGGGAAATTATGGACATGAATGGGTGAGTGGATGGATGAGTGGATGGATTAGTGGATGAGTGGGTGGAGTGGTTAAGTGGTTGGATTAGTGTATGAGTGGATGAATGGGTGAGTTAGTGGATGAGTGGATGAGTGGATGAGTGGATTAGTGGATGGATGAGTGGATGGTTGAGGACGAAAATTTCGTATCTGACTTGGAAGCCAAAAACGACCCACTATACTTCAGAATCACGAAAAGTGTTCTTCATGAAAGTTGTAGATCCTTGTCTTGGCTATGAAATGGATAGCTGGTTTGTCCAATTTGGCTTCCTTAAGCCCAAGATATGTCCCAAATACCGTAGGTTGCTCAAACCCAACTTCAGCACCTCTGTTCCGACTTGCAAGCTCAAAATGACCTACTAGACTTCTTTTTCTCAAAATGTGTTCTTCATGAAAGTTGTTTATTTGGATCTTGACTATCCACTGTCCAAATTTCAACCCATCTCCATTATTACATCTTGAGATATGATTTTATGAGTGCACACTGTTCGGATTCTACTGACAGAACCCGTATTCTAACTTCCATATCAACTTAGGTCCCTTAGACATCTGAATCAGACTTCGTGCTCTTCATCAAAGTTGTAGAGCTTCCTCTTAGCTTTCCTACAAGATAAAATTCATGATTTTCAGATTTCAGGAACTCAAGTTATGACCAAAATACAGAAATAGTGTAAAATCTCAATAATGCTGAAAATATTCAATTAGGACCAATTTGAGCTCAAACTCACAAAATCATGTCAAACTCAATCAATTAAGAATATGGAGAGTGTAAATGACTAAATATAAGGGTTTCTTAATGAATAAAATATGTGTTTATCACATAGCAAGAAGCAAAATAGTGTGGCATTGTCAACAGCTGAAGCTGAATATGTTGCAGTTGGGAGTTATTGTGCTCAAATCCTTTGGATGAAGCAACAACTTCTAGACTATGGTCTTGAGCTGGATCACATCCCCATAAGATGTGATAACACTAGTGCAATCAATCTATCTAAGAATCCCATTTACACTCAAGAACAAAGCACATTGAAATAAGGCATCATTTCATAAGAGATCATGTTCAAAAGGGTGATTGCATGCTTGAATTTGTGGAAACCACTAAGCAACTAGCAGACATTTTCACTAAACCTTTAGCAAAAGAAGCCTTCTATTATATAAGAAATGAACTTGGCATATTAGATCAATCATGTATAAGCTAAATTGTTGCATAATCCATCATTTTGCTGCATAAAGAAACTTTCTCTGCATAATCAAGCCCTTTTCTGCATAATCATGGTTATTTGTTGCATGAATATTGTTTTTCAATTCCATACTGACTTGAACGTTGAGATTTCCCCAAAGTTGTTTTGCAGGTGCTCCTTCATGTCAATTATCCCCAAGAAACTCAAAAGCATCACAAATCCATCCAAATGGGGTAATTCTTGGTAAAAGTAGCAATCTTGTATGATTAAGTGTTTTGGATCAAAATCAGTGAATTACTTGCCTAAATGAGGTTTGAAATTGATTTAAGATGCTTTGCAATCAACTTGAATGGTTTAAAATTGATCCCTACCTGTTTAATATGCAAAATCTGAGTTTTAGTAGTCTGGTAATCGATTACAAGACCATTGTAATCGATTACAAAGGTTCTCAAGCCCCCGAATTGATTGCCACAACACCGGTAATCGATTACATTGAATCCAGAACTCAGTGTAATCGATTACACATATACCGTAATCGATTACAAGGTTTCAGAAAGCGTTGTAATCGATTACATTGAAATTGTAATCGATTACAAGGGAAAATAGAAGGCGGTAATCGACACACAACCCATGTAATCGATTACGATGAGGGGTTTAAAAGGCTTCGACGCGCAAAAACTCATTCTAAACATTTCACCTTTCCTCTCCTCTGTTCTCACGAAGCTCTCCTCTCACATTTCCTCTCTCAACTCTCTCCTTTTCACTCAAACCTCCATTAAACCCTCCAAAATCACCCTCCTCTCTCACTCGAAATCCCTCTCCTCACACATCCCCATCCTCAAATCCCATCACGTTCCACTCCTTTCTCTCACCCACAACCTTCGTTCTTCTCCTCTTCATCCCCCACGGGATTCACATTACCCAAACCACCCATCCATGGCTGACCCGTCTCAACGTGCCAAACGTGCAAGAACAGGGACCACGGTTGGTGAGTCCTCCAGTGCTCCTCCACGAAACATCTCTGGCTTGGACCTCACGAGACACTTCTCCACCACTAAGAAGGCTGAACTCTTCAGGAAGAACTTCCAGCTGAGGAAGCTCATCTCCCTGCGGTATCTCACTCAATTCTTCTACACCAGTGAACCCTTGGAATGCTTCCAACTAATTGAGAGGCTGGGCTTGCTTGGGTTCTTCACCATTCAGAAGGCCATTTATCCCAACCTGGTTCGCGTGTTCTATGCCAACCTGAGGTATGAAGACCATTGCTTGATCTCTGAAGTGAAGAAAACTCAGATTAAGATCACTCGGGAAGAATGGTGTAGGTTGACCAAGCTCACCTATCTTGGGACCAGCTTCTATGGTAACGAAAATGCCCGGGTGACGAGTTTGAGTATAAGAGTGCTTTGATGTCCCTGATTCGCTCCCGCTACGTGCTTCCCAGTAGTACAACAAGAGAGTTATGGCGATTGGCCTAACAATGGAGAACAGGTACTCCATTATTTGGTGGTTAGAGGCTTGATTCCCAGGGGCGGGAATTATTCTCAGGTCTTGCGGGATGATGTTGTGGTCTTGTGGGCCATGACCATTGGAAGGCCAATCAACTGGGCCAACTACATCATTCATTCATGAACATTTGCCCCAAACTGGATGTGAAGAAGAAGAAGAACTCGCCTCCGCCCTACGCCATGTTGGTGACTTGCTATCCCGGAGCACTTCGCATCTCCTTGGCCGAAGAATCCAAGGATACCGGCTCCAAGGACCCCAATCCATTGGCACATCGCACACCTTGAAGAAGCTCCACCAAATCTGCGCAAGGTCGATGATCGCCGGTACTATTTGGCACATGGTAGTTATGGACACATTCCTCATGGTCCCGAGAGTGATGATGAGGATGAGGACGTGCAGCTGCACCGGCTCCACCGGCTTCGGCCACATCCAACTCATAATTTTAGCACATACAATAGCAACAACCAAATTTCATGTGCATTGGAGCTTCTGCGCAATATGATTTGCGGAGTTTGGCTACCACCGTTGATGCCGATGGATCGCATTGAGCGGAAGGTGGATCACCTCGAGCTTAGGATGGATTACTCCGATCGGGAGCTTCTAAATTCACTCGCATCTGGAGGGCCCCGGACACGCCGCACCATCCACCTCCTCTCGCTCCTCCTCTTTTCCTCTATCATTCGTTGATCCCTCTGCCACTCCACCGGTGGAGTTCTAATTCCGAGAATGAGGAGCTCCTTGGTTCGAAACGACCTTGATACCGGCGACGATGACGTGGACCTTGGAGATGTTGTCGCGATGTAGAGAGCGATAGCGAGGCCACTGATAATGATCATGGCCCTCTGCTATGATAGTTTCTTTGTTTTCTGATTGTATATGGAATTTGCAAATACATTTATATATATAAAAATCAGTTGGTTCTTTTGATGTTTACTGCTTTTCTGAATCATCTTGCTATATTGTTGTTTATATACACATGAATGATTGATTATAATCTGCCTGTCTGAGCAACTTTGTTCTCTGTTGCTGTTGTTGTTGGGAAATCCTGAAAAACAGAGGAAATGCTGTCAAAATTTCCACTTAATGTTAATGTGTTTTTGATAATGCCAACGGGGGAGAGATTAGTGACTTGCATTAGTACGGGGGAGTTCGATTTAACGCTCTTACATAAATATTTCACTAACCCTATATTGTGCATACATTACGGGGGAGAGTTGCGCTTAAATCTCTGATATACATATATATATATATATGCAAATTGTTTCTCTTCCTTTAAATGTTGATTGTCATCATCAAAAAGGGGGAGAATGTGAATGCATGTGTCTTGAAGCATGTCAAATGGTTTTTGATGATAACAAAGACAAAGATGAAGATCAAAGAGCGAAAGAGCAAACCAAGATCAAAGGAAGAAATCAAGAGGTTTAGATATAGGCATTATAACACATCAATGTTAAATGCTCCCAAGATATCTCAAATGGTTTTTCAAAAATGATTTGAATCAATATGGCTTTCAAAGATCAATTCCTAAAAGAGAACTTCTTTTACCTTGGATCATGCCAAATAATGTTCTATACTTGTTTAATCCATGTTTTCTAAAGTTAGGAATGATTTAAATCTGTTTTAAGGCTTGAAAAATGAGTTTAAAGTTTAGTGTAATCGATTACCAAGGTTTAGTAATCGATTACAAGCCAAACACTCATGTAATCGATTACATCAATATTGTAATCGATTACGGGTCGAGAATGTGTAATCGATTACACCAAGTCATGTAATCGATTACCATGTTCCCAAAAAGCCAAGAACACGACCAAAGGGACCATATGTAATCGATTACATCAATGGTTTGTCGATTTTGGAAGTCGGAACGTGTAATCGATTACAAGTCATGTAATCGATTACCATGTTCCCAGAAAGCCAAGAACACGACCAAAGGGCCATGTAATCGATTACATCAATATTGTAATCGATTACCATGAAAAGTCGAGAGGCGTGTAATCGATTACACAAGTCATGTAATCGATTACCACAAGCCAAAAGCCAAGAACACGTTGTATTTTCCATGTAATCGATTACCAAAGGCTTGTAATCGATTACCAAGGTTCTGACATGCCCAACGGCTATATTGAATGCATTTAATGCTTGGCTTTAACCACCCCCAACGGCTCTTTTAAATGAATGGGCTTTAAATACAATGGCTGAGGCATCATTAAGGGTTGTTCTTGAACCTAAAAACATCATAGCAACACATCATACGAGAATCAAACTCTGAAATCTTTCTTGCTCTGTTTTTGTCCAATCTTTGAGATATCTTTGTGAGCATTATTAGAACTTCAATTTGTATCATCTACTCTAGTGAGAGCTTCTCAAATTCAATCTTAATTGCTGTATAAGATAGAGGGTGAGGCATCCCTCAATTTGTAAAGGGTGAGGCATCCCTTTGTTTGAAGAGACTCAAGCTCAAGGGTGAGGCATCCCAAGGAGTTGAGGGCTCAAGTTTGTAAAGGTATTCAAGCACCTATTGAAGCTTGAAGATATAGTGGAAAATCTCAAGTTGTTGCTTGGGGACTGGACGTAGATCACAAGTGGATTGGTAATCGAACCAGGATAAACGATTGAGTTTGTTTTCTCCAAACCCTTCTCTTTATATTTGTGCATTGCTTATACTCTTACTTGATTACTTCTCTCTTGGTTGGTTATTAAGCAATATACATTGTTCTTATCAATTCATTCATTTCAATTAGTCAATAGCTTCAACGAAAATCAATAATCAAGTGTTTTGCGAAAGAATTGCGAACTTGTTTTACAAACTCAATTCACCCCCGTCTTGAGTATTGAAGCCACTTGGTAACAAGTCTCAGTGTTGAGAAAGTCTTCCATGATGGGTAGTTGATTTTTGTGTAGGACCTTCCTCAAGCCGATTCTGGGGATGCTTCAGGAGTTGTCTAGACTCCGGTAACTGGCGGGGTCGAAACTTGAGTTCTTTATTTCTTTTTGCCTTCAATGGGTTTTTGTTTATTTTGTAAGAACAATTGCTCCGTTTGGTAGGGGTTTTAAATTTATGCACCTTTGCTTCTTGTTTATCTGTCTACGTATTTACTTTTCTTGGTCCATTTTGGGTCCAATGGCCATTATGGTATCTATCGTAACCATGTTGTGGACTTAGGAAATTTCTTGATAAAAACATGGGAACCATGGTCCGGAGTTCCATAACCATGACACCAGATATGTGATATCCTTATAGACTTAAGTATAAACAACACCTTAGTTTATTATCTAGTTACTCGTGGTGACAAATACTTTGGAAATACGGACTTAGGCAAGAATAAATACCTTAGTGCATGATCCATCGTTTATAGTATTAAACTTGTGGAATTTTTGAACTTAGGCACAAGAAATAATGCCTTAGCTTAGGATTCAATGTCCAAAAAGGCTTGGCACTTCTGAGTCCTTTTGCCTTAGGCATGTGTTATTATTTAGACCTTACCCGGGGTCCTCTTGTTAACTATACTGGTTTAACGGGATCCCACTTGGCTTAGGTATAAGGATGGACCGCGGGTCATCAGATCCGTTGTACCACTAACTTTGAAGTAGTCAATGCCAGGTATCGAGGTTGGGTGTTGACCCTGTAGCTTGCTACCACAACTGGGTGTGCTACACCTCCTGACATGGGCTTTTGAGTTCTTATCGAAAAAGTAATATCTGAATAACTCTTTTTCATTGATAAGTGTTGGGGGACAATGGTCCATACGAAATCGAATGAGGACAGATCAAACATTAGTTTTTACTAGAAGACTAGGCCGTTATAGGCGTCTAGCTATAGTATTTCCTAAGTTTATCTGTATTCCAATAGTTCTTGATTGTGTTGCCTGTTAGAGTTTCCAGCGTGTAGGCTCCATTACCGGTGCTGATGACGATACGGTAAGGGTCTTCCCAGTTAGGGGCTAGTTTCCCTTGAGAGGCATTTTTCCCTCTGATGTCTGCTCTTCGGAGTACCAGATCTCCAAGTTGGAACTTCCTTAGTACCACCTTCTTGTTGTATCTAGTCGTTGTCCTTTGTTTGAGGGCGGTGTCGGGTATGTAGGCCACGCGTCTTCTTTCTTCTAACAGGTCCAGATCTTCCCTAATCAATCCGGGGTTACTGTCAGGCAAAAATTATTGATGATGCCAACTTTGTTCTCCCATCTCCACCAGGATCATTGCTTTGCTTCCATAAGTGAGTTTAAAAGGGATTTCACCCGTGGTAGAGTGGGGAGTAGTCCTGTAGGCCCAGAGGACGTGGTCGAGCTATTCAGCCCAATTTCTCTTAGCCTTATCCAGTCTCCTTTTGATTCCTCGGATAATAACCCGGTTAGCTTCCTCTGCCTGCCCGTTTGTCTTGGGATTTTGTACAGCGCTGCAGTGATATTTTATTTTTAGTCCGTCTAGTAGTTCTTCGAATCCCTTATCTTTGAACTAAGTTATGTTGTTTGTTACTATGGACTCCGGAATCCCAAACCTAGTGATAATGTGGTGCCAAGTGAAATTATGGATCCAGGTTGCAGTGATTATGGCTAAAGGTTTTGCCTCAATCCACTTCGTGAAGTAATCTACTACTACCACCAAATATTTTAGATGGTCTGGGACTTGGGGGAATGGGCCCAAGATGTCTATTCCCCATCTGTAGAATGACTAGGGTACGAACATTGTGGATAGTTTCTCTAAGGGGGCCTTGTAGTGGTCTGAATGGCGCTGGCACTTGTCGCAAATCCAGACATGTGCATTGGAATCAGCTTCCATTGTTGGCCAGTAGTACCCTGCCCTTAGTGCTTTTAGGGCCAGTGTTTTGCCCCCTAAATGGTGTCCACAACTTCTTTCATGAACCTCAGTCAGAACGTATTCTGCTTCTTTCGGGGTAAGGCATTTAAGAAGGGGAGAAGAGAAGCCACGTTGGTATAAACGACCGTCATAGATAATGTACCTCACTGCTATCTTGGATAGTTTTGAGGCTTCTTTGGGGTCTGAAGGCACGACTTCAGACTGCAAGTATTCCATGATAGGGGTGATCCAAGATGTCCCTTCCTCTTCTACTTGAAAGACGACATTATCCGTGATAGAGGGCTGAGGAAGGGTTTGTTGGATTACTGATTGATTGTTGTCAAGGCTTTTGGTGCTGGAAAGGTTAGATAAGAGGTCAGCTCTGGAGTTTTGCTCCCTTGGAATGTGCACAATCTTAGTTTCTTTGAAGCCTTTGAGAAGTTCTTGGACTTTAACTAAGTATTTTTGCAAGAAAGGCTCCTTGACTTGATATTCACCTCAAATTTAGGAGGGTGCCAACTGCGAATCACTACAAAGTGTAATCCTAATTGCCCCCATGTCTTTTGCTATGGTTATTCTGGTAATGCATGCTTCGTATTCGGCTTGGTTGTTCGAGGTAGGGAACTCGAACTTCAAGGAATACTCCAACGTCAGTCCTTCTGAATTTTTCAGATTTACTCTGGCTCCACTTCCCTTGGGGTTCGAGGATCTGTCAACAAAGATGGCTCAAGAAATTCTTTTTGGGTCATCTGGTTCCGAAGTAAGCTCTACCAAGAAATCAGACAACACCTGGCCTTTTATTACGAGCTGTGGTTTATAAGCGATTCCAAACTCAGAGATTTCGATTGACCAGGCAATCATCCTTCCCACCAAGTCTGGTTTGTGCAACACTTGGCGGATGGGCTGGTCCGTCCTTACTACCACGGGGTGGCATTGGAAGTACTGTCGCAGTCTTCTTACCATGGTGATAAGGGCAAAAGCAACCTTCTCGACTTTCTGATACCGGAGTTCTAGTTTTCGAAGGACTTTGCTCACGAAGTAGATTGGTTTTTGACCCTCGTTCATCTTCCGAATTAGTACTGAGCTTATAGCCTCTTCGTGGACTGAGAGGTATAGGAAGAGCGTTTCTCCATTGTTCGGTCTTGACAAGATTGGAGGAGAGGACAAAAGCTTTTCCAAGGATGAAAATGCATCCTCGCACTCTGGGGTCCATTCATAGCTTCTTCCCTTTTTGAGTAACTTGAAGAGAGGAAGAGACTTATGGGCTGTTTTGGAAAGGAACCGTGTGAGGGCTGTTATCCTTCCCATCAGTTGTTGCACCTCCTTGACAAATCGGGACTCCTCATGTCGAGTACAGCCTGACACTTGTCAGGATTGGCTTCAATTCCACAATGGGTTAGCATGAACCCCAAAAATTTTTTGACATGGACCCCAAAGGCACACTTCTCCGAGTTTAGTCTCATATTGTGCTTCCGAACTTGTGCAAATACTTCATCAAGGTCTGTCATATGTGATCCGCCCTGTGGGGTCTTCACTATCATGTCATCGACGTAGACCTCTAGTATTTTCCCCACTTAGTTCTTAAAGACATTGTTCATCATTCTTTGATAGGTGGCTCCTACATTTTTCAATCCGAAGGACATAACCCTATAGTAGTAGCTCACCCTTTCAATGATGAAGGCGATTTTTCTTCGTCTCCAGGGTATATCAGAATCTGGTTGTACCCAGAGTAGGCATCCATGAATGATAGCCACTTGAAGCCTGAAGAGCTGTCAACCAATTGGTCTACATTGGGAAGTGGATATAGGTCTTTCGGGCAGGCTTTGTTCAAATCTGTATAGTCCATACATATCCTCCACTTCCTATTGGCTTTTTTCACTAGGACCATGTTGGACAACCACGTGGTATAAGTAATCTCCCTGATAAACCCGAAACTTAACAATTCCTTTACCTGCTCCTCAATGACCCGCTATCTTTTTGTGTCGACCTTTCTTTTCTTTTGAGGCACCAACTTCATATCCTTACTAATGGACAAGCAGTGGTAGATGAATGAGGGGTCGAGTCCTGGCATGTTGGACGATGTCCAGGCAAATAGGTCCTTGTTTTTCAACAACAGCTTAATCAATTGTTATTTTTCGTCCTCTTCCAACTGAGTTTCGATCTTGGTAATCTGATCTGGCCTGGCTCCGAGTTGGAGTAGCTGCAGCTCACCCTCTGGCTGGGGTCTGATGCCACAAAGTTCCTCTCTAGCATCCAACTTGGTCATCAGTATATTGACCTGATCTAGGACTGGGCCAAGATTGACAAACTTTTCTCTTTCCGACGCCCAGTAAATTTTTAGGCTTTCATTGTAACATCTCTTGGCGGCCAGGTCGCCCTTGACAGTGACCACTTTGTTGTGCTTATTGGGGAACTTCATGACAAGGTGGGTGATGGATACCACGGCGTCAAGGGCATTTAGGGAAGGACGACCAAGGATGATATTGTAAGTCGAAGGGTAGTCTATGACCAAGAACTTCACCTTGACTGTTCTGAAAAGCTTGGAGGAACCTAGGGTCAAATGGGTTTCGTAGTACCCGACTGGGGTGATCTTCTCACCCTTGAATCTAGTAAGTTCCCCGTCATATGGGGTCAAATCTAACTGCAGGAGTTCTAACTTCTGGTAGAGGTCCAAAAACATAATATCTGTCAAGCTTCCTTGATCCATGAAAATTCGACGGACCTTAGCATTGGAAATGACCCCTGTGATCACAAGGGGATCATCATGATTCGGGATGATTCCGCCGTAGTCCTCATCTAAAAAGGTAATGCATGGCGTCTTTCTTTCTGCGGTGCTAGATTAGGATTCAGAGTGGGAGACGTTGAACACCGTCATTCTTAACGCTTTCTTTCTTGCTCCATTTGATGGCTCTTCTCCAGCGAATCCTCCCGTAATGGTATTGATCGCCCTGTTTGGTTCAAGATGACGATCGTTGTTGTCATTAGGTGAAGAGTCCCTGTTCCTCCCCTGTTGGTCATTGTCATTTCGTCGGGGCGGTGTCCAAGATCTTCTCCTCAGATTTCGATTTCTTCTTCTGTGGGGAGAAGATGGACTCTGTCGCTTATCCTCTCCACGCCTGCCGTGATGCTCATCATTTTGGGCACAGAGGACGTATTGCTGCAATCGTTTGACCTTGATTAGGAATTCAATGGCATCGTGCAGTTGATAGCAATCTTCAGTGTCGTGGCCGTAACTTTTATGCCACGCACAATGTTTAGAGTGGTCTTTTGCTTGTGCTTTTTAATAGGGGGCAGCCTCTAGATATTCTAGAACTCGATCTGCATCACCTCCCTCAAGATCGTTTCCCGTGGGGCGTGTAGGGGGGTATAGTCGAAAAATTTTCTCCGTGGTGGACTACATTTCGGATGTTGGGACCGTGAGGAATCGTGATTGGGCTTTTGATGAGTGCACTTATTTTTATCCCATCTCCTCTGGTCCTCCGTTGCTTCTTCTAGGTTGACGTACTTTAGAGACCGTCTCTGGAATTCTCCTAAGTTCTCAAGCTTTTTCTTTATGAGGGACGTAAATAATTCGAACCCCACATGGAGACTACTCCGGGCATAGTGAAGGGCGATCTTGTCATTAAAACTTTCCACGTTGGTACATGGCGCCATGAACCATATCACGTAATCGCGGAGGGGCTCATCTCGTCCTTGTCGAATCTTGGTGAGGGATTCGATGGACTTGGGTTGCTCCTTATTGGTTGTGTAATGGAGCAAGAACCACCGTTTCAGGTCCGACCAATCTACCACGGATTTGCGTGGTAGACCGGAGAACCATTTAAGGGCTTTTTTGGGAGAGGGGGAAAGCACGGCATAACAGTTCCATGGATCCGCCATAGAAGCATATGGATTGCTCAAAGGCGTTTACGTGCTCCTGGGGGTCCGTGGTTCCATCATAGATCTCCAAGTTGGCGGGGAACTTAAAGTTCATGGGGACTCAATACTCCATAAGTTGGTCAGAGAAAGTGTAACATCCCGAAAAATATCTAATTGATCATAAATATTCATTTTATATTATTCTTGATTTTTAGGAATTTTTCTGGAATTTTTCGGAAACGACGAATATTTTAATATATTCCTCGTTTTGCATGCACACTGAGCTGAGAATTGCTGAGGTCAGTATAACGCTCCGAAAATTAATTATTTTGCCGCCAATAGTCGTTTTCTAATATTTGTGATTTATGTGAATTTTTCTGGGATTTTTCCGAAACGACGAATATTTTAAATATTCCTCGTTTTGCGTGAAACTGGAGCAGAGTCGGGAAAACGACTGTAGTGCCTCAAAAATTGGAAAATTATATGACGAATAGTCGTTTTATAATATTTGCAATTTTTGGGAAATTTCTGGGAATTTTCCAGAATCGTCGAATATTTTAATATATTTCTCGTTTTACGTGCGCACTGAGCAGAACCAGAGAAACGCGATGTTTTCTCTGAGAACCTTGGACTATGGACCTGTCAACGGGGGATCTTACTAAACCCGAGACTTGACACAGTTTACGAGATTTCACAATTTTCGAAAAATTCTAACAGATAAAATAAATCAATACAGCAAAAAATTCATTTGTCAGATTAGTTAAATACTGACTTCTGTCAACTGTGACTATTATCCATTGGATAATAGTGTGTAATAAAAATCCTATCACATTATCCTAATGTAATCTGCTTTATGTCAAATCTATCTACTTTAATTCAAATTTAATGGTTAAATAATCAAAGCTTCCTTAAGAAGCTTTGACCCAAACATTGACCCATGTGCTTTAGCTTCTCTTGGAAGCCAATTTCCCTCTCCCTTCTCTCTCTCTTTGCACGGCTGAATGCAGCCCCAAAGCAAGGAAAATTTGATTTTTCCTTATTTCATTTTATCACACAAAAATTCATTAATTTCCAAAACTCTTTCTCCCTCATCATTTCTTCTTCTTTCATCTTCAACTTTTCTCTCTCCTTCTTTCTCTAGCAACCCCACGGCCAGCCCTCTCTTCACCACTCTAATCTTCACAAAAATTTCTTCTAATTACATTTCCTAAATCCTTTCACCATTCTAAACACTTTTTCTTCTTGGAGTTTCTTGAAATTCTTCCATTTTCATCATGATCTTCAAGCTCCAACTTTAAGCATTTTGGGTAAGTTTCAAGACTACTCTTTCTCTTCTCTTGATTTCGTGGTTGTGGTCTTCTATTTGGTCATCCATGGTTGATTTTTCAAGCCTTGATATTGATTCTAACAAAGTCTCCAATTTTTAGGATTTTGGTGGCCAAATCCGAAAATTCCAAGGAGGATTCTTGGAGTTCTTCTTGATTTCTTCACTTAGGTAAGAGGAAGACACTCCTCTTCAACCTCTCTTAGCATCTAGGAACCTTGATTGTGTGATTTGTGGAAAAACCCTAATGAGGGTTGTTCTTGAATTTGATGATTAATTATGTTTATGCATTGGTTTTGTGATAATTGTGACCTTGGATTGATTTGTTATGTACAATGGAATGTTGGAATGGATTGAATGATTTAACATGGATGAAAAATGATTGGATACCCTACATGGAGTGCCACGGTTTTGGAGTGGAAAAATTGGATGATTTATGGTTAATGTGTAACAAGTGTAAGACTTAGATTAATCAATGTAGTAAATGGAATTTAATGGATGAAAAATTTGAAATGGAAACCACCATGAGGGCTACGGTTTTGAAGCCAAGAATTTAGAGTTTTTGGTGAGTTAATTTAACAAGTGAACAATTTAAAGAATCAAGGGAATGGTGTACAAGATGATGACTTGAAAGGATTTGAAATTGGACCCATTAGGAGGCCACGGCCTCTAGGGCATTATTAGGTGAAAGTGTGGTTTTAGTGTTTGGAAACATGAGTAATTAGGTAATTAGGAATCTATGTAAAGAAATGGACAATTTCTAAATTAGAAGAATTTATCATAGTTAAGACTCCCTAAATCTTAAAGGACCGAGAGTGAATTCATCATAAGACTTAAGGTGATTCTAAGTGGGTAAAGAACATGAGAGTGTGAGGCTTGAGAGCTCAAATAATGTAAGTTATAGGAGATTGAATTACCATGGAGCGCTAAATCGACTACAAGAATTTATTTTGAGCATAAACCTTAAGAAAGGAAATAAACTCTAAGTTAGGACTCGTAATGAACCTAATGATGCATCAATTGGCTTGGTATTTATATTATGTTGTTGTGGGTCTATGTGAGTGACCATATATATATATATATTGATGCTTATCTTGGCCTAATGTGGCATATTATGGGATTGTATGAGATTGTGGATCATACATGTGCATGCATAGTGTCTTATGCATTGTGATTATCCTTGTGGACTGTTGTAAGGCCTAGTTGCCTAGGAGATTGAACACACCTTAGTGCGGGTGCGAACAGACAAGTGTAGGTCATTGGCGACCTTGGGGCGTCGGGCGCGGGTTCCTCATCAATGGGAGGTTGGTAGCTCTCCCCCGCCCGTGGGGTAGACCGATGCAAACGCACCGACGATCCGGACCGAGACACCGCCTATATCGTGATCTAGTGTAGAATGTCCGTACAATGCCATGATTGCGCACGAGAATATTATTGATAGCACCGCCCTCGGCGGTAGGAGTTATAGACATGTCTCCTGATCTTTCTCTCCGATTAGTTGAGTCTAGCTCCACGGAGTAGGAATTGAGAGAGCATGCATGTGAAACATGGTATACACTTGTCATCATTAATTCTTATTTTCTGCAACTATAATTGATTTAATTGCCATTATGATGATTATCTGCCTGGAACTGTTTATTTGCTTACCGTTGGAATTACTGCTTATTATTTGAGTATGTTGTTTCTAAATTGCTATATGGGCGCGTGGCGCCGTTCTGTTTCTAGCATGCTATAATTGGTAATGATGTAGGATGTCTTACCTCTTTCTGTGTTCCTTTTATCTGTTGTCTGTGTATATATGTATTGCATTTACCGAAGACGACGGCAACGAGTTAGAAGCCCCTGACTTCCCTGGCTTCTGGCCCGAACGTGATTAGTACCTGCTGTAGACGATGGGGACGCGTATGCGAGGATTTCTGGGAGATGTGCGTCTGACCTTCCTGGGAGGGCCAGAGTGCTGGCACATCAACCTGAACTCTGACCGTTGCGTCTACTTGGGAGACGTGTCCATTGCCCTTGCCTGGAGACGACATGAGGCACCCGTGATCACCTGCCACGTCAGCCTACGTTTAGAGTTTTACTTGCCCATCCGTGAGATGTGGGGCGACCGCTACTACACTCCACGGGAGGACTCCTTTGATTCCACCGCTCGGGCCCCGTCCCGTGCTTCTGTGGTTCCAATGGAGGTTTCCTCGGAAGAGGAAGATCCCGCTGAGGATCCTGACACGGTTCCTCCTCATTTGAGGGATTGATGTAACTGGTGGCTACTGATGGTTGCCAGTGTTTTTATTTTGGGGGCCCGATGTATTACTTTTTGGTGGGCTGTATATTTTGTATATATATTTGTATATGCATGATTACCTTGGGTTGAGTATAGTTTTGCTTTTTGGTGATGGCCGGGCTTGTACTTGCAAAACAATTGTATTAAACTATATATATATATATATATGTATGCTATTCAGGTGCAAATTATGTGTAATTGTTTCATTCGTTACTTTTATTCACATTCCGCATTGTTGTTATTAACACAAAAAAAAAATATTGCCAATTTCGTTCATATAGTTAAATATCAACTAAATAAAATGAACCGGGTCTTAATTGTTAGACTATTTAATTTCCGCATTTTATTTTATTTGACAATGTGACGTTCCCTCCCAAAAAGAGGCGTTACATTAGGTTGGTATCAGAGCCCCGGTTTATGTTTTCTTTGGGTCTTGTGTATGAGTCTGTCTTGTTTGTGCTGTGTGAAATCTCTGTGGTTTGTGTTTTGAATGAATTTTTCTAACCTTCCTTGTGATTTTCAGTTAACCTGAGTTGAAAAAGAGTAAGATGGCTAGAGGTGAGGAAATTACAGCTGCTGTTGAGGCAATGCAGCGGATGGCAGAAGTCATCGCGCAGCAAAATGAGCGTGCTGCTCAACAACAAGAACGAGCTACTCAACAACTCGAGGCGACTGCTGATGCACAGAACTTAGCAGAGTTTCGTCGTCACAACCCTCCTCAGTTTAAGGGAGAATTTGATCCTGACAAGGCTAGTCTATGGATCAAGGAGATAGAGAAGGTCTTTCGTGGCATGAACTGTGCCGAAGATAAAAAGGTGAACTATGCAACCTTTATGCTTATGGGCAATGCCGAAGATTGGTGGAATGGAGCTCAGAGAGCACTGGAAGCCGAAGGAACTGACATCACATGGGATGTGTTCAAGAACAAGTTCTTGGATAAATATTTTCCTGCTAATGCGAGACATGCGAAAGAGCTGGAGTTTCTCAACTTGAGACAGGGGAACATGACTGTCAGTGAATACGCAGCCAAGTTTGAGAACTTGGAGAAATTTTCGACACATTACCAGCATCAGACTGATGAAGCTTGGAAATGTTGGAAATTCACCGAAGGGTTGAGATATGAGGTGAAGAAAGCTGTGATTACCCTGAAGATGAAGGTATTCTTAGAATTGTTGGATACCTGCTGTGAGGTCGAAGCCTTGGAACAGGCTAGAGACTCGAGAAACAGGAACTTTGGGCCTGTACGGTCCCAAAGAGGTGGAGGCAGTGGTTCTAACCGCTTCCAAAAGAAGCCCTATTCCCGACCAACGGGGAATCAGCAACATATTGGTGGAGGTTCTGCTGGGAACTGAACTAGTCAGAATGCGGCATATCCTCCTAAATGCCAGAAATGTGGGAAGGATCATCTCACAAGAGATTGCCCGATCAAGGGGATTATTTGCTTCAGGTGTGGCAAACCGGGCCATGTATCCAGAGACTGCAACCAAGCAAAGGCTAAGCCTTCAGTCAATGCGACTCGAGCCAAGAAACCACAAGCCGAGGTCGAGTTTACACTATGAGCGGAGCTGAAGCTTCTGAATCCGAAGACTTGATTCAAGGAGAAGGCACCATAGGAGGTAATTATTTAAAAGTGTTGTATGACTCTGGGGCAACCCATTCTTTCATATCATATGACTGTGTGCTACGACTTGGATTACCTGTGTCTGAACTACCTTTTGAGTTGACTGTTTCAACCCCTACTGATAAACCCGTAGTTACTACCAAATTCTGTCCTAAATGTCCTTTGATTGTTGAAGGTCGAGTTCTTTCTGTTGATCTAATCTGTTTACCTTTGTCACAGTTAGACATAATCCTAGGGATGGACTGGTTATCTTCCAACCATGTTCTGTTAGATTGTTCTAGCAAAACCATAGTATTTCCTGTGGATGAGAATTCTAGATACTTGACGGCCAACCAAGCACGAGCTTTCTTGAAAGAAGGAGCTCAGGGATACATGCTACTATCTTCTTTGAAAGTCGAGAGTGAGGCTGAATTCAGCACTATTCTGGTTGTAAAGGAATGTGCTGAAATCTTCCCTAAAGAAGTACCTGGTTTACCGCCGACCCGTGAGATAGAGTTTGCTATTGATCTTGTACCGGGAGCTGGTCCCGTGTCTATAGCACTTTATCGTATGTCGCCAACGAAATTGGCAGAGCTCAAGAAGCAACTAGAAGAGCTTTTGGAAAAACAGTTTGTCAGGCCTAGTGTGTCACCGTGGGGAGCACCCGTGTTACTAGTTCAGAAGAAGGACGGTACCTCAAGATTGTGTGTGGATTACAGGCAATTGAACAAATTGACAATCAAGAACAAGTATCCTCTCCCAAGAATTGACGACTTGATGGATCAACTAAAGGGAGCAGCGGTGTTTTCAAAGATTGATTTAAGATCTGGATATCATCAGATAAGAGTGAAAACAGAGGATGTACCCAAGACTGCTTTTCGTACCCGATACGGTCATTATGAGTACCTTGTGATGCCGTTTGGTATTACGAATGCACCTGCTATCTTTATGGACTACATGAACCGCATCTTTCGTCCGTACTTGGACAGGTTTGTTGTCATCTTCATCGACGATATCCTGATATATTCCCGGAATCAGGAGGATCATGCTGAACACCTCAGCATAGTCCTTCAGATTTTGAAGGAGAAGGAACTGTATGCCAAGATGTCGAAGTGTGAGTTCTGGCTTGATGAGGTGAAGTTTTTGGGTCATGTGATCTCAAAAGAAGGAATTGCAGTGGATCTGTCAAAGGTAGAGGCAGTGTTACAGTAGGAACAACCGAAGTCGGTAATGGAAGTTCGTAGTTTTGTGGGTTTAGCCGGATATTACCGGAGGTTCATTGAAGGATTTTCCAAGATTGCCGGACCACTCACCCAATTGACAAAGAAGAATCAGACTTTTGAGTGGACTGATAGCTGCGAGCAGAGTTTCCAAGAATTGAAGAAGCGACTGACTACCTCACCCGTGTTGGTGTTACCTGATCCGAATGAACCGTTTGAGGTGTACTGTGACGCTTCGTACCAAGGATTGGGATCTGTTCTTATGCAACACAGAAAGGTGGTGGCCTATGCTTCGCGACAGTTGCGAGTGCATGAGAAGAATTACCCGACTCATGATTTGGAGTTGGCAACTGTGGTTTTTGCTCTGAAGATATAGAGATATTTCCTTTATGGAGCGACGTTCAACATCTTCAGTGACCACAAGAGCTTGAAGTACTTGTATGACCAGAAAGAGATGAATATGAGACAGCGAAGGTGGCTGAAATTTTTGAAGGATTATGATTTCCAGTTGTTGTACCACCCTGGCAAGGCGAACGTTGTAGCGGACGCTTTGAGTAGGAAGACCATCAGTGTTTCTGCCTTGATGATCAAGGAAAGAGACCTCATAGAACAGTTTAGGGATGTATGGTCGTTTGTTAAGTTGGAACCCGGGAGGATCTGTATGAATATGGTCACCATCTCAAGTGAACTAATGGAAGACATACGGGAAAAGCAGAAGGCCGATGAATTCTTGCAAGGGATAAGAGAACAAATGAAACAACGCAAGGAAACAGAGTTTGAAGAAGGAACGGATGGAATTATGAGATTCCGAGGTAGAGTTTGTATTCCCCGTGACCAAGAGCTTAGGCGATATATTGTGGAACATGCTCACACCAGCAAGTTGAGTATACACCCAGGAATAACAAAAATGTATCAAGATTTGAAGAAGTTATTTTGGTGGCACGGACTAAAGAGTGATGTTACTAGATGCGTATCAACTTGTTTAGTTTGTCAAAAAGCTAAAGTGGAACATCATGTGAATGCTTATGTCATGAAGCATATCAAATAAGTTTTTGATGATAACAAAGCCAAGAGAAGAAAACCAAGATCAAAAGAAAAGACCAAGATCAAAAGAAAAGTTCAAGATCAAAAGAAAAGATCAAGACCAAGAGAAGAAGACCAAGATCAAAAGAGGTATATTAGATATAGGTCTTAGAACATCAATGTGAAATGCTCTCAAGGTATCTCAATTATATTCAAATGGTTTTTCAAAGATCTTATAAATCAACATGGTTTTCAAAAGTTCATATTTCAAAGAAATGTTGATTTCAATCTTGGATTATGGTAAACATTTGTAAATCTTGTTTTGTCCAAGTACCCAAATGATAAAAATGGCCTAGAGACTTAATTGGGATTGAAAAAATGTGTTCAAAGTGGAAAGTAATCGATTACACACTCTTGGTAATCGATTACAAGCAAGTCAGAGGACTTGTAATCGATTACAGAATCCATGTAATCGATTACCATGTTCCCAGAAATCCAAGAACACGATCAAAAAGGTCATGTAATCGATTACATCAATATTGTAATCGATTACGAAAAGTCGAGAGGCGTGTAATCGATTACACAAGTCTTGTAATCGATTACCACAAACCCAGAAAGCCAAGAACACGTTTTAACGTCATGTAATCGATTACAGAACCCCGTAATCGATTACATCTCGACAGTGCTTAACCCGGCTATATTTGGTACATTTAATGATGCCCATTAAAGCCCCCAACGGCTCTTTTGTTCCAATAACTTATAAATACTCATCTTGGGGCATCATTTGTGGTTGAACAACACTTGAGAAACATCTTTCAATCACTATAATCCGAAATTTATCCTTAAATCACTTTTGCTCTGTTTTTGTATATATTGTTGAGATATTCTTGAAGAGCATTATAGGGCTTCAATTTGTATCATCTACTCTTGTGAGAGTTTTTATTTCATAAACACTTTGATTCTTTGTAAAGGGGTGAGGCATCCTCTGAGAAAAGAGATTGAGGTATCTCTCTAGGTTTGTAAAGGGTGAGGTATCCCTTGTTGAAGGTGAGGCATCCTTCAAAGGTTGTAAAGAGGGTGAGGTATCCCTCTAGTGAAAAGGGTGAGGCATCCCTGATTTGAGGCTCAAGCTCAAGGGTGAGGCATCCCAAGGAGTTGAGTGCTCTTTTGTGTAAAGGTTTTCAAGCACCCGTTCAAGCTTGAAGTTTAGTGAAAAATCTCGAGTGGTTTGCTTGAGGACTGGACGTAGATCACAAGTGGATTGGTGATCGAACCAGGATAAATCTTGTGTTGTTCCTCTCAACTCTATCTCTTTACTTTGTGCTTTAACTATATTTGCTTAAGTTGAGTTCGATATTTTGCTTTGCTTGAATTCTTTCTATCTTGAGTTGTTTATTTGTGAGTGAAGTATTCAATCTCGTTTATCTATTCACTTCAATCATCCAATAGCTTCAACGAAAATTGTTAATCAAACGTTTTGCGAAAGATTTACGAAAATATTTTACATACTCAATTCACCCCCCCTCTTGAGTATTGAGGCCACTTGGTAACACATCAAAGACTAGCGGGATTGTTACAGCCGTTGTCTATTCCTGAATGGAAATGGGACAGCATTGCGATGGATTTTGTTGTGGGATCACCAAGGACAAGGATAAGACATGACTCGATTTGGGTAATAGTTGATCGACTTACGAAATCGGCTCATTTCCTCCCGATCAATATAAAATACAGTTTGGAGAAGTTGAACCAGCTTTATATTGGAGAGATCGTTAGGCTACATGGTGTGCTTACGAGTATTGTTTCGGATAGGGATCCGAGATTTACTTCAAAATTTTGGCAGAGTTTACAGGCATCGTTGGGAACGAAATTGCACCTGAGTTCGGCGTATCATCCACAAACCGATGATCAATCGGAAAGGACGATCCAATCTCTAGAGGACTTGCTTAGAGCTTGTACTATTGAGCAGACAGGGAGTTGGGATCAGATCTTGCCATTGATAGAGTTCACTTACAACAACAGTTACCACTCGAGTATAGGGATGGCACCCTATGAAGCTCTGTATGGAAGACGATGTCGAACACCTTTATGTTGGTACCAAGACGGTGAGCGTCTTACGATTGGACCATATATCATTCAGATAGACAACTGAGAAAGTCAAAATGATCCAAGAAAAGATGAAGACTGCTCAGAGCCGACAAAAGAGTTATGCAGATAAGAGGAGAAAGCCTCTTGAGTTTGAAGAAGGTGAGCATGTATTCTTGAAAGTCACACCCACGACTGGGGTCGGCCGAGCTTTGAAATCTAGAAAACTCACTCCAAAATTCCTTGGACCTTACCAGATTCTTCGCCGGATAGGTCCAGTAGCTTACCAGATAGCCTTACCTCCTACTCTTTCAAACTTACATAATGTCTTTCATGTGTCAAAACTTCGTAAGTATTTGCCTGATCCAAGTCATGTTATAGCACCAGACGCAGTACAGTTAAAAGAGAACTTAACCTATGAGGCGCCTCCTGCGAGAATCGAGGACCGACGGATAAAGCAATTAAGAGGAAAGGAAATACCATTGGTGAAAGTAATCTGGAATGAAACAACTGGTGATGCAACTTGGGAACCGGAGGACAAAATGAAGGAGCAACATCCAGAGTTGTTTTGAGGTACGTAAATTTCGAGGACGAAATTCCTTTTTAGTTGGGGAGTGTTGTAACATCCCGAAAAATATCTAATTGATCATAAATATTCATTTTATATTATTCTTGATTTTTAGGAATTTTTTAGGAATTTTTCGGAAACGACGAATATTTTAATATATTTCTCGTTTTACGTGCACACTGAGCTTAGAATTGCTGAGGTCAGTATAACGCTCCGAAAATTAATTATTTCGCCGCCAATAGTCGTTTTCTAATATTTGTGATTTATGTGAATTTTTCTGGAATTTTTCGGAAACGACGAATATTTTAATATATTCTTCGTTTTGCGTGAAACTCGAGGAGAGTCGGAAAAACGACTGTAGTGCCTCAAAAATTGGAAAATTATATGACGAATAGTCGTTTTATAATATTTGCAATTTTTGGGAAATTTCTGGGAATTTTCCGGAATCGTCGAATATTTTAATATATTTTTCGTTTTACGTGCGCACTGAGCAGAACCAAAGAAACGCGATGTTTTCTCTGAGAACCTTGGACTATGGACCTGTCAACGGGGGATCTTACTAAACCCGAAACTTGACACAATTTACGAGGTTTCACAATTTTCGAGAAATTCTAACAGATAAAATAAATCAATACAGCGAAAAATTCATCTGTCAGATTAATTAAATACTGACTTCTGTCAACTGTGACTATTATCCATTGGATAATAGTGTGTAATAAAAATTCTATCACATTATCCTAATGTAATCTACTTTATGTCAAATCTATCTACTTTAATTCAAATTTAATGGTTAAATAATCAAAGCTTCCTTAAGAAGCTTTGACCCAAACATTGACCCATGTGCTTTAGCTTCTCTTGGAAGCCAATTTCCCTCTCCCTTCTCTCTCTCTTTGCACGGCTGAATGCAGCCCCAAAGCAAGGAAAATTTGATTTTTCCTTATTTCATTTTATCACACAAAAATTCATTAATTTCCAAAACTCTTTCTCTCTCATCATTTCTTCTTCTTCTTCTTCTTCTTCAACTTTTCTCTCCTCCTTCTCTCTAGCAACCCCACGGCCAGCCCTCTCTTCACCACCCTAATCTTCACAAAAATTTCTTCTAATTACATTTCCTAAATCCTTTCACCATTCTAAACACTTTTTCTTCTTGGAGTTTCTTGAAATTCTTCCATTTTCATCATCATCTTCAAGCTCCAACTTTGAGCATTTTGGGTAAGTTTCAAGACCACTCTTTCTCTTCTCTTGATTTCGTGGTTGTGGTCTTCTATTTGGTCATCCATGGTTGATTTTTCAAGCCTTGATATTGATTCTAACAAAGTCTCCAATTTTTAGGGTTTTGGTGGCCAAATCCGAAAATTCCAAGGAGGATTCTTGGAGTTCTTCTTGATTTCTTCACTTAGGTAAGAGGAAGACACTCCTCTTCAACCTCTCTTAGCATCTAGGAACCTTGATTGTGTGATTTGTGGAAAAACCCTAATGAGGGTTGTTCTTGAATTTGATGATTAATTATGTTTATGCATTGGTTTTGTGATAATTGTGACCTTGGATTGATTTGTTATGTACAATGGAATGTTGGAATGGATTGAATGAGTTAACATGGATGAAAAATGATTGGATACCCTACTGGAGTGCCACGGTTTTGGAGTGGAAAAATTGGATGATTTATGGTTAATGTGTAACAAGTGTAAGACTTAGATTAATCAATGTAGTAAATGGAATTTAATGGATGAAAAATTTGAAATGGAAACCACCATGAGGGCTACGGTTTTGAAGCCAAGAATTTAGAGTTTTTGGTGAGTTAATTTAACAAGTGAACAATTTAAAGAATCAAGGGAATGGTGTACAAGATGATGACTTGAAAGGATTTGAAATTGGACCCATTAGGAGGCCACGACCTCTAGGGCATTATTAGGTGAAAGTGTGGTTTTAGTGTTTGGAAACATAAGTAATTAGGTAATTAGGAATCTATGTAAAGAAATGGACAATTTCTAAATTATAAGAATTTATCATAGTTAAGACTCCCTAAATCTTAAAGGACCGAGAGTGAATTCATCATAAGACTTAAGGTGATTCTAAGTGGGTAAAGAACATGAGAGTGTGAGGCTTGAGAGCTCAAACGGAATGTAAGTTATAGGAGATTGAATTACCTTGGAGCGCTAAATCGACTACAAGAATTTATTTTGAGCATAAACCTTAAGAAAGGAAATAAACTCTAAGTTAGGATTCGTAATGAACCTAATGATGCATCAATTGGCTTGGTATTTATATTATGTTGTTGTGGGTCTATGTGAGTGACCATATATATATATATATTGATGCTTATATTGGCCTAATGTGGCATATTATGGGATTGTATGAGATTGTGGATCATACATGTGCATGCATAGTGTCTTATGCATTGTGATTATCCTTGTGGACTGTTGTAAGGCCAAGTTGCCTAGGAGATTGAACACACCTTAGTGAGGGTGCGAATAGACAAGTGTAGGTCATTGGTTGACCTTGGGGGCGTCGGGGCGCGGGTTCCTCATCAATGGGAGGTTGGTAGCTCTCCTGCCCGTGGGGTAGACCGATGCAAACGCACCGACGATCCGGACTGAGACACTGTCCTATATCGTGATCTAGTGTAGAATGTCTGTACAATGCCATGTTGCACTTGAGAATATTATTGATAGCACTAGCCTCGGCAGCCGAGTTACAGACATGTCTCCTGATCTTTCTCTCCGATTAGTTGAGTCTAGCTCCATGGAGTAGGAATTGAGAGAGCATGCATGTGAATCATGATATACACTGTCATCCTTAATTCTTATTTTCTGCAACTACAATTGATTTAATTGCCATTATGATGATTATCTGCCTGGAACTGTTTATTTGCTTACCGTTGGAATTACTGCTTATTATTTGAGTATGTTGTTTCTAAATTGCTATATGGGCGCGTGGCGCCGTTCTGTTTCTAGCATGCTATAATTGGTAATGATGTAGGATGTCTTACCTCTTTCTGTGTTCCTTTTATCTGTTGTCTGTGTATATATGTATTGCATTTACCGAAGACGACGGCAACGAGTTAGAAGCCCCTGACTTCCCTGGCTTCTGGCCCGAACGTGATTAGTACCTGCTGCAGACGATGGGGACGCGTATGCGAGGATTTCTGGGGGATGTGCGTCTGACCTTCCTGGGAGGGCCAGAGTGCTGGCACATCAACCTGAACTCTGATCGTTGCGTCTACTTGGGAGACGTGTCCATTGCCCTGGCCTGGAGACGACATGAGGCACCCGTGATCACCTGCCACGTCAGCCTACGTTTAGAGTTTTACTTGCCCATCCGTGAGATGTGGGACGACCGCTACTACACTCCATGGGAGGACTCCTTTGATTCCACCGCTCGGGCCCCGTCCCGTGCTTCTGTGGTTCCAATGGAGGTTTCCTCGGAAGAGGAAGATCCCGCTGAGGATCCTGACACGATTCCTCCTCATTTGAGGGATTGATGTCACTTGGTGGCTACTGATGGCTGCCGTGTTTTTATTTTGGGGGCCCGATGTATTACTTTTGGTGGGCTTTTGTATATGCATTTTGTATATATGCATGATTACCTTGGGTTGGGTATAGTTTTGCTTTTTGGTGATGGCCAGGCTTGTACTTGCAAAACAATTGTATTAAACTATATATATATGTATGCTATTCAGGTGCAAATTCTGTGTATTGTTTCATTCGTTACTTTTATTCACATTCCGCATTGTTGTTATTAACACAAAAAAAAAATATATTACCAATTTCGTTCATATAGTTAAACTTCAACTAAATAAAATCAACCGGGTCTTAATTATTAGACTATTTAATTTTCGCATTTTATTTTATTTGACAATGTGACGTTCCCTCCCAAAAAGGGGCGTTACATTAGGTTGGTATCAGAGCCCCGGTTTATGTTTTCTTTGGGTCTTGTGCATGAGCCTGTCTTGTTTGTGCTGTGTGAAATCTCTGTGGTTTGTGTTTTGAATGAATTTTTCTAACCTTGTGATTTTCAGTTAACCTGAGTTGAAAAAGAGTAAGATGGCTAGAGGTGAGGAAATTACAGCTGCTGTTGAGGCAATGCAGCGGATGGCAGAAGTCATCGCGCTGCAAAATGAGCGTGCTTCTCAACAACAAGAACGAGCTACTCAACAACTCGAGGCGACTGCTGATGCACAGAACTTAGCAGAGTTTCATCGTCACAACCCTCCTCAGTTTAAGGGAGAATTTGATCCTGACAAGGCTAGTCTATGGATCAAGGAGATAGAGAAGGTCTTTCATGGCATGAACTGTGCCGAAGACAAAAAGGTGAACTATGCAACCTTTATGCTTGTGGGCAATGCCGAAGATTGGTGGAATGGAGCTCAGAGAGCACTGGAAGCCGAAGGAACTGACATCACATGGGATGTGTTCAAGAACAAGTTCTTGGACAAATATTTTCCTTCTAATGCGAGACATGCGAAAGAGCTGGAGTTTCTCAACTTGAGACAGGGGAACATGACTGTCAGTGAATACGCAGCCAAGTTTGAGAACTTGGAGAAATTTTCGACACATTACCAGCATCATACTGATGAAGCTTGGAAATGTTGAAAATTCACCAAAGGGTTGAGATATAAGGTGAAGAAAGCTGTGATTACCCTGAAGATGAAGGTATTCTCAGAATTGTTGGATACCTGCTGTGAGGTCGAAGCCTTGGAACAGGCTAGAGACTCGAGAAACAGGAACTTTGGGCCTGTACGGTCCCAAAAAGGTGGAGGCAGTGGTTCTAACCGCTTCTAAAAGAAGCCCTATTCCCGACCAACGGGGAATCAACAACATATTGGTGGAGGTTCTGCTGGGAACCGAACTGGTCAGAATGCGGCATATCCTCCTAAATGCCAGAAATGTGGGAAGGATCATCTCACAAGAGATTGCCCGATCAAGGGGATTATTTGATTCAGGTGTGGCAAACCGGGCCATGTATCCAGAGACTGCAACCAAGCAAAGGCTGAGCCTTCAGTCAATGCGACTCGAGCCAAGAAACCGCAAGCCGGAGGTCGAGTTTACACTATAAGCGGAGTTGAAGCTTCTGAATCCGAAGACTTGATTCAAAGAGAAGGCACCATAGGAGGTAATCTTTTAAAAGTGCTGTATGACTCTGGGGCAACCCATTCTTTCATATCATATGACTGTGTGCTACGACTTGGATTACCTGTGTCTGAACTACCTTTTGAGTTGACTATTTCAACCCCTACTGATAAACCCGTAGTTACTACCAAATTATGTCCTAAATGTCCTTTGATTGTTGAAGGTCGAGTTTTTTCTATTGATCTAATCTGTTTACCTTTGTCACAGTTAGACATAATCCTAGGGATTGACTGGTTATCTTCCAACCATGTTCTGTTAGATTGTTCTAGCAAAACCATAGTCTTTCCTGTGGATGAGAATTCTAGATACTTGACGGCCAACCAAGCACGAGCTTTCTTGAAAGAAGGAGCTCAGGGATACATGCTACTATCCTCTTTGAAAGTCGAGAGTGAGGCTGAATTGAGCACTATTCCGGTTGTAAAGGAATTTCTTGAAATCTTCCCTGAAGAAGTACACTGTTCACCGTCGACCCGTGAGATAGAGTTTGCTATTGATCTTGTACCAGGAGCTGGTCCCGTGTCTATAGCACCTTATCGTATGTCGCCAACGGAATTGGCAGAGCTCAAGAAGCAACTAGAAGAGCTTTTGGAAAAATAGTTTGTTAGGCCTAGTGTGTCACCGTGGGGAGCACCCGTGTTACTAGTTCGGAAGAAGGACGGTACCTCAAGATTGTGTGTGGATTACAGGCAATTGAACAAATTGACAATCAAGAACAAGTATCCTCTCCCAAGAATTGATGACTTGATGGATCAACTAAAGGGAGCAGCGGTGTTTTCAAAGATTGATTTGAGATCTGGATATCATCAGATAAGAGTAAAAACAGAGGATGTACCCAAGACTGCTTTTCGTACCCGATACGGTCATTATGAGTACCTTGTGATGCCGTTTGGTATTACGAATGCACCTGCTATCTTTATGGACTACATGAACCGCATCTTTCGTCCGTACTTGGACAGGTTTGTTGTCGTCTTCATCGACGATATCCTGATATATTCCCGGAATCAGGAGGATCATGCTGAACACCTCAGCACAGTCCTTCAGATTTTGAAGGAGAAGGAACTGTATGCCAAGCTGTCGAAGTGTGAGTTCTGGCTTGATGAGGTGAAGTTTTTGGGTCATGTGATCTCAAAAGAAGGAATTACAGTGGATCCGTCAAAGGTAGAGGCAGTGTTACAGTGGGAACAACCGAAGTCGGTAACGGAAGTTCGTAGTTTTGTGGGTTTAGCCGGATATTACCGAAGGTTCATTGAAGGATTTTCCAAGATTGCCGGACCACTCACCCAATTGACAAAGAAGAATCAGACTTTTGAGTGGACTGATAGCTGCGAGCAGAGTTTCCAAGAATTGAAGAAGTGACTGACTACCTCACCCGTGTTGGTGTTACCTGATCTGAATGAACCGTTCGAGGTGTACTGTGATGCTTCGTACCAAGGATTGGGATCTGTTCTTATGCAACACAGAAAGGTGGTGGCCTATGCTTCGCGACAATTGCGAGTGCATGAGAAGAATTACCCGACTCATGATTTAGAGTTGGCAACTGTGGTTTTTGCTCTGAAGATATGGAGACATTTCCTTTATGGAGCGACGTTCAACATCTTCAGTGACCACAAGAGCTTGAAGTACTTGTATGACCAGAAAGAGCTGAATATGAGACAGTGAAGGTGGCTGAAATTTTTGAAGGATTATGATTTCCAGTTGTTGTACCACCCTGGCAAGGCGAACGTTGTAGCGGACGCTTTGAGTAGGAAGACCATCAGTGTTTCTGCCTTGATGATCAAGGAAAGAGACCTCATAGAACAATTTAGGGATGTATGGTCGTTTGTTAAGTTGGAACCCGGGAGGATCTGTATGAATATGGTCACCATCTCAAGTGAACTAATGGAAGACATACGGGAAAAGCAGAAGGCCGATGAATTCTTGCAAGGGATAAGAGAACAAATGAAACAAGGCGAGGAAACAGAGTTTGAAGAACGAACGGTTGGAATTATGAGATTCCGAGGTAGAGTTTGTATTCCCCGTGACCAAGAGCTTAGGCGATATATTGTGGAACATGCTCACACCAGCAAGTTGAGTATACACCCAGGAATAACAAAAATGTATCAAGATTTGAAGAAGTTATTTTGGTGGCACGGACTAAAGAGTGATGTTACTAGATGCGTATCAACTTGTTTAGTTTGTCAAAAAGTTAAAGTGGAACATCAAAGACCAGCAGGATTGTTACAGCCATTGTCTATTCCTGAATGGAAATGGGACAGCATTGCGATGGATTTTGTTGTGGGATTGCCAAGGACAAGGATAGGACATGACTCGATTTGGGTAATAGTTGATCGACTTACGAAATCGGCTCATTTCCTCCCGATCAATATAAAATACAGTTTGGAGAAGTTGACCCAGCTTTATATTGGAGAGATCGTTAGGCTACATGGTGTGCCTACGAGTATTGTTTCGGATAGGGATCCGAGATTTACTTCAAAATTTTGGCAGAGTTTACAGGCATCGTTGGGAACGAAATTGCGCCTGAGTTCGGCGTATCATCCACAAACCGATGGTCAATCGGAAAGGACGATCCAATCTCTAGAGGACTTGCTTAGAGCTTGTACTATTGAGCAGACAGGGAGTTGGGATCAGATCTTGCCATTGATAGAGTTCACTTACAACAATAGTTACCACTCGAGTATAGGGATGACACCCTATGAAGCTCTGTATGGAAGACGGTGTCGAACACCTTTATGTTGGTACCAAGACAGTGAGTGTCTTACGATTGGACCAGATATCATTCAGCAGACAACTGAGAAAGTCAAAATGATCCAGGAAAAGATGAAGACTGCTCAGAGCCGACAAAAGAGTTATGCAGATAAGAGGAGAAAGCCTCTTGAGTTTGAAGAATGTGAGCATGTATTCTTGAAAGTCACACCCACGACTGGGGTCGGCCGAGCTTTGAAATCTAGAAAACTCACTCCAAAATTCCTTAGACCTTACCAGATTCTTCGCCGGATAGGTCCAGTAGCTTACCAGATAGCCTTACCCCCTACTCTTTCAAACTTACATAACGTCTTTCATGTGTCACAACTTCGTAAGTATTTGCCTGATCCAAGTCATGTTATAGCACCAGACGCAGTACAGTTAAAAGAGAACTTAACCTATGAGGCGCCTCCTGCGAGAATCGAGGACCGTCGGATAAAGCAACTAAGAGGAAAGGAAATACCATTGGTGAAAGTAATCTGGAATGAAACAACTGGTGATGCAACTTGGGAACCGGAGGACAAAATGAAGGAGCAACATCCAGAGTTGTTTTGAGGTACGTAAATTTCGAGGACGAAATTCCTTTTTAGTTGGGGAGTGTTGTAACATCCCGAAAAATATCTAATTGATCATAAATATTCATTTTATATTATTCTTGATTTTTAGGAATTTTTCTGGAATTTTTCGGAAACGATGAATATTTTAATATATTCCTCGTTTTACGTGCACACTGAGCTGAGAATTGCTGAGGTCAGTGTAACGCTCCGAAAATTAATTATTTCACCGCCAATAGTCGTTTTCTAATATTTGTGATTTATGTGAATTTTTCTGGAATTTTTCGGAAACGACGAATATTTTAATATATTTCTCGTTTTGCGTGAAACTCGAGCGAGTCGGAAAACGATCAGTAGTGCCTCAAAAATTGGAAAATTATATGACGAATAGTCGTTTTTATAATATTTGCAATTTTTGGGAATTTTCTGGGAATTTTCCGGAACTGTCGAATATTTTAATATATTCCTCATTTTGCATGCGCACTGAGCAGAACTAGAGAAACGCGATGTTTTCTCTGAGAACCTTGGACTATCGACCTGTCGACGGGAGATCTTACTAAACCCGAGACTTGACACAGTTTACGAAGTTTCACAATTTTTGAGAAATTCTAACAGATAAAATAAATCAATACAGCGAAAAATTCATCTGTCAGATTAATTAAATATTGACTTCTGTCAACTGTGACTATTATCCATTGGATAATAGTGTGTAATAAAAATCCTATCACATTATCCTAATGTAATCTGCTTTATGTCGAATCTATCTACTTTAATTCAAATTTAATGGTTAAATAATCAAAGCTTCCTTAAGAAGCTTTGACTCAAACATTGACCCATGTGCTTTAGCTTCTCATGGAAGCCAATTTCCCTCTCCCTTCTCTCTCTCTTTGCACGGCTGAATGCAGCCCCAAAGCAAGGAAAACTTGATTTTTCCTTATTTCATTTTATCACACAAAAATTCATTAATTTCCAAAACTCTTTCTCCCTCATCATTTCTTCTTCTTTCTTCTTCAACTTTTCTCTCCTCCTTCTCTCTAGCAACCCCACGGCCAGCCCTCTCTTCACCACCCTAATCTTCACAAAAATTTCTTCTAATTACATTTCCTAAATCCTTTCACCATTCTAAACACTTTTTCTTCTTGGAGTTTCTTGAAATTCTTCCATTTTCATCATCATCTTCAAGCTCCAACTTTGAGCATTTTGGGTAAGTTTCAAGACCACTCTTTCTCTTCTCTTGATTTCGTGGTTGTGGTCTTCTATTTGGTCATCCATGGTTGATTTTTCAAGCCTTGATATTGATTCTAACAAAGTCTCCAATTTTTAGGGTTTTGGTGGCCAAATCCGAAAATTCCAAGGAGGATTCTTGGAGTTCTTCTTGATTTCTTCACTTAGGTAAGAGGAAGACACTCCTCTTCAACCTCTCTTAGCATCTAGGAACCTTGATTGTGTGATTTGTGGAAAAATCCTAATGAGGGTTGTTCTTGAATTTGATGATTAATTATGTTTATGCATTGGTTTTGTGATAATTGTGACCTTGGATTGATTTGTTATGTACAATGGAATGTTGGAATGGATTGAATGAGTTAACATGGATGAAAAATGATTGGATACCCTACATGGAGTGCCACGGTTTTGGAGTGGAAAAATTGGATGATTTATGGTTAATGTGTAACAAGTGTAAGACTTAGATTAATCAATGTAGTAAATGGAATTTAATGGATGAAAAATTTGAAATGGAAACCACCATGAGGGCTACAGTTTTGAAGCCAAGAATTTAGAGTTTTTGGTGAGTTAATAGAATAAGTGAACAATTTAAAGAATCAAGGGAATGGTGTACAAGATGATGACTTGAAAGGATTTGAAATTGGACCCATTAGGAGGCCACGACCTCTAGGGCATTATTAGGTGAAAGTGTGGTTTTAGTGTTTGGAAACATGAGTAATTAGGTAATTAGGAATCTATGTAAAGAAATGGACAATTTCTAAATTATAAGAATTTATCATAGTTAAGACTCCCTAAATCTTAAAGGACCGAGAGTGAATTCATCATAAGACTTAAGGTGATTCTAAGTGGGTAAAGAACATGAGAGTGTGAGGCTTGAGAGCTCAAACGGAATGTAAGTTATAGGAGATTGAATTACCTTGGAGCGCTAAATCGACTACAAGAATTTATTTTGAGCATAAACCTTAAGAAAGGAAATAAACTCTAAGTTAGGATTCGTAATGAACCTAATGATGCATCAATTAGCTTGGTATTTATATTATGTTGTTGTGGGTCTATGTGAGTGACCATATATATATATATTGATGCTTATATTGGCCTAATGTGGCATATTATGGGATTGTATGAGATTGTGGATCATACATGTGCATGCATAGTGTCTTATGCATTGTGATTATCCTTGTGGACTGTTGTAAGGCCAAGTTGCCTAGGAGATTGAACACACCTTAGTGCGGGTGCGAATAGACAAGTATAGGTCATTGGTTGACCTTGGGGGTGTGAGGGCGCGGGCTCCTCATCAATGGGAGGTTGGTAGCTCTCCTGCCCGTGGGGTAGACCGATGCAAACGCACCAACGATCCGGACCGAGACACTGTCCTATATCGTGATCTAGTGTAGAATGTCTGTACAATGCCATGATTGCGCTTGAGAATATTATTGATAGCACTGGCCTCGGCAGCCGAGTTACAGACATGTCTCCTGATCTTTCTCTCCGATTAGTTGAGTCTAGCTCCATGGAGTAGGAATTGAGAGAGCATGCATGTGAAACATGATATACACTGTCATCCTTAATTCTTATTTTCTGCAACTACAATTGATTTAATTGCCATTATGATGATCATCTGCCTGGAACTATTTTTTTGCTTACCGTTGGAATTACTGCTTATTATTTGAGTATGTTGTTTCTAAATTGCTATATGGGCGCGTGGCGCCGTTCTGTTTCTAGCATGCTATAATTGGTAATGATGTAGGATGTCTTACCTCTTTCTGTGTTCCTTTTATCTGTTGTCTGTGTATATATGTATTGCATTTACCGAAGACGACGGCAACGAGTTAGAAGCCCCTGACTTCCCTGGCTTCTGGCCCGAACGTGATTAGTACCTGCTGCAGACGATGGGGACGCGTATGCGAGGATTTCTGGGAGATGTGCGTCTGACCTTCCTGGGAGGGCCAGAGTGCTGGCACATCAACCTGAACTCTGACCGTTGCGTCTACTTGGGAGACGTGTCCATTGCCCTGGCCTGGAGACGACATGAGGCACCCGTGATCACCTGCCACGTCAGCCTACGTTTAGAGTTTTACTTGCCCATCCGTGAGATGTGGGGCGACCGCTACTACACTCCACGGGAGGACTCCTTTGATTCCACCGCTCGGGCCCCGTCCCGTGCTTCTGTGGTTCCAATGGAGGTTTCCTCGGAAGAGGAAGATCCCGCTGAGGATCCCACACGGTTCCTCCTCATTTGAGGGATTGATGTCACTGGTGGCTACTGATGGCTGCCAGTGTTTTTGTTTTTAGGGGCCTGATGTATTACTTTTTGGTGGGCTGTATATTTTGTATATGCATGATTACCTTGGGTTGGGTATAGTTTTGCTTTTTGGTGATGGCCGGGCTTGTACTTGCAAAACAATTGTATTAAACTATATATATATATATATGTATGCTATTCAGGTGCAAATTCTGTGTACTGTTTCATTCGTTACTTTTATTCACATTCCGCATTGTTGTTATTAACACAAAAAAAAAATATTGCCAATTTCGTTCATATAGTTAAACATCAACTAAATAAAATTAATCGGGTCTTAATTGTTAGACTATTTAATTTTCGCATTTTATTTTATTTGACAATGTGACGTTCCGTCCCAAAAAGGGGCGTTACAGAAAGGGTGTTCTTGGATGTCGCGGTTCAAGTTGTTGTTTCCAACGTAGAATACCGTGGCTTCAGCATGACCCTTCTTTTGATTGTTCTCTGCATTACATCCTCTGCCAGTATGGTTCGACCTGGGCTGGTTATCATGCATGACTCTTTGCATGTTTTCCAGCCTCTAATATTACTCGTTCAACATGGCCATGTGTTGTTGTAGCATGTCCTGGAATTGACGTTGGGACATATGAGACTGGCTCCCATGTTCAGAGTGAGATACTCGGTTGCCGGCATCGCCATTTGGCATTCCCAAGAGCTGACGCACTGGGATTCTGTGTTTTTTGGTGTTGGGATTTCCCTCTTGGCCTTGAATTCCAAGCCTATCCCTTGCTGAGATCATACGCGAAGGGTTGGGACTTTCATCCGAAATTGAAGTGGAGTGTCCATCGCGCTGGTACTCTGTGTTAGGTGTCTGGTTTCTGTCGGCGAAGGTTCCAACAATAGGTGGTGGGACAGAGTGGGGAGGATGTTGCGTAGCAAAAACCTGCCTATGGTTAGCAGAAGTTTGCGCAGCGTCTCTCCTTGAGTTTTGTCTCGTATTCACCATGACTGGGTGTGATTAGAAGTTTACGACTTTCCCACAAACGGCGCTAATGTTCTAATATAGAACTAGAGGGTGGCTGAAGAGGCACGCGTACAGTGGTTTCTTCCTCTCCTTGCGACTGCTGCCACCGTGAATCTTGAACAGGGGGTTAGGTACCTGCAAAGGGACTCCAACGCTCAAGTTAGGTGATGCACAAAGAAGGTATACACCGTATGAATTACAATTACCTTCTTAGAAATGGCATTTTTTGATACTTATAGTGCATATGTAGGGTCCTTGAGCATTTGTCGTAGAGTGCAGGTACGTTGAGATCGTGGCCTGACCGAGAGGGGTGCCTCCTCCCTATGATCGTTCGGGCAGAGCCTTGACGAAGGGTGCCTCCCTTCCACAATCGTTCAGGCAGATCCTTGGAATCTCGGGCCTGTCGCGTTAGTGGCCAACCACTGTAGTATGTAGTCATGGTCCCCACACTATAAAGGTCATCATTGGTAGTAATCAGGCTATGCTTAGACTTATGGAGTGTTGTTTGGGGAATACAACTAGTACTCGTGTACGGACATCTTGCCGGGGTGCATACTACGGATCCTGGTGGTATACATGCCGGGTTTGCCCTTTAGGGACAGTATCCCGGACCACAGTCCAGAACAGAGAGCTAGAAGTGTAGAATAGTAATATTTACATGAAAGACAAACTGGTTTTATTAGCTTTTCATCTTTTTTTTTCAACTTTTTCTCCTGAGAACATAAAATAAACTCAAAATAAAATTATCGAGAGAAAAACACGAGAACTAAATAATGCTTAAAAATTACACGTTGTATATGGCATAGCCCAAATTTTGAAATATTAGACAATCAATGTTTATGATGGTTGTCTACCAATGCTAAAAGTTCATAGTTTAGCTATCAAATTAAAGAGTACTGCTAGATAGCCATAATATAACACCAGAATTATACCTACCAAACACATATGGTAGATCACATAAGTGAGTTGGCATGTCACATGGTTTAATTAATTGTTATTATATTTAATTAATAATTACTAAACTAATTAAAATGGGTTTCCTCGAATATTCTTGCAACCTAAAATCTATCTCCTTCTCTATCGTTCTATGTCCTTTCTTTTCTCAACCTAAAATCTCTTTTCCCGTCCTCTTTCTTCTTTCACACCAAGCACAACCTGCTCCCACCGGCGAAGGCCTAGCCATCATCTTTGTCCAGTTGCGCACCACCATTGTCATTGCGTCTGTCATCATCTCCGTTTTTTAATTTTACTGGTTCTTTATCTTTGTTGTCGTCTTCTTGCTCAATCTCCAACAATTCTTTCTTTCTTTGGCTGGTGATTATCTAAGCTCATCTTATTCAACCAGCATTGTTGAATAGAATTATAATCAAAATATCAAATAACAATGCTGGTTGAATAAGATGAGCTTAGATAATCACCAGCCAAAGAAAGAACCAAGCGATGAAGACTAAGTAAGAAGACAACGACAAAGATGAAGAACCAGCAAAATTAAAGAACGGAGACGATGACAGACGCAACGATAATGGTGGCGCGCAACTAGACGATGATGATGGCTTGGCCTTCGTCAATGGGAGCAGGTTGTGCTTGGTGTGAAAAAAGGAAGAGAAGGGGAAAATAGATTTTAGGTTAAGACAAGAAAGGACATAGAAAGATAGAGAAGGACATAGATTTTAGGTTGCAAGAATATTCGAGGAAACCCTTTTTAATTAGTTTAATAATTATTAATTAAATACAATAACAATTAATTAAAACATGTGGCATGCCAACTCACTTAAGCGATTTGCCACATGTGTCTGATGGGTATAATTCTGGTGTTATATTCTGACTATCTAGCAATACTCCTTAGGAATTACCATTGACCGAGTGTCAGACTTCAAATTCATGCACAAATGTAAAATGTTTATTAAAACAAATGACCTAAAATATAAATCTCATATTTTCAAGGCATTGTGCACTAGATTCTAAAATTACGATGTCTAGATCATTAAATAATCATTTATGTGCAGGGTTCAAATTTGATACGAGGTTGTATATAATGCAGTTACAACAGTGAGCAGGGACAGATACAGAAAATATTCAATGAATTGGTCAAAAATCATGAATCATATTATTAAATATAGAAAAAATTTCAAAGTTAGTAAATAAAGATGTATTTACCCTTAAATTATTTAGTGAGTTAAGATTAAATTACACTATTTTAAATTAAAGGTAAATATACTCTTATTTACTCACTTTAAATGAATATTTTCCTTTTTTATATAGGAAAATTTATGAATAAAGTGAAAAAAGAATAAAAAAAATTATATTATATATTAAATGCATCATAATAGTAGTTGTTCTCTACATCATGATTCATAAGTAAAATAAAGTTTTTATATATATATATATATATATAAATATATCTTATTTACTCACTTTAAATGAATATTTTCCTTTTTTATATAGGAAAATTTATGAATAAAGTGAAAAAAGAATAAAAAAAATTATATTATATATTAAATGCATCATAATAGTAGTTGTTCTCTACATCATGATTCATAAGTAAAATAAAGTTTTTATATATATATATATATATATATATATATATATATATATATATATATATATATATATATTAAAAAAAGGAAGACAGTGAAGTTGAAATTGAGAGGAGTTAATAGGTTTATTATATAAAAATTTGAATCATTATGAGAATATCTCTTATGTATTTCCTCTATAACTTATTATAACTTATACAGGAGAAGGACAACAATTCAAATCCCTATAACTAAGGAACGAAAAAGAAAGAAAACTAATTAAGGTAACTAATCCTATAATTAAAGTAACTAATCCTATTTATAGCAAATATTGATTTAACAGTCAATTTACATAGAATCAAACTTAATAATTAAGTTTTATTACAATCCCATAGATTGTGGGATTTGATCTTCTAAAGCTCCCACTCAAGTTGGTGAATAGATGTCAATCATTTTGAGCTTGGCCACATAAGATTCAAAACTTAGTTTGGATAGTGCTTTGGTAAGAACTTAGCTTCTTGAGAAGTTGTGTGAACATAGGACAAGACAATAGTTCCATTATCTATTTTAGATTTAATGAAATGTCTGTTGATTCTAACGTGTTTCATCTTGTCATGCTAAACCAAATTGTGTACTACAGTTATGGCTAATTTACTGTCACTATAAAGTTGCATAGGACTGGTGATAGACATGTTCAAATTTGTCATAAGTCTTTGAATCCAAATGAGTTAACAAGTTCCTTGAGCCAATGCACAAAATTCAGCTTCTGCACTGCTTCTTGCAACAACAGTTTGTTTCTTACTTCTCAAAGTGACTAGATTTCCCCAAACTTTAGTGCAATACCTAGTTGTAGATTTACTGTCATCTACTGCCCCTGCCCAATCTACATCTAAGTACCCCACTACATCTCTAGTACTTGTTTTTCTGAACAGTAATCCTTTTCCTGGACTTCTTTTTAAGTACCTCAAGATCTGAATTGTTGCATCTATATGCCTCTTTGTGGGAGCATGCATGAATTGGCTAATCAAGCTCACACTAAAAACGATATATGGCCTAGTTAAAGATAGGTAGATCAATTTTCCAACTAGGTGTTGATAGGTCTCCCTGTCCACTGGAGGATCATTATTAGTGATCTTATATTTCCAATTTCTCTCTAGAGGTGTCGATGCAGGTCTACATCCCAATTTTCCAGTTTCCTTCAACAAATCCAGAATATATTTTCTTTGTGAGATGAAAATTCCCCATTTACTTTGGGCAAACTCCATTCCCAAGAAATACTTTAGAGTGTCGAGGTCTTTTACTTTGAATTCTGACTATAGTTCTTTCTTTAAATTCACAATCTCTTCAGTATCATCATCTATGATAACCATATCATCTATGTAGACAATCAGAACTGCTTGCTTCCCATTATCACTTCTTTTGACAAATAAGGTGTGATATGTTTGTCCTTATTTGGACCAAAGTTTCTTCATAACAGAGCTAAATCTAATAAACCATGCTCTAGGAGACTGTTTTAGGCCATAAAGGGTTGTTTTTACTTTACATACCTTCCTTGGTCCTACATGCATCTTAACTCCTAGAGGAGTTCTCATATAAACTTCCTCATCTAGAGTGCTATTCAAAAAAGTATTCTTAATGTCCATATGATGTAATTCCTAATCCAAATTTGCAGCTAGTGATAGCAAAACTCGAATTGTATTTAGTTTTGCTACCGGGGCAAAGGTCTCTTCATAGTCAACTTCATAGGTTTGGGTGTACCCTTGAGCCACCAATCGAGCCTTATATCTTTTTATAGTGCCATCTGATATGTACTTCATTGTAAACACCCACTTGCTTCCAACAGTTTTTTTTCCTTTAGGCAACTCCACCATCTCCCATGTTCCATTTTCTTTTACAGTTTTCATTTCTTCTATTACTTCCATTTTCTACTGTGGATCTTGTAATGCTTCAAGAATATTGTGGGGCACTTGAATCTCATCCACTTTGGAAATAAATGGTCCTATAGCTTCCTGACAACTCATAATATGTGAGATAATTAGAAATTAGGTGTTTTGTACAACCTCTTACCCCTTTTCTAACAATAATTAGGAGATCCAAGTCATCTTCTTCTTCTACATCTTCAACCACACTTGGTTCCTTTTCCACTAGATGATCTACCACTGGTTCAGACTCATGATTCTGTTCGAAAGTGTGTGACCTGTGAGTATAAAAATGTTTAAATGGTGGTCTAAGATTGTGGGACACTCCCCCTGGATTTGGGACTAGTTTAGTTTGAGTGTTTGGAAAGGAAGAACTAGGAAGATCAAGGGCAGGTAAGGTCACAGGATTCAAGGGAAGAACATGTTGCTCAGGATTTGGTCTAACGAGTTCTCTTATGGCTATTGGATCCCAAAGATGATCTCCTGATGAAGTCTTCTCCTGGAGAGTAGCTTGGGGATAGAAAAATTGGTGTTCCATAAAGAAAACTTCACAGGAAACAAATATTTTTTTGAGGGAGGATGATAACACATATACCCTTTTTGGTAAGCAGAATATCCCATGAAAATATAGTTAGAGGCTTTGGAGTTAAGTTTATTGGGATTTAGTTGATTATTATGAACAAAGGCGAGATACCCAAAAACTCGAAGTGGAAGGGAGTTATGAATTCGAGATGAAGGGAAGACAAAAAGTAAAGCACTAAGCGGAGTGCTAAACTTGAGAACTTTGGATGGCAACCGGTTAATAAGGCAGGCTGAAGTCAAAATAGTCTCTCCCAAAAGAAAATAAGGGACATAGCTAGTAATCATGAAGGACCAGGCAACTTCCAAAAAGTGACAATTTTTTCGCTCAGCCACTCTATTTTGCTTAGGAGTATAAGGGCAAGAACTTTAGTGGAAGATACCCTGGTCTTGCAGGTAGTGATTAAAGGCATGAGAAAATACTTTTTGCCATTATCAGTGTAAAGGATCTATATAAAGGACTGGGAAACATTTTTTATAAGCTGGTGAAACTATTTAAAGATCATGGGAACCTCAAATTTATCTTTCATTAAGTAGACCCAACAAATTCGAGTATGATCATGATCATCAATAAAAGAGATAAACCACCATTTGCCAGTGATGGTGGAAATTCGAGATGGATCCTATACATCACTATGTACTAGGTTAAAATGTTGTGATGGTGTATATGGACGAGCAAGATAAGGAGAACACAATTTTTTTGCTAGTATATAATGATCACAATGAAAAGAACTAGGATCTTTATTAATGAATAACTGGGGGTACAAATACTTTAAATAGGAAAAACTAGGATGCCCTAATCATTGGTGCCAGAGAATAACAACAGATACAGAGTTAGTGTGGAGACCCATAAGAACAGAAGGACTGAATAAACCACCATTGGACAGATAGTATAGGCTATTGTGCTCTCTAGTATTGTCAATCGTCTTCTACAATAGTAAATCCTAAAATTGACAATAGGAAGGAAAAAATGTTATAAAGCAATGTAAACTAGTTGCCAATTTATGAATAGAGATTAAATTGCAATATAATTTTGGCACATAAAGAACAGATTTAAGTTATAACCCAAAAACCATGAGATCACCCCGACTCGTGGCTTTACACAAGGAACATCTACCACTGTAATACCAATATCCTATGTACAAGGATGAAAATTAAAAACCCGAGTCGAAGAACTACACATATGGTCAGTTGCTCCGGAATCCACAATCCAAACATCCTAAGGATCGATGTAGGATAAAAGGGAAGTAGAATAGTTAATTTTACCTTTGTGAGTCATAAGTACAGTTTTCTTAGTGCAATGGAAAAGTTTTTTTAGCACTTGCATTACTTCAACTGTGAATGGTATGATTCCAGATGAGGAAGAGGCCGGTGGAGCATCAACAACATAAGTTGTTTTTGTGCGTCTTTGACTTATGGGTTTCCAATCAGCAGGCTTCCCATGAAGATCCCAACAAGTCTCCTTGGTGTGATATGGTTTGTTGCAATGCTAACACCATAAATGATATTTCTAAGGCCCGAGAGACTGCTATCCAGAATGTCCTTTGTATTTCTCAGGCCGATATACTGCTAATGCAGAGCTTTGGGTAGTAGGATCCATGCCAGGATCTGTGAAATGAGACATCATAACACGTTTGTGACTTTCTTCGCAACGTATAATTACAAAAACCTCATTAACAATGGGCAAAGGTTTGGTGCCCAAAATATGGCCCCACACCTCATCCAATTCAGGATTGAGTCCTTGTAAAAAATTAAAAAACATGATTTTTCTCCTGCATAGCTCAAAACAGTTGATCGTCTTTGGTACAATACCAAGTAACGGTGTGATATAGATTAAGCTCCTGCCACGACTCAAAAATGTTATTAAAGTATATGTGACAGACATACTTATCTATTTTTTAGAGTGTAAGGAAGTCCAGACTTCAAACAATTGAGAAACATTCTCTAAGTCGAAGTACATTTGGTGGATACCAGTCCACACTTCTTAGGTAGTGTTGTAGAATAAGTAGCGCCTTCCAATTTGGGGTTCCATGGATTGGATGAGCTAGGCCATAACCAGAGAGTTTTTCGCTACCCATGTGTTGTATTTGGGAGATTGAAAGCTCGAGGCTGGTGAAATACCACTAAGATAGTCCATTTTTCTTTTGTCAGTCATGACGAGTTTCATGAACTGGTATCATTCTCGAAAATTGGTGCCATTGAGATGGTGAATAGTCAAGGGAATGGGGTGTTGGTCAAGGTGGGACGTCTACATAGTGGCAGCATCGATATTAATTTGTGGAGGTATCGGGATAGTGTTTGGGTCAGTGATTGGTTTGGTGTGGGTTTCGACAGTCGAAACCTTGGAGGGTTCCGCTGGTGGAGAGTTGGGTGGCAAGGGCATGATAGTTATTTGGTCAGTGGGTCCTGTAAGCCACATAGCTCTAACTTATCTCTGATACCATGAACAATTATGAGAATATCTATTATGTATTTCCTCTATAACTGATTACAATTTATATAGGAGAAGGACAACAATCAAATCCCTATAACTAAGGAACAAAATAAGAAAGAAAACTAATTAAGGTAACTAATCATATAATTATAGTAACTAATCCTATTTACAGCAAATACTGATTTAACAGTCAATTTACAGAGAATTAAACTTAACAATTAAGTTTGATTATAATCCCATAGATTGTAGGATTTGATCTTCCAACAAAATTAAAAATTAATAGAAAGATGAGTGAGAATTATAATATCAATGTATATAAAATAATCATGAATCACATATCAAATACATATCAAGTATAAACTCTTTTAACTTCACCATTTTTATCTTTGGTATAATTATACTGACATCCCCTGAAGTTAGTACTTATAATATTGATACCTTTTTTGTTTGAGAAATTACTCATATATCCCTTGCTTTGTATTTTCAATGGGACTTTGTGTAATGTTCATACATAAAGTAGGGAAGGTATGTTCAATTTTGTAGAGTGTAATAACTATATATAAAATCATGAATGTGTATATAATTTTTAAATAAGAGTGTCAAGTATTAACTTTATAAAAAATAAATGTAATTATCTCTTTATCTTTTAGTAAATTAGATTAAATTATTGATACAAAAAAAATTGGCGAGAAAAGGGGAGGCCAAAGCCCATGCTCGCCCCCCTTAAATCTGGCTTTAGCAGTGAGTACTTTCATTGACTTTATCTCATCCAATGCAGCTAGGATGTCGATCTCTTTTTTAGAATCTAGGGTTCTTGTTCTGGACCACGATCTGAAATCAAGGGTTAACTCGACACGTGGTATGTTGGAGTCTATCGTTGACACTCTAGCAGGAATTCACTTAAGGCACATGCAAGATCTCGGTCTATGCATAGCAGAGTACGACATTGGGTAGCGACAATATCACGAGATTTGCGCAACAGATAAATCCTAAGATTATCTGTTATTGTCAATCATGATCTTGCATAAGAATAGCACTCATAACCACCTCTAACTGTCCATAATTATAGTATATACATTTCAATATTATAGGGATCCTCTGCAACTATTATGAGAGCGTATCTTCCTATCCAACCTCTATAAATACCAGGCTTATTCACCTTCACAGGTAACTTATCACTCTTATACATAAACCCTACTTGTGCACAGCCTGACTTGAGCATTAGAGTGCCTTTGCAGGTACCCCTATTTCAACACGCACTACTGCTGTGCAAGTAGGAAACCACTATGATGTACCTATCTCAGGTACCCCTCAGTATCCACTACTGAACATTGGTGTCGTTTGTGGGAAGGCAATAAACTCCTATTCCCACTCAACCATGGTGAACACAAGACAGACATGAGACAAAACTTGAGGAGAAGAGACATTGTGCAAACCTCTACAGGTCAAAGGCGAGGACCAGCGACGCAGCGTCCTCCCCACCCTGTTCCACCACCAGCTGCTGAAATCTCCGCCGCGAGAAACTAGGCACCCAGCACTAAACCTCTGAGAAATAGGCACGAAACCTCCCTTTCTGATGAGAGCCCTCTCCCATCGTGCAGGGTTCCTATGAGGGAAAGACTTGGAATCCACATGCAAGGAGTCAATTCTGATGTTCGTGGATCCAAAATCCCAGTGCACCAGCACCTAATAGCCACGAACGTTGAAGTTGATGATTGTGTGTCTCGTCCAGAACACATGGTTCCATCCAACACATCCAGAAAATGATTCCATGAATTAGTGCAATAGCAAATGGCAATGTTAGAGGAACAATACTGCAGATTAGAGGATCTAGAATGATCTGTGCAGGAAGGTCAGCCCAGACAACAATGTGATAATGGAAGGACGAATATGGATAACAACCAGAAAGGATCGCATGCTGATGCCAGAATGTCCAATGTTGTTGATAACAACTCAGACCTCTACAATCAAGAGCAACCCTTCTTGGCTCAACTCCTGGAGTACAGAGTCCCAAGAAATTTCAAATTCCCAGCCAATGTGGAGCTCTATGACAGGACTACAGACCCTCAGGAACATATAGATGTTTACGTCTAGTCTATGTGCTTCCTTAAGGGATCCTCACAGTTACTATGTCGTGCCTTCCCCTTTTCCCTAAAGAAGGGAGTCTTCAGATGATTCGTTACTTTACCACAAGGATCCGTTATAGACTGGTCGGACTTTAGACAACGTTTCTTACTCTAGTACATTACCAGCAAAGAACAACCCAGGTCTATTGAATCTTTATCAAAGATTTGCCAAAGGCGTGACGAGCCCCTTCACGAGTAAGTTAAAAGGTTCAACATGACTTGCATTAATATAGAGAACTTTGATGACAAAATTACCCTCCATTATGCCAGAAGTGGCCTTTGAGCCGGTTCTGAGTTTTTTGTGTCTTTGGTAAAGAAAAAATCAGAGACCATGGAGGAATTTCTACAATGGTCCCAGAAGTATATAAGCTTTGAGGAGACAATAGAGGCCTAGAGGAGTATGGAAAAAAGTGAGTCCTCTCATCAGAAATCCAACCATAACCGCTCACGATCTTGTAACCCCTCTGAAGATAGTCCACCTCAGGGTAGATACTCTAATTACACTCCTCTGAACACCCTCCGTGAAACAATCTTGAGGGAAGTGTTATAGATAGAGTTCTAGGACATCAATAGGCCACCCCCTTTGAAGAAGCATAAGTAGAAGGATCGCTCTAAACACTGTACATGGCACAAAATCTATGGCCATGAAATTGAAGATTGCTACTAACTCCGCGATACCATTGAGTTCTTAATTAGGGCAGGATGAATGGAACAATACGTTAGTCGTGCTTAAGATGATAATGTTGTGGAAGGTGGAGAGAAAGGAGACGCAACCCTCAACGGAGCCCTTGTCCACGCCAAAGAAGTAGGACCTAGAGTTTAGGAGAAGATCCTGAAGTCCACTTCGCCGTGATGCAAATAACGGACAAGACAGGAATAAGGATGCTCCATTTGATGATAATGATGACCACCATGCCCAACCTAATAGAACCATTAACACTATTGCAAGAAGGTTTGCTGGTGGTGGTTCATCCAATGGTACCCAGAATAAAGCCCTTAGGATGACAGCGTTGAGCGTCTCCCACTTCGAACCTGAGTTACAGACCAAAGAACAGAAGATGCCCCCAATCACATTCTCAGATAAGGATTACAGCAGAATTATCCTGGATCATAATGACCCACTAGTTATCTCGAGAATAATTTCCAATGTCGAGGTCCGACTCATTTTCGTTGATGAAAGGAGCTCCATAGACATCATGTTCATGGACCTATATCAAAAGTTAGAAGTTCCACACTCAGAGCTAACTCCCTATGATTAGTGCCATTGGAAAGATAAGACAAAATGCTACAACTTTCATGAAGACCATTTTGCCATTTTCTAACGTCATCCATGAGATCAAAGCTAAATGATTTCAGAGACAAAGAATCTCATTAATTTTTCACTCATCAACTCACTATTTGGCATTTTCCACTCATCCACCCACTCTTAACCAACCCTCTTGTCATTTTATATCTCTAATCCTCTATAAAAGGCTCTATTGGTTGATCATTTAGGGACTCTTGGTGTTACGCTTAGCTTTTAGAAGTTATGGTCATGCTTGTTTATTGTTTTCCTTTGTTGTAATTTTCTCTTGCTCAAAATTGAAGCTATGTTCATTTTTCTCTTCTTTTCTCTTTCTTTCTTCTTGTTTATGGGTAACTAAATCTTCATCTTGCTTGGGTGAAAGAGTGAAGTTGTTAGTAATGAAATAAGGTTAGATTATTCTATTTCTTGTGCTTAAATGATATATTATCAAGTGGACATTATATGTGTTGTATTTTGTTTCTAATCAATTTAGAAACCTTCTTTGTATAATGGAGATCTTGACTTATTGTAGACAAGAGGATTGACAAAGTAAATGCTTGAACTCATTTACAAATGTTGGTAGATAATTAAAGGAATCATAATGTGATTGCATATATAATTGAATTTTGAATATTATATTTTTCGATTGGAACTCCCTTTATGTGTAGATTTCAATTGAGTTATAAAGAGAAATAATCTTACTTTAATTTATTACCAAGAGTGGATCTTCTAACCCAAGCAAATCCTTTTTCATTTGTGAACAACTTTTATTACCTTTGGTGTTGTGACAAATCCTTTTCTTACCTCAAATAATTTTTCTTCATCAATTCCCTGTGGATCGACCTCGGACTCCCGAGAAATTTATTACTTGAGACAACCTGCACTTAGGTTTGCATTCTTTAATCCGCATCAAGTTTTTGGCACTGTTGCTGGGGACTTGATTTGAAGTTTTAATTTATTGAGGTTCTTTTTCTTTAATAAAAGTTATTCTCTATTCTCCCTCACCGGAACAAAAGATCGGCTTGCTAGTCCTTCGGTTTCTTTACTAACTCTCTAACTTTCTAATTCTCTAACTCTCTAACTTACTAACTTATTAACTTACTAACCTACTAATTTTTTAACTTATTAACTAACTTTTTTTATTTATGTCATTTATTTATGCTTTTTATTTATGCTTTATGACTTACTAACTTATTATCTTATTTATTTATACTTTCTGTCTTATTTATTTACGCTTTCTAACTTACTAACTTTATAACTTTTATATTTATGTGATTTATTTATGCTTTCTAACGTAATGAAATAATCTGTCTTCTTCTATTCTCTTTCGCTCACGGCTCTGGTGGAGCTTTGCCTCTCTTCGCTTTTCATATTTTAAATTTACTTTCTACACTTTACTTTCTCGTATTTTATTTTCTCGCACTTTATTTTCTATATTTTATTTTTTGTATTTTATTTTTTCTATTTTATTTTCTATATTTTATTTTTGTATTTTATTTTCTATATTTTACTTCTAACTTTCTAACTTACTAACTGACTAACCTAATTATTAACTGACTAACTTTTTAATTTATCAGTTATCTAACTTTTTACTTGTTAATATTTATTGGGTAGTTGATTTATACCACATCATTCTTAATATTTAATGGTTGGTATAAACTGCCTACTTGTACATTATTTTTTTTCTATTTTAAGTCATTTATTTATGATTAATTGGTATAGTGATTCAAATTCTGGTCGTTTGGTTAAAATTAATACTGGTACTTTATATATTGATTTGTTTGAATCACAATTTAAGCCGATCTTGATTTAAAATGGATGTCATTCTCTCAAATTTAAGAAAATATTTTCCTTCCCTTCCTCAAAATGCTTTGATAAAAATTTACAAAGTTAGATGTGAAAGATTGAGATTATTAATGCACAAGGGTATGCCAGAAGATGTACGCTGGATAATTAAAGCAAATGTCCGACTAGCAGGTGAGTCTTCAATTTCATTTGACTCATACATGCCAGGTCTTGGAAGAAGTTCGTATTCTAAAAGGAGAAGAGTAAAAAGGTTACTAGTCTATCACAAATACGCATGATGCAATTGTAACAAGCGATATCGTTCTTTGGGGATGGTTTCCGCAAATAGAGAAGATAAAATTTTCTTCATTAAGAATGAACTGACTAAGGAATCATTAGATGATATCTTCTTGACGGATTGGATTTGTACATCGTGAATTTCTTAATTTGTGGAATCTCTTCAAGGATAAAGAAAAACGCTACAATCTTAGGAATCTGACTCTAAAAGACCCTGTTTGCTAATTTATAAGAAAATTGGATAAGAAGCTTATCCTTGACTCATAGAAGGCGTTTAAGTCGTTACTAGACGTGAAACTAGAGGCAGATGTAAGCCATATCAACAACAATTTATACATATTATCTTCTTCTTCTTCATGTTTTCTTAAAAAAAAAGAAAAAAAAAAGAAAAAAATGTTTGAATAAGGGCGATCCGGAAGGAGTACCTTGACTTTAACTAGTTGTGGAGTCCCAGCCTTTGGCTGACCCGTCATTGACTCGAGTGAACCTTTGCACGCTGATCCTTAAAAAAAGTTCGCGTACCATGCTCTGTAGAGAACTGTACTTCATAACCCAATGTTTACCATCTAGGCATTGTGGAGTTGATGGACAAGCAGAAGCGTCTCACTGTGGTTATTAGTGAGAAGTAACCCGCGGCTGCCAAAGCGTATGAGACATCTAAGCCTGATCCTCTCTTTTATTAGAAAGGGCTCTCAGCGCCCTAGGATGGGACGTTCTGGATCTTGGATATTACGGGTTTCAGATTTTAGCATCTTTGTTGATGTTACGAGCCCAAGTGTGAGCTCTCCAGGTTCCACACCCAGGATGGAAACCCACGATGGTTTCTTCTTTCTTTTTTCTTTGAATAAACGGACGTGAGTGTCTACTGCACTAGTGACAGGTAGTATAAAGATTTGCCACTACTGCACTCATGACACGAAATATAAAGATACACCATGAAAACTGTACATAACGGTATGTCATCATTTGCTATTATATTTCTTTTATCTTTATATAATTTTGTTGTATTTTAGTTTTGGATAGACGATCCTTTGAGCAGGGTCCTTCAAGGATTTCTAGACTTTTTTACCCTGATGGTTTTCTTGAAGTAAAACAAAAGCAAAAGAATTTAAAAAAAAAAAGATTTCGTGTTTCTTAATTTCAAACTTTTCTAACAACAGTCAACCTACCCTTATAGGTGCTATTATTACCATTTCCATTCTTTTTCCTATTTAAACACTTCATTTTCTCTACTTTCTTCTAACTCAGAATCATTTAAAGGGAAGGTGGGTATAGAAATGGAAGGTGTTTTTGTTCGTCGACTTAAAAATATCTATGTATTTTGTGGGTCTAAGTATGGGAAGGGTTTAGAGTTTGTAAACGCAGCTACCACTCTTGGTCGATCACTTACTGCGAGAAATATTCATCTTATTTATGGGAGAGGTTATCGTGAGTTAATGGGGGTTGTATCATTTACTACATATATATGAGGCAGTCAAGTTTAAGGTGTCATTCCTAGACCTTTAACTCAACAGAACATCACTGGAAAGACAATTGGAGAGGAACTTAAGGTATCATCAATGCATGAACAAATGAAGATAATGCTTGACAATTCTGATGCATTCATTGCCTTACCAAGTGATTTTGGTACCTTGGAAGAAGTTTTTCAAATTGTCTCTTTGGCCAAACTGAACATCCACCATAAACTCATAGGTTTGTTGAATGTAAATAATTTCTTTGATATTTTGTTACTTTTTATTGACCATGCTGTGGAACAGAAATTTATCACACCTTCGGCAAGATAACTTCTTATCTTTGCTTCCACTATTGATGAGTTGATTGATAAATTAGAAGCTTTTGTTTATAAACCTGACCCAATAATAGCTCAAATAAATTGATCAGCAAGAAGCAGTGAGGGAAGCGGGATGAAAAGAAAGCCAGATTTGACACTTCGTTTATAGTTTTCCTTTACGTTTGATTTTATTTATCATACTTTGTTTCTGTTTAAATTTGTGTCAGATTTCTCCAACAGGTAATATCTTCTATCCTTTACTCATCTATATTTTAATATTGAGGACAATGTTATGATCTGGTTGGGGGGAAGGATAGTTGAATAGTTGACCAAAAAAATGTTTTTTTTGGAAGTATGAGATGATTGTCATGGACTTATTAAACCAATGAATGATGGCAGAGTAAGGAGTAATTTTACTCCTGAGACGCACCTGAATTGGGAAGTATGATTAGTGATATGACTGTCAGAAACCTATTCATAGTAAAACCAATGAAGGATGGCAGAGTAGGGAGTAAATTTTGCCTTGGAGATAAGTTTATTCTTGAGATGCATCTTAGTTGAGGAAATAATTATTTTGTATAGAAGTAGCAAATGGATGCTTGGATCTTAGCATAAATTATCTTCTGTCTTAAATTACACAAGCTTGAATATGAATGTTGATATGGTGGATTGAGAATGATAGAAATATGACTTGTGAGATTTTGAGCCTATTGATGAATTGATTGAATATCTGTATCATTCTCTTCTTTCTTGTGTGATTTTCACTCATGAAATTATCACTCTAGAACTTGTTTTGATACTTTTTTAGGGTATATTTTCACATGTATACATAAATATGATTGAGGCATTTTGAAATAGTTACTTTGACCAAATAACCATTCTTGTATATTGTTCCTTGTGTAACCTATTTGAGCTTATTTGATCATTCCTTATTTTTAGCTCATTACGTGCCTTCAAAAAAAAAAGAAAAAAAATGTTTTGACCCAACCTTAGGGAATAAAAGAGCATTGGCCTTATTCTTGAACAAGTGTGGGGGTGTGTGTGCAAAATGATTGAAAAAAAAAAAGAGCTGACCACCGCTGCAATCAAAGGATTATCATAGTCTCCTGATACACTATGTGACATATTCATACCTAGAATAAAGATGGGCGCTTAGAAACAACAGGAAGAGAAGGAGAAGGTTCAGGCTTAACAATGAATTCAATTCACCAATTTGGGATTGATCTTCAATAAAACATTAGTCAAATATTAGTCATTGTCCTTTATGATGAATGTTCTCCAACATCTTCTTCATTCTAACTGTACTATAATACTTTTTTATTCTCTTTGGTATTTATCTTCTCATATCCATATTATCCCCTCTCCTTTACCATGACCTCATTACAATCTTGAATAAAGTCCTCTTGATTTTTGTATCCATGTGTTTTGAGTAATGGAGAAGTAGAAGATAAGCAAGCTTGTGGTAGTACAATTGTTCATGGGTTGAATAGAGTGAAATACTTACCTTTTAAACACTTGAGGGATTGAGAGTGAATGCTGTGAGGATCTATCATTCTTGATTCATTCTTTTCAATTGAAGTTTCCCTGCTTGTTAGTTTGAGATGTGAAGAAATGTTACCTCATTAATGCTTTGATCCCTTGAATTTTTTGTTGCTCTTCTTGATTCATCGAGTCTTTTAGAGTTTTTAGCATTTGAGTCCGTGTCGTTTTTCTTTATTTCCTAGCTTTGGTTTTATGTGTTTTGCCCAGGAGTGCAAAAAGCTAAGTGTGGGAAAATTTGATAATCACATATTTTATACATTAATAAACCCTTATTTTTAGTCATTTACACTCTCTATGTACTTAATTGATTAACTTTGGTTATGTTTTTTAAGTTTGGACTCAAATTGGACTTAATTGATTTTTTTCAGCATTATTTTGGTTTTACACTATTTCTATATTTCGGTCATATCTTGAGTTCTAGATGTCTTATAATTATGTATCTTACCTTGTAGAAAAGATAAGAGAGAGCTCTACAATTTTCATGAAGAGCTCCAGGGCTCAATCGAACATCTAGTGAGCTAAATTGGCTTGGAAGTTAGAACATGGATTTTATGATTGGAACCTAAATAGTGTGCAGTAATCAGAGCATAACTCAGGCTGTAGGAACTTCCTTGGGCTAAAATTTGGATACTTGAAATTTAAGACTCATATTTACAACTTTCATGAGGAACACAAAACTCAGATCAGACTCCTTGAAGGTGATATTTGGCTTTGAAGTCAGAACAGAGGTGTTATACTTGGGCCAGAACACTATTCAGTAATTGGGTCATATCTCGGGTTGTAAATGGCCTTTGGAGTTGAAACTAGTGCCATTGGAAAGATAAGACAAAATACTACAACTTTCATGAAGACCATTTTGCCATTTTTTGATGCCATCCATGAGATCAAAGCTAAATGATTTCGGAGACAAAGAATCTCATTAATGTTCCACTCATCAACTCACTATTTGGCATTTTTCACTCATCCACCCACTCATCCACCTACTCTTAATCAGTCCCCTAGTCATTTTGTATCTCTAATCCTCTATAAAAGGCTCCATTGGCTGATCATTTAAGGACTCTTGATGTTAGGCTTAGTTTTTAAAAGTTATGGTCATGTTTGTTTATTGTTTTCCTTTGTTGTGATTTTATCTTGCTCTAAATTGAAGCTATGTTCATCTTTCTCTTCTTTTCTCTTTCTTTCTTCTTGTTTATGGGTAACTAAATTTTCATCTTGCTTGGGTGAAAGAGTGAAGCTCTTGGTAATGAAATAAGGTTAGATTATTCTATTTCTTGTGCTTAAATGATATATTATCAAGGGGACATTATATGTGTTGTATTTTGTTTCCAATCAACTTAGAAACCTTCTTTGTATAAAGGAGATCTTGATTTATTGTAGACAAGAGGATTGACACAGTGAATACTTAAACTCATTTACAAATATTGGTAGATGATTAAAGGAATCATAATATGATTGCATATATAATTAAACTTTGAATGTTATAATTTTCGATTAGAACTTTCTTTATGTGTAGATTTCAATTGAGTTATAAAGAGAAATAATCTTGTCTTTAATTTATTATCAAGAGTGGATCTCCTAACCCAAGCAAATCTTTTTTCATCTATGAACAACTTTTATTACCTTTGGTGTTGTGACAAATCATTTTCTTACCTCAAATAATTTTTCTTCATCAATTCCCTATGGATCGACGTCGGACTCCCAAGAAATTTATTACTTGAGACAACCTGCACTTAGGTTTGTATCCTTTAATCCGCATTAGTTTTCTAATTCACATAGTTCAAAAATCCACTTTTTTGAAATGCGTAAGGTTTTTTTTTACTGTTTTTCACTGTATACAATATTTCTTGACATTTTACATTCTATTTTTCTCATTAAAACTCCTCTAAGTAATAATTTTTTACGTTTCACAAAAATATGTATTATTCTAATTTAATAAAATATTTTTCCATTTATTTTACTAAAAATCCTTTTTACCCAATAATAAAAACTTTGCTCCATTCTTCTTAAATACTTTAAATCTCAAATCTCCTTTAAAACTCCTTTTCCATTTCTATTGCTAAAAATCATTATTTATCCAATAAAATCTATACGTTTCCATATTTCTCTTAAAAGTCCTTTTAAACAAAATACTTTAAACTTAAAATCGTCTTCCAAACTCATTCTTTATGATCTTTTCTAAAAATCTATTCTTTCCAAATAATAAAATCATATTCATTTCCTTTCCAAACTTAAAAATCTTTGTTCTTTTCCTTTACCATTTCCTTTGTAAAATCCTTAATCTAATTTCTTATCACCTAAATTCTCTAAGTCCATAATTAATAAAATATTTTCACTTGGTTCACCCCAAAATAACAATGAAGGTCGTGAGCCTCTTAAGATCCTTGGGACAAAAAATTCTTCTTTTTCACGTGATTCACCATCATACCACATATATCCATCATCATATTTCTATTCTAACAAATTCATGCATATAATTAAAGCAATAAAATTAAATCGAGCAATTAATTACAAAACATTAAACTTATACACATAAGTGAACAAGTCCACACATGGATTGTTCAAACACAATCAATTTCGTTCCTCACCACCATGGATGGTTGATGAGGTTAATCTCCCTCTTACCTTAGATGATGATCAAAGCTCCTCGTTGTCCTTCTTGAAGCAAAATGTCACCTCCAAGATTTTCTTAAAATTAGAGACAATATACAAAAATTAACATCCAAGGATTAACTAAGATGACTATGGATCAAAACATAGTGTAGAACTTTAAAATGAAAAGAGAAGCAAAGATTAGTAAATTTCACCTTACAAACTCTAGATTAGAGCTTGATGAAAGTGATGGAAGATGGATGAATTAGGTCTTGATCACAACAACAAAGTGTCTTCGAGTTGTGTATAGAATCAAGATATAAGGTTACTTTGAATTATTGAAGATTAGAAGTAGGTTTTGGGGGGTGTGGCCATGGGGTTCTTGGAGAGGAAAGTGAGAGAGATTTTGTATTACTTTTTGGTTTCTTGGATAGAAATGATAAAAGATGAACTTAAGTTACAAATTAAGCCTCCAATATAGCCATGGTCGTGAGACACCCTAGGAAAAGGTACAAAGATCTTGAGTCAAGCCACTTTGTGAGACTAGTTCCTATTGGTGCAACTAAATGTGGCATAACATGTATCACAAAAATAGAATGTCCTAGAGCAAGTTCCTTGCTCTCCTAGCCGTGGAACTCCAAAGGGAAAAGCTAAGCAAACTTCTCCTACAAGCTTACCTCCATCAAGCATAGGAAGCTTCCTTCCCAAAGGGTCAAAGTTGAAAGGGTCATAGACATCATTGTTGACTAACTCTCATTGGTTCATTATAAAGAGACTAGTTTCTAATTGGTTCATCAAAAGAAAACTAGGTTTCTATTGGTTGAGTGGCTAACTACTTGCTTCATATTGGTTGTCAATGTTGAGTCAAAACTTCATCACTAAGCTTCCTTTCTATTGGTCCTTCATAACGGTGAGTCAAAACTTTACCATTAAGCTAGCTTTCCATTGGTTCTAAGGTGTGAATCATGACCTACTATTTTTTATTAGGTTTGTGTTTAGAATTTTCTACCTAGATCTCTACCGAAAGCTATTACCCAATGTACAGAAGCTACTGCTGACAACACTAGTAGTTATCATCCACTAGATAATAAAACGCACCCAAATTTTATCTGTCAGATAAAATCTCAGAAAAATAAAATTTCATAAACTGTTTCCGGATTTGGGTTTAGCAAGTTCTCCCAGCCCCGTATTAACAGTCCAAAATTTTTTGACCCCGAATTTTTTTTATTTTTTCAAGTCCACCCCGAGCCCACATATAGCCCAAAATAATATTAAAATAATAAAAAATTCAGAAAAATCCACAAAAAATTTAGAAAAATTGTAAAAATTATAAAATTCATATATATTCAAAAAAATGAAATTCGAGGTGTTACAGAGTGCTCCTATCAAACTTGGTACTTTGACACTTTGACACTTAATTATCCCATCTGAGCGCCAAGCTGGGGGCAATTGCTCTAGACCACAATCTAGAATCATAGGTCAACCTAGCACACGGTATGCCGGAGTCCGTCGTTGACACTCCAATAGGAATTCACTTAAAGCATAGGAAAGATCTCTGTATACGCATCACAAAGTACGACATTGGGTAGCGACAATATTAAAAAATTTGAGCAACAGATAAGTCCTAAGAGTATCTATTATTGCCAATCATGATCTTGAGTAATAATAGCACTCTTAACTGCCTTTAACTGCCCATAATTGTAGTATCTATGTTCTGATATTATAAAGATCCTCTGCAACTATTATGAGAGTGTATTTTCCTATCCAACCTCTATAAATACTAGGCTTATTCACATTCACAGGTAACTTATCATCTTATACATAAACCCTACTTGTGCACAACCTGACTTGAGCGATGGAGTGTCTTTGTAGGTACCAACCCCCCTATTTCAACACACTCTATTGTTGTGCAAGGAGGAAACCATCATGACATGCTTATCTCAGGTACTCCTCAGTATCCACTACTGAACAGTTCTATTAGCCAAAGATTTCATCGCATCTCCTATCTCTTCAACTTCCCTCTTCTACTTCATTTTATCATCTTCATCATCCTTTGCACGCTAAGGTTCAAAATTTCTGGTTGCGCCAGATTCAACTACATAATTAGAATTTTGAGGATTGATCTTTATGGTAAGCTTAGCCAACCACTTGGTGCATTTAAAGTAGAACCTGAATATTTGAATTCTCACATATGTCTGCACAAAGATCAAACAATAAACTTAGAACCCAATGCCATAATTGAAATCACACATAAAGCAAGAAATTAGAACCCAATGCCATAATTGAAATCACACATAAAGCAAGAAGCAATGTAGGCCAAGGAAGCATAGATACAACAAATTTTAAAAATTACTGGACACAACACAACTATGCTACAACAAATAAAATTAGTATAAAATTAACATAAAATCATAAATCTTAAATTAAAAAAGAGAATCATGAGTCATTGTAGACATAATAAAATGTTATCATTTATATAATTATTATTGTATTCCCATTTATATTGGTATAAGAATTCAAAAAATGAAAGTAAAAAGATCGTATAATACAACTAAGAGTATCTTAAGTGTCTGTGAATTGTTCAACATGGGTAATACCACTATTTTGAAGAGCTCGTGCTTCCTAGATGTATGCAATTGAGGGTATGCCCAATGCCCTCTTAGTTCTATGAATAGTTTAAACAACAACATACAAATATTATATTATAAGGCAACCAAATCATAAAATTCAAAGTACCCAATTCTTCAAATCCCATAAAGACACAAGCTTTAACATACCCTTTAAAGACACATATCAAATTACATAAAAATACAGATAATAAATAATAAAAAATTGTAACTGAACATGTAATATAACAACAACTAAAAAAAAACTTAACTTCGCTTATGACGTCTTCTTTTTTGTAGTTGAATTTGGTGCCTTTGTAGACGTAAGTGTCGCAAGTGTTGCATCAAATGCTCATGGGAAGCATCATGTGTAACACCCCAAATTTCCTATCTCTTAAACAGTAATTTTGACAGTTAACAGAATTTTACTGTTTAGTAATTTTTGTGCACTGTAAAATTATTTTGTTCATTCCATCAGCGTATTTGATCATTTTGAGTGATTTACTCTGTGTCAGGAAAATAATAATTTTCGGGCCGGGAAAATTTTTACATAATTTAATTATTACTATTAAGTTTTAATTATTTTACGTAATCTGATTTGATATTTGTGCGTTTTCTAATAATTGTGATTTTTGTGGATGATTATGAAATTTTTTACTGTTTGTGGGCCCAGGGGCTGTATGTGGGCCCAGGTGGCCATACGTGGGCCCAGGTGGGTCTCGCAAAGTGAAAATTTTTCTACGCATAGAAAAACTTGTACTGTTTAGATAGAGGCAGGGGATCTTACTAAACCTGAATCCAGAAACAATTTTAGAAAATTTCTTGTACTGTGTTTTGTACTATATTTATTTATCGGGCGATAAAAATACAGTAAATATATTCTTTCGTGGGGTTTTAGCAGATAAAAATAGAAATTATACTATTAAGTCAATATTAGTGGTTGTGACAATTTTTTATGGACCAATATGAAACAAGTCTAATATTGAAGACTTTGATATCAACCGTTGATTTAATCGACGGTAAAGACTTGATCTTGATTTAATCAATGATGGAGATGGATCAATTATGACCATCGGATATGGATTTAATCAATGGTAGAGATTTGATCTCAAAAAGTGACAAAGACCATTTATGACCATTGGATGAATAATTAATCAAGGGTGAAGATTTGGTCTTGTAAAGTAACAAGGACCATTTATAACCATTGGATGTTAATTTAATCTATGGTAGAGATTTAGTCTTAAAAAGTGACAAAGACTAATTATGACCCTTGGATTAAAAGTAAGAAGGAGTAATCTTAACTTTTCATTTTTGGAGATGCATCTAATGGCTAAGATTTCAAGGAGAAAGATCCAATGGCCTAAATTAAGTCTTCTAATCAAAAGTCTATCTAAATCCTAACCATTGAATTAATCAATAGTCTAAAATACTCTAAATGGTGGCTTGAAAAAGATGACAACATTATTGCATGCATAATGCATGAGGTGGGACGGTTTTGTGAAGCATTTTGGAGCTAAAGGAAAACTTTATGTCATTGTTAAGTGGTCTTGGTCAATTATGCATCATTGTTGAATTATTTGCACTCTTTGAAGAAGCATGGAGGGGGGGACGATTTTTGCGGTTGCTTTAGAAGCTAAAGCAAATTTTGAAGATAATAATTTGTCACCTTGGTCATTATTGACCATACTTCATCATTCTTGAACTTTCCTTCAAGCAAAACTCTTAGAAAAATTTCTCTCCTTCTCCTTCTCTAAGCTCACGGCCATGGCACCATAATCTACCCTCCATCACTCAAAAAATTTCATCCAATCTAGTTTCTTGAATCCTTACATCATTCTAAGAACATCTCTAGTTATGAGTTTCCACTAAATCATTCATCTTGAGCTTCAAATCTAAGCTTCAAGATTCTACCAAAAATGGTAAATTTCATATTTCTTCTTCTAATCTTCTAGTTTTGATTTTCTAAGCCATGATTGAACCATGGTTTACCTATTTCTACACTTGTTATTGATTGTAACATTTGTTTATAATTTTTAGGAATTTTCCTAAGGAGCTTCACGAAATTTGTGGAAGGAAAAACTAAGTGTTTTCACTTCATCCTTTGTCTTAACCAAGTCTAAGAAGCTTTTCTCTCACAAAAATAAAAAATTCCATCTTTGTTCTTCAAGAGGAATTTCGGCCATACCATCTAAAATTACCGTCCAATCCCTTTTAATTTCATCCAACCATAGATCTTGAATCTCCATGATGTTCTAAGCAACTTTCATGTTGGAGACTTTCTCTAAATCATCTATCTTCAACCTAAAGATTGAAGCTTTAATGGTGAAGTTTGTTACTCTTCACTTTTCTTTTGATTTTCAAGGTTCTAACCATGATGCACATCCATGATTTTCTTATTCAAGCTTAAGATACTAATAAATATACGTGTTGTTTTGTGTTTAAGAAACCCTTGGTGGTGAAGGACTTGGAAAAAGAAGCAAAACAAAGAGCTTTTGAGGATATTCAAGAGGTAAGAAGGAGATCCACCTCACCAACCAAGTATGGTGGTGAGAGATGGTCTTATATTTGGTGGATGGTGAATCCATGTGAGGATTCATATCCATGGTTTTATAATTTATTTGTGGGTGTTTATGTGTTCTAATTATTTGTCTATGTTTGATATGCTATGCATGATTTTATGGCTTTGATGATATGCTTATATTATGCATGATGAGTATATGGCATGCTTATAGTATTTATGATGAAATATGTATGTGTATGCCATGATGTATTGATGGAAAAGAAATCAATTTTTGGCTCCAAAAGCCAAGGAAGGGCTACGGTTTTGATGCCTATAATTAGAGTTTCATGTTAAAATTTTTCAAGAACAAGGAAATTAATTTGTTTAATGAAAATTATGAAGTGGAGAAAAATAAATTTTTTTGGTTCTAAAGGCTATGGAATTTTTCGGCCAAGACACCTCAACATAGGTGTTTATAACTTAATATTTTCATGGAAGAATAAAATTGGATTGATTTGAAAAGCATGGAAAATAAACAAAGGGTTTGTTTTTCAAGAAGAACAAGAACATGGTTTTGAAGGGATTTTTATTGATTTATTTTGTGTAAAAAGTTTCTAAGTGTTTATTAAACTTGATTTCGAAAAACGAAATGGGCAAACATTGATTTTAAAGATTTGCAAAGAAAGTGAAAAAGGATTTGCAAAGAAAGTGAAAAAGGATTTATAAAGAAAGTAAAAATGAATTTGAACAAATGGGCTTGGTTTTTATGACCATCGGTATTTCGGTTTTGAAAACAAAGATTTTAATGGTTTTGTTTGTGTAAAACCATATCAATTTAGAAGGAAAGATATTTGATGGTTTCAATGGCTAAGTACCACGGTTTTTTGAGGGCTTGTAATGCCTTGATTTTTATGGAACAAAGTGATATTTTACAAAATGAAGTGTTTTGTCACTCAAAAGATTTGACAGTTTTCAATGAACACGTTCACGGTTTTTGAAGACTTACGGATACCTTGATTTTATAACGAAATGATTTTCGCACAAGAATTTGGAAAGGAAATTAGAACGTTTATCACTTGAGAAAATCAAGTTTTTGTAAACGAAAATGTTTTCGAACTTCAAATTATTTTGAAGAAGGTTGTGTTTGGAAATAATTTGGGAAAAATGAAGAATATAATGGTGTTTTGAAAATTTACTAACGTATAACTGATTTTCGAGTTTTGAAGTACGTTAGAAAATTCTTAAAGTTTGAAACATTGATTTAAATCAATGGAAAAGTGATTTTGTGAGTTATATTTGAAAAAGAATTTCTTGAGTAAAGAACTGTGGAAAAAGATTTTCTTGAGTAATAAAATATATTAAATGAAGTATAAAGTTATATTATTTTGAGAAAAGTTGAAAAAAAAATTTTGAAGGTTAAGAAATATTTTCTGTAATGAAATTGTGGTGAAAAATTATTTGTGTAACTTAAAAACGATTTGAAATGCAGTAAAATATTTTTTTACGCAATTTGAAAAATGTGTTGAAAAATGATATTGATTTATTTAATTCCAAAATAATATTTGGAATATTGAGGAATATTTTACGTGATTGTAAAATATTGAAAAATATTTTACGTATCTTAAAAATGATTTTAAATACAATAAAATAATTCTACGTGATTTAGAATATGTTAAAATATTTCTACGCGATTTGAATTACGTTTAAATATTTTACGTAATTTGAACTACTATTGAAAAATCAATATATGATTTAAAAGTAATAGAATATTTTTACGTGATTGTGAAAATAATAGAAAATCGTTATGTGATTTGGAAAGTGTTTTAAATATTTTGAGAATGATGGAAAATGATTTTCGCGACTTAAAAGAATGATTTTTAAGTTATGCGATTTTGAAACAGTGAAAAAATACTATGCGATTTGAGAAACGTATATTTTTATGAGATTGAAAAAAACGTTGAAAAATTAGTACGTGGTTTAAAAGTCAAATGTGAAGAGTTAAAGATTAACATAACAGAAATGTTATGAAATTTTGTAAACGTAACAGTAGTGTTACGGTATTGTGAAAACGTAATAAAAACGTTTTGGAATTTTAAAAACATAACAAAAGTGTTATGGTATTTTGAAAATGCAACAGAAGTGTTGTGGAATTGTGAAAACATAACGAGAATGTTGCGCAATTTTGTGAAAACATGACGAAAGTGTTTTATAACTATGAAAATGTGATAACATGATTTTTGCTGTTGAAATTACCGTATGAATACTGTTGAACTAGTGTATGGGCACTGTTTGTGAAAACAACGGGTTTTGCCTGTTATTGGCACGCGGTACTTTTTAGATGCATTGAAAAAAAAATATGCGTTGAGGCATATGATTTAATTGAACAAACGAATTTGAAAAGAATGGCCCTTGTGTTTGGACTTGCACTGATATATTCGTGCATTGTATAAACTATATCTGAGAAATTATGAGATATACCTGTGATTGGTATTATACCTGTGATTGGTATTTGGTGTATTTTACATGCATTGGAATGGTCCGATGAGGACTGGATATGGCTGATTGCCTAGGAGAAACACACCTCTTGAGTGGGTGCGATATGCGTAGTGTAAGTCACTTGTTGACCTTGGGGGCATCGGGGTGCGGGTTGCTTACACGGGTGGTTGGTCGCGCTTCTTCCCATAGGTTAGACCGATGCAACACACCGATGATCCTGACCGAGACACTATTCTTATTCAAGATCTGATAAAGACTGTCGTGTATATGCTAGATATGCAAAATCAAAATGAGGATTATAGCACGTGGTCTGAGGCATGTGGTACCGACAGATCTTTTCGATCATTTCTCCGACCTGAGTTTAGCTCCATGGAGTAGGAAATTGAGTCTATTTGCACATGCATAATCTGAACATTTATATCTATGTGATATAATATTTGAAGAATATTGATTATGATAATTGAACTGTTGAATAATACTGGATTATGATGATGATAAATAATGTGGATGGCATTATTGATATTATCGTATGATTTGAATTGATGATAGCTGATTAATGTTGAATACATGATTGAAATTCCGGTATGATATACCTGGATGATATTGCTATTTGTGTTATCTCTGTGCTGCCATGTTGGTATTGGCATAGGTGATCTCACCTCTTTGTTTTATTGTTTGGTTGGGCTTGTGTTATTAAATGAATATATAATAGATGGAACGAGTTTCTGAGAAGGAACTGATGGATGCTCTGAGATTGGTGACAACGTTGAGAAGCGGTCATTCAGGATGCGATGATGTGCAGTGTTGACAAGAAGTAAAGTTCTGATGCATCAAGTTGGATACAAGAGAAGGAACGAGTATGTTAAGTTTTAACGTTAGTGTTATACCGTGCTATTAAGTAGAACCTGTCATAGGGTTACTACTGTTAGAAAAAAAAAGAGTCTGTAAGTTTTATATTTCTTGAATAATTGTTAAATATTAAGTGGTATTTGTTATATGAGTTTAAATCAGTTTAAATATATTTTTCAGTATTACTTACAAATATCAATAAGTTTATGTTTCAGTAAGAAAGAAATTTTAAAACCCACCTTTTATAACTCAAACTTTGTGCGAACTTCTTTTTGATTATGAGTTGGGAGTCAGACATGTGATACCTTAGGGAGGGTGTTACATCATGCGGTATTGTGGAGCAGTCATTTAGTTAACTTATGTAATGTATTTGATCTCTAAACTATAGGAACTTAGCTAATGTGGCAATAACCACCACTCTGATTATTGGCCTTGATTCAACAATATTGTAAATTGGTTAGAAAGCTTGAAGAACGTGGAAGACAATTTTAGTGGGGGTTAATGATAGTAATATATTTTATTCATTTAATAATCCTCTCACTAGGCTTCTTAAGCTTTCAATTAGGCTTAATTAAGTTAGTTTGGTCACATTTTATGATATTGGGCCTAATTGGATCATTAAAGGAATTATTGCATGAATTGGCCTTAATTTGTCTATTTGGTAATGTTCAGTAAATTAATTGTAATCTGAGTTGCAAATATTTGATTGATGTGATTCTGGTCTTGTAGGAAATCTAAGACAGTTCTCTACAAGTTTCATGAAGACCTCAAGAGCTGAATCACACGTTTGGATAATTTAAATTGAAATGGAAGCAAGAGCCGTAATGTTGATCCTGACAGCTTGACCTCTATACACTCATTAACTCATATCTTGAATTGTAGGAGTTCAATAAATACCAAACTAAGCCCAAATGAAAGCTAATACTCAAATCTACAACTTTGATAAGAACCTAAGAGCTAAATCGGCTATCTAGTGGATCAAATTGGGTTTGGAAGTCAGAACATGCGTGTTGTTGCTGAAACCTAAATAATGTGCAAAGATTGGGCCATAAGTTGGGCTATAGGAGTTGGATTGGATGAAACTGGTGGCATTAGAAAGATAAGACAAAATCCTTCAACCCTAATGAGGATCACTTTTCAAGATAATGACGTTTTAACAAAGTTATGATCGTGTGAAGACAGCTGAATTGGTTGGTATAAGTGGGGAGACAAGCATGACAATAATTTTTCACTCATTCACCCATCATCCACTCACTCATTAAACAACTCTATTGTTATTTTCTACTCATCCACCCACTCATTAAATAGCTATTGTCATTTTTCACTCATCCAACCACTCATTAAACAAGTCTATTGTCATTTTGTACTTTTCATGCTCTATAAAAAGCTGCATTAGTTGCTCATTAGAGGCATCTTGGTTGAGAGACTAAGACTATGTTCTTGTATAAATTGTTGTAGTTTTATTTTGTTCTAAATAGAAGTTATGTTCATCTTATTTTTCTTCTTTCTTTCTTTCTTCTTGTTCATGAGTAACTAATTATTATTTTGCTTGAGTGAAAAAGTGAAGCTTTTGGTAATAAAATAAGGTTAGATTAATCACTTTCTTGTGCTTGAATGTTATATTATCAAGTTTCCATTATATGTGTTGTATTTTGTTTCCAATCAATTTAGAAACCCTCCTTGTAAAGTAGAGATCTTGATTCATTGTACACAAGAGGTTGACACAATGAATGCTTGAACCTACTTACAAGTGTTGGCGTTGGTGAATAATTAAAGGAACCATAATATAACTACATATATAATCTTAAATGAGCTTTGAATGTTGTATTTTTCGATTAGAACCTCCGTTATGCGTGGATTTCAATTGAGTTATAAAAAAAATAATTTTATCCTTAATTTATTACCAAGAGTGGATCTCCTAACCCAAGCAACTCCTTTTTTATTTGTGAACAAGTTTTATCACTTTTATTGTTGTGACAAATCATTTCCTTACCTCAAAGAATTTTTTCTTCATCAATTCCTTATGGATCGACCTCGGACTTTCGAGAATTTATTACTTGAGACAACCTGCACTTGAGTTTGTAACACATCATTCGAATCAGTTAACAACTAGTTTTAGGCCCTATAAATAGGCATTGTGAACTACCAACAACAACATACAACACTACCACTCAATTAATCAAACACAAGCTTTTACATTTATCATTTATCTTCCACCCTTTACTTTATCACTTTATTTACATTTTTTTATCGCTTTCTTTACTATTTTTATGGCTTTACTTTTTTTTTTGGCCATTTTCAATCTTAGTTTTGATCAATTTTATAACTAGGTGCTTTTTTTAGTAGTCTAAGGACCCATAGTCGAGGAACAAAATCTCTTCGTTAGCATTTTTCCTGATCAAAGGGATTCAAAGGTGCGAGTTAGTCGATTTGCCTAGAATCAAGTAAAAAAATCGCAAACATAAAGTAATTAATAAAAAAGAGAGATAAGAACAATTGCCCAACTTCTTCTTTTACCAAAGATAGTGAAATTTATTACTAAGAATAAAATGGAAAACAAGTTCCAAGATATAAGAATACGGGAAAATTAATACTCAAAATACTTCCAACAAGGTTGGAAGGATGGTTCAAATGCGCCTCTAGTGCACCACTTACCAAAAAAAATGTGTTGTGCACATAACGAATAACAATTTTACCTTCTCTAACCATGATACAAACACCTACCCTAGAGAATAACTCACTTCCCTTAATAGAATTATCAAGATAGCACAAATGTTGATAACAAATTTTTCCAAATTGCATATCACTATGTTAGCTTGGATTTGGCTTTTGTAGGAGAAGAGCGTCCTGTCAAGGCTAGTCTTTGATACTCCTCTTTGAGGGATATGACCTTGTCATCGTCGTCATTGTTGTCGACACCACTATCGTTGTCATCATCGTTGTCGTCGCTATGATTGTCATCAGTTAGCAAGGACGCTTGAAATAAGGTGGCATGGCTATAGGAGGTGCAAGGTGGTCGCATATGGTAACAAATATAGGAGGGAGACAATTTTCCCAGATTGCATTTCACATTGTTAGCATGGATTTGACTTTTGTTGGATAAGAGCGTCCTGTCAAGGTTGGTCTTTGATACTCCTCTTTGAGGTACATGACCTTGTCATCGTTATTATTGTTGTTGATACCACTATCATTGTCATCATCGTTGTTGTCGCTATCATTATCATCAGCTAGCAAGGATGCTTGAAATGAGGTTGCATGGTCATAGGAGGTGCGAGGTGGTCGCACATGGTAACAAATATAGGAGGGAGACAACAGCAGAGATACGGCGATAAAGCGATTGAAATCAAAAGCAAGGCAACAAGGATGAGATTGAGCACCACCACAGACGAACACTTGAGGCCACGATTGGATATTCTTCATAGATGAGGAGAGATTGATCTAGGCGCCCACAACTCAACTTCCGCAACGAAATGAATCACTAGTGGAGAGGGCTAACAGGGCCACGAGTCAGTGGCAGATTGCTCCTAGAGAACATGGGATAGGATAGAAGCTAGTATTGAGCACAACCTAGAGTTGCTCCTAAAAGAGATGCAAAAACCACCTACTATATAGAAAATGCATAGGAGAGGTGGCAAGAGCCCCAACGGCTAACCCTAGCAGAGCTTAGTTATGAAAAGCAAGTCAACAATTAACAAAACTTAATGCCTCAACTTCTATTTCGGTATAACAGTAAGTGAAGAGTGAATATATATCCTCAATGGCAAAGTATTATGCACTTCTTATTTCAAGCACAAAGATATTTCTATGTTTATATTATTTGCTTTTCATCATTTAGGTAAAAATGCAATCTAAATATATAATATATATACTGTAACATCCCAAATTTCCATATCTCTTAAACAAGAATTTTGTGATTAAATTTTCTTGTTTAGTAATTTCAATGAAAATTACTTTGTTTATTCCGTCAGCATATTTGATCGTTTTGAGTGATTTACTCCGCGTCAGGAAAATAAAAATTTTTAGGCCGGGGAAAACTTTACGTAATTTAATTTTTACCGTTAGGTAATTATTTTACGTAATCTGATTTGATATTTGTGCATTTTATGATTTTTGTGATTTTTGTGGACGATTTTGAAATTTTTCCTGTCTGTGGGTCCCGCAAAGTATGGAGGCCCAGGGCCTGTGGCCATAGTGGGCCCAGTGGGTCCCACAAAGTGAAAAAAATTTTACGCATAGAAAAATTTGTCTTGTTTAGAGACGAGACAGTGGATCTTACTAAACCCGAATCTGGAAACAGCTTTTAGAAAATTTCTTATCTTGTTTTATATTGTATTTAATTATCGGATGATAAAAATACAAGAAAAATATTATTTGTAGGATACAAGAATAAATATTATACTGCGTGAGTCAACAAAGAGAGCTTGAATTGATTTATACCCTTGGATGAGAATACTTAGTTTGAATATTAACCATTGATTTAATCAAAGGTTAAGAAACAAACTTAATAAAGAAGCCTTGGATAATAACCATTGATTTAATCAATGGTGTGAGAATAAGCTTAGTTATGAAGGCTTTGATATCATTAACCATAGATGTAATCAAAGGTGTAGAATTGGTCTTGAAAAATGACAAAGACTATTTATAACCATTGGATTGAGATTAAATCAAGGGTGGAGATTTAATCTTAAAAAGTAACAAAGACCATTTATGACCATTGAATGAAGAATTAATCAAGGGTAGAGATTTGGTCTTCTAAAGTAAAAGACCCCTTGGATTTAAAGTTTGAAGAAGCAATCTTGCAAAAATTTAGAATTTAAAGGAGAAAGATCCAATGGCCAGAATAAGTCTTCTTTCTAACACCTAAATCTACCTAAATCCTAACCATTTTAATCAATGGCTAGAAATATAATGACTTGAAAAAGATGACATGTAATGCAAGGAGGGGGACGGTTTTGGCTTGTTAGAAAAAAAAAATTCAAATGCATTAATTTGGTGCTTTATGTCATTGTTAAGTCTTGATCAATGTTTCATGTATTGTCACCTTTCTTTCAATTTTTCCATCACACTCCACGGCTATGCACCAATTTTGGAAGACACAAAATAATACTTGGTCATCTTCTAACCATAATTGAAGACTTTAGTCAATTTATCTACACACGGTTGCTTTTTTTTCTTCCTTAGGAAATTTCTTGAAGGGGACTAAAATTAATTCATTTCCTATCATTCTTTTCTCTCTTCACTCTACGGCAATGCATAGGAGGAAGGGCCAAAAAGCATTTCATTCATTTGCTATCATAATTCATCTTTGTTTCCTCCAAAAAGCCTAAGACTTCATTGAACATTTTCTCTCCATTCTCCTATGAGCTAGTTTCGGCCAAGCTCTCCAAGAAGCACCTTCCATCATTTTTAATTTCATCCAACCTTATTTCTTAAATCCTTACACCATTCTAAGAACATCTCTAGTTATGAGTTTTTCCAAAATCATTCATCTTGATCTTCAAATTCAAGCTTCAAGTTTCTATCAAAAATCAAAAATTTCATCTTTGTGCTTCAAGAGAAACCATTCGGTTATCTACCATAAAATCACCATCCAATCTCTTTTAATTTCATCCAACCATAGATCTTGAATCTACATGATGTTCTAAGCAACTTTCATGTTGGAGATTTCCTCTAAATCATTCATCTTCAAGGAGTTTCTTCAAGATCAAAGTTATTGGGTTTTTGAGGTGAAGTATAAGGAAACTCCATTTTCTTCTCTCTTTTTCATGATCTAAACCATGTTTGATCCATGGTTCCTCATAATCAAGCTTGATATGTTAATTAACTTGTGTTTTGTTTTGTATTTGAGAAGCCCTTGGTGGTGAAGGACTTGGAAAAAGAAACAAATCAAGAAGCTTTGGAGGATCTTCAAGAGGTAAGAGGAGATCCATCTCACCAACCAAGCATATGAGAGATGGTATTTTATTTGATGGATGTGGAATCCATGTGATTCATATCCATGGTCATGTAATTAATTTGTGGGTGTTTATGAGCTTTGATTAATTTTCTATGCTTGATATGCTTTGCATGATTTTATAGCTTTGATGATATGCTTGATATGCTATACATGCTTTTATGACTTTGATGGTATGCTTATATTATTTATGATGAAATATATATGTATATGCCATGACTTGATGGTGGAAAGGAAATTGATTTTTGGCTCCAATAGCCAAGGAAGATCTACGGTTTTGATGCCCTTGATTAGGGTTCATGTTGAAAATTTTCAAGAACAAAAGAATTGATTTTTGAGTACTTAGAACATGGTGGATTTCGAACAAGACACCTCAAAATAGGTGTTCACAAATTAATATTTTCATGAAAGATGAAAAAGGATGATTTGAAGAGTATGAAAAATAAACAAAGGAATTGTTTTTCAAGAGAACAAGAATATGATTTTTGGAGGAATTTTCATTGATTTATTTCGTATAAAAAGATGCTAAGTGTTTTTCTAAATATGAGTTTTGAATGAAACGGACAAATGTTGATTTTAAGGATTTGCAAAGAAAGTGAAAAAGGATTTGTAAAGAAAGTAAAAACGAATTTGAACAAATGGATTTGGTTTTTATGACCATAAGACTTACGGTTTTGAAAACAAAATTTTAATAGTTTTGTTTGTGTAAAATCCCATCAACTTAGAAAGAAAGAATGTTTTCATGATTTCAATAGTCATGCCCACGTTTTTGAAGGTTTGTAATGTCTTGATTTTATGAACAAGTTTCCAAAATAAAACAAAAGAAAATTTCAAAGTAATTTGATACAACAAATTTGGAAAGGGAATCAGAGTATTTTAATGCTTGAGGGAATTTTTGAGAAAAATGGAGAATATGATTTTCCTAACGTGTAAATCATACTTTGGGTTTTGAAGAGTGATTTTTAAAGTTAAAAACATTGATTTAATTCAATAGAAAAGTGATTTTGTGAATTATATTTTGGGAAAAGGATTTTTTGGGAAAAGAAATGTGGAAAAAGATTTTCCTGAGTAAGAAAACATGAAAAATGAAATATAAAGTTATATTATTTTGAGAAAAGTTGAAAAGAAATTTTTGAAGGTTAAGAAATATTTTACGTAAATGAAATTGTGATGAAAAATGTTTTACGTATCTTAAAAACGTGATTTTTAAGCTACGCAATTTTGAACAATGTGTAAAAAACGATATTGATTTATTTAAGTCTAAAATAATGTTTGGAATATTGACGAATATTTTATGTGATTGAAAAATATTAAAAAATATTTTACGTATCTAAAAAAATAATTTGAAATACAGTAAAATATTTCTATGCGATTTTAAATACGTTGAAATATTTCTATGCGATTTGAATTACGTTTAAATATTTTACGTAATTTGAACTATTGTTGAAAAATCACTGTGATTTAAAAGTGATAGAATATTTTTACGTGATTGTGAAAATGACGGAAAATCGTTATGTGATTTGGAAAGTGTTTTAAATATTTTGAGAATGATGGAAAATGATTTACGCGACTTAAAAGAATGATTTTTAAGTTACGCGATTTTGAAACAGTGAAAAAAATATTATGAGAAACGTATGTTTTTACGCGATTGAGAAAAACGTTAAAAATTAGTACGTGGTTTAAAAGTGCAACAGAAGAGTTGCAACATTTTAAAAACGTAACAGAAATGTTACAAAATTTTGTAAACGTAACAGTAGTGTTACGATATTGTAAAAACGTAATAAAAACGTTTTGGAATTTTAAAAACGTAACAAAAGTGTTACGGTATTGTGAAAATATAAAAGAAGTGTTATGGTATTGTGAAAACATAACGAAACGCGTTTTGGATTGTGAAAACGTAATGAAATGTTACGCAATTGTGAAAATACGGTAAAAGTGTTTTACAACTATGAAAACGTGATAACATGATTTTCGCTATTGAAAGTACAGTATGATTACTGTTGAACCAGTGTCCATACACTATTTGTGAGAAAATGACATATTTGTTTGTGATTGGATTTGGTGCATTATACATGCATTGGAATGGTCCGAGATGAGAATTTGGATATGGCTGATTGCCTAGGAGAAACACACCTCTTGAGTGGGTGCGATATACGTAGTGTAAGTCACTTGTTGACCTTGGGGGCATCGGGGTGCGGGTTGCCTACACGGGTGGTTGGTCGCGCTTCTTCCCGTAGGTTAGACCGATGCAACACACTGATGATCCTGATCGAGACACTATTCTTATTCAAGATCTGATAAAGACTGTTGTGTATATGCTAGATGTGCAAAATCAAAATGAGAATTATAGCACGTGGTCTGAGGCATGTGGTACCGACAGATCTTTTCGATCATTTCTCCGACCTGAGTTTTAGCTCCATGGAGTAGGAAATCGAGTCTTGTGTACATGCATAATCTGAACATTTATATCTGTGTGATATATTAATTGAGGAATATTGGCTATGACAATTGTTTTGAATACTTGGATGATGATGATGATAATTAGGACATTATCGTAATTGTTGTTTATGATAATTAAATTGATAAATGATTTGATGATGATAGTTGATTAATATTGAATATATTATTGGAAGTTTGATATGATATCCTGTATGATATTCTTTGCTTGTGTTATCTCTGTCTTTATGCCATGTTGGTATTGGCGTAGGTGATCTCACCTCTTTGTTATGTTGTCTTCTTTGTGTCTCGTATTGTTAAAATTAAACAAGAGAAAGAAAGAATGAGTTGTCTTAGACATAACGGGCGATGGACACTCGAGAGATTGATGAAAACATTGAAGAGTGGGTGTCTCAAGTTCGAAGGTGTTCGAGTAGTAGACAAGGAGTAGAGTTCTGATGCAACAAGCTGGATACAAGATAAGGAATGAGTATGTTAAGTTTTATCTTTAGTGTTATACCGTGCTATTTAGTAGGACCCGTCATGGGGTTTGCTACTGTTAAAAAAAAAGTCTGTTAATTTTATATTTCTCTTTAAATTGTGAAATATTAATTGGTGTCAATGTTGTATATGAATTAGTTTAAATATATTTTCAGTAATACTTATGGATTACAGTAAGTTTATATTTCAACAAGAAAGAAATTTTTTTTAAACCCACGTTTTTAACACAAATCTTTTATGAAAACATTTTCAGATTATGAGTCAGAAGTCAGACATGTGATACCCTAAGGAGGGTGTTACATATACGGCTTCTTATCCATAGCACACGCGTTTTTAAGTGAATCAGAGACCCAGAGAGATTGAGCAGTACCTATCTTCTGAAGGAGTAACACCGTTTTACATGTGCTCAAAGTGGATATTGGTCAAAGAATCTTCAAGATGTGAATAGACCAACATGGAGGAAAGGATAAGGCAGAAAATTAAGCTAGAAGAAGTAACCGTATCTGCTGCAAACGTGTCTAGCACAATTACCTTATTTGTTAGGTAAGAGGGTTTGGGTTACACTACACGACTACACCCCAATATATTGAAAGAAAAATAATTGATTCACCACCCACTTAGCATAAACATTGATATACATCTTCTGCTAACATGTTTCTGTAACATGATGTATTGGACTATAAACTAGGATACCTTCTGCAAGTTTATTGCCGTGCGTAGTTGACACACTTGACTAGACTAATTAAGAATGACAATTTTGGAGAGTATTCTGAATATTTGTCTATAGCCATCTGAAAAATATAATCGATTATCCATAAATATTGAATAGTATATAAATATTTGAAATAATCACTTTCAAATTATTAGGATTTAGCTATTGATAAGAGATTTAAATAATTTATATGAAGTTATAAACGAATCCCTTCATAACTATAAACATTGAAGCCAATTTTACATTAATCAATAACTTTTAATTTTCACAAAACCCATGGTTAAATTGAAAGTATGCATCAAATATTTCATACATAAAATTTTACGTCAATCTAAAATTATTTTCTATTTTATCAATTTTCTATTAAATTTATTAACGTATAAAAGACTTTACAAACAAATAAATATTTTCTCCAATTGATAACTTATTTCTAATTGTTTAGATTTTATGAGATTTGTTTAAAGTCAACATGTTAACTATGTATAATTTAATGGTTGGATTGCTTAAAATATTCTATATGGAGGTATATACAAATTTTTATAACCACTGAATTATAACTGGCTGTTATGTAAATCTTATTAGTCAAGTTTTACAACATTAATTCAAACAAAAATAAGTATATGATCAAATCGTTAATATTTTTAAGGAAAAATTTCAAAAACTTCCTTGTACTATACGTAATGTGTACTTTAGTCATGTTACTTCAAAAATATGCAAAAATGACATGTTACTTTCCGTTTTGTACAAATAAATTACAAAATGGTAACAAACGTTACATTTTGGATGGAAACGCGCACGTGCAACCCACTTGCATGTCTCATGTGCAGTTTGCCAAACGTTGTGCAATAGCTAATTGGGGTAATTTGGGGATGAAACTTGCACATGACATGCACGTGGAGGAGAAAGTGTTCTTCTTTCTGAATTTCCCAATTGTGAACCCTAAAACTCCTTTACTGCTCTGCAATGATTGACATAAGTGAAGGAGCAGTGATTGAGGTCGAACCTAGTGGAGAAAATGCCTCAGAGCCAGTCTTCAGAGAGTTCAACATGCTTTGGTAGTCATACTCGAAGTTGCAAATGCGACCTTCCATGTCAGCTGCAAACCTCATGGACTGAAAGGAACCCAGGAAGGAGGTTTTTTGGTTGTAGCAAGTATGGTACCAAAGATGATTGTCACTTCTTTGCCTGGTATGATCCACCTACAGAGAAAAGAGTTGAAAAAATCTTCATCAGTTTGCTCAAAAGGAACAATGAATTAAATATGGAACTAGAAGCAAAGAAGGCTCAATTGTGTGTGTTAAATACTAAGGTTGAATAACAAAAGGCAAAGCTGGAGTCACAGAAGTATCAGTTGTATATGATGCATGTGATGATGCTTGCTATAGTCATTATGTGTATTGGTTTATTGGTCTCTAGCAATGGAAATATTTGATGAATGCTATAATGTATTTTGTAATTTTTAGTGTAGGATTAGAGGGATGTTTAATGTAAGTAAGATGGAGTAAGTAGAGGTTAGATGTAATGAATTTGAATGTAAGGAGTTAGTGTGTTAAGCAATGTAATTTACCTTATTCAATAAAATTATTGCAGCATTTCTCAATTGACAATGAGTTTATGCAATTGATATGAACAATCATTGTAACAGTAAAATAACACAATTTCAATTAGTTTAATTGACCACCAAATTTTCATTATAATAGAATTCTAATAGCAGGAAATAAGAACTAAGTAATTAGAACTAATGGAAGCACAATTTCAATATACCAGAATTGTTTGGCAATAAATTAAATAATTTGCAAGGGTATGATAAACTTGTGGAGAACATACCATTACCATTATCTGTATTGGCACAATCACAATCACAAACATTCAACATTTAACAATAATCAGAAAAACAAATAGAGAAAAATCAATTCCAAAACTAATAGGCTATGTGGGGAATATATAAACTTATATTAATAAGTAAATAAGATCTTATTACAAAATAAGATCTTAGTCAACATTCACAAAATAATATCTTAGTACAAAAAAAGTGCCAACAAGGTCCATACAACCCAATTACCATTACATTTCCAAAAAATGGAATATGACAAGGCATAGTTGTCATAGCTTAATACCAGCCAAAAGGAAAAAAAAAAAACCTAAGGCCTAATACAGAAAGTTACTGTGTAAGCCATGCCCCATTCCTCCTTGTCTTCATTCTTGATGTTGATGCTCCTGATGTTAATGCCCCTTTCACTAGGCTGAGTCATTTACATTTTTGTCAAAGCACATATGTGTCTCCTAGATGGAGAGATTGAGCTTTGGGAACCAAGTTGGCTGGGACCACAACTCTTATGTGCCCTTGGGTCACTCACAGCAAGTATAGGACCACTTTGACTTATAGCATTCAGACTAGTTGATGCATTTACACTTGGAGCCTTAGATGGAGCATTCCTAAATCCAGCATCAAATGGAACAAATCTAACACCACCATTTGGATTAGCTTCAGTTGGAGCAGTGTGATTAGTTGTAGTAGAACCATTGCCTGCACTTGTTTTCTTCTTCTTTCTATGTATCTTTCTATTTGGATTTAGGGGTCTTAAGCACCCACAAACATTGTGACCCCATATGCCACAATTCCCACATTGGCATTGATTTCCTTCCTTGGATACCCTGTTTAGGTTTTGAGGCTGCTCATCAATGGCCCTCTTCCTAGCCTTTTTTGGTTTGCCAATAGAAATCCTAACCAAATGAGGGAGGATTGGATCATAGTTAAGTTGTGGTCACTCTTCCTGTAAACGTACAAGGTTGATCATCAGTTCATAGCATTTCAAGAAAGTCTTCTTCTTATAACAATCATCAATGTAGTTCTCAGGTTGATCCCTTTGTGCATAAATGACACTCACAACATGTGCACAAGGGATACCAGCAGGAGATGCAAAAAAAAAAAAAACCAGTCAAATTTCATATCAGGAGATACCAATAACATATATTGCATATCAATTTTATACCTGTTATGTTCCAACTTCTGCAAGAATAAGTCCTACTCACCAAATTCACTACCTTCTTGCTTCCTTGCCATGTGTCAATTTCAAATTTTCCATTGTCATTCATATGGGCAATGCACAACACAACTTCTTCCTTTAACCTTTCAAGCTTCTGTTGAATTTGTGGGCAAATCTAACCTTGATACTTGAGCATCCCATCTCTCTTTACAGCAAACCTCTTCATTAACATCCTCCTTACGATTTCTATCATTGTGATTATGGGCTTGTCTCTAGTAGGAAGTATTGTAGAGTTGAATGACTTTGCAATGTTGTTTAATAGACTACCTGATTTAGCCCTTGGAGTGAATAAATGTCTTGATCATGTGCTTGCATCTCTTGTAGCTAACTAGTTGACTTATCCCTCATTTAGCTTTCTTATTTCTTGCATGTGAAAGTCAAATTTAGGCTTGGTAGTGGCCCTTACAACATTCCATAGTATATCTTTCAGCACTTATCCCTTATATATGAGGTTGAAGTTAACATATAGATGCCTAACACATAATTTGTGTTCAACTCTCATGTCCTCAAGTATATAGTTCAAATCCTGCAAGCACATCAAGTTAGAAAGTAAGTACGGAGTTCAAACTTGTGTAGCACAAAATCACATAAAGTAAGATGTCTCTTTTTAGTTACTTTTTGTTTATCTGACATGAACACCCATACATTCTTCTCAGTTAAGCCAATATACTCAAGCAACTTGTCCATAAACCATATCCAGCTATCTATCAACTTAGCCTCAACTGAGCATAAGCAACAGGGAACATGTTATCATTAGCATCCCTTGCCACTGCCACTAGTAAATGACCCCCAAAGCCCGCCTTCAAGAAGCACCCATCCAATGAGATTATAGGCCTACAAAACTTCATACCTCTTTTGGAAGCATCCAAACAGACATATAGTTTCTAAAAATAGCCATTGTTGTCCTTCATGATCAGTATTGTTGAACCAGGGTTGTATTGCAAGACTGCTACAACATAATTCCATTGTAAAGAATATTGAGCTGTTGCACTACCTTGAAGCTTCTTCATGGCCATCTTGTTTGCCCTATACACTTGGAACCTTGACACAAAAATTTTATGTTCTCTAGCCACCTGATTAATGAAAGCCTTATTTTCCCATCTCCCTTTATGGTCTCGGATGTGGTCTTAGTACTTTGTAGCTAACCACCTTGAATTAGCCTTGGTATTTTTGTTACTCCATCCACAGCTTGCATGCTCATGGTTATACCATGACTTAATTTGGAAAGCATCTCCTTGATAAGTCTTGGAGGCATACATTTTCCATCCATAACCTCTCTTGCACTGTATTGATATTTGAGTGCTCTCATTTCTAAAGAATTCAAAATTAATCCCACTGTCAATACAAAACTATCTTATAGCCTCCCTAAAAACTTTATGACTTGCCAATTTCATTCCCACTTGCAACTTTATATTCCTTCTCATGTCAGTGTATTGGTTGAACTCTAGAAACCTCTTCTTCCCCATTACCTATGGTTCTTCTACATTAGAACCAAGAGGATTACTTAGAGTATCATTGTCCTCATACTTAGACTGATACTCCTTATCCTAATGAGGTCTAGTATCAGGACTTGCAACATTATTACCATTGTTGGCCTGTCCTGCCTCACCATTATCTTTATGTACCTTTCCATTAACATTCACTTCATCATTAACACCCATACAGTCTCTCATTTATTCTTCAACGTCCCTTGCATAGTCCTCAAAAAATAGGTCAGGAACCTTCTTATCACTGTCCTCAAAATCACAACCAGTTAAGTCTACATCACCATCTTCTTCAAGGTCTATAGCTCTGGTTTTTCTCTTAGGGATCAATTTTTGCTTCCTTTTCCCCTTTTGTACTTGCTTCCCTTTCCCTTCTCCTTTTCTTTCCCTTTTTGCCTAATAGGATGGTCATTATAGTGTGGTTCATTCTCATTTGCAGGCTCGGTCTGAATTATAATTGGGTTAGGTTTTAACTCACAAGCAGGTTCAGGGTTAGGTTCAAAGTAGGTTGGTCTGTTTTATGGTCATTCTCATGCTCAACATATACTTGAAGGGTTGGATTAGGTATTTTCTCCAGAATATTATATATCTTTCTAACATCATCATCACCAAATATTTTTGTTAGTCCATGGGCAAAAGTCTAACCAAGAAACTTATACCACAGACATTTAGGCTCTCCTATCCCAATCCCATTCTTTCTTACATATGTAGTCAAGTGTGTTCTAGACAACAGGTCACTATCAAAGTTGTATAGCCTATGACACACACCCCTTACGTGCCCCATAGGTGAGCTAAATTGCAATTTCCCTTCATAATGTAACAGAACTATTATCAAAGTCATTTGTAAAGTGTAAAAAGCATGTTATTATTACAATCATGTTTTGCTACTCATTCATAAAGCTAACAAGCATGTTATGCTAGTCATTCATAAAGCATACAAACATGTTATACAAAGTGCAGATCACGTGTATATTTCAGGGTTTTTTTTTAAGTTTCCATATAAAAAATTAGACATTTAGGACACACATAGTAACATTTGCAAGTTCACACACAAATGGGACCACATGTATCCCCTACAAACCAATTTGGGACAATAGTTGGGACCATACACAGTAACAAAGAACACTGTTAACGACAACATTTTGAGACCACAGACACAAATGAGACCACATGCATCCCCTGCCAACCAACCAAACCCTAAACCACCAATAAACAAGCAATAACCCTAACCTAAAAAATAATTTCAACAAAATGAGCTTCAAGTCTGACTAATACTTGCCTCAGTTGGACTCATGGTACAAAGCTCTTACTCCACAATTTGGTCGCACGAATAAGGGCATTCATTCAGGCTTCAATGGCACGAACAAAGGTGCTCATTCAGGGTTCGATGACATACACTATTTCTCCCTCAATGGCAGTAAATCAGATTGCAAAATTAAGGAAATGATGGAAATTAGGGTAAGTTTGGGGGTGAAATCAGGGTGGAGGGAATTAGGAAAATAAGATAGGTTTGGGGACAAAATTAGAGGTTCATAAATGGGAAATTTAGAAAGGGTACAAGTTTCATCCCCAAATTACCCCTATCAGCTATTGCACAGCGTTTGGCAAACTGCACATAAGACGTGCACGTATACGTTTCCATCTAAAATATAACGTCCATTACCATTTTGTACTTTTTTACACAAAACGCAAAGTAACATGTCCTTTTTGCACATTTTTGAAGTAATAGGACCAAAGTACATATCATGTATAGTACAAGGTTTTTTTTAAATTTTCCCTATTTTTAATTTCTAACAAAATTATATCATACAATTTTATTTAAGATACTTCAATGAAGTAAAAAATAAGTTTGCTTAATATAAGATTTTGTGAGTATGATATACTTGATACAAACTTCTGATATAACGATAGATTTTGTAATAAATGCATTTAAAAAACTATTTATTGATACAAGTTTAATTTTGATTTATATTGGTTTCAATAAATCTTAGCCCACATATATAGATAAGCAAATTAGTAAAAGAAGTTGGCGATTTATAGACCCATATTAGAGAGTGTTGGTCCAACACTAATGTGTTTGAATTAGTTGATTTTATATTCAAAATAATTTATAATTAAAAATTCTCTAAATGAGTTTTTGAAAAAGAAAAAAATGATTACTCCACTTAAAATAATCAAAACTAAAAATGTTATTAGTGGATTAGTATCTATTAAGATATATGATTGATTTGATTTGTATATAGTTAGTGCGATATTATTTTAATTGTATTTATTTTATTTCCTTTCTTGTATAGCCCATTTTCTATATAAATAAAGAATCTCTTTGTACTTCAAACATATTTAGAAATATATAGATTATTCAGTGTCTCTGTGTTCTCCGTCTCCATTTCTAACATGGTATCAAGAGCTTAGGTACTTGATCTTTGTCAGAAATCCTCTTATTGCTCCCGATGTTTTCTACATCTCTCCTTGTTGTACTCCCATTATCGTACTCCACCACTGTGCTCTCGTACTCCGCTGTCGCCATTCTCCGTTGCCATACTTTGTCGTTGTGCTCCCCTACTCCATCATTGTGCTCTCGTACTCCATCGCCGTACTTCGTCACTGTACTCCTACTTGTCGCAGTCTCTGTACTTGTGTTTCACATTACTCTAGTTGGCATCTGCTCATAGTTGTTGTGCTCTTACTCACTGTCATTGTACTCCTATAGATATTGCCATGCTCACTATACTCATGGTACTAACGAGCGCCGAACTCAGTCAAAATTATAACTGAAGTTATTACCTAAACTTGTAGTATAGTGAACAACACCGGATCGTCTCCTCAAGGATCGTAAATGCAATTTAATCAAATCAAGTGAAAGTTAGCAAAAAGGGGGTTTGACTTTAAGATCGCACTTAACAAAATTAAAGGAAGAAATAACAATTAAAGAGCAAATCAATTTAGAAACCTATCCAAGATTGGGTGGATTCAATCATAGACCCTTCATAGAACACTTGAAGCGCAATTGAATTGTTAATTTGGATCTAACCGAGATCTTCGCATCAAATCCAGAATTCATACTAGACGATCATCTAGAATTCAATTAACAAGTGATAAACACAAATCCGCAATCGCACCATTCATGAAGATCTATGTTAATTTCAAGTACCGAATTCAATTAACTTAGGCACAAATCAAGAATCCTAACCTTTTCAATTACATGATTAATTTAGATCAATCAGCTTCTAAGTTTCATCACAAATCTCAATCTTCATTTATGTGATTAGTTTAGATCAATCAGTTCTAAGTTTCATCACAAATCTCAATCTTAAACCAAGATCAAATCAGATCAACATAAATAGAATCACCATTCATGCATTCAAGATCAAGAAGAAGAAGAAAGAAGAAGAAAAGAGGAATTCAATTACAAATCAAATACAATGCATAACCAAGGTCTCAAGAATCCAAACCACAATCTCTTCAAGAGTTCTAAATTAACCCAAAGTAGCTTAGCCCTCCATTACCATGAAGGGGAGCATCAAAATATACAAAACTATGAGAAACTATGAAGAAGCAAGAAGAAACTTAGAGAGAAATGAAGGAGAATACATGTTGTTCATGATAAATGGTGCCTTTTATAGAAGTCTAAGGTAACAAAATGACAAAGGGAAGTGGGTGGATGAGTGGATGAGTGAGTGGAGTGTTTGAGTGGATGGATTAGTGGGTTGGTTTAGTGGATTGGTTTAGTGGATGAGTGAGTGGAATGGTTGAGTGGTTGAATTAGTGAAAAATGCCAAAGGACTTTTGGTAAGTGGGAAATTATGGACATGAATGGGTGAGTGGATGGATTAGTGGATGGATTAGTGGATGAGTGGGTGGAGTGGTTAAGTGGTTGGATTAGTGTATGAGTGGATGAATGGGTGAGTTAGTGGATGAGTGGATGAGTGGATGAGTGGATTAGTGGATGGATGAGTGGATTAGTGGATGGATGAGTGGGTGGTTGAGGACGAAAATTTCGTGTCTGACTTGGAAGCCAAAAACGACCCACTATACTTCAGAACCACGAAAAGTGTTCTTCATGAAAGTTATAGATCCTTGTCTTGGCTATAAATGGATAGCTGGTTCGTCCAATTTGGCTTCCTTAAGCCCAAGATATGTCCCAAATACCGTAGGTTACTCAAACTCAACTTCAGCACCTCTGTTCCGACTTGCAAGCTCAAAATGACCTACTAGACTTCTTTTTCTCAAAATGTGTTCTTCATGAAAGTTGTTTATTTGGATCTTGACTATCCACTGTCCAAATTTCAGCCCATCTCCATTATTACATCTTGAGATATGATTTTATGAGTGCACACTGTTCGGATTCTACTGACAGAACCCGTATTCTGACTTCCATGTAAACTTAGGTCCCTTAGACATCTGAATCGGACTTCGAGCTCTTCATCAAAGTTGTAGAGATTCCTCTTAGCTTTCCTACAAGGTAAAATTCATGTTCATCAGATATTAGGAACTCAAGTTATGGTCAAAATACAGAAACAGTGTCAAATCTCAATAATGCTGGAAATATTCAATTAGGACCAATTTGAGCTCAAACTCACAAAATCATACCAAACTCAATCAATTAAGAATATGGAGAGTGTAAATGACTAAACATAAGGGTTTCTTAATGAATAAAATATGTGATTATCAGGTACCATGACTTATATGTTATCCACCACACATCAAAATTCATTGTTTTGTCATCACTGTCGTTAGTCGAGGCATTTACTCCCTAATTGTCCAACCATAGAATGTCATAACTGCATGAAAAAAGGGTCACATTGCCTCTAATTGTTGTATAAACTGCAAGAAACTAGGACACTTGATTCAAAATTATCCCACATGCCCTCCAAGGTCTAATCAGAATAAATTTCACTATCGTCCTAGTTTTTCTAAACATGTGCTTGTTGCTATTGCTGCTAATGGGTCCCCAGTTTCTTCAGCTACACCCTAGGCTGCCTTTTCTACCAATGATCTCATGTCACTTCTTAAGCGTCTACTACGATCCAATTCTAGTAATACCTATTCTATTTTATCAACCACACCAGCTAATGTTAGAAGATACTTTGATTCTGCTTGTTGTATATCCAACCATAGAATGTCATAACTTCATGAAAAAAGGGTCACATTGCCTCTAATTGTTGTCAATATTGCAAGAAACTAGGACACTTGATTCAAAATTGTCCCACATGCCCTCCAAGGTCTAATCAAAATAAGTTTCAATCTTGTCCCAGTTTTTCTAAGCATGTGCTTATTGCTATTGCTAATGGGTCCCCAGTTTCTTCTGCTACACCCTAGACTGCCTTTTCTACCAATGATCTCATGTCCCTCCTTAAGCGTATATTATCCAATTCTGGTAATACCTATTCTGTTTTATCAACCATACCAAGTAATGCTAGATGGTGTAACACCCCAACAGGTGGCTAAATTACGATATTATCATAAATGTATTGTTTTATGTTTTCTGTGTGCTATAAAATTAATTTGACTGTTTCATGATTGTATTTGAATATTGTGTGTGATTTACTCCGAGTCAAAAGAATAATAATTTTTGGGTCAGGGAAAATCTTTATATGATTATTCGGAGTTGGGGGATCTTACTAAACTTAATTCCGAGTAATACGTGTATCAATCTTTTAATTTTTAGAATTTATCTGTAAAATAAAAATATTTTATATTATAATATTATTTTATTATCCGGTGGATAGTACCTACTGACTTAAGAGCAGTAGTTTCTGCCCAATGGACAATAGGAACTGGTAAAGTCTTTATGAGCCAACGTATCTGGCTTGAATTATTTATAAGCCAATGAAAATCAGTCAACGAAAATGGCTTGAATTTCTAAACCAATAGGAGGGAAGTCCACAAAAATGGTTGGACTTGTTAGATTATTAATTAGAAAACATAACTAGGTTAGCTTAAAACCTAATTAAGTTAATCCAAAGTGCTTAAGTAGTAATTAAATGGAATAAACTTAGTTAGCTATTCATTAAAGTCTTAGTTAGAGAAGGCTCTAGTAAAATCAAGAAGATGGTTAGTTATCCTAAGTAACTAGATGATTAACTATGTAACTAAGAAACCTAACTAGATCTACCTAAACCTAACTAGGAGACCAAATGGATTAAGACTTGGTTTACTCTCCCTAAGTGCAATTCGGCCAAGCACATTCAAGAAGGTTCAAGACACTTGGTGACTTGTTTCTCTAAGCTAATAGGAAGCAAACTTGGAAGACAAAGCATTGAAGATCCACCTTTGAACTCATCTAGGGCCATTAGGGATCCTTAGTAGTCAACTAAGGTGGCCACCTCCTTTGGGGGAGTTCCACGGCCAAGTGTTTTAGGAGGAGGTAGGATGGCATTTTGCTAAGTTCATTTTCATTTTCAACCATTCTCCAAAGCAAGATAATAAAAAATTCTCTTTTCTTCTTGGTGAAGCTCACGGCTACCATCACAAAACCATACCTCCACTCTTCTAAAATTTCATCCAACATCATTTCCTAAACCTAAACATCATTCTAAACATCTTTCATCTTGAGAGTTTCTTCAAAATCATCCATTTAGAGCTTGGAAAACAACCTTAAAGTTTCTTTCCTACAAGGTAAAAATCCTTGTTTCTTGTTTCTAAACTTATTCTTGAAGTTCTAAGCCATGATTGATCCATGGTTTATCTTTTTCAACCATAGTTTATGACTTTATAAATTGTTTAAGCTTGTTAGGGTTTTTCTTAGAGCCATACGAAATCCATAGGAGGAAGTCCAAGAGGAGTTTGTCTTCCTTATAGGTAAGAGGGAGATTTAATCTCATCAACCATGTATGGTGGTGAGAAAATGGATATATTTGTGGTGAAGAATTCCATAAAGATTCATTCACTTGGTTGTTTAAAGTTCTTTCTATTTGTGATTGATTTTGTTTGCAAGCATGTCTATAGTTTTAATATATTTGGTATGTGTTTATGGATGAATGATAATTATTGTAGGATGTGAACAACATGTTAAGGATTTGCATGAGTGTTCCAAAGAACACATGAAGCTCACGGCTTCACCACCACAAAGAGAAGCAAAATGTTCTCAAATATTTTCTAATGCATGGATTAATCAATTTAATTGGATTGATAATTTTACAAGGACTTAAATGGTAGAAAATGATTTAAAGATGATTTATAGAAGAATTTCGGCTAACATGCCCTTTATGATACCTTTGATCTAAAATTATTTTTTAAGTGTGGACTATGTAATTAAATTAAAGAGAACTCAATTTGAATGAATTTTTTAGAATAAAATGAATGAAGTTATGTTAGAAACTTAATTAGACAAATTAAGTATGGATGAGAAATAAAATAAACACTTGAAAAATACTAATGTAAAGCTCACCATTTGGGTTTTGAAGCACGTTAGCAAGTTTCGAGATGTAAATATTGGTAATGATCAAGAAAGGTAATTTTTAAGAGAAAACGTAGAAAATACTATTTAATAAATTTTCTAGACGAAATGTTGTAGATAAATTTAGAAATAAATATATAATGGAGAAAAAAATTCAAAATATAATTTAGAAAGTAAAGAAATATTTTACGCAGTTGAAAAATATTAGGAATACCTTACGCGATTGAGAAAATGATTTAAAAACACTACGCAATTTCAAAAACGTCAAAAAATATTTATGCGATTTGAAAACGTTGGAAAAAGGTGATGCGATTGTGAAAATGCGATAAAATATTTACGCGACTGAAAGGAATAGTAGTTTACTGTCGGGTTAAAGTGGTGGGCTCATATATGTTGAAAAATGATATTGTCAAGTGGTGGCGTACTATTATGGAAATATTGATAATAAGGTTATTTGTGTATTTTGGCTCATGCACATGCATTGAGAAATATGTCAATTTAGTTGAAATTGGCAATTAGTTGATGAGATGAATTACACCGTAGTGCGAGTGTGATAGGCGTAGTGTGGTTCATTGAGTGAACTTGGAGGCGTTAGTGTGCGTAGAATTCCACATATAGACATTTGGTAGCTCCTCTGGGTCGTGATAACGGGCAACGCACTAGCGATCTCGACAAGCACTATTCTTAATCAGGATCTAGTGGAGATTGTCTGGTACAATATATGTTGTACACGACGTTTTGACTGTGTACTATTTACATGATGTTTGACTGTGTAATATTTGGCTGGGGCAGCCAGAGCTACGGACATGTTTTCCGAATCATTCTCTCTGATGTTGTGTTTAGCTCCATGGAATAGGAATGAATTTGTGTACATTTGCATATGTGGTCTGCATCATGATGTAATTATTTATAATTGATTCTGATATATTATGTATGCAATGATAATATGAATTATTGTATTAATGGTTATATCTGTTTGTACTGTCGTTTTTTGTACTGCTATGCTGGTAATGATGTAGATTGTTTCACCTCTTTGTATGCATTTTCTATATTATTATTTATGTTCCTTAAATACTTTGAGGAAGAAGAAGAGGAGCAGCCTTTGGATTGTGAGTACGAAGAGGAGCAGCATCCGAATGACCAGTGTGAGGAAGACGAGCCTCGAGATCATCCATATCATTTCGATTGATTGCGACGCGGTATGGCTTTACCAGAGTTTTTGGGATTCATGAAGCTTGAGTTTCATAGGGGTTCCGAGGCCTGGCGTCTACGAGCTGACAGGGAGTTGGTTGTGTATGTGGGACGTTTGACTATGTCCCTCTGTAGGGAGTTTGATGGTGCTCTAATATTCTCTACTACTTTTTATTTACATCTAGAATTGCCCTTGACTATTAGGCACTATTGGGGTGGACATTTCCATGCCCCTAGTGAGCTTAGTAGTGTGTCGACTGTGTGGACTCCTGTCCGTAGGGCTTCACGACACCCTGGGTTTCTGTCTTCCGATGATCTCCTAGAGGAGGATCCATCAGAGGATCAGAACTTTTAGTTTTGTACTTGGGCTAGTTTATGGTTTGCTTTAAGCCAGATAGTTTACTGCGTTATTAAATAGTTTGTAGTGTATATTATTTGTACCTATTAAAGACAAAATCATATGTATAATTATGATGTGTATGTTAATAGTTTGTTTTTATTTCATGCTCTGTTTAGTTTGTTTAATGATATAATGTACAAAAAAGAAAATTTTCACAACTTATATTATTATATATTAAGAAATTATTTATAACTTGGGTCAAGGTTTATTATATTTATCGAAAATGTGACATCCCCAGTAGGGTGTTGCAGATGGTACTTTGATTTTGCTAGCTGTAACCATATGACGTGCACATCTCAGTCTTTTGTATCCCTATTTATTAATAACATTGCACATTCCATACATACAGTTGATGGATCTCTTATGAATGTTAGTCATAAGGGTTCTATCTCTTTGTCCACTCTTAACTTACCTGATGCATATTTCATTCCCAAACTAAACTTCAATCTCATTTTTGTTGGTTAGTTGTGTAACCTTGGTTATGAAGTCACCTTTTTTGTCTTTTGGTTGTCGTGTGTAGGATCCACAGACAAGACAAGTCATAGGAATTGGATATAAAGTCAGATGGTTGTTTGAGCTCATCAACCTTTATGTTCCTACTACCACAAATCTTTGTGCAGCATCCACCTTGTCCTTCATTCAACTATGACACCAACGTCATGCTCATAGTTTCTCTAGGAAAGTTGCATCCTCTCTTATCTCAAATGGCTCTAGGTTCGGTTAATAATGAGTCTTTTCACTACACTTCTTGTCAAATTGCTAAACAATATACACTTTTATTCAATAAAAATACCTTTATTTCTAAATCTCCTTTTAACGTTGTGCATTCTAATGTCTGGTGGCCTGCCCCCACTCCAACTATAGGAGGTAATCGATATTCTGTAATATTTATTGATGCTTCTGAATATCGTGATTCAAAACTTCTCACCTTTCTTGCTAAACATGGTATATTCTCTGAGTTTTCTTGTCCTGGTACCTCTTAGAAAAATAGTCGTGCTGAAAAAAAACATTGTCATATCCTTAACTCTGTCCGAGCCATGTTCATCTTCTCATCTTATCCTGAACGTGCTTGGGGTGAAGCCACTCTCACCGCTATCTATGTTATCAATCGTCTTCCTTTCTCTGATATGGGTAATGTATCTCCTTTTGAACGTCTCCACCATACTTCTCTAGATTACAACTCTCTTAATTTTTTTGGTTATACTTGTTTTGTTCTCCTTCAACCTCGTGAGTACACTAAACTTGAGCCCCGAGTATGTCTCTGTTGCTTTCTTGCTTATAGCACTGAACATAAGGGTTATCGCTATTGGGATCCAATCTCTCAATGCATCCGTATCTCTCGTCATGTCATCTTCTGAGAAGACACCATGTTCTCCTCACTATCCCAATTCAAGTCCATCCTTTCCACTTCGACTCCTTTTTTCACTAATTCCTTTGTTGATATATTTCCTAGTGATTCTGATGCATGTTCCTCTAATGAGCTCCCAATCACTTTCGATGTTCCAACCACTCCCGATGACGCCGTTCTAGACGTAGATCCTACATTTATCATTGCACTCCCTCTTTCTTCTGAGTGTCCAACTAGAGTAAGAACTTGGCCTACCTATCTTCGTGATTATCACCATGCTTTACTTACATAAACCTCAGTCATATCAAGAAGCCTCCACAGATCTTTGTTGGCAGCATGCTATGCAAGAAAAGTTACAGGCTTTGGAGAACAGTAATACGTAGGACCTTGTTGATTCTTCTTCTTGTAAGGAACTTGTGGGATATGTTACCAAGTGGCCTCAAACTCAAAAAGGAGGGTGAATTGAGTTTATGAATTATTTTTGTAAATCTTTCGCAAAGCACTTGTTTATTAAATTTTCGTTGAAGCTATTGTTTAATTGAAGTGAATAGATAAATGCGATCGAATAAATCACTCACAAATAAACAACCCAAGATAGAAAGAATTCAAGCAAAGCAATATATCAAACTCAACTCAAGCATATATAATTAAAGCATAAAGTAAAGAGATAGAGTTGAGAAGAACAAACACAAAGATTTATCCTGGTTTAGCCACCCCTTGTGACCTACGTCCAATCCTCAAGCAAACCACTAGAGATTTTTCACTAAACTTCAAGTTTGAACGGGTGCTTGAAAACCTTTACATAAACGAGCACTCATCACACCTTGGGATACCTCACTTTTTGTGCTTGAGCCTCAAAACCGGGATACCTCACCCTTTTCACTAGATGGATACCTCACCTTTTTTATAACAAGGGATACCTCACCCTTTACAATCTTTGAGAGATACCTCACTCTCTTTTCTCTAGAAGGATACCTCACCCCCTTTACAAAGAATCGAAGTGTTTACAAGATGAAACTCTCACAAGAGTAGATTACACAAATTGAAGTCCTATTATGCTCTTCAAGAATTTCTCAAATATGCACAAAAATAGAGCACAAGTGATTTAATGATGATTCTCGGATTATAGTGCTTGAAAGAAGTTTCTCAATTGTTGGTTAGCCACAAATAATGCCCCAAGATGTGTATTTATAAGTTTTTAGATCAATAGAGCCGTTTGGGGCTTTAATGGCCATCATTAAATGCCAAATAATATAGTCGTTGGGCATGTTAGAATGCTGGTAATCGATTACACACTCTTGGTAATCGATTACATGGCTATATGAACGTGTTCTTGGCTTTCTTGGCTTGTGGTAATCGATTACAAAACTTGTGTAATCGATTACACGCCCTTTAACTTGTTAGTAATCGATTACAATATTGATGTAATCGATTACATAACTGTTTGAACGTGTTCTTGCCTTTCTGGGCAGATGGTAATCGATTACAATATTGATGTAATCGATTACAAGGCTTCTGTTTAAGTTGTAATCGATTACCACGCATGTGTAATCGATTACTTTGCACTTTGAACACATTTTTCAAGCCCAATTAAGTCTCTAAGCCATTTTTAACATTGGGGTACTTGGACTAAACAAGATTTACAAATGTTTAACATAATCCAAGATTGAAATCAACATTTCTTTAAAATATGAACTTTGAAAAACAAGTTGATTTATGAGATCTTTGAAAAACCATTTAAATAAAATTGAGATACCTTGAGAGCATTTCACATTGATGTTCTAAGACCTATATCTAATATACCTCTTTTGATCTTGGTCTTCTTCTTTTGGTCTTGGTCTTTTCTTTTGATCTTGATCTTCATCTTGACTTTGTTATCATCAAAAACTCATTTGATATGCTTCAAGACATAAGTATTCACAGGATATACATGGATGTTTAAGATCAAGACTCGTTCTGATGGCTCCATTGAGCGCTATAAGACTCGTTTGGTTGCCTAAGGTTTCACTCAATAATATGACATTGATTATGAGGAGAAATTTGCACTTATTGCTCATATCACTTCAGTTCATACTCTTCTTACTATTGCAGCTACTCAGAAATGGACTCTTAATTAGATGGATATGAACAATGTCTTTCTTAATGGTGATTTGGAAAAAAAAGTTTATATATGTCAACCACCTGGTTACACTTGTCCACCAAATAAGGTTTTTCATCTTCGAAAAGCTTTATATGGCCTCAAACAAGCACCTCGACCCTGGTGTGCCAAGTTTTACAACACTATAATCAGTTTGGTTTTTCTTCCAGTGCTTATAACTCTGCTTTGTTTACTCGCAAAACTAATAGAGGTATTGTCATGTTGATTCTCTATGTTGATGATATGATTATTACTGGTGATGATACTACTAGTATTACTGAGCTTAAACGGTTCTTGAGTCAGCATTTTGAGATGAAAGATCTTGGACCTTTCAGTTACTTTCTGGGTCTTGAAGTCCTTTCTTTTGCTGATGGCATTTTCCTGTCTTAAGCTAAATATGTCTCTAATCTTATCTCTCGAGCTGGTTTCACCGATAGTCGCACCGAATCAACTCCTCTAAAGCCTAATGTGAGATTAACACCTCTAGATGATATAGTGCTTGATAACCCTACGCTTTATCAGCAATTGATTGGTAGCTTGATTTATCTTACTGTTACTCTCCCAAATACTTCATATGTTGTTCATTAAGTCAGTCAATTCATGTCAGCTTTGCGCACCACTCACTATGTTGTTATTCTCTGTATTATCTACTATGTGAAGGGGACCTTGTTTCATGGGCTTCATTTTTCTATCGATTCTTCCTTGATTCTCCGAGTCTATTCTGATGTTGATTGGGGTGGAGACCCCACTGATTGTCAATCCACCACTAGTTACTGTATATTTCTTGGTGATGCTCTTATTTTATGGCAAAACAAGAAATAAACTCTGACTGCTTGTTCCAGTACTAAAGCAGAATATCGGGCTCTTGCCAACACCACTTCTGAGATAATTTGGTTATGTTGGCTACTTGATGATTTCGATTTCTCTTAGTCCTCTTCTACTTTTCTCTATTGTGATAATCAAAGTGTTATTCAAATTATTCACAATGATATTTTTCATTAGGGCACCAAGCACATTGAAATTGATTGCCACTTCATTCATCAACACCTTCTTCATGGTGCTCTTCGTTTCATATCTATTGGAACTCTTGACTAACCAGTCGATCTGCTCATCAAAACTTATTATCGTAGTCACTTTCATATTCTGGTTTTCAAACTCAAGTTGGATCTTTATGCACCTACTTGAGTTTGAGGAGGATGTTAGCAAGTAGTATCTGTTAGGATATCTGATTAATTTGATTTATATATAGTTGGTGCGATATTATTTTAATTAAATTTATTTTATTTCTTTTCTTGTATAACCCTTTTTTTATTTAAATAAGAAACTCCTTTATACTTCAAATACATTTAGAAATATACAGCTATTTAGTATCTCTATATTCTCTATCTCTGTTTCTAACACATGTCCATAGTAATGGACACTAGACAAGTTTTTGATGTAAAACAATGAGAAAATAGAGAATTAATTAATAAGAGGAGAAGCAAGGGGAAAGAAAATATAAAATCATTCTTAATACTTTTTGTTTTAAATATTGAAATGATTAACTGTCAAAGCTTATAATAAGAGTCTTATATGGATAACTAAAACAAGTGTCAACAAAAGATATTAGACAATTGATCAAATCCCCATCTAATAAAGCCCCAAATCCTAAAACCTTTGATTAAACTCGTGGATTAATATTACATCAATTCCTACAATCAGTTTCCCATCTGTTCTCGGAATCTTTGTCATTTCTAACGTAAAACAAAACGTACTATAATTTGTTAAAAAAAAAAGCTATAATTTACACCAACGTAGAAAATTGCCCTGTGCAATTGCTTTGAAAAGAACACATTGATGTTATTTTAAAGATTTAGTATCAGATCTCACTTTTATTAAAAAAGGAAGAGGTGGTTATTCTTCTAGCACAACTCATATATATCTCTGTACTAGGGGGAAAGAATCTATCATTGAATGGTTGGTTTTTCCAAGAACTGGGATTGAGGTCCTATCAATACTCACCACAACTCTTTATCTCTCTACAGCTCTACTCCAGCCAAATGTGTTTGTGTTGCCAAGAAATTGAACATGTCATCACCCTTGAACGGTTGTGTGAAGTCCTTCTCTTCTTTCGCGGTTTGTTTCGGGCCTAGTGCTACATGACCCATACTTTTGATATTCTACATAGGGTCTAAGGATGGTCCCTAGGATATGAGCCCACAAGATGGTCTGATCGAATGCCATGTGCTATCTCAATTCAGTGTTTTCTTCTTCTTCTTCTTTTTTTAAATTTTTGGGGTACATATGTTTTCAATTTTTATTCTCATGGTAAGTTATGTAGTTTGGAGATATTTCTTCGAATCACCTAACTCAAATGCTAGTAAGGATAAGGAGTTTTTGTACAAATAACAACAATAACAATCAAGTTTTTTCTCACTAAGTGGAGTCAACTAGATGGATCAAATGATGTCATTATACCCTATCATAAATCAAGTCTTCAGAAATGTCATTCAAATTTAAATTTTTTTTAATAGTTTCACCTGTAGTCTTTTGTGGTCTCCCTCTACTTCTACCTATTGGACTATCTTCCACCTGATCTACTCTTCTTAACGGGACTTCTAAGAATCTTCTCCTTATAAGTCCAAACCACCTAAGGCAAGATTCTACCATATTTTCTATAATAGTTGCTACCACTACTTTCTCTCTAATATATTCATTCATAATCCTATCTTGTCTTGTATGGTCACATATCCAATGCAATATCCTCATATTCGCGACATTAATCTTATGCTCTTATTGATTTTTTACCGCCAAACATTCAGTATTATACAACATCACTGGCCTTATAATTGTGCGATAAAATTTACCCTTAAAATTCAGTACCATAAGGAGTTTTTGTTCACCATTTTTTTCTGAACAAAAAAAGTTACCTTACTGTGCAAGAAATCAAGCTCTGTGTATAAAATATATACTTATCTCTTCTGCTTTACTGCAATTTCTGTTATGCTTTTGACCATTCAGATCATGAATGAAGATAAGTTTTCATTGTTAACAAAAACAGATGTTATTTGTTATTTACTGAGAAAAGTACTTACATGAGTATTGAAGGAAGCTAAAGGAAAGGTAATAGATACTATCCTCTCTATGACACATTCTGATTGACAAATAACCTTAATGTACCAAAAGAAAAGAGAAGTGCCCCTTTCCCAAACCACCCCCCCCCCCCCGGGCGCCCCTTAATGTTCCTTGCATTATGAGGCTGCAATTCTCTCAAAGTGTCCAAGCCTATCCTCAGCCAATCTTGAACCGTAAGTTGAATTCTTGTACTCAAACCATGTAAACTCTTTGTATAAGCTTTCCTTTCCTTTCATGAGAGAAGGCAATGGTGCAATTTTCTCACTCAGAGGTGGACCACCAAAGTAAATCATTGAGAGCCTTGATTTGAACCCATTTGCCAAAACCCTGTGCCTTACACTCCGGAACCGTCCATTAGTCATAACCTATGTCGATGCACCGACCAAACGAAGAAACAAAAAAAGGCACAAAACCACGTTAGAGTAATAGTCACTAGCTACGATAATCGCATTAAAATCACAAGACAAACCCCATTAGTATATAACTAGTATGAGTTTTTCGGATATTTTTATCTTTTCATTTTTTTTTTATATTTTGTTAATTTTTATATGATTACACATAATATGCCAGATAACATGTTCGCATGAGAAAATGAAAAAAAAACATAGGTAACAAGTGCTGCTAGTAAAAGAAGACGTATGATAATAACAACAATAGTAACAACTTTTGCAGAAATAATTTTAGTTTAATTGAAACTAAATAATGACATATGACAATTAAATTTAGAGGTAATATAATTAGTTATAAATAATAGATATTACACCACACTGACATAACGTGAAAGCAAAACCTTTTCTCCATTTTTCAATCATTTTTTTAAAATCATGGGGTTTTAGAAAGGAAAGGAAATTGAATGATCAGGGGTAAATGTAATAATTAACAAGTCAACCAAAATTTACATTCAAAAAGCTACTAAAAAGGAGGAGTTTATCTACATGCATTCTATTTTACTTCTTATCCATAGAAATAGGAAATGAATAGAGAAAATGGGAATATGGGAAATTTTCTTATTTCGCTTTGGTATGTAACTATGTATCAACTAGCATACTTTGTGTTGTACCTGAAGAGAATCACCAACATTGATGAAGAAGGAGCTGTGATCAGGTGGGACTGAAATCCAGCTCCCATCTCTGAGAGAAATCTGGAGGCCTGAAGTGTTGTTGGACCTCAGCAAAGAAATGATCTGTGGGTCTGTGTGCTCTCCAAACCCAATCATGTTTTCACCATTCTGAGCTAACTCAGGGCAAGCAGGGTAGTGATTGACCCTGAAAACAGAGTCACTCTGTTTGTCCATCAGAAGCTTGCTAAACACATTCATTGGCTGAATCTTCAACCCTTCTGCCATCAGATCAAGAATCTCACATGCCATCTTCCTCACAGCAGACATGTAACCATTCAACACACTCCTGCAATAGCAATAACAAGAGAATAAGCACTTTTGACCAGAACATTTTATATATATTTATGTGAAATTACAATGATACCTACATTTTATATATATTTATGTGAAATGACAATGGAATAATATATATATTTATGTGAAATTACAATGATACCTTGGTGGTTATATTAATTAAGTTGTCAAGTATTCATTAAACACTGATTTTATCGTAAATATTTAAAATTCTAGTAAGAATAATTAACTGTTAATGAAATGTTGGATGGATACGGTATTTAAAAAAATATGGATACCAGAGTATTGACCATATTTATATGGAAGTTTAGATTGATTCTGTTCAAATTTGGTACCTAAATTTCTCTGTGTTTTGACCAAAAGCAGAGGAAAGTCTTGGAGAATTGTGTTCTTGATTGGTTGTGAGAAGAAGGTACTCAACCCAACCGACATCACCGCCGTGTCCAATACTCTTGTTACCATATCCAAATGGATTTGCAGGCCCTGCTTTTTTTTTCTCAATGAGTGGCAGAGAGAAAAAGTTCATGACTTCAGATTCCAACTGGGATATAGCTTCCATGGGGACTCCATGGTTGATGACTTTGAAGAATCCAAACTCCTCACAGGCCATCACTATAAGGCTCTTTGCGTCGGGTTTGGAGAGGTCCACCAGAGGAATTTCTGAAGAGAATGTGGTTGGTTTACAGTTCCTGAGATAGGAGTACTGTTCTGTTGTTGGCTTAGACAACATTTTTTCTTGTTGCTTCTTCTGCTGTTGCTCTGTTTTGGGATGTTAAAAAGTGGAGTGAATGGAAGAAAGAAGGTGTGATAGAGAAACAGAGAAGTTTGAAGAGTTTTTGGGAGAGTCAATGAATGAAGGAGCAGAGTTGATAACGCTTTCACCAAAGGATGCCTGAGGAAAACGGTTGGGTTCTTGGCTATTTATACCCAAAAATTATTGGGTCAGGGGAAGAGAGAGAAGAAACTAGAATGATTCAATATTTATTTATTTTTTAAAGTATCTCACTTTAATATTTGAAAAATTAATGTACTATATATTTAAGTGACTTGAATTTATTTCAATACACATTGATAAATAATTTAATATCTAATTAAATAATATTTATATTTATAAATTTTTAGTATTGATTCATATATATTAGAAAAAAATAATTATATATTATTTTTAATAATATATATATTATTTACACTTTTTTAAGAGTATGTAATTTAGTAAAAAATAATAATAAAAAAAACTCAAAACGGTCGCCTCTTTTATTTGTCCACCTAAAAGACTCCAACTTTCATCCACTCATTTTTTGTTCTTGTAGAAAATTTGAAATTTAAAATTTGAAATTTAAAATTTGAAATTTGAAGTTGATTTTTCTTCCTCCTCGATACCAAAATAAACGACAAGCTAATAATCATCACAAACATGTTAAAAGCAAAATTAAGACCTATGTAAAGAAGTTTTTTAAAATAATGCAATAAAATAATAAGAATAAGTGGTTAATTAGTATAGGTTTAAATGGTGAATCAAGTAAAATTAGAATAATGAATAACATCAAGTGGTTAATTTCGGAAATAAGCGATAGTACTAACAAAGGTCGTTCATTAATACATTAGGTAATAATAAGTGTTAATCATAGTATAAGTTTACGGTGAATCAAGTAAGAATTTCCAATAATGAATAACTGGTTAATACGTTATGAATAAGTGGTTAATCAGTATAGGTTTCTGGTGAATCTAACTAAGAATTCTGAATAATGAATAACAGGTTAATATATTAGGAATAAGTGGTTAATCAGTATAGGTTTATGGTAAATCTCATTAATTGATAAATCCAAATTAACTGGTTAATACATTAGAAATAAGGGGTTAATCTATATCAGTTTCTGCTGAATCCAAGTAAGAATTCCGAATAATGAATAACTGGTTAATACATTAAGAATAAGTGATTAATCAGTATAGGTTTCTGGTGAATCTAACTATAATTCTAAATAATAAATAATTAGTTAATACATTAGGAATAAGTTAGTTAAAAATCAATATAGGTTTAGAAAACTTGAAAAAAGAAAATGAGAAGCGGGAAATAAAAACATTGACATACGAAAAAGTTAATAAATATACGTCATTTAAACATATGGTGGATGAAAGTTGGAGTATTTAGTTAGATGAAAAATATTTTCTTAAAAAATATATATAATAAATAATATTAAAAAGAGTGTAAAAAATAACGTCAAATAAAAATTAATAAAAATCTAAAAAATGATATATAATTTTGCACACTTACATTTCCGCACTCAAATTCTATGCGCACCCGCCACTATTCTATCTAATTTTGAAATTATAGGATTTTACAAGCAACAATATTATATGAAAATTGGAGACAGCTTTTTTATATTAGCTTTTCCATTTTGAATTACTAACCATTTCTTAAATAGTTTGGCCATCACAATCCTGCTGAAAAAGCAGTCCAGTCATCACCTACCTAGGCATTATTAACTTAGATTTCCTTCCACTAAAATATACATGACAACTTTATCACATTGAAAGGCAGTAATCACATCAATGAGATTCCTTTGATAAGATTTTCATTATGTTTTTCATTATTCTTTTTTAATGTTATTTTTTACTGTTCACATTGCAACTAGCGCTCATAAAAAACCGGTGAGAATGACATACTTTTGGGTTAACTTACAGAAACAGCAAATGGTAAATAAAACATAGCAGGAGAATCAATCAGCACGCATGCATGCATCAATTAATGCTTGACGCAGTTCAATGTATTGCATAACTTGAGTCTCAGCTATATAACATGCACCGAAACGTTCTACTTGTAGTAAAAAGCAAGGACATTGTTATAATCTTTAAACGCTATTATCATTTAGCTATATTCCCCTATACATTCACCAAGAAACTAGATTCCTCCTTATCCAAATCCGTACTTAGGTTTCCAAATACAATATGCTAGATTTGATCAATTTGAACCTTTTACACTCATTTGAACCTTTTACACTCATTCCAATTGCTAGTCATGCTATTATGCAAATGTCTACTAATATAATTTATGTTCTGTGGGTTACGAATTCATAGAATTGGAACATCTCAACTCAATAACCTAACACTCAAATATACTGTGCGCATAAAGTAGCTTACACATCAAGTATAACAATAAGAACAAATCTTGATTATATTATGTACAAATAAGAGAATAAGGACAAATGAATAATAGTCTCAACGACTCTATCACCACGATCATGTCCCCTATGATCATGTTGCCATGATACCTGTCCCCTATGATCGTGTCGCCACGATCCTAAGTAGTAACATTCGATACGCACTGAATGTTCAAACACCATAATTCTTAAAATGTTTATATAAACATAGTAAGTAAGTGAGACAAGATATGTCATAATTCCATTATACACTATCCTCCTTTTTTGCAATTCTTGAAGAGATCGTGGAAGTCGAGTGTTTTTGAAATATTCACCTCCTCACTCCATTACTATGGAACTTGCACCTACGGAAGATATCACCATCTCATATATCTCCAGGTATGCTTCAGAACTCAGTTTTAAACATTTTCTAAATTTTCTTTCTCATGTTTTCAACAATAAAATACTTGTGAAATATTAGAGATTCAAACTCATGAAAAAATATTTGAGGAAAAAGTAACATTTATACTTAGAGTAAGAATTAATCTAACACTCAAAGAATATGAGAAAATCTAGTTAGGTAAAAGAAGAATCTTAACTAATTTATTTATGCTTAGTTATTCTTTACTACTTTTCTTTCTATTTCCCGAGGCTATCAGTTTCGTATTTACATGGAATTAACTTATCTCCGATACTGACCTTACAATATTAAGGACCTTCCTATGGAACTTAGTTTTGCCAACTAATAAAATGATTATTTTAAGTTTAATAAAAAAATGATTATTTTAAGTGCCTAACTGGATTAACTTATTTTGTTGAGAAAAATTATCATTAAAATATTAAAAAAGATTTATATGAAAACCTTTTATGTTTAAAATCATTAAAATGATACTATAAAGGATAGGTTGAAGTAATAAGTAACCTCGATTCTCTAGGGTGAAAACGTGAATTTAAATTTCAGGAAAATAAGTTTTATTGGGAGACTGCATAACTATCGTACTCCTGCGGTCGAACGGTGATTAATCTTATGAGTGGTTCAAATGGTGAAAATCTTATAATGGTTAAAAGGGTGAGGTAAACTCGTGTTTTGAAAATACCTAAAGTAGTTCACAAAAAAAAAAAATCTTTAAAATAATGCAATCTAACAAGGGTTTTACTTGCTAAGAAAGGTAAAATAACAAGTTTTGAATGAAAATCACATAATTTTTTTTTACCTTAATAATTGTTGTAACTTTCTTTTCCCTGTCCTTCTGTTTTATTTTTGCATAAAATTGATTTTCTGTCTTATGAAATTTCTCTGTCATTCCAATTTTATCACATCACATGTCCCAGAAGCTTCTTTCGTTATGAAATGTGGAGAAATGGATCACTATCTTCAAATGTGAAGTCAATTTTGCAAAGAATATCAACAGCAAATATTTTGATTCTTTGAAAAAGAAGTAGAAACATTCCTTTTATTCACACAAATCTTACCAAATCAGTTTTTGAACAATATGAACATTGAATTCATACATTTTAGATTTGGGCATCTCGAATTATGTCTGATACCTTTGTTTCCTGAACACATGTGTAGATGAATATTATAAAAGCATCATCATCAATTATATCTTGAAGCCACCACCTGCCTTTTTTTTTTTTCAAGTAAATTATACCAATAAATATTGGTTCGGATGAGAACGGAGTTTACTCCTTACCTCTATTGAGAGGCGGTGAGAAATAAAAATCTTAAGAATTGAATAGGATCAGTATAAAAAAAGTTTATTTAGTCCAACTCAAAGAAAGGAAACAGTTACTTTAAAGAAAGTTTGTTTATAATAAAGTGAATAAATAAAAATATTAAGTTATTTAATAAGTTAACTTTATAAATAAACTTATTTTAAAGAGTTTTTTGAAAAGAGAATTATTAAAATGAAACTGATGATCTCTTTATTACAATACAAAATAAATTAAATTTAAATTTTGAGAAAAATATAATAAATTTTTTTTATAAGCAAAAAATGTATTAAAAAAAAACGTACAAGGGGTATTCTAACCCATATGCAAAAATCCAACTAGAGACATAGCTTAATAGTAAATCCTAATACAATTTAAAGGACTCGTACACCAATCTGAAAAAGTACATCGAGAACCCTCTACCCTTGCCATAAACCAGGACCAAGATCTGACTTTAATAAGATTCAGAACACCAACCAAATCAAAAGAATTCCCTTGAAACAAAATCTTATTACGCATCAACCAGATAGATCAACTAACAGCATGCCAAAAAATATGACGAAAGTTTCTAAACCTCTTACCTCTCAAACAGCTAACATGTTGAAGATAATGAGCTTGACCGCCATGTGGAAGAACAACAAATAAATCCAACCAAGCATAAATATTAGACCAAACCTGATAGAACATCGGACAAGAGAAAAACAAGTGATCGGAGTCTTCATCTTGCAAGAAACAAAAGACACAAGAAACTCCCTGTTACTCATTTATAACTCCTCTCCGATATAAATTTAAACGAGTAGGCAATCTATCCAGTAGAACACGCCATGAAAATGCTAAAACCTTCAAAGGGACATAGCACTTCCAGAAACGCTTAAACACTGCAGCCTCCAAACTACTAGACACCTCAAAATTCAATTGAGCTTGCAGAAAAGCGTAAGCAGATTTAACAGAAAAAATCTTAGAACTGTCTTCCTTCCAAATCCACTCATCCTGCTCCCCCTTGCATAAACTTACTGACCTTAGTAAGAAAGTTAATTCAGAAAGGAGGTCAACTTCCCACATAAACATATTTCTCCTCCACCTCCATTTCCAACTCTACACCTCATTTTGTCACTCACCCATACGAGTAACACATAATTCTTATCAGATGAGATCTGGTAGAGTCTAGGAAAAGATTCCTTAAGACTAGAATTACTAATCCAAGAATCATGCCAAAAACTTATATGTTCCCCATTCTTAATCTTTCTGGTCACCGCCAAAGAAAACCATAAAGGGGGAGCACATGACACTCCATCAATAGAATAAAGATCCCTCCATCAATATAATAAAATTACTTTCACATTGAAAATATAGAATAATAAAATGGGAATTATTTCATTTAATGTTGAAATTATGGAAGGGAAAGATATTTTCAGCAAGTAAAAGAAAAGGATTGAAATGTGATTGAATAGGATTAGGAAAAGAACAGACTAGCAGGCTCCCGCAGCAGACGGAGCCTAAATATATGAAAGATTTTTTTTTCATAATATCTCTTATTATATGAAAGATTAATCTCTCATAATATAATTAGATATTTAAATGAAATTTATATATATAAATTTTAAGTTTGAATATAAAATAACATATTTAAAAAATTTAAAAATTTTTCACTTAAATCAATACATATTGAGATCTTAAAATGAGTGAGCGGATCATATCAATTAAATTTGTTATATTTTTAATATTATTTTCTGATGCAATCCAATTCTGCCTTGTCCTGCTTTTTCAAGATCGAATGGACATTCTCCGTTGTGATATGTCTCTCTTCTATATTTTTCAATGGGGGACCATCTCTTTTATTATTTATTTCAAATGTTACCTTTCCTTTTAAATCAATCATTTTGTTATTTCTTTGATTTATTATTACATATCTTGTTCCATGTTAATCTCATTAGTTAATGGGAAGGATTACCACATTGTACGTTTTAATAAATTATTTAGCTTTTTAAATAAAAGTCGTACTTGAACATAATCCACACTAGAGTTGATTAAACAGTTTGACTCGTCATGTTAGTTTGCCAACTTGTCAAAAAATAATAAGTTAAGTTATATTTTTTAACTCATTTTTAATTTTTAACTTGCTTAACCTGCGAGGAGTTAAGCTAGCGGGTTTGATGAGTTGATCAAGTTGCTTTTTATTATTATTATTATTATTATTATTATTATTATTATTATTATTATTATTATTATTATTATTAACATTTAAATGGGTTGACTTACTAGGTTGAGTACAATTCGGGTTGGGTGGGTCAAGATTCAGGTTAAGATGTCTCACACTTTGGGTATGTTTTCTTCATTCCACATTCTCTAAACTCTCTCGGCCGCACTCAACACTCTCATCTCTCTCAGACTCTCACTCTCCTCTCAGCACCCGTCGCTGCACTCTGACGATTGTCGCCATTGCCTTGCGTCTGTCTCCGTGTCTCGCTTGCTCTTGTCGCCTCTCTCTGTCGCACTCAACTCCATCGGTCTCTCTCCTGCTCGCTCATTGTGTCTTCGGTAGATAAAGATTTAAAGGGGGGCATGGCCCCTTATATCAAGTTTTTAATTTATCAACAGATAAAAATGATAAAAGTGAAAGAACTATACTTGATATATATTTGATAATTAATGACTTGATATACATATTGAAGTTATAATTTTAGCACTTTTTTCTACCATTTTTTAATCTCTATAACTCTTCTTATTCTCAACTTCACTCTCTTCTTCTTTTTAAAATTTATGTGAAAAATTCTTATTTTGCCAATAAGATAGTCATGAAGTAGAGGATACCACTAATGTAATGCATTTAAAATCTAATATTTGTTCTTTATTTTTTTTCATTCTTTTCATAAAGGTTTTTTTATAATGAAATTAAAAATTTTATTTTTCACGTCATAACTATTTTAATAAATGTAAGATGCAAATATAATATTGACTGAATAAATTAAATTTATATAATTAGGTTAATTTTAAAATAAAATTTTATTTATTAAATATAATACACTTGTTAAAATTAAAAATATCTTATTAAAAGAAAAAAAAAAAATTAAATTTATATAATTAGAATTTATTATGCATACAAAAAGAATAAAATGGATAAAATTAAAATGAGAAATATAAATATTACTATTTCAAAATCATTTATTAATATATATTATAATATATATATTTGATAATTCAAATCATGACTTTTTGACCAAGATTTTTTCTATGTCTGTCCTTGGTCTCCAGCGACCAATCACGACGACGGCAGGTACTCAGGTGAGATGCATCTTCCACCCTTGCAGTCCTTCTCTTCAGTCTTCATCTCTTCCATTTTTGTTTTTTATTTTTTACTGCAACCCATTTCTTGTTTTTCTAATTTTTCTGGTTCCCTTCGGAATCACTAATATATAGCTCTATAATTTCTAATTTTGCTGCAACCCATGACGCTTCGTTGATTGTTCTTTCTTCACTAATTTATGGTATATTCTGCATTTTAGCATTTTTTCTATTTTTATTTTAGGTGAATTAAGCATATATTCACCCGCCATCCCGCCCTTTTTTTTTTCTTTTAAACATGCCAACTCATCAAAATAGTCAATCCGGATTGACCCATGACCGGTCAGTTGGGTCAACTTGTTTACCGTCTCTAATTCACATTAACTAATTACTATAATTAGATTATTATTATTTTTTAATTTCTTTCGTGTACGAATAGAAATTATTAACTAATATATAAAATTCTGAAAAACGGAGAACTTTTTTGTCATAGTTGAAAATGACAGCCAGCGATGTCAAATGGGTTAAATCCATCAATGGAGGCACTCACCAACCATGAAAGGAGGTTGAGGTTGAGGTTGAGGTTGAGATTGAGAGATATACCGATACATTGAGAAGTGAGAATTATGAGATGGCATTTGCATATCTTTGATACTAAAATGTTACGGGCGGGTGTCAATTTTACCTGAAAGGAGTCAAGAAAAAGAGGGATTACTTATGTACTAGGTTATACTTTAATGTTATCCATTTTAATTCATTTTGCATTTTTGCCAATATAATTCATCTTTTTTTATGTCAAAGTATTACTTGACATTTTTACTTCATTTGTTCATTAAACGAGTCAATTTGTGATTTAAACAATGGTTCAAAATTAACCTATTTTTGACTAATATTGAGTACGAATAAAATAGATTAAAACATATTTTCTCTTGACATTTTATTATTTTACTTTAGTTTCGGACATTTATAAATTTACTTTAATTTAAATTATTTTTTTATCTATATACCATTTATCTAATGAATGAAAATGTTAATATGTCATATGATTTGACATTGTTATATGTCAGCATGACATTTTAACAAAAGATGATTGAATAAATACATTTAAAACAATGTTATTTTATCCTCTACTTGCCATTTTAAACATGGAATGAGTTTTAATTTTTTTTTTTTCAAATGGCAAGTAAACAATGAAATGACTTAATTTTAAGTTGTACTCATCTAGTCATCTTCTATTAAATTGTTATGTCAACAAATAACGTTATCCCATCATTTCTAATAGTATCGTTGATACATCAATATTTTCATTTATTAGATAATGAATATATAGGCAAAGAGACTAAATTAAAGTGATTTATAAATGTTAAGAAATAAAGTGTAAAAATTAAAATATCAATAACTGAAGTGAGAATAAAAGCAAATATTGAGGACCAAGTTTAGACAATAAAATATTATCCTGTTTTATAATGGGCTTTTAGTGTATACATTTTTTAAAAAAATTATTTAATGTACGTAGAGTTTAATTTTAGTGTTTTAATACCTATTTTTTTTTTATGAAATATTAGGGCATCTATTACAACAAAAATAAATATATCATGATTTCAATAATAGTTCACAATCATTAAAAAATCATCAATGAAAAGATTTTTTTATATATATATAAGCAAAATACGTAAAATAACATTAAAGTTGTAACAGTAAGTTGAAGTCATATCAATGATAAAATTTTAAGAATAAGATTTTTTAAAGTAAACTTATATATAAAATAAACAAATAAGAATAAATATACTTTTAAATTATGAGTAGGTTAAATTTTTAATATATTTTAAATTAAATAAAAAATAAATATACATATTTTTATTTATTTACTTTACACACAAATTTACTTTAAAAAAATCTTATTCTAAGTTTTAGTACCGCAAGAATTTAAAACCTCGAAGAGCACCATAAAATTTCGATACTAGAAGCCATAAAGAGCCAAAGTGGAAACTGACAACACTAACATCTCACGATGGTTGTAGGAGTTCTTGCATGGACACCTTATAGCCACACCCTAAAATTATGTTGCATATGAAAGAATGATCGGCTTTACTTTCATTACGTTCAATACGCTAAAATAGAGTGGGATTAACTTATTTTATATTAACAGTAACTTATAATCAAATATTTCTTTAAAGAAATTTTGAAAAATAAATGATTATTTCTTTTAAAATAAATTAAATCAAACATGCTGTTAATCTTTAAATCCTTCACTGATATATCTATTATATAAAATTTTAAATTATTAATTTTTCATCAATAATTAATACTGTACCCTGTTCTTTAAATTACACCTCTCATGAAATCTTACAAAAAGGAACACATTTTAGATTTGAAAAATGTTAAATTTTACGAATCTGTTTTGGTAAAATGAATCTAAAAAAGAGAAAAAAGAAAAGTGAAAAAGTTTTGTTGTGTTTTATTAATCACTGTTACTTTTTATCCTTACTTTTTCTTTTCTCTAACTATAATTAGTTATTAGGCATTCGTAATAACTTTTATATAAAAACTTTTGTACCAAAAAGCATTGCTATTTAGATTTTATAGTTTGTTAATTAGTAATAATAAATAATTGTTTCAAGCACAGATCAATGATTACTTTAGAAGATATATTATATATTTTTTTTAGATCTGATATATCTTTTTTGATTTGTAAGCATCATTAGACTTTGATTGTAATGAATTTTCTTTCTCATAAAAAAATATTATTTAAGGAATACTTAGGATACGGTGTTGTGCTTACAAAAATCACATGTAGAGAAATTTTTAATTACGATCATTTTTCTGAATAGGACATATGGGTTTACTTGAAAGGATTTTTTGGTGGTTTGATGGTTGTGTTTTTTTCCTTGGTGCGCGTGACTGAGATGCTCACGTTGACCAGGTTGCTCCCAAAGGGTGTGGGAGTTAGATCCTGGTCTGGAATAATTGCCTTCAGCTTGCCGCTTCATTGTAAGTGGAGTGTCAAGGTATTTGGATGAAGGTCAACTGGAGCATTAGTTGCCCCCAAGTGATAGTGTTGGCCAAGAAGTGTTGATGCTAGGCCTTTCAAGGACAGATTAGTAATTATGGTCCATTGTCTGATGTGCTTCCCAGTCATTTGCCCCTAACATCCATTATAGTGTTTGTAAAATCTCAGTGGAAGTGGTACTCAACTAGAACCAAAATCCAAGAATGTATCGAGTCGAATTGTCCGTCTAGCCGGGATCCAAGTTGGTTCTGTTTTGGGTGGAAGAGATCTGGGTAGTCATTCTGAGATCCTTCACCTAGGATCATCTTTGGTCGTGGTATGTTATTGCTTAGTTATTAAGCTTGCTTGTAACTCTTCGTCTAGGATCGGAGTTGTTTCACTTGCTATTTTTAGCCATTGTGGGACACATGATAGATGGTGAATAGAAGTCGTCGTTTGGACTTTGCGCTACATGATTTCAATTTTTTTAAAATGCTAAGCATGCCCTTACCATGATGGTGGCAATTAAGACATCAGGGGCCTATAAATAAGGAAGCTCACTTTTCTGCTTCTTCAACCTTTTTTAGAAAGTCTTCTAGCAGAGTAAGGGATTTCTGGCGAGCTCTCTGATAGTGGTTTGTGGCGGCAGTCGTGGCAGGGCAACTGCAAGCTTCTTTATTTTCACCTTTTCACGTGTTTTCCAATTTCCTTCTTCAATCCCTTTTAAACCTTTCCTTTGAACGTATTGCCCAAACCCTTTTGTTCTCTATCCAGCCCCTTTTTTTTTTTTGGGACTATGGTGAGAGTGTGAGAGTTTGAGAGCAACAATGAGGAGAATAGTAACTCTGTGGAGGCACTGTCTGTAGTGCCACCTTTGTGTGCAGTGGAGGCATGGTGGAGGGATTCCAACAAAAACATTTATAGAATACATAGGTCACTTTCAGGCTCTGAGATCCAGGATGCTATCCGGAGAATGGAGGTAGCAAGGGAAGCGGCTAAGCTTGGACCCTCGCATCTACCTTCCGAGATCATGAAAGAATTAAAACATATAAAACTTGTTCTTTTTCAGTTCTGACGAAAGCTCAGCCTTTGTAGTTTGTCCCTCTAGTATCCGACACATGGGGAGGAAGAGGAAAACCACGACCCCAATTACGGTTCTAGCACACACATCAAATGCAATTATAAGTCCAGATTTATACATATGGGTGAGCCCCAAGGTGATGAACATTGTATCCTAGTATACTATTATGGTAGAGGTAGCCGACTTGCAAACGTACCTTTAGTTAACGAAAGACGGCATATGGGATGGGGAGTTCGAGGTGTATCCCGTCAGCCAGGAAGTGCAGGTTTGTACGACATGAATCTTGGGCGACAAACATTTTATGTGCTTATATGAAATAATGTTTGTGAAGCTCAGGATCTGCCTTCCATTTTCACATTTTGAGATGGGCATTCTGAACCATCATAGGGTGGCACCGAAGCAGTTGCATCTAAATGCATAAGCTTACGTCCGACCATACCAGTTGCTTCACCGACATACGAGTCTTCCAATCACCGTCCCTTCCTTCTTCAACTTCTTTCAAATGGTCTGGTCTGATGGGGAGGGCCGACCAAAGCTTAGGTCATTTTTGCACATGGAGTGGCCAAAAAATCTTGGAGACCTTTGTCGAGTCTTATAAGAAATTCAAGGACGAGTATTGTTTTTCTTGACTATAGAGGGGGAGCCGTCAATGTACCTTTACTAGACATCCCAACATTTTGATTTCCGCCTAGAGGAGTACAAGGTTCGAGATGAGAACTTGATGGAGGATGAAGTGGATGTGGCGACTTTACTTATTGGATGGGTAACCAATTCAAATGTTATCCATTCAAGGGATTTAATTGAGACGATGGAAAGTGAACTCTGTGCTTTTCTAGGTGCAATGATATTAACTTGTTTTACTTGTGTTTTTCTTTTGATTACATTCTAGAACTAAAACTTTTTTCTTTTGTTTATGTAGAAAACATGGCCCCAACTGACAATCTTGACGATCTCCATAAGAGGATCGCAGGGAAGATGACTCGTAAAGCAGCAAAGGGCAAGGGTGTAGCCCCCACTCCCAACAAATCGGTCTTAGAGATTCGGGACCAAAACACAGAGGCCACTGATCATGGTGCTGAACTCCAATCCCATAAGTAGAGGGCAGGAGGCCAGGGCAGTCAACCCTATAGGTCGCGGGCCGAAGGCAATGTCTTGGACTTGACGACCCCTTAAGGTTAGGAGTTATCTCCTAATGCCCCTATCCGCTTTGCGGCCTCTTCTATCTAGGGTACAGACTTCCCGACTTCCGAGTTAATTGAGAAGTCGCTGCTGATAGACGTCGATATGGAGAAGATGGCTAAGGCTGATATCTCTCATCAAATCCATCTAGGAGAGATTTATAGTTTAAGGAATGTGGCTCTCTTACACTTTTTGGGGAAGTCTCTACCTAAAGCCAACAAGGCGGCTGAACTAGAGCTTGTAACACCCTTGTGGGGATGCCACATTTATGATGCAATAAAATAAAGATAAATAAAATATTAACCAAGTTATAAAACATTTGATACATAATTAATATGAGTTGTAAAATTTTTCCTTTTATACCTAATAACCTTAAATAAAATAACACGAAATATAAACAACTATTATCACACACATAATATACATATGATTTGTCTTAAGTTGTACAAATAATTTATAACTACAAAATATTTAAATAAAGCAGTAAAGCGTTAGTATAATACAAAACATAGACATGCCCAAGTGCACATCAAAGTTTTCTAACCCTCCGAAGGATCACTCTCAGATGAAACCTCGGGTGATAGAAATCCAAGATGTCTCACAGTTCTATGGACAGGAGTCCGTGCTGTTGACACTATGCTGATCTCACTAGGGGTACGGAAAAGTCCTCCCCAGTGACGCCTCAGATCCAACGGCATATCCAGATGTAGGTACAAAGTAGTAGTAAAAACTGGCTCAGCATCGAACTCTCCACGTAGGAACACAGTCAAACGTCCCAAGCAAATCACCGATCATCGATCCTCTCGTAGTCGTCAGGTCTCCGAACCTCCGTGAAACTCCAATCTCATGAAACCAAGAAATCCCGGCAGTGCCATAATTACAGAATCAGTCCAAAGGATATGGATGATCGGACGACTCACACTCGTCAAACTGATCGTCCATCTGCTGATCTTCGGGATACAGTATCTCTAGAGGTTGTTCCTCTACCTCTTCCTCAAACTCTTTACAGAAATAAAATAATAATACAGAAACACATACAAATAAAGAGGTGAGATAATCTTACATCAATACCAGCATGACAAATAAGAAAACGACAATACAACAGATATCACAGTTTAATACAATAAAGCATACCATAACATCATAAATAATAACACAATTTAATACAAGAATTGCATACCACAGTATCATAAATAACAACACAAATAATAATGTTATGATGAATGACACAAATGCAAATGCAATATGACTCGTTCCTACTCCATGGAGCTAGACACATACATCAGAGAGAATGACCTGAAGAGAACTATCAGTACCTCAGGCTGCTCAACCAAACTATTACACAGTCAAACGTCGTGTCTATAGCCCACTATCCAACGTAGTGTAGTAGTACACAGTCCAAACACGTCGTGCACTACAGGCATTGTACTAAACAGTCTTCCCAAGATCTCGATTAAGTATAGTGTGTGTCAAGATCATTAGTGTGTTGCCAGTTACCATGACCCAGAGGAGCGACCAACTGTCCACATGTGGAATACTCCGCACACTAATGCCTCCAAGTCCACACAAGATAAACCACACTACGCTTATCACACCGACAACATGGTGTAATTCGTCTCGTCAATCAATCGCCAATATCAACCAATCGACAAGACTCTCAATGCATGAATAAGAACTAAAATTACCAAATTACCCTTAGTTTAAAATATTATCATATTTATAAAAACACCCTCAATATCAAAATTCTCAAATATAGTACGTCTCCACTTGACAGTAGCATATCTCAACATGTCTAGGTCCACCACTTTGGCCTGACAGCAAAACTCACTGTTCTAATTAATCGCGTAGAAATTTTATTGCGTTTTCACAATCGCATCGCTTTTACAAATGTTTTTAAATCGCGTAAATATATTTTGTTGTTTTTAAAATCGCGTAGTGTTTTTAAATCGTTTTCTCAATCGCGTAAGATTTTTAAATCGTTTTCTTAACTGAAAAGCTTTAAAATCTCTATTTTAAAACTGCGTAAGCTATTTTTCATACTTTTAAACTACGTAGAATATTTTCTTTATGTTATAAATATATTATAAAACGTTTTCTTTTATTTGTCTGTTTTCTAATAAATTTTAACAAAGATTTTGTCTATAAAATCTATTAAAATTGTGTTTTCTACGTTTTTCCTTTAAAAATTCTTTTGTTTAGTTTATTACTACGAATACACTTTGAAAATTACTATCATGCTTTAAAACTCAAAGATAAGTATTTTTCAAGAGTTTTGTTCATTTCTCTCTTGCACTATATTTCTAATAAAAATTAGTTTACTACTTTAATTCTTGAAAATCCATTGCAAATGTATTCTTTTTAGGTTAAACATCTAATCTACACTTAGAAAATAAATTTTAGATTGATTACACATTAAGAAGGCATGTTGGCCGAATTTAACAAAACCTTGGCATTTGATCTTTGGATCATTTCTCATCTTCTAAATCATTTTGGAATTCATTAACTTACCTAATTCCATTAAATTCTTCCTTTAGAAAATGGTTGAGAACATTTTGGTTCTCTTTTCATGGTGAAGCCGAAAGCTCCTTGTAACATCCCGAAAAATATCTGTTTAAGTATAAATGATCATTTTATATTATTCTTGATTTTTATAAATTTTTTTGAAATTTTTTGTAAATGACGAATATTTTAATATATTCTTCGTTTTGCGTGCACACTGAGCTGAGAATTGCTGAGGTCAGTGTAACGCTCCAGAAATTAATTATTTCACCACCAATAGTCATTTTCTAATATTTGTGATTTATGTGAATTTTTCTGAAATTTTTCGGAAACGATGAACATTTTAATATATTCTTCGTTTTGCGCGAAACTTGAGCAGAGTCGGGAAAACGACTGTAATGCTTCAAAAATTGGAAAATTATATGACGAATAGTTGTTTTATAATATTTGCAATTTTTGAGAATTTTCTGGGAATTTTCCGGATACGTCGAATATTTTAGTATATTTCTCGTTTTGCGTGTGCACTGAGCAGAACCGGAGAAACGCGATGTTTTCTCTGCGAACCTTGGACTATGGACATGTCGACGGGGGATCTTACTAAATCAGAGACTGGACACAGTTTACGAGGTTTCATAATTTTCGAGAAATCTTAACTGATAAAATAAATCAATACTGCGAAAAATTTATCTGTCAGATTAATTAGATACTGACTTCTGTTAACTGTAACTATTATCCATTGGATAGTGTGTAGTAAAAATTCTATCACATTATCCAAATGAAATCTACTTTATGTCTAATCAATCCACTTTAATTCAAATTTAATGTTAAATAATCAAAGCTTCTTTGAGAAGCTTTGACCAAACAATGACTCAAATACCCTTAGCTTCCAAGAGAAGCCAACACACCCTCTCCCTCTTCTCTCTCTCAAGCACGGCAGCAGCCCTTGGTGGGAGGGGAAAATTTAGTTTCATTAATTCATTTTACACATTACACAAATTCATTTTTTACCAAAACACTTTCTCTCTCTACCTTTTCTTCTTCTTCTCCATTTTTCTTTCTGTCCTCCTTCTCTCTACCATTGCTATGGCCAGCCCCTCTTCTTCTCCCTCAACCATCACAAAAATTACATCTAAATACATTTTCTTAATCCTCTCACCATTCTAAGCATCTTTTCTTCTTGGAGTTTCTTGAAATTCCTCCATCTTCACCATTTTCTCCAAGCTCCAAGCTTTGAGCTTTTTGGGTAAGTTTCAAGACCTCTCTTCCTTTCTCTCCATTTTCGTGGTTATGGTCTTCATGTTGGTTATCCATGCTTCATTTTTCAAGCATTGGTATTGATTTAACAAAGTCACCATTTTTAGGGTTCTTGGTGGGTGCAAATCCGAAAATTCAAAGAAGATTCTTGGTGTTCTTCTTGTCCTCTTCACTTAGGTAAGAGAAAGACACTCTTCCTCAACCTCTATTAGCATCTAGGAACCTTGGTTGTATGATTTGTGGAAAAACCCTAATGAGGGCTATTCTTTAAATTGATTGATTATTATGTTCATGTGATAAATTTGTGATGATTGTGATCTTGGATTGATGGATTGTAATTGGAAATATATTGGATTGGATTTTGTGATGAAAAATGGGAGAAAAATATTGAAGAAGCCTTCTTGGAGGCTCACGATTTTAGGCTAGGATTTTAGGTGAATTGGTGATTAAATTGTAACTTGCATAAGACTTAAATTAATCAATGGATAACATAGAATTTAGTGGAAGAAAAATTTGGAATGGAAACTCCTATGAGGGCTACGGTTTTGGGGCCAAGAAATGAGGGTTTTTGGTGAACTAATTTAACAAGTGAACAATTTAAAGAGCTAAGAGAATGGCATGCAAGATGATGACTTGAAAGGATTTAAAATTGGAGCCATTGTGAGGCCACGGCCTCTAGGGCATTTTTAGGTGTAAGTAGGTGATTTTGGTAAGTTGGGAGCATAAGCAATTATGTGATTAAAAACCTATGTAATGGGATAGTTAATTGATGAATTGGAAGAATTTAATAAAATCAAGACTTCATAAATCTTAAAGGACTAAGAGTAAAAGTATCATAAGATTTAAGGAAATTCTAAGTGAGTGAAGAACATGAGAGTGTGAGGCCTAAGAACTTAAACAAATTGCAAGTTATGGGAAATTGAATTGCCTTGGAATATTAAATTGATTACAAGAATTGATTTTGAACATGAACCTTGAAAAGGGAAACATATTCTATGTTAGGATTCATAATGAACCTAATGACGCATCAATTGACTTGATCTTTATATTATGATGTTATGGGTCCATGTGAGTGACCATTGGTATATTGATGCTTATATTGGCCTAATATGGCATGTTATGGAATTGTATGAGATTGTGGATCATACATGTTCATGCATAGTATCTTATGCATTGTGAATGTCCTTGTGGACTGTTGTAAGGCCAAGTTGCCTAGGAGATTGAACACACCTTAGTGCGGGTGCGAGTAGACAAGTGTGGGTTATGTTATGACCTTGGGAGCGTCGGGGTGCGGGTCCTTCACAAGGGGCAGTTGGTAGCTCCTCTGCTTGTGGGGCAAACCGATGCAAACGCACCGACGATCCGGACTTGACACTGTCTTATATCGTGATCTAGTGTAGAATGTCTGTACAATGCCATGATTGTTCACGAGAAAATTTATTGATAGCACTAGCCTCGGCAGCCGAGTTACAGACATGTCTCCTGATCTTTCTCTCCGACTGTTTGGGTTTAGCTCCATGGAGTAGGAATTTGGGAAAGCATGCATGTGAGTCATGATATACATTGTCATTGTTAATATTTAATTTTCTATATCTATGACTGACTTGGTTATTACTGTGATGACTATCTGCCTGGAACTATTTATTAGTTTACCGTTGGAATTACTGCTTATTAGTTGAATATGATATTCTGAATTGCTATTTGGGCACGTGGCGGCGTGCTGTTTCTAGCTGCTATAATTGGTAATGATGGTAGGATGTCTTATCTCTTTCTTGTATCTCTATTACTTGTTGTATGTGTGTATACTGTATTGATCGAAGACGACGGCAAGGAGGCGGAAGATCCCGATTTTCCCGGCTTCTGGCCCGAACAAGATTAACTTCTAATGAGACGATGGCGGCACGTATGCGCTGATTTCTTGGTGATGTGCGTCTGACCTTCCTCGGAGGGCCAGAGTGCTGGCATATCAACTTGAATTCCGATCGCTGCGCCTACTTGGGAGATGTGTCGATTGCCCTAGCCTAGAGACGTCATGAGGCACCTGTCCTCACGTGCCACATCAGCCTGCGATTGAAGTTTTACTTGCCCATCCGTGAGATGTGTGGTGATCGTTACTATACCCCACGGGAGGACTCCTTTGATTCCACCGCTCGGGTTCCGTCCCGTGCTTCTGTGGTTCCCATGGAGGTTTCCTCGGAAAAGGAGGATCCTGCTGAGGATCCTGATACGGTTCCTCCTCCTCTAAGGGATTGATTTTGCTAGTAGCTACTGATGAGCTACCGCCAAATTGTGTTTTTATTTTGGGGCCCGATGCATTACTTTTTGGTGGGTGTATATTTTGTTATTTAAGGGGATATATATGCATGATTCCTTGGGGCATGTATAGTTTTGCTTTTTGGAGATGTCCAGGCTTGTATTTAAAATAGTTGTATTAAAATATATATATATATATATATATATATATATATATATATATATATATATATATATATATATATATAAGTGTATGTGATTCAGGCGCGAATTCTATGTACTATTTTGTTCTTTATTGTTATCCATATTCCGCGCTATTAAATTAACAAAACAAAAAAAAAATATACTGTCATTTTCCTACGTATTAAAGTATTAAGCAAGTTAACTTTTAATTAATTGAATCGGGTCTTAATTGTCATTTGAAAGTTTAATTTCTGCATTTTCTTTTATTTGACAATGTGAGGTTCCCTCCCAAAAAGGGGCGTTACACTCCTTGGTTGTGTTCTTTGGAACACTCATGCAAACCTTACATATTATTCACATCCTAATTAATAATCATGCATATATCAGCACATGCAATATATTTTAAAGCTATAAATACACATGCAAATATAATCAATCACAAATAATGAAAGCTTTTAAACAACCACATAAATGAATCCTTATGGATTCTTCACACACATACAATTCATTTCCACATCACCACACTTAGTTGATGAGATTAAATCTCCCTCTTATCTTAAAGGAAGATAAAACCTTCTACTCTCCTTCCTATGGATTTCATGTGGCCCTCCAAAGAAACCTTTTAGGAAAAATCTCCAAAGTAATTTTTCAAGCTTAAGATGAAGGATTTTGTAAAAACTCTCAACTAGAGATGTTCTTAGAATGGTGTTTAGGTTTGAGAAAGTAGGTTAGATAAAAATTTTGAAGGTTGGAAGTGTGATTTGTGGGTGTTGACCGAATGGTCTTCAAAGAGCAACAATGGTAATTGTTTGTTCTTGGTGTTCTTGAAGAGAGAGAAGGGAGATTTTATGATAGCAAAGATTAAGTAAAATGAAGTGAAGAGCTCTCCAAAGCTCTACTTGGCCGTGGAGCTCCAACAGGAGGTGGCCACTTTGTTTGACCTTCCAAGACCACTTAATCACCTAGATGTGATCAAGGGTGGAGAGCAAAGCTTTGGCTCCAAGCATGTTTCTCATTGGTGCATGAAAACCTAGTCATCCAAGTGACTAAGCCTTTCTTGACGGTTCTTGAACCCTCTTAGTCGAATGGCTCCACGAAGAGCAAACCAAGTTTGTGATCCATTTGGTCTTCTAGTTACATTTAGGTGCATTTGATTAATTTGTTTAGTTACTTGCCTAACTATATAGTTACTTAGGTTAACTAAGTTAGTCTTGATATTTTGAGATCATTATCTAACTAGAACTTAACTAGATAGCTAACTAGGTTACTTCAGTTAGTTACTACATAAGCCTTCTATGTTAACTTAGTTAGGTTTTAAGCTAATTTGGTTAAATCTTCTAGTTTGATTTCAACAAGTCTAACCACTTTTGTGGACTTGTTTTCTATTGGTCTAGAAATTTCAAGCCTACATTGTTGACTTGTTCCTATTGGCTTAGAATTTATTCTAGCCAGAAACATTGACTGCTTCTCTAAACGCGGGTCCCACAGACTTTCTGGGTCTATGATTATTTTGGAGTAGATTTCTACTGTTTTTGAGACAGTAGGTATTGTCAGATAAAATAATATTATAATAATATAAAATTATTTTATTGCACAGTTAAATCTTAAAAATTAAAAGATTAACAACCATATCACTTTAATTGGGTTTAGTAAGATCCCCCACTTCTGAATAATTAAAATAAGATTTTTCGGCACTTCGAAAATTATTATTTTTCTGACTCGGAGTAAATCACACAAAGTACTCAAATATGAACACGAAACAGTCAAATAAATTTTATAGCATACAGAAAAACATAAAATAGTACAATTAGGACAAAACTATCATTTATCCAAAAGTTGGGGTGTTACAGAGGCCGACTTGGAAAAGCTATGGGGAGAGAATAAGACTTTAGAAAAGGGCCTTGGAGAGCAGCGGGTGTAGGTGGAGAAGGCCGACAAGAAGCTTGAGGCCCCTCAAGATGAAATCCAAACTCTGAAGCAGCTGATTATTGATTTAGAGAAAAAGGTGGCGAACTTCGAGCTGACAATGTCCAGTATCTGAACCAAGGTGGGGAAGCTGGAGGTGGCGAATAAGGCTCTTGATGCCAAAATCAAAGAGATCGTGGCTAAGTGGACGAGGTCCATAGATGAATCCTTTCCTAATGCATTGGAGCAACTTCGGACCTTGAATATTGTCGGGTTGATAACCGAAGGTGCCAGATCCCACCACCACGTAAGGGACGGGATCACAGTGGAAATCACCCCTCGACCTTTAAAACTTGGCGCTACTGCTTCGGCCAACCCTTCTTCGAACACCATCGAAGTTTATGAGGAGCTTGTTGCCATTGACCCAACTATTCCATAACTTCTTTTATTTTGTTTGTTTTAATGCCTCCTGCATGGAGCTTTTTACTATTTTGTGAACAAGTCCCTATGTTGGGCACATTGATGTGACAAACCCCTGATAGCGGGTTCTCTTTTAATCACTTGTTGTTTTTCTTCTTTGTTTCTTCATTATCTGCTTTTGCCTTTCATGATAGGCCTTGGCCTAACTCCCTTGGTTTTTATTCTAATAGACGTCGATGACTATGATTCCAAATCTCGTCAACTTGTGTTAGTCATTTTGTAACTTACTGAAATTTTTGATTCTTTGCATTGTTCACTGTCAGATTCCTTTAGTTTCAAAGTGGTTAACAAATTGTTGTTTGTTAAGGTTGCTGTTTGAAATGTAGGTTGAGATCTAGTGTTAACATTGGATGGCGGAAAATGATTTCAAAGTAAGAACAACTTTGACCTTTTAGAATGAAGTCGAGATGGCGGACCCTAGAAAGGGCGCGTATCCCTCGAACCTCTTCAGGGTGGCGGAAGCTGCCCTATGGGTTATGTGGCGTGTATTTTCAAGATAGCTGAACTTGAAGGGATATGTATCTTTTGGACCTTGTCAAGGCAATATTTGTGGTTTGCCCTGTTAGTCATGACAACCATTACCCAAGAGGGGGGGTGAATTGGGTGATGACTAGTTTTAATGCAGCTTTGACAAATTATGCATTTTAAATCACTCAATAAATAAATGCAGCGGAATATGCACAATAAATGTACAACTATTATAGATTACTCAACTGCAACTTGAGATATAGGATAAATCAAGCAAATAAGCTAGATATTAAATTCAACTCAAACATATATAATTAAAGTACAAATGTAAAGGAGATAGAGTTGAGAGAAGCAAACACAGTGTTTATCCTGGTTCGACCACCAACCACTTGTGGCCTACGTCCAGTCCTCAAGTAAACCACCCGAGATTTTTCACTATTACTTCAAGCTTGAACAGGTGCTTGAAACCTTCACAAACTAGAGCACTCAACACACCTTGGGATACCTCACCCTTTGTGCTTGAGCCTCAACTTCAAGGGATACCTCACCCTTACAATTTGAGGGATGCCTCACCCTTTCTTTTATAGATTCAACAAGGTTTGTATGAATTGAAACTCTCTCTAAGAGTGGATAATACAAATTGAAGCTCTATGGGTATCAAGGAATCACACACTTATAGCTTAAAAACAGAGGTTTGGAGAAATAGATAGTGAAACACGAATCTAATGCTCAATGATCATTTTCAGATTGTTCTCCAACCTTTCTTTGATGCCCAATAACTTGCATTTATAGCCCAATGCATTTTAGAGCCGTTGGAGGTAGATAAAAACATTAAATGCTCTGTAATAGAGCCGTTGTTCGTGTTTTCTGATTTCCCAAGCTAACCGGGTAGGAAATTATCCTAATCGGTTAGGAGCTTTGATTTTTGGCTCCTGACATTTAGAATAACCGATTAGGTGGAGTTGCTAATCGGTTAGGAGCTTTTATAAAAACACGAAAACGCTCTTTTTTTTACACTAACCGATTAGGTGAATTGCCTAATCGGTTAGGAGCTTTAGAAACATGAAAAATACTCCTAACATTCACACTAACCGGTTAGGTGAATTGCCTAATCGGTTAGGAGCTTTTAGAACATGAAAACGCTCCTGACTTGTGCAATAATCGGTTAGGTGAATTGCCTAATCGGTTAGGGCACTCTGGTTTTGAAAGCTAACTTTAAATGATCATAACTTCTTCGTTTCTTATCCGTTTTAAGCAAATGACCACTCATTGGAAAGATCTTTGAGTCTATTTTCAAATGAAATAAGTTTCAAAACAAAACTCAAAGTAGTTTATAAGTTATGATCAAAAGAGTGACCAAAGGTCAGCTTTGCAAAACACAAACTTAACTATTTTTCATGGATTTAAGCAACCACCATAACTAGCTTTTCAAAACTTGTTTGTTGAGCATTTTAGCATGTAAAAACCATTTGTAAAGATTTGAAAACATATTTGAGCTTAGTGTGATTCCCATTTACCTTTACACAAGATCTAAGTCCTATAAGTTATTCTTGAAGAACCTTGAGACTTGATCTTTTGCCATCATCAATTCTTGATGTAATCCAAGCTTCTAAAAAATTCTTCTTCAAATCTTGCAAACGCTTGGAACATCTTATCATTTTCATTCTTCTTGAGTTGAGCATGATTGTGATCTTTTGCTTTCTTGTTGCAATGCTCATTCTTGATACTTGGACTATCCTACAAAGTATTGCTCATTTAAACAAACATAGTTAGTCCAAATTCATATTTCAATATCTTCATATGCATGATTTATAAATGTATAACTTTAGTTAGTCTATCATGCATATAAGACTTTCATAGACACATCCAAATTAGATATTTATCAATTGCTAATAGATATACTCTATATATGATGCAACAAAGAACACTTTGCACATTTTTATTTAAATAGAGCTAAATCCGATATTAATCATTATAACTCATATAAAGCATTATTGGATATATTATATAAAGAATGCTACTCATATCTCATTGCATGATTGTTAAGTGAAATATAACTATATAAAGTGCATAATCATGCATGATACAAAATATCTCATTAAGTACATCTATGTAGCATAAGCATCATTCTTTTTGTCTTGTATTTGTCATCATCAAAACATCATATTAAATCATTGGGGCAAACTTGTATCCACAATCTCCCCCTTTTTGATGATGACAAATCACCAAAGAAAAATATGTTTAGAAATATGGAAGAAGAGATATTTGTTTAAGCATTTCAAACATTAAGCACAATGACATATTTTTCTTTCCAATTTTCTCTCCCCCTATTTGACATCAACAAAAAGGCTTAGGAAGGAAAGATAATATTGTCTCTCCCCCTATAGATAAAACTCATGTTGTCAAAGAGATGAAACAAGCATGCTTTCAAGATATAAAAGATTATTCATGCAATACTTGTCACATTTTGGTACATCAACATTTAGCATATGATAACAATAAGCTTAAGAAATTATGTCTAGCATATAATATATTGCATACCACATGATAAATAAGTGCCACTTGATATCACTTGTTAGAAATTACAAAATATCCGTGTAAGAGTATGGAATTTAGGTTTGCAAATGAAAGATTATATAATTTGCCATATATCAAGCATTTCTCAATGAAAGAATCAAAAGATATGAAGTGTAAGAATGTATACCTTCTTTCATTGATAGAGGGAAAAAGAACAAGAGATGATCTTTGTGGACATGTTGATAGTATTCACAATAAAACATTTTATGTCAAACAAGAATGTAAGTCAAGAGATATAACATGTTTACCACTTGTTAGCCAAGAGATATAAGCAACAATTAAGAGATAGGCTCCCCCTCAGAATATGCATATTATCAAGATATAAAACATAATAGTTCAACATAGTCATGCATATATTTATAGTCAATAAAGACATGGAAGAGAGATATGTAAGATAAGTTTCCCTTTATTGAAGCACAAGATAGATAAAGGGAAACATGCATGCCAAGACTATGTAAGCACATTATCATAAAGAAAAGCAAGGCAAAGATACATATTCTTAATCCATTAATCAAAAATCATTTTAAAAAAAAAACTTCTCCCCCTTTCAAAAAGAATTTTATAATAACACATCACATTTCCAAAAGCGTTTTAGAATGGTAGATGGGTTTTATATTGAACCCACATATTCTTTTCAAGACAAGAGCATGATTCTCATAGGTGTTATACTATTAAGAAACCATAGGTCAAGAGAATCATATATATCAAACATTCACCTTAATGAAATATGCTATAGGGATCAAAGTATGTATAGAACTAATATCATCCACCCTATATGCAATGACAAAATTAACAAGTTAGTATCCAATTAGGCACTTTGTCAATGCGAATCATACTTCTCTTGTAAGGAAAGCATCAAATCATTTAAGATCAATTCATCAACAAGTATCATACAATCCATAACATATAGAATACCACAATAGCTTAGGGATAGAGATACTTATTGAGAGAGTGATGCTTCTTTAGAATGTTCTTCATTTATAGGTTCTTTGAGTTTGTACTTTCTTCCATTGAGTATTTCATTCCATTGCACTTGAAGAAAGTCTTCTCATTTCCTCTTCCTTCAACATTTCTCATTTATCCACATATGCTTGACATTTCAATATTTGATGACTATATTTCAAAAGTTCTCTAAAACATGGGTTAGCATCAAATATCATTTAAACTTATTTACAAGCATAATTTGGGTTGATAAATAATATCAAGCTTGTACCACATTATCAACCATGCAATGTTAGCTCTAACAAGAGCAAAAGGATGACATATGCACTTGAATCTAAAAGCATAGTTTAATCATTTTCAAAGCAAGATCCAAGTTTATCAAGAAAAATATGATCATTATCAAAACATATATAAGCATTTTGGGGCAAACAATGATCATGTAAGACATGTAATATCAAGTAAGAAATTCTAGTATGCACATTTGTCAAGTTTCAAAGCAAAGTTCAAGGCACAAGATGAATCTCTTACTTCTTGTTTTCAAGATATGAACATATTAAGCAATTTCAAACAAGAAGACATATAACCTTTTACTTTCCAATCTCCAAGTAAGTATATAAGACAATTAAGCATCAAATAGAAAGGAATAAAACTACTTATGAGCATGTGAATTTTCACATTTGAACAAAGAGAATCGGTCACAAGCTCAAGCACAAAGATATTACCATAACATGTCATTTCAAGCAAAATGTGTGCATATCTAGCATGTTAGCATATGTAAAAATACTTTTAAGACATAATGCTTGAAGAGCACAACTTAAGGCATGTTAAGGCATAAAAATAACTCTCTACTTATCCAAATATAACATGATATTTAGCAGAAATAAGGATAAGAGATTGATAATATCAGAGATGCACAACTATGAATAATTGGTTATGAGTTATTTATAACAGAGGAATTTCTTCTGGTTTATATGAATAACCGATTACTAGTTTTCTCTAATCGGTTAGGCCATTAAGATTGGTCTTTGTCTTTATGAGATAACCGGTTAGCCAATGAGCCTAATCGGTTAGGCCTCATTTAGAATCTATTTTACGTGTGTTTTAAAGACACATTAACCGATTAGCTTAATTTCCTAATCGGTTAGGCTTCCTTTTGAAACAGAATGTGTTTCTTAAAAATGTACATACTAACCGGTTAGGCCAAGTACCTAATCGGTTAGGCTTTTTATCTTTAGCCACTGACTTTGCAAATAACCGATTAGTTGGGCATATTAATTGGTTAGGATCTTTAAAAAAAGAAGGCAATGCTTCTGTTTTCACAAATAACCAATTATTGATTTAGAAAAAGTACAACCTCTGTTTGATTTGAACAACCAATAATTGATACATGATACAACAAGACATTATGCAATATCATGACAAATTATGCAACAAAGATGATTTTTAGCAAGAGTTAGATGCATGATTGATCCAATGTGCCAAGATCAAGGATATTTTCATCAAATATGTTATTTTAAGCAAGAAGCAAACTAATCTAGCATATGTAAAGATGTGTTCAAGAAATTAAGCTAGAGAAGCATAAACCAAGTCTTCATTTTACCAAAGGTTGCAAGTCCAAGCTTCTTGAAGCCAAGGAAGAGAGCTTGAAGTATTTTCTGGACTTGTGCTTGCAGCAACCACTTTTGAGATTCCAAACTCCATTCTTGGCCTTCAAGCACACCTACAACATACTTCAATTTTTGATCTTTGGTACCCAAATTCTCTTGGGTCCTTGTGTCTTAGTTTTTGAATACTAATCTATTATGCTCACATAAAGATCAATTTTTCCATAATATGTAAATTGAGCACAACAAATCAAATAATCAATTACCATTATGCATATAGCTAATAACATGCTTACTTTCATGATATTTAGACAATTCAAAAACATAGCAAGCATACCTAGGCATTGTAGAACCTTATGTACCAAGATGTATAACAAATTAATTAGCTATGGTACAATAAGAATAAACATAATCATGTGCTAAACATAATATTCAAATTTTACCAAGCACACATGATTCTATCCTTTACCTAAGGCCTATAAGGAATATACCTCAAATTCATTGACTTTACAAGTGAATGCGCATAAGAGGTAGAAACGTTTGATACCTTGGCCTTGGTAATCAAGGAAACTCTTTTCCTCACCCATTGCTTCTCTTTTGGTGTTTTGAACTTTGCAAGTTTCACATTTTGTACTTGAGAAGCTTTGGTTGAAGCCAACTTCCTTCTTTGACCAAAACTTATACCATTGGGCTTTGGAAGCATTTCCCTTGATGATTCCTTTTTCATTTGACCAATTTGTGCATCCTTTTGAGAAGCTTTCTGCATAATTGAAAAGCTAGGAGGACATTTTGGTACCCACTTCATCTTGGGTCCTTGAATGTTAGTACTAGAGCCTTTATGACTTTTAGGAACCCAAACCATGTTATTTCTCATATAAGAATTTCTTCTATATTTGCACAAATGAGAAATATGTCCTAGATGACCACAAAAATTACAAACAACTGAATTCAATGATGGTTTGGTCCTTTGAAGTTCATCTTTGGAAAACTTAAGCCTTTTGTTATTAACATATTCTATGTTATTTTTGCCACAAGCCTTACTTGTATTTCCATGTGAAATAACATCAATTGCATTCTTATTAACACACATGGATTGTAAGCAAATAGGATCATTAGCTTTGACAAATTCAAAAGATAAGTCCTCAACTTGATTTTCTAAGTCAATGCATTTTTCACAAGAAGTTGAGGTTTCATATTTCAAAGGCATTTCCTCATCAAGAAAAGCATAATTATTTTTCAAAATCTCAATTTCATTTTCAATGGAGGAACTATTTTCCAAACAAGATAAATTTTTATTTTCTAAATTCGACAAACCATCACATAATTCATCATATGCACATTGTATCTCATCATAGGAGGGACTATAATATAGTTTAGCATTGTTTACCTCAATGTCCTTTTTAGCCATATATGAAGTAGTCTCCATTTCTAGCATATTTGGCTCTTTAAGGAAATCACCATCTTCCTCATCAATTTTGTTTAGCTTTGCCTCTTCTTCAAATTGAGTACCATCATCACCAAAAGGCATTGATCTCATTTTCTTGCTTTGAACATGTTCTTGAGGACATTTTCCAATGTTGTCTTCCTCTAGAGGATTTTGCTCTTCTTGCTCTCTATATACAACTTTATACACAAAATCATTATTAGCAAGATAGATAGAATCAAGAGCATCCCATATATCTTTAGCACTAGAGCAATTCTTAATTTTAGCATAAGCATCATCATTTAAACCATTTCTCAAAATTTGCATAGCTCTAATGTTAAAAGAAAAGCATTTCTTTTCATAGGCATTCCAAGTTTGTTTTGATTTGCAAGTAAATCCATCAAGCACAATATCCCACAAATCAATATCAATAGATTGTATATAAATTTCCATTCTAGTTTTCCAATAAACAAAATTCACACCATCAAAGAATGGTGGTTTATTAATTTCAAAACTTTCCATTTGAAAAGCTTTTAATGGTTGCCAAACAAACAAGGATCTTTAACTCCACGATTAAGCTTTTACCGAGCACGAAGCTCGATACCACTTGTTAGTCATGACAACCATTACCCAAGAGGAGTGAATTGGGTGATGACTAGTTTTAATGCAACTTTGACAAATTATGCATTTTAAATCACTCAATAAATAAATGCAGCGGAATATGCACAATAAATGTACAACTATTATAGATTACTCAACTGCAACTTGAGATATAGGATAAATCAAGCAAATAAGCTAGATATTAAATTCAACTCAAACATATATAATTAAAGTACAAATGTAAAGGAGATAGAGTTGAGAGAAGCAAACACAGTGTTTATCCTGGTTCGACCACCAACCACTTGTGGCCTACGTCCAGTCCTCAAGTAAACCACCCGAGATTTTTCACTATTACTTCAAGCTTGAACAGTGCTTGAAACCTTCACAAATTAGAGCACTCAACACACCTTGGGATACCTCACCCTTTGTGCTTGAGCCTCAACTTCAAGGGATACCTCACCCTTACAATTTGAGGGATGCCTCACCCTTTCTTTTATAGATTCAACAAGGTTTGTATGAATTGAAACTCTCTCTAAGAGTGGATAATACAAATTGAAGCTCTATGGGTATCAAGGAATCACACACTTATAGCTTAAAAACAGAGGTTTGGAGAAATAGATAGTGAAACACGAATCTAATGCTCAATGATCATTTTCAGATTGTTCTCCAACCTTTCTTTGATGCCCAATAACTTGCATTTATAGCCCAATGCATTTTAGAGCCGTTGGAGGTAGATAAAAACATTAAATGCTCTGTAATAGAGCCGTTGTTCGTGTTTTCTGATTTCCCAGCTAACCGGTTAGGAAATTATCCTAATCGGTTAGGAGCTTTGATTTTTGGCTCCTGACATTTAGAATAACCGATTAGGTGGAGTTGCTAATCGGTTAGGAGCTTTTATAAAAACACGAAAACGCTCTTTTCTTTTACACTAACCGATTAGGTGAATTGCCTAATCGGTTAGGAGCTTTAGAAACATGAAAAATACTCCTAACATTCACACTAACCGGTTAGGTGAATTGCCTAATCGGTTAGGAGCTTTTAGAACATGAAAAACGCTCCTGACTTGTGCAATAATCGGTTAGGTGAATTGCCTAATCGGTTAGGGCACTCTGGTTTTGAAAGCTAACTTTAAATGATCATAACTTCTTCGTTTCTTATCCGTTTTAAGCAAATGACCACTCATTGGAAAGATCTTTGAGTCTATTTTCAAATGAAATAAGTTTCAAAACAAAACTCAAAGTAGTTTATAAGTTATGATCAAAAGAGTGACCAAAGGTCAGCTTTGCAAAACACAAACTTAACTATTTTTCATGGATTTAAGCAACCACCATAACTAGCTTTTCAAAACTTGTTTGTTGAGCATTTTAGCATGTAAAAACCATTTGTAAAGATTTGAAAACATATTTGAGCTTAGTGTGATTCCCATTTACCTTTACACAAGATCTAAGTCCTATAAGTTATTCTTGAAGAACCTTGAGACTTGATCTTTTGCCATCATCAATTCTTGATGTAATCCAAGCTTCTAAAAAATTCTTCTCTTCAAATCTTGCAAACGCTTGGAACATCTTATCATTTTCATTCTTCTTGAGTTGAGCATGATTGTGATCTTTTGCTTTCTTGTTGCAATGCTCATTCTTGATACTTGGACTATCCTACAAAGTATTGTTCATTTAAACAAACATAGTTAGTCCAAATTCATATTTCAATATCTTCATATGCATGATTTATAAATGTATAACTTTAGTTAGTCTATCATGCATATAAGACTTTCATAGACACATCCAAATTAGATATTTATCAATTGCTAATAGATATACTCTATATATGATGCAACAAAGAACACTTTGCACATTTTTATTTAAATAGAGCTAAATCCGATATTAATCATTATAACTCATATAAAGCATTATTGGATATATTATATAAAGAATGCTACTCATATCTCATTGCATGATTGTTAAGTGAAATATAACTATATAAAGTGCATAATCATGCATGATACAAAATATCTCATTAAGTACATCTATGTAGCATAAGCATCATTCTTTTTGTCTTGTATTTGTCATCATCAAAACATCATATTAAATCATTGGGGCAAACTTGTATCCACATGCCCAAAATATGTAAACTAAGCAAAGTAATAAGTGGATAACTGAATCTTTGTTTGACAAAGTCGCGATTCAGCATTCATTTACAAATCTTTCCATAAGACTGGAATTTGGAAGGACTAATAGAACTCTTAACTGTATTATTTCTTGAGTTTAGTCACGTTACAATAGTTTTTGATTGGCTTCCTAGTGAGAGTTTAAAGAATGTAAGCCTGGTTCCTGTCTTTCTAGCAATTTGATATGGCCCTTCCTAATTTGGGGCCAATTTCCCTTGAGCTGCATTTCTTCCACCGATAACCACTCTTCGTAGTACGAGGTCACCAAGAATTAACCTCCATAGAATCATTTTAATGTTGTACCTGACTATTGTTCTTTGTTTTACAACAACATCTCAAATATGGGCGATGCGGCGTTGTTCTTGCAACAAGTCTAGGTCTTGGCGAATGAGCTCTGAGTTGGAACTCCCTGAGAAGTTCTATATCGTACAATTAGGCTCTCTGATTTCAACCGGGATCATTGCTTTACATCCATATGTTAACTAGAAATGGGTTTCTCCTGTAGTTGAAAGGGGAGTGGTTTGATAAGCCCATAGTACATGGTCAAGTTGTTTAGCCCACTTCCTTTTGGTTTCATCAAGCCTCTTCTTGAGCCTTCATATAATGACTTGATTCACAGCTTCTGCTTGTCCATTGGTCTAAGGGTGCTTTACCGTGAAGAAGTGGTGTTTAATTTGGAGCTTAGAGAGAAAGCCTTCAAAATTCTTATAAGTGAATTAGGTATTGTTGTCTGTAATGATGGAATCTAGGATCCTAAAATGATTGATAATATTCTTATATGTAAACTTCTGTATTCGGACTGAGGTGATTATGGCTAGTAGTTCAGCCTCAATCCATTTGATGAAGTTGTCCACGACTACCACCAAGTACTTGAGTTGTCAAACAACTTGTGGGAATGGTCCTAGAATGTCCATTCCCTATTGGTAAAAGGGCAAATGGACCGAGATGATCGTGAGCTCTTCTAGTGGGGTAAAGTAGAGGTCCAAGAACTGTCGACATTTGTTATATTTTTGGATGTGCTCCATGGAATTTGCCTTCATACTAGGCTAGACATACCCAGCGCACAACGCCTTCCAAGCTAAGGACTTTACCTCGAGGTGGTGTCCATAATTCCCTTCAGGGATCTCAACCAAGGCATATTTAGCTTCCTTGGGCCGAGGCATTTGAGGAGGGGGGACAAAAATCCACGGTGGTACAATTGGTTATCATACAATGTATACCAAGGTGCTGTCTGTACTAATTTTTGCACCTTTTTGGGATCTTCAGGAAAGATCCCATCACGTAGAGGTGGCAATTAGGGTAATCCAATTTTCTACTTTATCATCAAGCAAGAGGACTTCAAAGTCCGTAATACTAGACTTCAAAGTCCGTAATACTAGGGGCAATAAGTGTTTCCTGGATGAAAGACCTGTTATTTCTAGGATTCTTAGTGCTTGCAAGTTTGGAGAGTACATTAGAATTCTACTCTCTGGGGATGTGGTCTACTTTGAAGACGGTAAAACCATTCAATAAGCTTTTTACTTTAGCCAGATACTTCTGGAGAAATGGTTCCTTTGCTTGATATTCAACTTGGATATGGGATGTCGGCAATTGTGACTCACTCCACAAGGTTATTTCAGTGGCTCCCATATCTTCCCCTAATGTAATCTAGACAATGCAAGCTTCGAACTCTTCCTGATTGTTTAGAGTTAATAAGTCAAACCTCAAAGAATATTCAATCGTTAGGCCCTGTCCGTTCTCAAGGATGACCCTAGCATCGCTCCCTTTGGGATTCGAGGATCCATCAACATAGATAGAGAACGATTGATTCAAGGATGACCCTGGCATCAGCAAATGTCCATTGATGAAGATAGAGAATGACTAGTTTAAAAACTAGCCTTTAGAGTAACTATCAGGAATCCCTGAATGAGGATAAGAAGGTTAGGGTTAGAAGGTTGAGTTGAGAATGTTCTCACCAATTTTCTCACGAACTTTCTCATGACACAACAAGAAATTGGCAAATTAGTGAGGGACGCGTCCGTCGCTAATCCCTCGCTAATTCCTCGCAAAATTATTTTGCGAGGGATTAGCGACGGACGCGTCCATCAGTTTTTTTTCATTGCTAAGTAGCGACATAAAGTATTTTGTCACTAAATACAGGTAGCAACGAGAACTTTCCTCACTAATCCGTTGCTAACCCATCGTAAATTTAAAAAAATGTTGTTTGTTTCCGTCGCCAACTAGCGAGGGAAATTCTATCGCTATAGTTTGGAAATCCATAACAATTTTGGATCTAGGAAAACCAATTTCCCTCGCTAATCCCTTACAAATTTTCCTCACTAATTTCGCTCGTTAATCCATCACTAATTTCCCTTGCTAATTTTTGCCACTAATCCGTCGCTAGTTCATCGCTAATCCCTCGTTATTCCCTCACTAATATCTCTATATAATCCCTCACCATCCCTTCACCAATCAATTTTTTTTTGTCAATTTAGTATTTTAATATCCAAAAAAACTTGTATCAAGATAGCAATCTAGTCCAGCAAAGCAACAAAATTTTTATACAAATAATCTAAAATAAGTCTACTAATTATTCAAAGTTATAAGTTATATAAATAGTTCAAAGTGAAAATGTTGTACAAAACAAGAATAAAAAGATCAAGTAATTGGTCTAAGTTTACTTTGTCTACATCATCGTCCTCTCGACCCTCCCCAGCCTCTCGACCCACCCTAGCCTCTCGACCTTCCCCAGCTGTTACACCTTGCGATGGTGCTTGTGGAACATTTGTTGATTGGATCGTAGATAAGATGGGTGCCAACATAGCGACTAGTTGAGTCTAGACAAAGGAAGCCATTGTTGTTGCCACTGCTACATTTACAACTTCAGTTATGTCCTGTATTCAAGGTGTAGAGCGAGAAGGACTTGCAACCTTCGTGGATGAAGAAGCATGCATGGTGTTATTAATGCTAATGTGCAAGCTGTTACCTATGCCATGGACCTGTCCCTTCTTGTTAGGACCCGCCGCATCCAACCACACCTCTGGGTCAACTATAGGATGAGTCGAAGAGTTTTCTCCATACTTTTCTGACAACATGGTGTCATATGACTCATAAAATAACAAAAAAGGAAAATATTAGCAAAAAAATCAATAGCTTAACAAATATAATGACTTTTAAATTTTAAAGACACCTACAATGAAGTTCTTTGAGCACTCTGAGACATAATTTCCGTCTTTCTTCTTATGAACTTTGGCATAGAAATCTCTGTAAGAAACCAGATGCTTCAACTCTGCCTCTTGTAATCACATATGAAAGAAGATATAATAAAAACATATCAAAAGTAATTAGGCAACCATCTAAAATACTAATGCCTTTATGCGATACTCAAGATAGGAAAACAACTCAAGTAATTAAAAAAAAAGAGATTATCCTCTATGAATATATAGCTAAACACTACACAAAAGAAACAGGTACAAAAAGTTACCATTACTTTTTTCTCCCTTAAAAGTAATACATTGTTATAGAATTGCAACTATGTAAACTACAAAGACTTCACTAATTACGATCTCCAACTAAAGTCCTAAACTACAAAGATTTCACTAATTCAAACTCACATTCCAAGAAGTATGGAAAAACTGTTTTGATTCTTTTTTAAACTAGTTTAAATTCGCATAAAGCAACATGCTAAGAGCCAAGTTAGAAACTATGAAAAGGTAAATTCATAAGTCAAGCAAGATAAATAAATTTTGATTCTTTTTGAAATTCTAACAAGTTTAAATTCACAACTCAAAACTTTAAATGATTTTTATATTACTATCTTATTCTTATGTTGACCAAAACTTATCGACCCTTCTGCATGCTTCAAGGCATTAAGCATGGCTGCCCTATTCCTTTGAACAACTTCAGACTTCCTTATCCACTTTTCTGTCATCCAAATGTCGACTAGGTCATCCCATAATTTTGTCCTCATTCCTCTGGGTCTATGGCCCTTAATGTCAGCCAAGTTATCTAAATTTGCATTTTCAAAAGCCTTAACCCTTGCTGTGTTCAAATGGTCTGGATAGCGGTCCATGCATGTCCATTCCCAGACAGTTCTCGCCATGCTGCGATCATAATTAGATGCGAACCAATACTTATCCTACACAAATGTTATGTAAGTATATTTATTTTTTGATGAACGTATAATATAGAATTCTAGAAACGTAATTACTTACTATAAAATCTTTAAATAGTATATCCTTCATGTTAGCAAGATAATCTCTCCGCGTATTAGCCGTAATAGGCATCCTTGTCATGACATTGTACATAATGTCACAGGTAACTCTTGGTAGGAGAAACTTTCTCCTATAAGTACAAGAAGATAATGTTGGTAATCTAAAAGTAAATAAATGTAATAAAAGATGAAATATTGCATTTACTTACAGTTTAGGGACAACCGCCACATATATAAGTTCCCTCCTATCAGTTTGTATATGAGATTCTCCACTTGAAGACACCACATTCGGGCAGCTAGTTGGTGGGTCAACAAGGGGTGGGATAGAAAAGGGTGGGTCAGTAATAAGTGGGACAAAAATTGATGTTCCTGTAGTGGTCAATGGGATAGATGTTGGTTCACCTGCACTGGTCAATGGGCTAGTCGTTGAAGTTGCACCTAACATAATTATAGATAAACAAAAAAAATACATATATATTACATTTATATAAACTAAGACTTAACAATAATTAAAAAGATTATCCTACAGGTATACTTGGGGAGTGCTGAGAAGGCTGCAGTGGTGAAGAAATATGGCACGATGGAGAAGGCTGGGGAGGAACATTATGACCTCTCCCACGACTGCGTCCAACACCTCTACTTCGAGTTACCATGATGAATATCTGCATAAGGAAACATAATGAAACATGCCGAGTTAAGAAACTATATGTCAATAAAAAAACCTCAAAATATAATAATGATATTTCAGTGTAAATACCATTAACGAAATTTATTGAACAAGATTTAACTATAACTACTTGAGTATGAAGCATATAGATCCTCATCTTCATCTAAGAATTCATTAATTTCATTATCTTCGTTGTCATCAATGAACTCATCATCAACTAGAAAGTCTATTCAACGATGTATATCATATATGTTCACTTCTTCTATCAAGGCATGTGCATCAAACAAGGGAATTGCTTTATCATCTATGACAATATTGTGTGTTCCAAGAGGTCTGTCATCTTGGTAATAATCATTAGCAACTAGCTTATTTAATTCATCAGCTTCATCATTCAATGTCTCAGCCACAAAGAGTTTTGTTCTAACCTTGCAAGCTGCCCACCATTCACCATTAGCTCTATTCTCGCTTTGTGGGTACTTGGTATAGTACACTTGTTGTGCTTGTTCAGCTAAGACGAATGACTCATTTGAGTGAAGTCTTGATTTATGCTTGATGTCAACCAATCCATATCTCTCATCAACATTAACGCCATTAATCAGGTTAGACTAATGACATTGTAAAAGAAATACTCTGTTATGATTTTCTACATATGACAATTCCAATATCTCTTCAACATTGTCATAATAGTTGAAGTCATTCTCACCATATATACTACCTCTAACATATACGCCACTATTCATAGTAGCTTTATTTTTTCTGTACTCCTTAATATGAAATCTATACCCATTAACTAAATCTACACACTGAGTGCGGCACATCCCTTTTATTCGATGAACGTCTTGCCTTCAGTTTGAATCATGGGTGTCCACATATTAAGCAAATTGAGTAGAGTCTCTTGTCACTGTATTCTTTGTAATACCACATGCACTGATTAGGACACACATCTATCTTCTCATATCCTAATCCTAACTCACGAACCATTTTTTTCGATTTGTAAAAGTTTTCAGGTAACCTATCAGGCTCTAGAAGCATGTTGTTAATTATGACAATCATTCTATCATAACAACTCTCACTCATGTTGAACTCTGACTTGAATTTCAAAATTTGAGTTACAACTGACAATTTCGTGTGCTAAGGCAACAATCCCATAAAGGTTCATCAGCATCTCTTAGCAAGTCATAAAACTTCAAAGGTGACGGATTTGGATCCTCTTCTAAATCTTGAGCTTCTGGATTTAACCTATCACCTGTAGCATCCATAACTATATCCAAGTTTGGATTCCTAGTCTCCATAGGACTATCATGGACAATGAATGTTGAACTGCTATCCCCCCATCTATCTTCACCATGAATCTAATTTACATAACCATCCACAAATCTGTACTTATACAGATGTTGTTCTACCCCAAATGACTTTCTCCTAACACAGTTCTTATATCTAGCACATGTACAAAGGATGCGACTTAATGCATCAGTAGTCGTCGAGTCTCCTTGAGCAACCTTAATGAAATCATCAACTCCATTCTTGAATTCTTCACTTACATAGCCAGTAGGATCATTTCTTCGTAACATTCAACTTCGATCGAGTCTCATGATTGCTGAAATTGGTTTAGCACATTAATACAATCATTTTAAAAAAATAAATTGAAGAAAAAACATCTTCCCAAATTTTCCAACTTGAAGAAACTAAGGCTCCTTAAATCTCCATCTCCTTCTTAACATGGTATGACCTTATCCCATTTGATAAGAAACTTTTTCAATACTTGGTTAATAGTTATTCCTTAAATCTCATATTTTATACTTGACAAAATTTTGGCAACATTTCCTATTAGTCTCTAAGTGCACGACTTGAACGCAGTGAGATCTACCGCGTTTAAATATACACCCAGAGAACAAAAGGAAATGTAGCAGACCGAAATTTTAACAAGCATAAGATATGTGATTTAAAGAATAACTATTAACCAAGTGAAGAAAAAATTTCTTACCAAACTATCCCACTTGGATAATTCAAGATTCAATACAATGAGTAGTACCTTGAAAAGGTACGCATGCACATTAATATTGAATCTCAAACGGGAAACTTATTGAATCTCAAACGGGAAACTAAGGTTTTGCTCAAATTTTTTTTACTCGAATAAGAAAATAAAATTTTAACCATATGTGGCAATTTTACCCTTAGTACTTGAATTTCAAGTTCATAGGGTATATGTCAAAAGAGTTACCAATAACGGTGGCTAAATATAGAAGCCAACCATTCTGCTTTTTGTCAGCCATTAAGCCATATATGTTCACCACATCAATTTCACTAAGTAGCCAAACGAACAACTTAATTTCACAATTCAATTAAGGGGAAACACAAGATTACACATATAATGCACACATGCATTTCCTAATCAGGATGAGAAATATAACAAAATACATAATGGCATTTCAGAAAATATTTTTAGCAGTCATAGACTGAAAATATTTATTAAAATCCCAATACACAAGCTACATATTAGAGGAGAACCCAGGTCATAAAAAACCATTAAAAGTTTAAAAGAATCTAGAATATTTAGCAAAGAAAAAAATTAAAAGCAATAGCAAGGTTAGGCCCTTCAAAACTATGGTTTTCATATTGCATCAAAACAGACAACCTAGGACACAAAGGCATGAGCCCCACACATGCATCTAAGGACTATTGTCAAAATAATCTTTTTAGCATATTGTTGACCAACCAAAATTTTGCCTTAAGTAGTTTTCTACAGACTCAACATAGAAAATAACATTTATAAGAACTTTAAAACTAATATTTAAAAATAATATTTAAAAAACTATAATTGTATCCAAACAAAATTTAATACCACATCCATAATTAACATAACCCCATAATCTCCATTGCGTTGAACATCTACCCATGTTTCCATCCAAGATCAATCCTATTTCTAGGATTGTTCTTCCTAATTTTAGAAGTAGCAACTTTGCCTAAGGAGCTACCAGTTTCAGACATTCTGTAATGGGAACAAACAACCAAACATGAAAGCTTTATTTAAACTTAAAATATGCTAGAGGCAACCTATGAAACAAGTCAACCAACAATTTACAATTCACAGAATAGTAGAGAAGCAAAAGCAACAACAAATTAATGAATAGAGTCAAATGGATAACAACTTAGACTCAGTAACATAGAATCAAACCAAGTAACCAACAAATGGATTAATCATATATAGACAGCCACCCAATAAAACAACAATGCATCTGTTGTTGTATATAATTAATCCGACATTTTGCCACCTAATAGAATCAAACCAATAACAAAAGCAAAAGTAAAGCAACCCAATAAAAACTCAATAACTCAGTAACATAGCAACTCAGTAAATCACAATTCATAGCAAAGCAACTTAGTAACATAGAACTCACAATTAACAACTCATAGCAAATTAGTAACATAGAATCAGATGGAAAGAAGTCAAGAACAAAAGTAGAACCAACCCAACTCAGCAACAGGACAAAACATATGCATGAAGTAAGGAACAGAACATCGAGTTCAAATCAAGCATAATAGAAGTAAAATTTGGAGTTCAAAACATACATGGAGTTCAAAACAAACCTGGAGTTCGAAGCAAAATAGGACTCGATTTGCTCTCCTTCACTGATTTCAAGATTGCCGAGCACGAACAGAGCATGAAACAAACATCACAAATTGGTTATCCTATTCCTACCGATTATAACGAATAAAATGCACAAACCCTAACAGAGCAATAAAATGCACAAAATCAAAGAGAGGTACAATAACGAATGAAATAAAATGCACAAAGGAACAATAAGTGATTTTAAAATAAAATCAAAGAGAGGTACCTGTATTTGGCAACAGAGCAACGAAATGTAGTAGTGGAGAATGCAGCAACGAAGAGAACGGAATAGAGGAGACAGAGGACAAAATAGAGAAGCAACGTGTAACTTTGTGATAGAGGAAGACATGCAAGCGAGGAGCAATGTACAACACAACGATTTTGTCTCACCACGCAGAAGAATGGAAATTGGAGATGGATTTGGGGGTTAGGGTTCATAAGGTTTGAAGCGAGATGGATTTCTAAAATTTGTGGAAATGAAAATTGCTTCATACTTTTTGTCAAGTTTTAAAGTTTTACTAAGTTTTGCGAGGGATTTGCGAGGGAATTCCCCCGCTAATTTCCCCCATAAAAATGATTAACCTGATACTTAAATTAGTGAGGGAATTTACCTTGCTAATATATTTAGTGAGGGATGCTTATTAGAGAGGAAAAATTTCTCTTGCAATTCCCTTGCTATTTAATACCTCTTTCCACCATGCATTTATTTTTGGAATTTAGCGAGGGATTAATTTTCTGTTGCTAATCCCTCGCAAATCCCTCGCTAATTAGCGAGGAATTTGTGAGGGAAAATTTCCTCGCTAAAATACGTCGCTAAATTGTGAATTTCTTGTAGTAGCCTTCTCACTTCCTGACATTCATCTTTCTCATGATTGCCAACAAAACTACGCATTCTTAGCATTTAATAAATAGATAAAAATAATCACTTAATGCAATCAATCATGATCTATCACACTTAACACATTTTATATAAAGATATTACAATTCAAAAATCAGAATCAATCACTTGACAGGCATCATGTTCAGGTTATCTCTTATAAAATAGAATCTGTCCTTACTAAGGAGTTTTGGGAAAATATCTTCCTATTGGTGGTCTGTATCAACAAACTTGAGTTCAAAATCATACTTTTGGACATGTTCACGAATGAAATGATGCTTTATTTTAATGTGTTTTGATCTTCAGTGCTGAATACGATTTTTGGACAAGTTTATAGCACTAATGCTATCACAAAGAATTGGAATGTGATCATATCTCATGGAGTAGTCTTCCAACTGATGTTTGATCCATAGTAGTTGTGAGAAACAACTAGAAGTTGATATATACTCAATTTCTACAGTTGAGAGGACTATGAAATTTTGCTTCCTACTTGACCACGTTACCAATGCATTGCCTAGGAAATGACATGCACCACTTGTGCTTTTCCTCTTAACTCTATCTCCAACAAAGTCAGCATCACAGTACCATACCAGATCAAAACTGGAACATTTCTCATACGTTAAATAATAGTTAGATGTTCCAAGTAAGTGCCTAAAGATTCTTTTTACAACTTTAAGGTGAGATTCTTTAGGACAAGCTTGGAATCTTGCATATAAACCAACACTAAAAAAAGTATCAGGTCTGCTAGCTATTAGATATAATAAGGATCCAATCATACCTCTATAAATATTATCACTTACTATTTTATCTTTCTCATCCTTCTCAACAATAGTTGAGGGGTGCATAGGAGTTTTCATTTATTGGGCCCTTTCTATGTTAAACTTTCTCAGCAAGTCTTTCATGTATTTTTCTTGATAAATAAAAATCTCAGACTTGTCTTGTTTTATTTGTAAACCAAGGAAGAATTTCAATTCTATCATCACGCTCATCTCAAACCCATTCTTCAATAATTAAGAAAATTATTTATATAAAGTCTTATTAGTGGAACCAAATACAATATCACTAATATATATTTGGACAGTTAAAAGCTTATTCTTTAAATGTTTTCTGAACAAGGTAGTGTCTACTTTCCCTCGTGTAAAATCATTTTCTATCAAAAAATTGTTTAGCCTTTCATACCTAGCTCTTGGAGCTTACTTTTAGCCATAAAGGGCTTTGGAAAGCTTACAAACATATTCTGGATATTCAACATCCTCAAATCCAGGAGGTTGGTGGACTTATACTTCCTCATTTACAAAACCATTCAAGAATGCAATCATAACATCTATTTAAAACAGTTTAAATCCTTTAAAGCATTATAAGCAAGGATGTTAGTCATGACAATCATCACCCAAGAGGGGGTGAATTGGGTGATCACAAACTTTTAAAACAACATTAAAAAATTAAACATTTTGAATCACTCAATTAATAAATGCAGCAGAACATGCATAAATTAAGTTAATATAGAATATAAATAGTGTAGGGAAGAGAGAATCAAACTCAAGAATTTATCCTGGTTCAGCCACCAACCACTTATGGCTTACATCCAATCCCCTGGCTTAACTTGATATTTTCTTCACTATTTCCTAGACTTCACGGGTGTTAGGAAAACTTTTGTACAAGTAAGAGTACTCGTTACACCTTGGGATACCTCACCCTTATACTAGAGCCTCTAACTATTTAAGATTCACAGGTGTTTGAAAAACTTTTATATTCAAGATCACTCACAACATCTTTGGAATATCTCACCCTTTGTGTTTGAGCCTCACTACAAGAGATACCTCCCTTTTTTTCTCTCTTGAGAGATACCTCACCCTCTTACAATGATTTTAAGATGAAGAGAAAGATTTAAAACTCTCACAAGAGTATATATACAATTTGAAGAACAAAGGAATAGAAAAATTTTGTAATAAAGAGCTCAAAATATGATTTTGATGATTCAAAGATCAAATCAAGTATTCTAGAGTTGTAAAAGCTTCAAATATCACTTATATATAGAGCACAAGTGATAAAATGATCATTGGTAGTATTTATAAATGATTTTTTTTTATGAAAACTAGCTATTTATAGATGTTGGAAGTGCATTGTGAAGTGTTTTATCTGAATAATTACATGTCTTATTCGAATAAACCAAGTGGATAATCGATTATTGCACTATAGTTTTGAAAATTGACTTTAAATTGTCATAACTTCTTCATTTCACATCCGTTTTAAGCAAATGACCACCCATTGGAAAGATCATCGAGTTTATTTTCATATGAAATTAATTTTAGGATAAAACTCAAATTATCTTAAAATTTATGATAAAAAAAAGTAACCAAAGGTCAGCTTTTCAAAACTCAAACTTGACTATTTTTTATAGTTTTTAACTAGCACAATGACTAGCTTTTCAAAATATGTTTGCTGGGCATTTTAGTATGTAAGAACTATTTGTAAAAATTTAAAACATATTTGAACTCTTTTCTTGTAAAATCTCTATCTTTACATAAGAGAAATCCTAAAAGAAAAATATACTAATTCTAGTCCTTAGGCTTCTTGATGTAATCCAAGCTTCAAAAAAAAAAAATCTTCTCTTCAAATCTTGCAAAAGCTTGGAACATATTATCATTCTCATTATTCTTAAGTTGAGCATAATTGTGATCTTTTGCTTTCTTATTGTAATGCTCACTCTTGGTACTTGGATTATTCTACAAAGTATTGTTCACTTAAACAAACATAGTTAGTCCAAATTCAAATTTTAATATCTTCATATACATGATTCATAAGTATATAACTCTAGTTAGTCTAACATGCATATAAGACTTTTATAGACACATCCAAATAAGACCTTTATCAACTACTAATATATATGTTCTATATAGGATGCAACAAAGAACACTTTGAACATTTTCATTTAAATAGAGTCAAATCCAATATTAATTTAATACCACTCATATTACATATTATTAGATATATCCTATAAAAGATGCTATAAAGAATATGCATGATTCTTATATGAAATATAACAAGATGGAGCACATGATCATCATGATCTAATATAATCTATTAAGCACATCTATGTAGCATAAACATCATTCTTTTTGTCTTGTATTTGTCATCATCAAAACTTAACATATTAAACTATTCGGGCAAACTTATTTATACAAAGGAGAATTCGTATTGCTTTTAATCTAGCTACAAGAGCAAAGGTTTCATCATAGTTAATACATTCTTGTTGATTATACCCTTAAACTTCTAATCTTGCCTTGTTCCTTACCACCATTCCATCCTCATTTAGTTTGTTCTTGAACACCTATTTTGTGCCTATGAGTGAGTGATCCATAGGTGTAGGCATAAGAGACTAGACTTTGTTCCTCTCAAACTGATTAAGTTCCTTTTGCATAGCATTTATCCATGATTCTTCTTGTAGTGCTTTATCAATGTTTTTGGGCTCGATTTGAGAGAGTAGAGTAAACTAATTTGAGTGTTCTGGTATTTTGAAGGATGATCTGGTTCTTACTCTAGCAGAGGTTTCACCGATGATTAGCTCACTTGGGTGAGAAAAGTGCAGTCTCCAGTTTCTTGGTAGGTGAGAAGTTGGTGAGAAGGTTCATGAACTTTATCACCTTCTGTTTTAACTTTCTTATCTACTGTCTCAACTTTCTTATCTTTGAACTGATCTTTCTTTTTGCATTCTATGGTTCCATTCTTTTTCTTTCCATCTTTCTTATTTTTCTCAGTAAGGGAAAGCTTTTCCATTTCATTATCCAAATCTACAAGCTTTCTCATCTTATTGAGAGAGTTAGTTTCATTAAAGACAACATGCATACTTTTTTCAACAAGTAATGTTCTCATATTATAAACTCTATAAGCTTTGGGAGTTTGAGAATATCTAAGAAAGATGCATTTATCAGATTTTAAATGAAATTCTCCTAGCTATTCTTTGTTGTTTAACACAAAACATTCACATCTAAATGGATAAAAGTATGATATGTTAGGCTTTCTTCCTTTCCATAATTCATATGGTGTTTTCTTTAATATTGGTCTTATAGAAACTCTGTTTAAAACATAACAAGAGGTGTTGACTGCCTCTGCCCAAAAGTATTTTGGTAGTTCAATGTCATATAGAAGACAAAGTCTCATTTTCCCTTTTCACAACTCCATTTTGCTGTAGAATTCTTGGACAGGAGAAATTGTGATCAATGTCATTTTCTTCACAAAAGTTTTTGAAATAAACATTCTCAAACTCTCCTCCATGATCACTCCTTGTGGCAGTTATACAAAAACATTTTTTATTTTGAACGATTTTCAAAAGATTTTAAAAGCCTCAAAAGAATTATCCTTGTGTTTTAGGAAGAGGACCCATGTGAATCTTGAGAAATCATTAACTATGACAAAGCCATTCCTATTTCCTCCTAGACTAGTAGTCTTTATAGGTCCAAAGAGTAATATGTAGAAGTTCTAGAGGTCTATGAGTAGTAACAACATTATCATGCTGAAAACTTGACTTTGTTTGCTTACCTCTTTAGCATGCTTCATATACCATATCTTTGTCAAACTTGATTTTTGGCAATCCTTTCACAATGTTATGTTTTAGTAGTTTTGAAATGGTTTTCATATTAACATGACCAACTTTCTTATGCCACAACCATTTTTCAGAACTTGTAGACATATGACACTCCACATTTTGATCACTAAGGTTCTCTAACTTAACGCTATAGACATTATTGGAACAGTTTATAGAAAAGAGGAATTTGCCATTAATGACTTCTCTAACTATACACTTTGTTGGTTCAAACACAACCTCATAGCCATTGTCACAAAATTGACTTATGCTGAGAAGGTTATGTTCTAACCCTTTCACATAGTATACATTATCAACGATGGTGGAGTTTGCCTATTCCTTTTTTTTTGCTTTGTTGTTGTCTCCAAAGGTCACATCATCTCCATCTTTGTCCTTTAATGATAGAAACTTACTTTTGTCTCCTGTTATGTGTCTGGAACAACTATTGTCTAGGTACTATTTGTCCTTCTTAACAGATCTGCATGAGAAGGAATCATTGATTTAGGTACCCAAACTTTTTTGAGTCTTTTCATGTTAGATGGTTTTGCTTTTGGTGGTTTATTTTTGAAAAAACATTTAGATACAATAAGTCCAACTTTGTGATAGCAAAAACATACCAACTCAGGCTTCTTAGTAGGGACAAACAAGTTCTTATACTATTTTTGTCTTGATCCCTCTATGTATCCTAGACCAGCCTTGTCAAAGGTATATCATTGGCTTGCCAGAAGCTTCTCAAGATTGTTTGTACCATTAACAAACTTGGCCAGATCATTTGTTAAATCCTCCACCTTCTTTTTCAGTAACTTATTTTCTCTTATCACATGAGAAGGTTACTGAGAGGGTTGGTGAGAAGATTCAACCTTCTTAAGTTTAGACTGAGCTATCAGCTTAATGTTCAAAATAACCAAGGATCCAACTCTCTTATTCAAAGCTGTATTATCTCTTTTTTGTAAATCATTTTCTTTTTCCAAATTAGCCAGTTTGGCTTTTAGGACATTGTACTTTTAAGATAAAATGTTGGAATCAGAGAGGAGATTGTCAAAAGTAGTCTCAAGTTCATTATAAGAAGGGTGAGAAGGTTCAATATCTGATAGCTTATCATCATTGTCTTGATCTCTTGCAACCAGACATACGTTTGCTACTTCCTCTTATTCTTCTTCACTTGAGAGTCATTTAGATTCTAGGTTGTCACCATTCCCTACTTCTTTGAAAATTTCTTTTGTGACTTCTTCAACAATGGATATTCAAATCTTATATGACTTGGTTTCTTACACTTGAAGCATGTTAATTGTCCTTTGATGAAGTTTCTAGATTCTCCCTTCTAAGAGTCTCTTTTAGGTTGGAAGCTTTTTCTTTTCCTTTTTCTTCTCCTCTATGTCTTGTGAATTTTTTCTGGAAATGAAGGATAATTCATTTTTATCAAATTCATCCTCATCATCTTGTTCGTTCTTATCATCAGATTATGCTCTTGAGTTGAGAGAGCTTTGAGAAGGTTCATGAGAAGACTGCTTGACAGTCTTATGAGTGGACTTGAGAGTAATGATTTTCCCTTTCTTAGCCCATCATCTTCTATCTCTGCAAGTTCTTGCTTATGAACCTTCAAGGATCCTAACAGCTCATCCAATATTAGGATTGACAAATCTTTGGCTTCTTAGATAATTGCCACCTTTGGTCTCCAAACTTTAGGCAAGCTTCTCAATAACTTTCTAATATGGTCTTGATTTGAGTAGACCTTTCCTAGTGATTTGAGATCATTCATAATTATAGTGAATCTCGCAAACATCTCATCTATGGTTTCATGTTCCTTCATCTTCAACATCTCATACTAATGTACAAGCATACTGGTCTTTGCTCCCTTGACTTGATTGGTTCCTTCATGAGCTATGACAGGTATGGCCCATATTTCTTTGGTTGTTTGACATCCAGCAATCTTGTAATTCTCATTCTTGCTTAGTGCACAAGTTGGAAAGAACTTGGCTTTGGAGTTGAGAATGCATCTGTTCTTCTCTTCTTCTGTCCATTCATCTCTTGGCTTCTCAGCTTCTGTACCATCATTGAATCTTGTTTTTGGTATATAGGGACCATCTTCAATTATCCCCCAAAGATCAACATGCTGAGACTCGATGAGCAACTTTATCCTATCCTTCCAGTAGTAGAAGTCTCTTCCATCAAAGGCTGGTGGCTATTAGTTGATGAACCTTCTGCTAAGTGGTCTTATCTTCCTTACAAGTGTGTCATACTTCCTTCAGGTTCTTTATCCTCTTACACTGTTAGGTGTGATTAGCTCAAAGGCGAAGCTTTGATACCAATGAAGTTGGCAGTAACACAAGAAGGGGGTAAAATTATGTTCCACTTTTTCCTTAAAATCAACATTTTCACAACTTTCTCAAGCTGTTCAGACTTAGAGGTGAGAAGGTTCAGACTTAAACAAAATATTAGTGAGAAGGTTAAAAAGTGAGTTATCAAACAAGGGTGAAAAGGTTTGTGAGAAGGTTAACTGGTTGGGTCAAAGCAATCTTCTCACCACTAAAAATAGATCTTATTAGTTACGTCTAAGCTTAAAACTTTTTCTTAAAACAAACTCAGTGTTAACAAACTTAGAAAAATAGTTCAAAGCTTTAGATTACACTAGCAGTCATTGAGATTTCTGGTGAAAGTCTTATCAAAACAGATTCATATTTCAGTTCTAATTTCTTGACTTAATTTTACTAATAAAGCAGATAAAGAGCAAAGGAAAGAGAAGCTTTATACAATGATTTATACTGGTTCAACCTAAACCATGTCAGGCTATATCTAGTACCTAGCAACAATTAGGGTTTTTTACTATTTCCAAGTATTCTTTTACAAACAAGTCTCTTCAGGCTTTAACCCAAGTATTCTTTAATAACAACCTCTTTAGGCTCACAAACTAAGTATTCTTTTCACAGCTTCTTTAGGCTCACAAACTCATATTCAAGTGGCTTGTACAACCCACAAGCTTACTCTCAGCAAATGAGAATCAAGAGATGGAATAAAGTGTTTGTTTCAGTTGGGTGCCTGTTGAAAACACTCTCTAAATGGATACAAACACTTAATCAAGCTTAACAGTAACACCTATTAAAGATTTATGGATTTCAGAAACAGTAGACAAAGATGATAAGGTTCAGTTCATGGTTTACTACATCAGATTGGCTTCAAAGTTCATAACCTTATGATCTTCAAGCTTGGTTCCTTTTATAGACTTCAAAAATATGACTATTGAATGACTCAAATGGTAACTGTACTTACTTGTTGTAGTGACTATTTTTCTGTCTTTTCTTTGTTGAGTCAGCGTACTATACTTTAAGTGAGAATTTTGAGCAACTTTCTCATCAGCAACCTTCTGATCAACTTTCTCAGCACATAACTTCTCATTGAACTTTCTCAGGAACATTCTCATCCAACCTTCTCAAGATTGAAAGACTTCAATTTTCTTCATCTTTCTAATTTCACCATCTTCCTTTTGATTTTTCTTGATGATTTGGATAGTAACCTCTTCTCTTACTGGTTTGAATTCCTCCTAAGATCAATCAATGTGGAAGTTTTTCATTTTCTTGAACTTTCTTAAAGTCTTCCCATGTTGAACTTTCTCATGTTGTTTAGGAACTTTCTCAGGTTATACTTGAACTTTCTCAAGTCAAAATTTAATCTTCTTAGCTCTTTTGTTAGTCATGGAAACCATCACCCAAGAGGGGGGTGAATTGGGTGATTAAAAATTTTTAAAACAACTTTGAGAAATTATGCATTTTGATATTTTCAATCAACATATGCAGCGGAAAAGGTATAACTATTAGAGATTTCTCAAATACCACTTGAGCTATAGGATAAATCAAGCAAATAAGCTAGATATCAAATTCAACTCAACCATATATAATTAAAGCACAAATGTAAATGAGATAAAGTTGAGAGAAGCAAACACAGTATTTATCCTGGTTCAGCCACCAACCACTTGTGGCCTACGTCAAGTCCTTAAGTAAATCACCTGAGATTTTTCACTATCACATCAAGCTTGAACAGGTGCTTGAAACTTTTACAAACTAGAGCACTCAACACACCTTGGGATACCTCATCCTTTGTGCTTGAGCCTCAACTTCAAGGGATATCTCACCCTCTTTGCAATAAATCAAATGGAGATTGAATGATAAACTCTTACTAGAGTAGATTACACAAGTTGAAGCTCTATAATGCTTTTTAAGAATATTTCAAATATTTACAAAAGTAAAACACAAATGAATTGAAAGATTGATTCTTGGATTAGTGCAATAAAAATGTGTTTCAAGTTGTTGGTTTGCCATTAAAGATGACCCAAGACATGTATTTATAGAGTATTTGATCAAAGGAGCCGTTAGGTGTAATAAATGGTAGCATTAAATGCTAAGAAACTAGCTGTTATGAGTTTTATGGGTCGTGTTATTCGAATAACCCTTTGGTTATTCGAATAAATCTTTAAAAACACGTTCTGGAACATTTTCTGGGGTGTGTTATTCAAATAACACATTCCTTATTTGAATAAACCACTCTGGTTTCAAAAATTAACTTTAAATAGTCATAACTTCTTCATTTTTCATCTGTTTAAAGCAAATGACCACTCATTGGAAAGATCTTTAAGTCTATTTTCAAATGAAATATTTCAGAACAAAACTCAAAGTAATTTAAAAGTTATAATAAAAAGAGTAACTAAATGTCAGTTTTGCAAAATTAAAACTTGACTATTTTTCATAGTTTTGAACTATCACCATAACTGGCTTTTTAAAACTTGTTTGTTGGGCATTTTAGTGTGTGAAAACCATTTGTAAAGATTTGAAAACATATTTAAGATATCTAGAAGGCTTCTTACATAAAGACCCTAAGTCCTATAAGTTATACCATTTAATCTTCCTTTGGACTTGGTCTTTAATATGTCTTTGTAGTTATCAAAACCTTCATGAGATAGGCATGCACATTCTCCTTGAGTTGAACATCATTGAGATCTTTGTTTTCTTGATGCAATGCTCACTCTTGGTACTTGGACTATCCTGCAAAGTATTACTCACTTAAACAAACATAGTTAGTACAAATTCATAATTCAATATCTTCATATGCATGATTTATAAATGTACAACTCTAATTAGTCTAACATGCATATAAGACTTTCATAAACATATCCAAATAAGACATTTATCAATTATTAATAGATTTGCTTTATATAAGATGCAACAAAGAACACTTTGCACATTTTTATTTAAATAGAGTCAAATCCAATATTAATTCATTATAACTCATATAAAGCATTATTGGATATATTATATAAAGAATGCCACACATATCTCATTGCATGATTGTTAAGTGAAATATAACTAGATAAAGTACCTAATCATGCATGATACAATATAATCTATTAAGAACATTTATATAGCATAAGGATCATTCTTTTTGTCTTGTATTTATCATCATCAAAACTTAATATATTAAACCATTGGGACAAACTTATTTCTACACTTTCTAATTACACAAAAAGCTTCGTTGAAACTTGTTTAGTCCTGAAAAACTTAATTATAGCAAGAATCACTCCATAAAGATTATGTTAAACTATTTTAAGCATTAAAAAGATTTAAACATAATTTTCAATGTAGTTGTTATAATCAAAACATAATATGCATTATAAACCACAAAAGGGCTTTGGAGCTTACATAGGTGATTCCAAATTTAGAAAGCTCCACGGACCAGGCTATCATTCTTCCTACAAGGTTGAGTTTGTGTAGCACTTGGTGGATGGATTGATCTGTCCTAACAACAATAGCGCGACACTAGAAGTATTGCTGGAGTCATCTTGCCACTATCAGAAGCACCAAAGCAAACTTCTCAATCTTCTAATTCCGTAACTCGAGCCCGTACAGGACTTTCCTAATACAGTAAAATAGTTGCTACCCTTATGGGATCTATCTAATCAGCACATAACTAATTACTTCTACATTAACAGAGAGGTAGGTGTACAAAGTCTCACCGTTCTCTGGTCTCGTTAAAATTGAGGGAGAAGCCAAAATGTTCTTAACCCCTGTGAAGGTGGCCTTGCACTCCAGAGTGCACTCAAAATCTTTCCCATTTTAAGTGGTTTGAAAAAGGGGGAGAGATTTGTGAGCGGCCTTCGCAAGGAAATGAGTTAAGGCTGTTATCTGTCCCGTCAGCTGTTGTACTTCTTTAATGCATTCCGGATTCCGCATGTTTAGCTTCGCTTGGTATTTGTCGAGGTTGGCCTCAATGCCACAGTTCGTTAACAGAAATCTTAGGAATTTCCCAGCCTGTACTCCTAAGGTCCATTTCTCTAGGTTCAATCTTATGTTATACTTTTGGTGTTCTGCAAAGACTGTCGACATCTTAAACATGATCGCTGGCCTCCGTTGTCTTCACAATCATGTTATCAATGTAGACTTCTAACATCCTGCTAATTTATTCATCAAAGACTTTGTTCATCATCCTTTGGTAGGTGACACTATTATTTTTGAGGTTAAAAGGCATAACCCGGTAGCAATAACTAGCCCTTTCTGTTATGAATGTCATTTTATCTTCATCATTCAGGTGTATAGGAATCTAGTTATAGCTGGAATAAGCATCCATGAATGATAGAAGGCAGAAGCTGAATAAGTTATCCACTAGCATGTCAATGTTAGGAAATGGGTAGAGGTCTTTTAGACATGCTTTATTCAAGTTTGTATAATTGACGCACATGCACCACTTCCCATTCTCCTTCTAACTAAGACCACATTGGATAGCTAAGTGGTGTAGGAAATCTCCCTGATAAAACTAGCATTCAAGAGCTCCTTTACTTGTTTTTCAATTATCTTCTATCTCTTTGATCCGACCTTTCTTTTTCTTTAGGAGACAGTTTTGGCATCCGACCTAATAAACAACTGGTGAGAGATGAAATTTGGGTCGAGTCCTGGCATGTTGGTAGAAGTCTAGCAAAAAGGTCCTTGTTTTCTTTAAGGAACACGATTAGTTGAGATTTTTCTTCCGTGTTCAACTTTCCTCCAATCTGAGTAACTTGGTCTGGCTTGGGGCCAAGTTGGATGGGCATGAGCTCTCTTGCAAGTTAAGAGTGTGTATCTCAAATCTCCTTCCTCACATCTTGTTCGGTCAAGAGGACATTGGGGAGGTCTGTAGTGGTCAAATTAGATGCACTTTAGGGGCCTTTGCTACTTTGAGGCTTTCGTTGTAGCATCTTCGCACCGTCACCTAATCCCCTTTGACCATGACAATTTCATTGTCCTTGTTTTGAAATTTCATAGCCAAGTGGGTGGTTGAAATAACTGCACTAAGGGCGTAGAGCGAAGGGCAGCCTAAGATTTTGTTATAGCTGAAGGGGCAATCAACAACTAATAATTTAACCTTTATTATTATAAAGAGAGACTTCTTTCCTAAGGTTAGATAGGTTTCCTAGTCTAAGGAGGAGTCCTTCCCCCAATCACAGAAGAAAGTCCCTAGTAAGAAATGAGCGCTAAAGGGAAAACTCACTCTGGGATAACAGGTAAAATCGAGATCACAGAGATTCCTAGGATTCGTCCCCCCATAATGATGACCATCGTCATGCCTAAGTCAACCAGACCATAAACATAATATTAGATTGATTTGCAGGCAATGGGGTGTCCAACAATGTCAGGAAGAAACCCCACTATGCAGTCTTAAGTGTGGCCTTCTATCTGATCTTTAAGACGAGATCAGGAACATAGAAAGCTCCGCTTATTTCCTTTTTCAATGAGGATTACAAAAACCTTTTGTTGGAGCATAATGACCCATTAGTCATCTCTAGGGTCATTAGCAATGTCGAGGTCCCGAATTCCCGTTGATTAGGGAAGTTTGATGGACATCATGTTTATGGACCTTTACAAGAAGCTGGACTTCTTAGACAAATAGCTTATCTAGTGCACCAGAGAGCTGATTGGATTCACCAATGATAAAATCACTCCAACAGGATACATTGAAACCTATCTAACCTTGGGAAAGAAGCCTCTCTTCAAACCTGGTTGCAATATATGGCCCTTTTGTGATGAATATTGTTTTATCTTCATCATCTAGGTGTATAAGAATCTAGTTATAGCCAGAATAAGCGTCCATGAATGACAGAAAGCGGAAGTCGGATGAGTTATCCACTAGCATGACAATGTTGGAAATTGGGTAGGGGTCTTTTGGACATGCTTTATACGATCCTGGTTTTGTTTGTTGTTCCGAGGTGAGTCTTCCTTTTGGTGCTCATTTCTTACTAGGGACCTTCTTTTCTAATAAGGGGAAGGACTCCTTCTCAGACTGTAACTTGTCTTCCTATAATTTTAGGATTCACACTGATTCTTATTCCTAGATTGGTGGACACCCAAATGACCATCTCGGATAAGAGATTCAATCACGTCCTAGAGACAAACACAGTCCTCCGTGTTGTGTCTATGGCTGTTGTGGAACTCACAATGCTTGGATTTGTCTTTCTGCGCATGCTTCTTCAGTGGGGTAGGCTTAGGAACATATAGGAACTCAGTGTTCATTACCTCTTGGTAGATCTGAGCTCGGGGAGTGTTAAGAGGTGTATAGCCTTGATATCTCCCTTTTGGTGGTGGCTTTGAGTTTTGTGGTTGTGAGGGGACCTAGACTAACTTCAGCTGTGTATTCTCACATTTTTCTAGGTTCTTCCTAGCTTTGATAACGTCCTCTGCATTGATGTATTTTTGTGCCCTCTCTCTGAATTCATCCATTATGAGGATCTCCTTTTTCGTGAGGGAGAGAAAGAGTAGGCCTTGGAAGAGCCCTTCCTTGATGTAATGCAAAATCAAATCTCTGGTCCTAGTCCTTGATGTTTAGGGACTCTTTGTTAAATCTAGCAATATAATCCTGGAGAGACTACTATTTCCCTTGTTTGACATAGGTCAAGCATGAAATAGATTTCAGATGCACTTTGCTAGTGGTGAAGTGCAGTATAAATCTCAAGGACAAGTCATCCCAGTCTACAACAAATCTCGGAGGGAGGGTAGTAAACCATCTTAGGGCAGCCTTTTTAAGATAGGGGAAAAGTGCGGCATATGAGAAAATCATTCCCTCCACCAAACATCATGGATGAAACGTAAACGTCTAAGTGCTCTTGGGGATCTGTCATACTGTCATATGCCTTAATGTTCACCTAGTACATGAACCTCCTAAGGATCTCGAACGCCATCAGCTTGTTCGAGAAAAGTTGTCCTTGTTGAGCAAGGGTCCCCTGCCTACCGAGTTTCGTGGCCCTTGAACTTTTGGCCTCACGGTTACTGACACATGTTGGATCCCTGCGTTGATTATGTTCTTTTCTCAGAGGCCAGGTTTTGTCCTCTCATTCTATATAGACAGATCTCTCCAATTCCGCCAGATGCCTATTTTGTTCCAGTGGCCTCTCATCTTGACAACGAATCAAGTCCACCATCTCACGTTGAGATAGTTCATAGGGCAAGGACTCCTACTGTTGTGAGGTGAGATCTTCCTCACGTGCCCCAAGTGTAGCAACGCCGGGATTTGCTCTCTGATAAGTCTTGAGGGTGCAGCTTGAGAGTCTAGCTGTTGTTTAGCAGGAATCCGCAAAGGGGGAGGACAAGGCCTCTCATTGGAGAGAGAGGCCTCTTCCCCAATCCAGGATTAGCCGCTGCTAGTTGGTTGCAGACAATGGCTAACACACGACGTTGGTTGGCAATGGGTTGATTGTAAGCAACAGAAGCATGGTGCTAGCTGGTGATAGGTGGGTTTTGTGTCGTGGAAGCACGTTGTTGTCTCGTGTTTACCGTGGTGGTGATGGTGGTGGTGGAAGTAAGAGTTTATCTTTCCCATAAATGGTATCAATGTTATGAACGGGTCATATGAGTTTACTTGAAAGGATTTTTGGTGGGTTGATGGTGGTGTTTTCCTCTTTGGTGCAGTGGGCAAAACGGTGGAGCAAAATGGTGGTGTACTTATAAAATGCACTCTGACGCCTAAGTCAGGTTATGCACTGAGAAAGAGTGTTCAAGGTTCCGAGAGATACTTGAGTGGTTTAGCCTGATATTTGCAAGGGGGCATTGCTTAATTGTTAAGTAGGATAAGGATAAATTCTAATTTGAATTGTCATTGATGAGTAGTTATGACTATTAAGGAGATCTATAATGACTCCTCTAAAAAAAAATCTTTCAAAATATACATATTTAATATTAAATAAATTGCTTATCATAAGCACTAAGAATTACTCAGTTCTTTTTCAATGAATTATCATCATCGTAGAATTACTCATCATTAGAGTTGTCAACATAGGTCGGCCCATCCTAATAAAAAGTACAGGTTGAGCTAGAAAAATTTATATCTAAATTTGATTTGACGTTACCTGACCCAAAATCGAGTTGACTTGCTTTTGGTCGAGTCAGCTCGTTGACTTAAATTTAATTATTTTTTAATTTAATAATATATACTTAAAAGAAAATTATTATTTTTTTGTTTAAAAAATTAAAACACAATTAACAATTAAATTAATTATTTAATTTATTTATTATTAATAAAAAATTAAATAAATCAATTTTTTTATTTTTTATTAATTTAATTTTTTTGAAAATTAAATTTATTATTTAAAAATAATAATAATTATCAAACTGAATTAACAAAATACTAACTCAATCTATATTTAACCCTACTTGACCCAGTACAAAAATCACTTGCCGACCCATTTTGTCTAGAGGTTTATTAATTATTACCAACCCGCTTATTTTTTATTAATTTAACCCATTTTTATTTTCAAAATAACTTACCGCATAACCCATAAAGCGAAAAATAATAGGTTGGCCGTTATCGAGTTGAGTTAAAAAAGTATTACAAATTAATCACATTAGTTATGTTTGTGATATTTTTATGGGTATGATCTTAAATTTATTTTATTTATTTTATTTTTTTAATCTCATAAATTATAATTTTTCTATTTTTAAATTTTTATGATTTTTTTATTATTTTTTATACATTTTGTTTTGTTTTGTTTTTAGAATCAACTATTTACTTTTTTTTTTTTTTCTTTATGCGGATTAACCCGCTTACAAAATCACTTGCCGACCCATTTTGTTTGTCCATTTTGTCATATACTCATCACATGCGTTCAACGAAACGAAAGGCCAGAGCCCGAGCCTGCAGATGAATAGGAAATACTACGTGGCATCCTATTGTTGGTAGATTAGGGATATCGGTCTCACGGTCAGTTCAATCGTTCTCTATTATTGCGCGGAAAGGAATAAGTAGTAGTTATGGTGACCCATGCTAGGTTGGCCAAACAATGCCCACCCTCACATCCTCACAATTACTCCAACCGTAAACACATTAGATAATTTCAAAAACGTGATAAATTCACACAAACAATAATTATTATTAATTCATCATTTTTTAAACTGTAAATTTTAATGTTATGTTATTTAAATATATTTCTACAAAATCTATCACAAGTCAAAATAATACTTCATTTAGTTGACTTACATCATGAGTCATTAATTGGTAAATTCATAATCATATCACATTCTCCACAATTCTTTTTCAACTACAGCGAATCTCAACTATTGAAAGTATTTTTTTTTATGATAAAATACTAAAAAATGTGATTTGATGAGTTTCAATTAGTATTTTTAAAATTCATCCTACCAAATCGGTTAGATCAATTAAATTGTAAACTAGTCATGTTATTGATTCTAATTTACTTAAAAAATTGATGAGCAGTTAAATAACCGAAATATTATAAAAAATAAAAAAAATCGATGAAAGTTAATGAACTGACCAATTGAATAAGTTGATTTCAATTTAAAATTTTTAATTAATTTTTTTAAAAAACTTATAAACTTATAATATTAACAATTTAATCACCAATTAAATCAATTAAACTATAAACTGTTCACATCATCATTTCAACGCTTCAACCAATTTTAAAAATATAGTTTTCAATCATTAAATTACAACTGCAGGTGGTGGAGTTGTTTTTCAAACTCTGGGGGATCCTTTTCTCTTGTAACCAAATAGTATTAGGTAACTTTAAATTATAAGACTATTAGAAAATCTCAATAGATTATTGTATATATATATAATATAGTATCTGTCTTTTTCATCGTTTATACGTACACATATATACGTACATATAAGTTTAAGATTTATCGCCCTTCTTTTTCTTAAGTATCATATATCACTTTACTCACATGCTTTAACATATGGAGATTGAATTATTGTTTGTTTGGTATATCTTGTAAATTATACAGACCAAACCCACGGCTAACTGCAGTACTCTCCATTCCCCATCGCTTTTAAGTGAGTACATTGTATTTGCAACTGGAATCACATATTGTGGAGGTCAAATTTAGCTAAGCATGGGGACCACAAACTAGTAGACCTATAACTTCCTTATAAATGGAATCATGCAGATCATATAATGCGACATCACTAAGCTGGACCTAATTATCTAACCCTGTTTTTGGTACTTGATAGTCCTCTTCTCATGTGTAGTATCCCTGAAGCTTTATCATTAAATATTCTCCCTGTTCTGGCTAATTTTTAAGAATAGAAATAAGTATATAATTATGGGAAGGAAAAAGTGGATGATGTAAATAATAGAAAATGAGAATCTTTAAGATGCATGGTACGCCATCTCAATAATTAGGGCACGTAAGAACTCATCCACTAGCTAGTTGGTTGCATTATTGGTTTCAACTTTGATGCTGACCATTATTCAACGACTTTTTAAGTTTCTCTTTTTGCAAATACTAGTCCGAGGAAGAGAGAAGAATTGTCTTTGGTCCCGATAAACAAGTTTGCAATGTACGAGTTGTCTTATATTTGTCACATTCACGTTCAGGCACAGAACATAGGCCCTAGGCACGGATAAGTTATTATCTTCAAATCACCAATATACTAATCTTGATTCAAAACCGATATCGGAGTTGATCTTTTATATATTTTCTTTGTTTCAATAATGCAACAATCACCTACCTATTCATCTATTTTAGTCCCTATAATAATAAGAGATTGGCGAAGATGAAAATTTGTTTACCTTAATGATTGTTAACTATATATGTCCTTATCACCTACACTTTTTCCCCTTGCCTATGGTGCCCTTCCACTTCCACAAATAAAAAGAAAGATATCAGAAACTCTAATGGGAATAAGCATTCGAATCGTGACCTTTGAACTAGCTACCAAAAAGAAAGTCTTTTTTTTTTTTTTTTTACGTCTATACAAGGTTGCACACACGTATATAGGATATAGTTAGGTTTTTATTTGAGTTATTATTTGATATATTGGTGAAGGCTCAAATAGTTATATTAGTGGCTTAAATTTCATGATTTTGACTTTTAAACTAACTAATATGTTTTAATACAAATTGTTTTTTTTTTTTTTTATATATAAAATATGATTTTAGAGCATGAAGTCATAAGAGAAGTTGAGTCAATGAACAAGATTAATTGTAAATAATGCTTTTAGTTTATCTACTTGTATCGCTTTTTGTTTTTTCAAATGCATAATCATAACAGTACAATTTAACATTAGCCAGATCATCATAAAAAATAACCTTTGTGTAGTATATATATATATATATATATATATATATATATATATATATATATATATATATATATATATATATATATAAAAATATATCAATTGAGAGGAATATTTATTGTAAGAGGGTGAGAGGAGTGAGTCTTTACTATTAGATCTTCATACGAAATTGTCAAAATTAAAACATAAATGCATGTGACTTTTTTAAGTGGTCACATGACATTTAAGTAACTTTTAATCTTGACCATCCATATATGGTTGTATGGTCAAGATTCACTCCTCTCACTCTCTCACAATAAACACTCTTCTCACTAGAAATGTCCCATATATATATATATATAACCCCTACATAAAACAAATTTTGGATGAGTCCTTTTGTTCATACAATCACTTTCTCTTACTTTCTTCTTATATTTTCGTATTATTAGATATTTTCATTTATTCACTTTCGTATTATATAGAATGCCAATCCAGCAAGTAAGTGTGATTTAGATCGAAATGAATTGGATGCCAATCCGGCACTGCCACTCATGTAGGTCCCTGGAAGTTCATCTTTCATTATAATTCTTATAGACCTCTGGTTACTCTCATTGTCTAGGTGATGGCACCATATCAAGTTTTGGGGGAAGATTTCTGTATGGGAAATGTCTCCTTCCGAGAAGCCTTTGTTTGACTCTACAATCTTTCTACTTTACATAATTCTCTCATAAACAATTTTAACCTTTTCAGGGTCTTATTTTAAATTGCTTTTAACAAAAACTTAAGCGATACAGTAATAAACGTTTTTTTCATAGAAAATTTATATATTATTTTTTTAGTTCAAATTATGCATACAATCTAATAGCTATACAAACATACAAAATGTCACTATCTTCTATGACTAGATACAATATTTTTTTTTTCTCCCTTGAGATGTCTCTACACCCGGCTTTGAGTGTGGGATTCAAACTCCTATACTGTAAATAAAGTCTACCCAATAATAGCTTAGGTTGCCAATTGAGCACCATAAATCTCACATGCTTAGCAATCAAGATTTTTTAAATAATAATAATAATAATTGAAGTGTATAGTATACTCAACTATTGATTGTTCTTTTCGCGGTAACATTTGGATCAAAATTTATGATTAATATTAGTTAATGAAGTTGTTTAAGATAATTACTAAGTACGCTATTCTTATGGTGAGAAAATGAAATGGAAAGCATAGTGCAGTGGCAAAGTCCAGAATCATATGGAAGGAAAAACAAGGGTGAAGGAAGATTGATGAGTCTATACTGCACCAACGATTGGGTGTCTCAGATCCGATTGAATATGTTTTTTACTAGCTGTACCAGATGCAAATGTTCTCTCAAAGCATATATTATATTTAATCCAACGGTTCAAAAACAGCTAGTTGGTGCTACTTTATATAATTAGTGCTTCATAAAATCTATATATAATTGCATGATTGCTTGTTAATACGTTCATATATCTTCTTTAGTTCTGTACATTTGTGAGTTATCAAATGATACTATTCAGTGCATTACTATGAACTAATAAATCAAATAGGAGCTCTATAAATATGGGCTCTAGTAGGTAGGGGTGTTAGCTAGGTGAGTTGGGTGGGTTTTGCATAATTTCTTAATCCGACCCGTTCAATAGAGTAGTATGTTGTGTTGGGTCGAGAAGTTTTTTTTTTGCTCAATATGACCTAATTCGATATGCTCAAGAGTAAGTTAAATTGAGTTGAACCCGTAGGTCCTATATATGTTTGAAAAAAAATTCCTTAAAAAAAGTTAAAATACGAAATCAAAAATTCGTTATACATAACATGCATAATATAAACATAGCAAGTCAAATATTAATTCTCATAATCGATCTTAAACAAATATAATAAGTCTCAAATAAGCAAAATACATATAAGTGCATAACAAGTCTTACTAATTTAAGTCTGGAATAAACTAAACTAAGATAATAGGTCTCAATATTCATAAATAATAAATTACTCTAACCAATTAAAGTTAATGTCATCACACATACCATGTGGATTGACACAATCAATAACTTCATTCTATTTTTTCAAGATGTTGCAGTTCTTAAAATAAGAAGTTAAAAATTTAGATTTTTTATTTGAGAGACTGTGAATTCGGGAATCAGCAACCGAAATGGTGATTAGTGAGAACGAATATACTGTCTGTGTATGAGCGCTTTTGCCTTTTTGTTAGACTTCAAAGTGAAATGACGTCATTCCTCTAGATAGGCCTTTTTTTCAGTTGTCGTTTAATTGCGGCTAAACAACTTTTTAACTGTGACTAAACGAGTTGTTTTTAATACACACACACACACACACACACACACACACATATATATATATATATTAAAAAGAGTGGGTGGGTTGGGTACCAATGGATTGGACATTTCAAAACCCAGTACCCGACCCACAGATAATAGATTAGAGGAATTTTCCAACCTGACCAAACCTGCTGTTAGTGAAACAAGGCTTGAGAGTGGGGTGAATCAAGCCCTTTAAAAGTTTAGTCCTACGAAACAAACTTGAAAACACAACTTTGCACACAAATTAGATAACTATGAGTTACGATCAGGCAGCTTATGTTACGTGAATTCAAAATTTAAACCAGTAATAGAAATAGAGTATAACAACAAAATAAAAGAGAGAAAGGGAGTAAGAGCTTGAACAATGGATTTTTATACTAGATCGACCCTAATGCGGAACCTACATCCAGTTCCCACCCAAGGTGTGATTTTCCATTATCAAACCCAAGTGTTCTTTGATTCTCTAGCCTCTTCAAGTTAGTTACAAGTAGTTTTTCTTCAACCCTAGCTTCTCCAAGCTAGCACTGAGTAGTTTTCTTCAACCCTAGCCTCTCCAAGCTAGACATCAAGTAGTTCTTTTCAACACTAGCCTCTCCAAGCTAGAAAACAACAACACCCACACAAGGATTTTACAAGAAAATAGAATATAAACTTAAAATTACTTAATACAAAGAGTGCATATGCCAATGTAAGCACAACTCAAGAATACAAGAGAATGATCTACTAAAAGCACAAATTTAACTCTTGATTTCTTCCGATTTTTGTTTAGTCCTTTCTATCTTCTTTTCTCTTCTATTTTTCTACACATGAAGCCTTTCTTGCAGTTGATATTTGTAAGCAAGAGGAGGTGATGACATATTGGTTCTTTTCCACACATTACAAGGGCAATTTTGAAAATATCTTTGACCTTTGTATGAAAGAGAATGTGTCATTTGCAACACCCCTTTTTCTCAGTAATCGCGAAGAAGGAACGTCACACTATGATACTTTGAAACATAAAGTGTAATAAAATAAACTGCGAAAAATGGTAATTGTTTTTAAATTCGTTGACCTGGTTCATTTTATGGTTATTTAAAAATTCCTTTACAAATGTCACAATATTTTATTTTGTTTAATTTAATCTAAATCATTACCAAGTAGAGTCGAAAGAGTTAATTTAAAATCTATTACGTAGAGAAATAATAATTAGAACAGTCGCAATGAAAGGAATTCGACATAAGGTAAATCATACACAATATATATATATATATATATATATATATATATATATATATATATATATATATCCATACTTATATGCATAAGCCTGTTTAGTTACATTTCAAAATATACAAAAAGTAAAGATGTACCCACCCAAAGTTATACAAATATACCTCAGCATGTACAGCAAAACGTCAGGCTTCCCAAAAAGATAGACGGTTAGCCATCAGTAGCTACCAATAGTATCAGCTCCTAAGACTAACGAGAAGGGACCGTAGAAGGGACTGTAGAAGGGTCCTCCTCAGGGTCCTCTTCATCCGATGAAACATCCATCGGAGCGACAGAGCAATGGCAGGAGCCCGAGCAGTGGACAAAAAAGAGTTATCACGTGGGGTGTAGTACATGTCAGCCCACATGTCCCTAACGGGCATGTAAAACTCCAACCAAATAAAAGCATGAAAATCTAAAATAGAAGCGTCATAACAACCCCATGCCAAGGACATCGTCAGCTCCCTATGGTACACGCAACGGTCCGTCTGCACATTAATGTGCCAGCAGTCAGGGCCTCTCTGAAAAGTGATTCGTGTATAGCCCAAAAATCAGCGAGGGCGCGACATCATCCTCGATAACTTCAATCGTAATCTGGCCAGAAGCCTGGAAACTCAAGAGCTTCCTTGTCTTCCTCACGAACGTCTTCTCAAAAGTACACAATCCGATGGAATACAAAAATAGAGAAAGTACAGAAAGAGGTGAGACACCCAGCTTTCAGTACCAAAATGGCAGCAAAAAAACAATATGGTGCTGGACGCCCACATATAACACAGTTCATACATTTAATCACAGCAATATTAAATTTAACAGTAAAGGCAGAGCAATTAATTGTAGTAATTGCAATAACAGGCAATCAACAATAATATTCCCAACAGTCAACAGTACAGATAATCGAACAATCATTACAGTAATAAGAACAATTATATTTGCAGTTATAAATGTTCATGCTCAATGAATTATGTGACCGACAATTCAGAATGTAAAGGGTACCGAAATTCCTACTCCATGGAGCTAGACATAAACATTTTTCAAAGTGAATGATCAAGGAGTAATGTTAGTATATCGTTAGCCTTAAAAATATAGTGTGCTTTATCTCATAAAAACGTTTGCGCAATTAGCTTATACATGACACCTCGACAGTTGATTTGGATATAGGACAACGTCTCAGTTAGGATCGTCGGTGTGTCGCATTGGTCTATCCTATGGCCCCAGTGGAGCTACCACTGTCTATTGTGAGACACCCACACCCCGACGCCCCCAGGGCCAACCACTATGACCATACGCTTAGTCTACTCGCACCTGCACAAGGGTGTTATTCAAACTCCTAAGCACATATGACCTTTCTAACAGTGTCCAACGGACAACACATATGCATGACGACTCAATTTCAATCTTGCATGTTCATTAATGATGCATTCATCATAGGCATATCACAATGGTGTATAAACACACACACACACACACATATATATATATATATACACACACACATACATATTCATTTCCCAACATCATTACATCATGACAATCTCAAGTACATAATCAACAAGTATTTAACCCATATAGGGATTCATAACAACATATAAACAATTCTTAATATCGATACGTAATCATACATAGCTTATCAATTCTCACAAGTACATATCTTGGATTCACTCTTTCAAAGTCTTAAACTTTGGTCAATTATGAAAATTATAGGGTAAATCACCCTTCAAAACCGTGGCCATCTAAATGTCATTATCCACTTTAATTCTTTCACTTCATTAAGAATTATGCAAGTCTCTAAATCTTAGATTTCCAAAGATGCACCAAGGCATCATTTAAACCTAAATTTTCTCTCTAAAACCCTAGCCCTCTCTAGGTTTCCAAGTTTCAATTTTCCACCACATTATGCATTAGTTAATTTATATCTAATCACTCACATTTCATTTCACACAAAATCAATGTAATTCCTTAATTTCCAATGCCAAAACCGTGGCATCAATTTGGGGTAATAAACCCTCAAAGTTTTTCATTCATCAATTTTATTGTTATCATTCAACACCTAATTTCATAAGCTTTATGTATTTGTGTACAAAACAAATTCACAACCCAAAAATTCCCTCAAAACTGTGATCACCATGTTAGGGTAGGAACCTCCAAAATTTCCATTTAGCAACCTTAACATGATCAACACATTTAACATTCCCAATGTACTCAAGATCACCGATCAAAATTTAGTCAAATCCAAGAACACATAAATAAGCAAAAATCACAAACAACATGAACATACAAGGGTTCCCTCACCACCATTATTAGTTGAAGTGAGTAGTCTCCCTCTTACCTAAGGAAGAACAATGAAAATGACCTCCTTCAAGGCCCTTGAGGATTCGGTTTCAAGGCTCCAAGAACCCTAGGAATTTTCATCATCAAGAATCAATGTTAAGCATGGAAAAGAATGGATTCATGGTCAACAAAGAGGCCATGGAGCACGAAAATGAAGAGAAATGAGAAGAAAAATCAAAACTTTACCTTAAAGCTTGAATCTTTACCTTGGAAGACAATAGAGAAATGTTGGATTTTTGAAGAAACTTTCTAAAGGAAAGGTGTAGAGAAGATGGAGGGGAGTATGGAAATGATATTTGTGAAGAGAAAGATGAAGAAAAATGGTGGAGGATGGGGCTGCAAAACCATGGCTATGGAGGAGGTGTAGAGAGAAAGAAGAGCAAATGAAGAAGATGAAGTTTTAGAGAGAGAAAGTGTCTTGGAGAAGTGAAATGATTTTGGGTATTTTGCATTAAGTGAGGAGGCAAAATTTTTCCTCCTTTGACCATGCATTGTCGCGGCTTCAAGGGGAGAGAATGGAGAGGTCTTTTGGCTTCCCATGCAAGCCAAGGGCAAGGTGGTCTTTTTGGGCCAAAGCTTCTCAAAGAAGCTTCTTAATTAGGGTACAAAATTTGAATTAAAGTGAGCTTGATTAGACATAAAGTAAATTGCATTAGGATAATGTGATAGGGTTTTTATTACATACAATTATCCAATAGATAATTTCTACAGTCGACAGAAGTCAGTATTAATTTATCTGACGGATGAAATTTATACAGCGTTTTGTAATTTATCTATTAAATTTTCTCGAAAAATATGAAACCTCGTAAATCGTGTCCAGCCTCGGGTTTAGTAAGATCCCCCGTCGAAGTTTCCACAGATCAAGGTTCTCGGAAAAAATATTTCATTTTTCCTGCTCTGCTCAGTTTGTACGTAAAACGAGAAATAATATTAAAATATTCCTCGTTCTCAAAAAAATCTAGAAAATTTCAAAAAATTACAAATATTAAAAAATGAACATTTATGATAAAAGAAATAAATTTTGGGGTGTTACATCATTAGTCCACAACTGTAAAACTTGTCCTTTTAAATATTTCTAACTGTTGAAGACTTGTTCAAACCATTTGCAAAGGTTCTGGAACATTTTGGAAACATTTGTGTAGTGTTGTACTTGTGTTAGCAAATCAAACGTATCAGCCAACTATTTTTGTTGATCAGGCACCTAATTGAGACCATTGTTCTTCATCAACTGCTTGCAAATTTTGATAAGCATCTGATTGCACCAAATAGTAGATCGTCTCTGAGCATTGCTAATTTCTTTCCTCAAGCATCCTCAATGTTTAAATATGATTGCATTCCTCTCTTTGATCTTCTTAAAGTCTTCAAGTCTTCATAGGTTGGACTACTTCCTTAGGAATCTTCTCAACTTCCACTATGCATTCTTAATCATTCTCTTGGCTTTTTTCAAGATATGTGCAACAACTTGCAGCTCTTCTATGATATTTTTCAACAATGAATCTGCATATAAGGACTTTTAACCAAGATCAAGCATGATTATCAAAGTCATGATAAAATATGTTTGTTATCATCACAAAGTATAGACCAAGTTAGAAACCTTGGGCCAACAATTTCCCCCTCGATGATGATAAACATTTTTCTAAAGATAAGAATGAATATCAAAGAAACATATTTTCAATAAAAAGAAAATCTCCCCTTGAATTTAGTAACTCCCCCTTACAAAAACAATAAATGCATACCATTGGGGATATTAAGATATTTTCTTCTTTAACATTTTAAGAACTTCATTTTCTCCCCCTTTGGCATCGTCAAGAAAGTGTTCAAGAGTAGTTTTTCTTATTTTCTTGTCTTTTGCTCATTCCTCCCCCTGAGTTTATGAACTCCTTATCCTGGTCTTTCTCCATTTTTTGGCATCAATCAAGGGAAGTTTATATTAGTAGCAATATGATAATGGGGATTATAGCAAATAAGATTCACATTATACAAATATGAAATCTTAATCTTTGAATAGATTATATCATAGCAAAAAGATAACATAACCATCATAGAATTTGTAAAACACATATCTAAATGCAACCAACATTCCAAAATGAAAAAGTTTCAAATAGATATGAGATTTAGTTCAAAAATAGGGCATGGGTTTTACAAGAAAACGGAATATAAACTCACAAAATCAATCAATACAAAGAGTGTATATGCCAATGTAAGCACAACTCAAGAATACAAGAGAATACTCTACTAAAAGCACAAATTTAACTCTTGATTTCTTCTAATTTTTGTTTAGTCCTTTCTATCTTCTTTTCTTTTCTATTTTTCTACACATGAAGCCTTTCTTGCAGCTGATATTTGTAGGCAAAAGGAGGTGGTAGCATATTGGTCCTTTTCCACCCATTACAAGGACAATTTTGAAAATATTTTTGACCCTTGGCATGAAAGAGAATTGTCATTTTAAATATTTATAATAATTAAGACTTGTTCAAACCATTTGCGAAGGTTTTGGAACATTTTGGAAACATTTGTGTGGTGTTGTACTTGTGTCAGCAAATCAAACATATCAACTAGCTATTCTTGTTGATCAGGCGCCTGACTGAGACCATTGTTCTTCATCAGCTACTTGCAAATTTTGATACGAATCTGATTGCACCAACTAGCAGCCTGTCTCTGAGCATTGCTAACTTCTTTCCTCAAGCATCCTCAATATTTAAATATGATTGCATTCTTCTCTTTGATCTTCTTAGAGTCTTCATGTCTTCTTAGGTTGGACTACTTTCTTAGGAATCTTCACAACTTCCATTATGCATTCTTAATCATTCTCTTGGCTTCTTTCAAGATATGTGCAGTAACTTGTAGATCTTCTATGATATTTTTCAACTAATGAATTTGCATATAAAGACTTTTAACCAAGATCAAGCATGATTATCAAAGTCATGATAAAATATTTTTGTTATCATCACAAAGCATAGACCACATTAGAAACCTTGGGCTAACACCTGCGAACCCAACCCAACCTACATTTTTTAGATTGGGTTGGGTCAAAACCTATGGATTCGTGGGTTGACCTAACCTGCTTGACACCCATACCAGTAGGCACCATTATACTTTGGCACTTGCATAAGATGCCTCTAGTACTAAAAAATTGAAGGCCACACATAATCAAATGACATAAAGTAGGTTTCTCCTTAATGCAACTAAGTGCGTATTTGTGATAACTGTGAAAATTTGATTATTTTAATATTCGATTATTATATAAAAACTTTTTGTTATAATCGATTATAATAGAATCAGTTTTATGTTTGGATATATTAGCTGAAAAACGATTTTAAGTTAATATGTTTCGTTTGGATAGTATATAAAAGTCACTTTTATGCATTAAATTACCAAAATAAGTATAAAATAATTAAAAAAGTTATTTGATTGAAGACAAAATGGTATTTATATCTCAAAGTGTAAGGAATAATCTATAATATAGAATCATAAGCGAAAATTTTAACATTATTAAAAAAGGTTTTTATAATACATTGAATTTCGTGTAAAAGTTAAAGCTTATTTTGCCAAACATGTTATAATACTATTGAAATAATTTTTTTACAAAAAAAAGCTATTTCAAAATGAAATAATCGTTCTCAAACACGCTCTAAATATGACACTCACGAGGGATACTCTGAAAAAGTGATTTTAGATCTTTGATTTGAGGGGTTTGAAGCATGCATGTCTAGTCAACATTTTGAAAAGAGTAAAGAGTCATTCATATGATATATGAAAACAGTGAGTGAGTGAGTATTCTAGATATTCAAACAACATTTTTGTTATGAAAAGATTGACCTAGAAATAATTAATTCGGAACTCGTGAGTTACATTGATGCCACGATAATGTGTTTATGGACCTAACATCAAATATAAATAAAATGTGGTTCACACATAAACAAACTCTGAGATGTCATGTTACTTTTTGGTACAAGATTGGTCCATGCATGCTTTCTTTTTTTTTAGGTATGAATTAAGTAGGGAATCATTTTGCACATAGTCCTACCTAAAATATCTTACTGCTTTTTCAAAGAAAGAAAGACAATTAATGCAATTTTTCTTTGGTTTTTAACTTTGAATTAATTCACATAAAATTATCTATGAGGATTTTATTTTTCTCTCTCACTTCCTCCACATTTAATGTTGGATATCATTAATACTACAGCATTATAGTTATATCTTTCACATCCTTTTATTTTACCTAACCATTATTAAAACATCTGCATTTTCCTTTAAAGCCATGTCGATACACAAGCTTTTCTCAATCACATCTCATGGAGCTATATAGGGAGAGTTTTCTCTCCGGAGTATTGTATCATTGATGATGTGGGTGTCATATAGTGCACATAATATTTATGGCAGGCAGCACACTTAAAATATGTGTCAAAATTACATTAAGTTTTATGTGGGTCTCACTCATGATTGTGATGTGCTGACTATTGACATTATGCCCATACAATTCTCTATACACGCAGAAAAAAGATTAAAGGTCTTTAACACGTCTAATCCGCCTTAAAAAAGTCAGCTATATAAAAAGATGTAAACATTTGAGCAAATATATATAATACTATATAGGAGTAGTTTATATTATTACTATTTAAAAATAGTTTTTAAATTGGAAATTTCAAATTTTGGATATAAAATGCAGTAGTATAAATTAGATAGTATTGCTAACTTCCTTCCATTTTTTTTTTTTAAATTGACAACCTTCACCTTTTTAATTTGGACAAATAAACTAAATTTTTTTTATAAATTAATTTGTCTTAAGGGTATTTTATTAACTTAGAATTGTCAAATTTAATAAAGAAAGAGAATACTAACACAAAACTTAATTAATAATGAGCGAGAATTTGACTCTTCTCATTAAATTAAAAAAAGAAAAGTAAAAAATAAAAAAATTAATTAACTTATAAAAAATTACATATTTAATTTAATAAAAACATTTGTGAGATAATTTCTTAAAATATTAAAAGAGAAATGTTTTATCCTCTTACCCAATTATCTTACTAATCCTCCTAATTATTAAATAAAAAAAGTATTGAATACTTTTTATATTCTCAAGACATTAAATGTATTTACTTTTTTATTTAATACTTTCATCATTTAATATTAAAAGATTATTATGAAGAACTTGTAGGATATATCATTACTCATATTAAAAATGTATTAAATAACAAATTAATTAATTATAATCAGCACTATGTCTATTATCTAACGTGTTCAATTCTTTTTTATTCAATTTTTTTAATTTTATTTTATATGTTGTATTTTTTTACCCATTTTATTTTTTATTTATTGAATTAATTCATATACTAGCTATTATAAAATATTTTAATATAAAAAATATATAATAATTAAAATTTAAAGAGTATAATTAATAATAAAGTCATATTTTCTCTTTTCATTACAACTGAATATAAGTATTCTTTTTTTTTTAATTGAAATCACCTTCCATTATTATCTTTCTTCATTAAATAAGTTTATTTGAATTATTAGATAAAAACATAATCAAAGACCCAATTTTTATATAAAATCATAAATGAACAAAATATCAATAAATTTAAATTGTTTTTAAAATAAAAATATGGGATTTTTTAGCTAGAAACCTTATCCAAATGAAAGTAATTTTTTTCCTCTAAAATTATAATGTTAAACAATATAATGTTTAGTTTTAATGACTCCTAACATAACAGTTGCTAGTTCATGTTTTTCTTTTATATTAAATCTCGAGACTTTAAAATTACATCTTCTTGAATGATAACACACACCTTAAAAATCTTCCCATACTTAGTATTTTCTATTTCACATATAAATATAATTTTAAGGTGACAAATATAAATTAGTAATATTTCAATATCTATCAAATGCGAGATTTTTTCAATTGGGGGTATTCATCAAATCGATAAGATCTAATGAACTCGAAAATCTAAATCAAATAAATTAAATTGATTTATTTTGGTTCAAGCATTTGGGTTTAATTGGGTTTGATTAAACTTGACCTCTAGTGGTTCGGGTTTCAGTTTTAGTGCTTTGAAAGCTAATGACCTGAAACCCGACCCATTAGACCTAACTAAGTCTTTTTTTTTTTAAACCCACAATGCTTTGTGTTTTAACAACTATCCTAATCCCCCATTTCACTCAAAACCCTCAAGTCCCCTCCTCATTTGTGCTTTAGCAGAGAGAGCAACCACACCCATTGGTGTACACATATGTTGTTGTTTAGTCGTTCCTGTGTGCCAGCAGCCACAGTGTCAACCTGTGTCGCCATCCACTCGTCCCTATGCGCAAGCAGCCACGCCGGCCACCTATATCGTTGTCCACTCATCCCTGTGCAACTTCGACCCAGTGCTACAATCCTGCCAATGTGACACTTGTTTGAATCTTTGACCCTACTAGTCTCTTGCTTGTTCAAGTGTGAGCATGTGAATGTGCTATGTGATTTACTCATCTATTGAACTAGTGCTTTGCCTTTATGATTGATTATTGTGTATGGTCATATGTTACTCTTACTCTATGATGTATTTTCCTTAAAGAGACGAGTGTTATGTGATTTACACTTACTTGTTAAAGCTTTTTATGTATCTAACAATCTCTAATAGGATTGAATCCATTGAAATAGAGTTTTAGTTGTATTTTTTTTTATTTCTTTATATAGTTTTCCTAGAAGTAATGTGTATTACCAAGTGGCTTCAAACTCAAGAGGGGGTGAATTGAGTTTATAAAATATTTTCTCAAATCTTTCACAAAATACTCGTATATCAATTTTTGTTGAAACTATTGATTGATTGAAATGAATAGATAAATGAGATTGAATACTTCACTTACAAATAAACAACCCAAGATGAATAATATTCAAGCAAGGATATAAAAGTAAAGCATCAAAGTAAACAGATAGAGTTAAGATGAGCAAACATAATGATTTATCCTGTTTCAGTCATCCTTTGTGACCTACGTCCAGTTTTCAAGTAAACCACTTGAGATTTTCCACTAAACCTTCAAGCTTGAATAGGTGTTTGAAAACTTTTACATCTGAGAGCACTCAACATACCTCTAGGATGCCTCATCCTTGTGCTTGAGCCTCAAAAACAAGGATACCTCACCCTCTTTTACAGGAAATCAAATAAAGATTGAATGATAAACTCTCAAAAGAGTAGATATTACAAATTGAAGCTCAATAGGTATAAGGATTGATCGCACTTTAAGCTCAAAAATAGGGGTTTAAAGATATAGGTTGTAACAACTCATATTAATGTTCAACAAGGATTTTCAAATTGATTTTCCACCCTTCTTTAATGCCCTAAGACTTGTATTTATAGCCCAAAGCTTTAAAGATCCGTTGGAGGTGGTTGGAGCATTAAATGCAAGCAAACTAGCCATTAATTTATAATTCTAGAAACCCAATTATTTGAATAACATTATCTCTTATTCGAATAAATGTGTTTTTAGCACAAGGTAGATTGATTTCTGGAACATATTATTCGAATAACATTTTTGGTTATTCGAATAAACCTTTTAAAAACACACGGGCGCATAGCCATTTTAAGTTTCTATTCAAATAGTGCCCTGTTTTATTTGTATAAAGCTTGATGAAATGGAAATCTTGGCATTCTGACTTTTTTTATTCTAATAAAATAACCCTCTATTCAAATAGACCCATTCGAAAATCATTTTAAACAGCTTTTAAACCTTCCTAAATATTCCCAAAAGATCTAACAAGCTTTTAGACACTTAAAGGCTATTTCTTAAGAAACCAAAAGCCATTTTAAAGCCTTGAAACCATGTGTGCTAATTTGGTTCTTGAGAAACAAGTTTAGAGCTTAAGTGTGAGCCCTTTTACCTTTACAAAAAGATCTAAGTCCTAAAGCTATTCTTGAAAGGTCTTGGACTTGATCTTATCATCATCTTCATGTTTGTTATCATCAAAACAATATTCAATGACCAATAGCCAATTACATTCTCCTTTTTTTTTATGATGACAAACAACCATTGAGAAAACAGTTAGTTTTATAAATTGAAATCTACAAAGTTGTTAAAGAGACTTACTACCCATCTTTTTTGTAAGAGATGAATTTAAATTCAGAGATATGCACATCTCCTTTTTACTTTTAGAATACCAAAATCCGTTTTAATTTAACCTGTCTTTTCTCAAGAAAGAACTCAAGCTTTTTCTCCCCTTTTTGTCATGATAAAAAAGATTGGGCAAGAGAAAGCATAGAGCTAAAGCATATGATATACATTTAGGTTCAATATATGATTTTCATTTAAAGGCTACAAGTCCAATTATATTATGAGAAAGAGTTCCAATTATAAGTTCAGCAACAATTTCAACAACAATTTAGCTAGGTCAAACATTATGCCAAACTCATAAGCATTCAAAATAGAGTGCAAAAAGATATATTCATTCATTCATAAAAAGAATCACCCAATTACATTTGCATATTCATCAACAAATACATGTTTTCAGCCAAAAACAATAAAATACAGAAATCTTAGGACTAGGAATCCTAAGACTAGTTTTGCGGCCGTGGCAGAGTAAAGTGACACGCCATATCATCCAAAGATCGCTGCATGGCCGCTTGGTGTTGCCTCATGGCTACTTGCTCTCGCTCATGGCTTCCATTCTATCATACACGATACCCATCATGTTCTCCATGTATGCCTTCAAGTCAACCATGGTCGCCATAAGCTACTCATTGGTGACCGCAGCAGTAGGTTCCTCTTCCTCTGCATCTTTAGCTCCAGCCTCAGCCTCTACTACTTCATCTCCATAGACCCAAACACCTTCTTCATTTTCATGTGTTTGAGCTTTAAGAGTCCAAAATCGTTATGATGACACAATTTTGTGGAGTCCTCGGTTGCCACAATTACATAGTATCGCTAGAGAACTCCAGATATTAGCAGAGTATAGGGCAGATCCATTTTATTATCATTGCCCTTCACTTTCATCATGTGGTGCGTGATGAAGTACGACCAATTAATGAGGATCCTTTACTTCAAATCCCACACAATGAAGATGTCGTCTTTACTCAAGTAGGCGTAATTGCCTCATCTTAGGGCTAGGATGTGTGCGTAGGTATAGTGCAAAAGCCTGTCTTGGGAATTCATTTTTCCAGCATAGAAGGGTGCTGTAGCTAGACTCGGTTTGATAATCCCCTCGATTGTGTCATTGTGCTTGAACGCCTTCCAATATTTCTAGTTGTTCTCTATATATTACTTTCCTCAGTACACCAACCCAAAGTATTCCTTCCAGTCTTTAGGAGTAATCACAACTTTGATTCCCTTTACCTCAGACACGAGATTATCGCCATTGAGCTTGAGGTTGCAGTAGAACATCCTCACAAGGTCTGGGACGATTCTTATCTGGAAAGTGCAGAGGTTGGTAACTCCTTGATGCTCTAAAAGTGGCACGAACAGGAAGCCTTCACTGATGAAGAACGCCAGGTCCATGTACTTTGGCTGCACAAGATTTTTAGATTAGAAGAGCCGCTTGAACCTGTCCATTTGGGCATTAATTGAAGCAAATCTTCTCAGGTCCAGAGGGCTGTCTGTTAGGCTATTTTGGGTTTTTGCTCATTTTGGATTTGATGAGGACACCATGGTAGCAGCTTGAGCATGTTTGGGGAAGTGGGTGTTGGTGTTTGGGACAGAGGTGGTGCGTGAAAGGAGAAATTAGGAGAGGGTAAAAGTGTTTCTGGGTGTGGGTTGCATAGGGAAGATAGAAAAGTGAAGGATTGGGGCGCAACAATGGTGGATTTGGGAGAAAAAATGGTGGCTAGGGTTTGGAAGAAAGGTTGTGTAACATCCTAACTTCAATTACCGTATTATATCAAACAATTACATGAGTAAACAGAGTTAAGTGTATTACTTCTAACTTATACTAGTAATACTAGATTCATAATAGCCATGTATGTTATTATAAAGAGCCTTTAGGGAAAAAGAGAATCCAAAATCGTACAAGTCTTTATATTGTATATACAAACTAAGCCTCAAAGGGCGTAGGTACAATACATGAAAACTTATACAATCCAAAGTAAGCATAACATAAATAGAATGAAACTAAACTAGTGCATTCGTTGTTCCAATTTATTTTCATTTTTTTCCCTTGGAAGGATCCTGACCTTAATTTAGCATGGAAATAACAAACGGGGTGAGAATTCATAATTCTCAGTAGTATAAATACCTATATAACATCCTAATAAATCAATCATTCATATTTAAATTTTAATCAATGATAAACATCTGTCCATACAGTTGTAAATATCATGTCACTTGACAAAGTGTTTTTCTCACTCCTTTGTCCTTGATAGAGGGTTTTTCTCACTCATTTCTTATAACAAGGTATTTTTCTCACTACATTGTTTCATAGACCACTCTGTTGCATAGTATTTTTCTCACTAATTTGCAATATCAAGTGTAACAGCACTGCTCAATAGTAATGTAGAAACATACTCATGTTAATGCTCAACTTTTAGTTACATAAAAGTTTGCATTGCTAGATATATGCTAGGTGGTTATTCCCTTCTGAAAATATCCCTAAAAGTGTTTTAACATACACTGCAAAGCATATATATAAGATCCTAACAAGTAGGGAACTTCAATTCCTCAAAATAAAAAGGCTGGGAAGTTCTGTATCTGGGCGCTTAGGCGCTCACTTTCCAGCGCTTAGGCACTTAGAGTCTGAGTTCACCTCTAGAACCATTCTGCCCCTTGAGCACTTAGGCGCTCACATCTTGGAGCTTAGGCACTCTAATGCACTCAATGCGCTAAAGCCTTCTGGCCCTAAGGCACATAGGCAGCCAAAGCTAGGTGCTCAGGTGCCCTAATACCAGAAACTCAAGCCTTGTTCCATTGGTTTTCAAACTAACTCTTGATCCCCAAATTCAGGTTCTAAGTGGTTTCTAACCTCATACATGGTTTCTAAACATAAAGAAACTCTCATACACTATTTTAAAACAATAACTCATAGAATATGAACAAGAGCAAATCATCCAAAAACCTATTTTTACTAACTCATAGATATGACGTTATAAGGATGTTTACAAGTTTCAAAACCTATACCATGCGTGAATCAACTCAAAATAACATAACTCAAGTTCATACAACTCAAACCATTGAGAAATCTCTCAAAAAACCATTTTTACCCAAGCTTGCATGCATCAAGCATCAAGAAGGAATAGACAAAAAAGATAGAGTTAAATGAACAAGCACCCCTACCTTGACTCCCAAAGATGATGGTGCTCAAGCATGATTCCTCTTTCCTTCTTCCTTGATTTCGTCTTCTTCCTCTCCTGCTTCTTCCTTTTCCATTTGCTTCCTTTTTTTTTTCCTTTTTTTTTCTTTCCCTCTGCTAGAACATGAAAGAGAGAAAAATGAGAATATAAAGTCAAAGAAAACAGAATGAATTGGAGTGATAAAATTACTTTAGATATTTTGCTGGAAATATTATATCTCTTAGGAATACTTTGAATTTACAAATCCAAGTTTCCTAACTTTCATAGGTGTTATGAAAAATCTTAGGATTCATCTCAATCATATTCTCATCATTACTTTATTTTCCATATACCTAAAACTATCACTTAAGCTTTATTACTCTTCCTTAGGTTAAGTTAAACCTTAGGAATTAAGCTAATAGGCTTTCAGGTATCTGCATTAAGTTGTACTCATTACTAGAAAATCCTCCAGTCTTTACCTGATATCTTCACAAAAATTCATAATTTTTCAAGATATTTATCTATTTAATCTAGCCCTTAAACTCTAACTCAGTGCTATTAAAAATACTAAATTAATTCAGTTAATTCTTCAAAATTAACTAGAATTAGTTCCAATCTTAAATAACTTAAAAATAAATTCTCTATATCTATCTCCATCTTTTTAAGTAGTTTATGCTATTCTCTGAGCTAATAACAACTATTTTTCACATTTAGTGTTATAACAAAGTGCCTAAACTGTCTCAGATGACCACTTGAATTAACAAGTATTTCCAGCATGAGTTATATTACCCTTATAACCATATTCAAGACTGACAGATTAATGAGGATGTTACAGGCTGTGCGCAGGGAGATGGTGAAGAAGAGAGAGAAAGGTCTTAAGAAATTAAAGGGAAAAGCAGGGGAACCTTTCATATAGCCCGTGTCTATTCGAATAGATTTATGTTTATTCGAATAGATGCGAGGAAAAGACATAAACTTGGCTCTATGCCAAGTGTTATTCGAATAGACATATCGTTTATTCGAATGGATGCATTCAAAAATCACTTTCACGTATAACATGAGGATGCTATTCAAATAGAACTTACATTCTATTAGAATAAAAGCATTAGAAAATAACTTTCAGGAGCTACTAGAAGTTCATGTTCGAATAAAAGTAGCCCCTATTCAAATAAACACATTTTAACCAGTCCAAAGGATTAAGAACAGTCAAGGATCAATTAATCACACATTTTAATATGCATCCAAGACAACCAAGAAATTCAATCATGCATACCATATAAGAATAGAAAGTAATGATCACAAATTCTCAATTCTTACATAGGCATTTTAAATCAACCAAGGATCATGTTAGAAAGGGATAAAACCAAGATAAAAGATATCTAACACAAACACTCATTTTAAATCATGATTGATAAAAAAAACTCAAGCTCAAGGATATTATCATCAAACATGTCATTTCAAACAAGGAGTATACTTTATCTAGCATATTAGCACACATAGATATATTTTCAAGATATAAAGATAGAAAATCATAACACCAGTCTCCACTTATCCAAAGATTACAAGTCCAAGCTTCCTGGAGACAAGGAAGGGAACTTGGAGTAATTTCTGGTCTTGTGCTTGGAGTAGCCACTTTCAAGATACCAAAGTCAGCTCTTGGCCTTCAAGCACACTTACAACACACTTCAATTTTTGGCTTTTAGTACCCAAATTTTCTTGGGTCCTTGTGTATTAGTTTTTGGCTAAGTGCCTTTAGGGACCCAAACCATTTTAGTCCATATTTTGTTGTTGATATTTTTCCTCACATTGCAAGTTGATGCATTATGTCTTTTTTTGCCACATTGAAAGCACTTTATGAAAATACTTGTTGATGTACTTGAGGGAACAAAGAAATTCTTGTAAAGTTTTTGTCGGTTTTTAGGATTGTACCCTAAACCAACATTTTGAAAAACACATCTTTGTTTCCCAAGCAATATGTTCAAATTATCTCTTCCAAAGGTAAATTTTGAAAGAGTATTTTTCAAATCTTCAATTTCCTTTTCAAAAGTTTTGCATGATGAGTAAGAAAAGGATGTAAGGTCATTTTCATGTGAAGAGCATATCATGCATGAAGAATTTGCATCAATAAGTCCAAGAGTTTCATTTTCAATTTTTAGTTTCTCAATTTCATTATTTAAAATAGATATTTTGTTTTTTTACAGAGGAAATTGTTTTCTTGGAAGGTGAAGTAAGTTTTGCAAGCCTCATAGATTCATCATGCAATTCTTCAAATACAGCTTGCAATTCATCATAGGAAGGGGAAAAGTCAAAGTTTGAAGATATGACCCCTATGTCATCTTCTTCTTCCTCTTCTCCTGTAGTCATAAGACAAAAATGGGTTTTCTCATTATCAGAGCTATCTGTTGAGTCCATGTCATTATCATACCATGCAATGTAGGCTCTTATTTCTTTCTTATCCTTTGATGACATCTTCTCATACTTTTACACTTTTCTTTGATAGATTAGACACTCCATCTTTATGTGTCTCGATTCTCTACATTCATAGCATTTAGGAGTGGATGAAGTTCCTTCCCTTTTGTGATAGGTGTTCTTTGGGGAGAAATGCTGTCTTCTTTGGACTCCATTCTTCTTGAAGAATCTTCCAAATTTCTTTACTCGAAGACCAAGATTCTTCTCATTTATCTCAAAGCCATGTCCATCATCATCATTAATCATGGAGGAAGTAGCCTTGAGAACAATTCCTTTCTTTTTCTTATCAAGCTTCTTATTTTGGTTGAGCCTATTTAACTCTAATTCATGTTCCTGGAGCTTGCCAAAAATTGTGGCTAGGGTCAAGGTTGAGAGATTTTTTGACTCTGCAATAGCCGTCACTTTAAGTTTCCAATGCCCGCTCAAACATCTTAAGACTTTGTTAATAAGGTCTTCATTAAGAAAAGTCTTTTCCAATGAAGGAATATGATTTACAATATGTGTGAACCATTTTTGCATTTCTTAAATGCTTTCACCTTGGTTCATTCTAAAAAACTCATACTCATGAGTGTGAGTGTTTATCCTTGATCTTTTCACTTCATTAGTACCCTCATGGGTTGCTTGTAAAATGTCCCATATTTCTTGGACAGATTTAAAATTTGACATTCTAAAGAACTCATCAGACCCCAAAGCTGTGGTGATGATGTTTTTGGCTTTCAAATTATATTGGACCATTTTCATGTCATCATCGGTCCATGCACTTCTTAGTGTATTGACTCTTACACCATTTACAACATATGTGAGAACAAAATGACTATTTTCTTCTGCATCTCACACATCTAGATCAATAGCTCCAATAAAAATTTTCATTTGTTCTTTTCATTAAGCATAACTATCCCTATTGAAAAAGGGAGGTCTATAGAGAGAAGGACCTTCTGAAAAACTATTTGAAGAAGCCATTACTTCTCTTGAAACTGCTAAACTCTTTATACAAGAGTCTAACTCTGATACCATTTGTTACCAAGTGACTTCAAACTTAAGAGGGGATGAATTGAGTTAATAAAATATTTTCGCAAATCTTTCACAAAACACTTGTATATCAATTTTCTTTGAAGCTATTGATTAATTTAAGTGAATAGATAAATGAGATTGAATACTTCACTCACAAATAAACAAGCCAAGATGAATAATATTTAAGCAAGCATATAAAAGTAAAGCATCAAAGTAAAGAGATAGAGTTGAGAAGAGCAAACACAATGATTTATCTTGGTTCAGCTACCCCTTGTGACTTACGTCCAGTCCTCAAGTAAACCACCTGAGATTTTCCATAAAACGTTCAAGCTTTAATAGGTGCTTGAAAATCTTTACAATTGAGAACACTCAACACACCTCTGGGATGCCTCACCCTTGTGCTTAAGCCTAAAAAATAACGATACCTCACCCTTTACAACTTTTGAGCGATATCTCACCCTCTTCATTACAAACAAGGGATACCTCACGCTTTTATCTCTTGAGGGATACCTCACCCTATTTTACAGGAAATCAAATAAAGTTTGAATGTTAAACTCTCAAAAAAGTAGATATTACAAATTGAAGCTCAATAGATATAAGGATTGATCACACTTTAAGCTTAAAAATAGGGGTTTAAAGATATAGGTTATAAAAAATCGTATTAATCCTCAACAAGGATTTTCATATTGATTTCCCACCCTTCTTTAATGCCCAAAGACTTGTATTTATAGCCCAAATCATGAAAGATCTGTTTGGGGTGGTTGGAGCATTAAATGCAAGCAAACTAGCTGTTAATTTCTAATTCTAGAAACCTAGTTATTCGAATAACACAATCCCTTATTCGAATGAATGCATTTTTAGCACAAGGTAGATTGGTTTTCGGAACATGTTATTTGAATAACACTTTTGGTTATTCAAATAAACCTTTTAAAAGCACAAGGGCGCGTAGCCATTTTAAGCTTCTATTCGAATAATGTCCTGTTTTATTCGAATAAAGCTTGATGAAATGGAAATATTGACATTTTGACTTTTGCTATTCGAATAGGGAAACCCTCTATTCGAATAAACCCATTTGAAAATCATTTTAAATAGCTTTTAAATCTTGTCAAATGTTTTCAAAATATTCAACAAGCTTTTAGACACTTAAAGGCTATTTCTTAAGATACAAAAGCCATTTTAAAACCTTGAAACCATGTGTGCTAATTTGATTCTTGAAAAACAAGTTTAGAGCTTAAGTGTGAACCCTTTACCTTTACAAAAAGATCTAAGTCCTAAAGCTATTCATGAAAGGTCTTGGACTTGATCTTGCCATCATCTTCATGTTTGTTATCATCAAAACAATCTTCAATGGCCAATAGCAAATTGCAATGTGGAATTATGTTTTTTTTTACAGTTTTTATTTTTATTTTTTAAAAAAATGCATGTCCCAAACCAAACCAACCCATTCAACATCGGATTGGTTTGGTTTGGATTTGCTAGTGAAAAATGTAAAACCCAAACCAAATTGAACCAATTCCATTTGGACCAGTTTGGATTTTTTTCTACCCTAAACCCGAACCAACTCGACCCATAAACACTTCTAATTAGGAAATAAAAAATAGGCATTGTTTACTCTATCATTTTTGTACATGCCTTATCAAATCAACTAGGAGTATTTGGATCATCAAATTGAAATTGAAATTATAAGCTATCATTATAATTATAATTTTAAAAAATTAAATTGTACACAAGATATTTATATTTTACAAAAAAAAAAAAGAATTGATGGTGATGTTGCGCATAGTAGTCCTTCATAATTTTTTTTTGTAAGACCTTCATAATTGGATTATTATTAACTAATAAATATTAATTTTGTTATGAAAATAAGTATAAACAACTCAAAAGATAGAAAAGAGAGTAGAAATAGAAGAATGGAATCAATTAATATTAAAGATGTGCATTTAAAGGTCAAGGGTGAGGTATCCAAAACTTGATTGAATCCTAATAAGATAAGTCTCCCTATAACTAAATCTTAATCAAATACAAGCTTCCTTATAATCAAATCCTAGTCAAATTAAGATCGGATAATTATTTCTTGTAATAGCTTTTGAACATCTACTTTCTAATAATATTTATAATACTCCAACTTGGATTTCCATTAGAGATATGTCTTATTAAAAATAAAACCTTACTAGGAAAAATCTTGAGAAAAAATCTTAGTATAGGAAAAAGAGTACAATATCCTTCGTATGAGAACTCCTCATTAAAAACTTTATCAAGGAAAATCTTGTAAAACAAAACCTTGATCATGGAAAAAGAGTACAATATTTCTCTCCCTCTTGATAGCATCACTTAATGAATCTGTTGAATAACAATTTCTCCTTTTTTTTTTTGAAGATTGTGAGGAAGGTTGTCTCCTTTAATATATCCTTCCTTCAATTGAGCTACATAAGTAGTGTTGTCTTCACATAAAACTATTAGAGTTTATTCCTCATAAGACAATCCACAAAAAAATTGAACATACTAAGCCATTGCACAATATAGCTACATCTCCGCTTGTAAATAAATAGTTTGTTTGAGACCTTGATTATTTTTTTGTACAAAAAAAATCGAGACCTTGATTTATGTAGATAAAAAAGTATCATTTATTTGCATAAATAATTAATTGTGACATAGATTCGAATAAAACAACCACATATGCGTCATTTCTCGAAAATATCAAAGAATATACTCATTTTCAGTCCAATATCTTCTAGTTGGAAAGGAGTTAATCTTACTAACAAACTTATAGTAAATACAATATTCGATTATGTATGATTAGCAATATGTATAAGTGCTTCTGTAACTAAGATATGGTAAATGAAGAACAAGGGTTTTTTGTTGCTAAATGTTCAATCTGTAGGACAAGACAAAACTTTGTCGTTAAAAGATATTTCATTTCAAGATCTTTCTTTAGATCTTCTATAATTTTGGAAGAACTTCAAGTCATTCCAATAATATTCAAATCATCAACATTCATAGCAATTATAGTAAACTCAATTATAAATTTCTTTATCAAAACACATAGGAAAATAGAATCTTGTTAAATAATTGAAATACATTTATCCACAATTGCATGAAATAACATAATGTATATAAACCAAATACTACTTACCAATATATCACCCCAAAAAAAAAAAAACTACTTACCAATAAGAAATTTTCAATATAATAAGTGAAAGAGTATAAATTATCAGCATATGTAAATCCAACACATTGAGTATTGTTGATATCTTTAATCTTTCAAGGATTTTCATGTAGATATCATTCTCGATTGAACCATAAGATATAACAACATCCATTAGATGTGTAGATTCCAAAGCAAAGTCCATTGGTGACTGATGTGAAAATCGACAAGTGCACAAAATCGCAAAAAGTAATAAAGTAGTGAAAAGAAGTATTGTCCCACGAGGATTATGTTATCAATTTGTAAGTTTGTTAAATGAACACTATCTAAGCTACTTCAAAAGGTAAGAGTTAGCAAAAGTGAAATTTAAAACAATTAAATAAAAGCAATTAAACAAAGTAAATGCAAAAAATCAAACAAGAGTTGAAAACAATAATGAGAAAGTGTTAGGGTTCAGATTTCACTTGAACTCTTTAAATGCACATCCAAATATTGGTTTAAACATATTCTAATTCAATGATTTATGATCAATTCCCAAAATTAATTAATATCCAATTTCTTGGTATATTAATCCTCTTATACTATTTAGAATTAATTAATCCCTTAGTCTAACCCCAAATAGAAAGGCATTATCAAGAACGAGAAAATTAAAAGAAAGACCACATAACCCACAACGTCTATTCCTAGCGATTGCAGAAATTATGGTGTTTATCACAAGATCTAAGTTCATGCAAATTTTCCAAAATCATACATCAACCCAAAAGATCATTCCCAAATTGGTCAGATTTAGAAAAATATTAAGAATAAAGATAAACATGTAAATCATGAAATAGAAACATGCATTAAACCCATAAAAAGAAGTTACATTATCCAAATATCAAGATCTATTGTCCCCCTAACGAGGGAAAGTTAGTTACACATAGGAAAAGAATAAAACAAAGGAAAAAAGATGACAAACTCCATTGCTAATTAGTAAAAAAGTTGAAGAAAATTCCTAATATTCAAGCCTTGATGCACCCACACCAAATTAGGAATGAGTTGTCTTGACGGCTCTGCAGTGTGTGTTGCAATTTGGCGTAACTTTCTATTTATAATTTTAAAAATCTGTACAGTTACACATCCAGTGCCTGAGCACTGGCTTCCCAGCGCTTAAGCACTAGCTTCCCAGCGCCTAAGCGCTGAGTTACTAGGAATAAGCCTCTAATATGTCAATTGCGCGCTTGAGCACTGGGATAGAATAAAAACTCCTCATTCTGCCTAGCCAGCACTTGAGCACTTGAGCATTGAGTGTCCAGAGAGTTTTCCAACCTTTTTTTTTCATGCAATCACTTCCCTTCTCCATCCTTGTGCAAATACCTATCAAAATACAAGAAAATAACAAATAAGAAAAATAATTTAAAATATTAAAATTATAAACTTAAGGACAAAACTGGATTAAACAAATTAAAATAGAATAAGAACTTAGAAATTAAACCGTAAAAACATGGGTTTTTTAAGGTTCATCACTCCCCCAAACTTAGGATTTTGTTTGTCCTCAAGTAAAAAGAAAAATAAAAAGAAGAAAAATCTTTTTGCTGGCAGACAACTATATACATCCCCCTACAAAGGCTTTGAACTCAAGGAGGCACTTAAGCCGACTCAACATACAAATCAAAACAAAACATTGCCAGAAAATGAATATCATATATATCCTCAGAAACTGTTCCAAAATCTCAATTCAAGGAATCACACATGAAAAATCCAATCATCATAATGTTCTCACATGGAACATCTCATACATAACTGACTTCTCCAAAAGCATGAATGAAAGACCAATTCACAGAGAAGTTCAAACTCGGATGGGATTATAGAAATGCAAATGTATATTAAACTTGTACCCATAGGGTTATTTTTCATCTCTCTCTCCACTAATATACAACACAAAACTAGGGATCAATAGGGAATTTATGAGCTTGTAATGACATGCCAGTGGTATGGTTTAAGAAAGAAAATGATAAGGGAAATAAAATAAAGATTGAAATATAAGCCATGCATATTCACAATTTAAGCCTCAAAATATTAAATCAGTGCATACTGCATCACCTTAATTCATAAATTTGACTTGCAAAATTCTCTTTTTTCTCTTTTTTTTTAACCGTCCACCCCCAAACTTACTTCTTTGCAATACTTTGGGTAGATAATTTCTTTTCTCTTTCTTTTCTTCTTCTCTTCTTTTTTTTTTTTTGAATAACAAGCTTCACAAATGATTTATGCACAAAAGGATTAAGGCTTGAAAAGTGAAACAATACAAAGCAAGCATTCAATAAAGGGTGCAAAAAAGGAAAGAGATTTTTATATGGGAATAGGAAAAGGAATATATGGGTAAAAGAAAAGAAAAGAAAGCCAAATATATACAAGGCTACAAAAGGGGACCTAGGGATACACTGTATTAATAGGTTGGCTTGAAAGGCTCAAACGGTCCAAAGAAGGCCCTTATCATTTCCCTGGTCATGCATCATTTATGATTTCGCCTCAAGAGAGATTCAAATAACTTCTAGAAACAAGTCATCCATAAAAATGCAATCCTATAAGCTTTCTCTAAGCTTGACATGCACTCAAATTTCCAAGGTCTTTGCAATCATACAAATGGGAAACACAATCATGCATAATCAGAGCAATAGAGATCAAAATCATTCTTGAATTCTCATGTGATACCCTAAAAAATAAATTAATTCACAGTTTAACCAATCATATGATATTCAATTCAAAGACTCTGGCAAGCCACAAAACAAAAACTTTGACTCAAAACCAAAAGACTTAAATCGAAAATCAAAGAAAGTAAAATAAAACAAAGAAAAGCAAAATAAAACAAAAAAAAAAAAAAAAAACAAAGTTACCCTCCCCCAAACTTAGAAATCAGAACAGTGCCCTTACTATTCATATCAAAAGCAAATGCAATAATCAAGCAAGATTATAACGGCACAATAATAAAAGAGAGGATAAAGAAAGCTCATTGTTTTAGCAGGAGGTCAATCAAGCTCTTCATTATCATCATTCTCCTCTTCATCTTCCTCACTGAAGTTAATGTTGGCCATGATCTCCTCATCAGTCATAGGGCCCAGAGGTGCAGTGTCTAGGTTCAAGTGCTCTGCTATGTCACATAACAACTGGATAATGTAGTTGAATTTCCTCTGGTTCTGACGTTGCACACACTCTAACCTATCCATTCTTTCCGATAAAATGAGCACTCTGCGATGTGGCCTCACTGCTAGGGCTGGTGGAGTAGGATCTTGAGGTACTGGGGTTGGTTGAGCTACTAGATCTTCTTCAAAATACCTCTCAATAACTGATGCTATGATTGGAGGGGTTGGTTGAGCTACTAGATCTTCTTCAAAATACCTCTCAATAACTGATGCTATGATTGGAGGGGTATGTTGAATTACTTGATCACCAATGAGCTTAATACCCTTCTCAGAGCACCATCGGGAAATGAGCAATGGGTACGAAAGGCTTCCAGAGGTTTCTTAAGCCGTCATATGTATGTTGAAAGCAATAACTCTCCCTATATCCACAGGCTCACCAGTCACAATCGCATAAACAAGCAATGCCCTCTTGACAGGAACCTCAGATGTGTTGGAGCAACGCAAAATGTTGGATTGGACAAACGTGCACCACACCTATGGAATTGGTTTGAAATCAACTTTCTTCAAAAATTTGGGTTGTTTTTTCATATCCAATTCCCATTGGGCACCTTCCTTGCACAATGTGCAGAGTATAAGATCTGCTTCTAGGTTCCTTGTCAGCAAGTAGTGGTAGCCATACTCACCGGGTAGATCATACTCCAGGCCAAAGTACTCGTTTAGCACATCCTTGCCAAATTCTATCTAGGTCTCTGTACCACACTTTGAAATCTGGTTCCTTCATTGGGGATAATGAAAGCGTTGGCGTAAAATTCACGAACCAATGTTTGTGACCCTAGATCAGTTATTTGGTATAATTTGCCCCAGCATCTCTACACAAGCTGAGAATGAATTTCTGGATACTCGCCCTCTTCTAATACAAACCCCTACTCACGAACAAAATTTCCCTTCAGCAAAGCATTGGTGAACCACTTTTCATGCATCTCTGAGCGGAAATAGCTTGCATTAAATGAAGCAGAACTAGAACCTTTGCTAGAAGGACCTCTGCTCCTCTTCTTTGGTGGCATTATTACTGTCCTTGAATATAAACAAAAGAGGAATAAATGAGTATTCTTCAACAACCAGAATCAATTTAAATCTTCTTAATCAAAAGCTAGAATAAATGGAAACCATATTTGTCAATAATTAACATGCATTTCAGAACATGTAACCAAATAAAATCATATAGCATGTGGACATTTTAATAAATCAATAAAATGGCTCCAAAACAAAACTCACAACAGTCCAAGACCAGCAAATGCTAAAAAGAAATTCTTGAATTCTTTAATAACATCAGTATGCCAAAACAAAACTCAAAATTCACTGAGCAATTTAATCCATATAGTAATCCATCAATATTTCAGCTATCAAATTACCAAACCAGTATACTTCTAATAGTAATTCATGAAATTCCAACAATAATTCTAGTAGTAATCTAATTGCATCATCAACAACCAGTAATTCCAGCATCTCAACTGTCTAAACAACTCCAATCAATCAATTTGAAAGATTTAAATTAATGAACAATAGCAAATCAACCCAATTTGTGCCTAATTTTATATTTCCCCCCAAAATTCCCAAATTGAAAACCCTAAAACCAAAATGTACAGAATCCATGAAATTAATGAAATAGAACATGAAATTGATATTAGAGACGGATGAATATACCTAAATGAGTAAAAAAATAGGAGCAATTAAGGGAGAAAATGAGCTGGGTTCACGATAAGAACACACTGTGCAACGTACGAACATACGTAAAATGAAAAATCCCCCTTTTTGATGCAATCAAACAATAAAATAGAAACAAATGAAGTAAAATGAAGCATAAATTGGAAGCTAAATGCCCTAGGGAAGGGTTTTTGAGAGAATTTGAGAGTAGGAGAGCGTTCAACGCTCAAGGCTTAAAAGACCCTCTGCCATCTGCGCGCTTGAGCGCTGAGGCTCTAGCGCTGGAGCGCTTTTAGCGCTTGAGCGCTTAATGACCAGCGCTTGAGCTCTGGTTCCCAAAATCCCTGCCACTCGCGCGCTTCAACCCTGAGTTACCAGCGCTTGAGCGTTGGCACGCTTGAGCGCTTAGAGTTATAACGCCTGAGCGCTGAATCTGATTTTTTTTTTTTAAATAAATCATGAAAAAGCATAAACTTAAAGGAAGAAAAATAATAGAAATAAAATAACCAAAATAGATAAAGAAAATATAAAAGGGAAAGGAATTTGGGTTACCTCTCAAAAAGCTCTTATTTAACGTCATTAGCTCGACCTTGCCTGTTCTTAATCAGGGTGTCTTGAAGCAAGAGAAGTAGGATGACGCCTTTCTCTTATCAGATCTTTGCCTCCATACTCGGTCACTACTTTTGGAATCCTTTCCAAAAATATTCTGAACTCTAATTAGAACTGGTTGTCCCAAGTATGCCTTAACATTAGAAACTCCACTAGGCCATAGGATTTTCAATTGATCAATAGGTAAAGTACCAGGTTTTATCTTGTCAGAAGAATTTAGATCAACTATCACTACACTCTAAGAACTGAAAGAATCTTTTTCACTACACTCTAAACATTAATGAATGAAGAATAGTTCTGACCATCCAACCCCTTTTGAGATTTTTCTTGAATGTAATTAACAAGGGCATGAAGATCTGATGTTGGGCCAGATTTATTAAAAACATTGAGGGTCATTTGCTCTCTATCCATCCTCAAAATAAGCTCTCCTCTAGGCACACCAATTAATGCTCCTAAAGTTGCTAGGAATGGTCTTCCAAGAATTAATAGGATATTAGCATCCTCATCCATATCCAAGACCACAAAGTCAGTTGGGAAAATAAATTTATCTATCTTCACTAGCAAATCTTCCACAATACCATACAGACGTCTGATTGATCGATCTGCTAATTGTAGGGAAACCATTGTAGGCTTAACTATATTAATTCCCAGCATACGAAGGATGGACAGTGGCATCAAATTAATGCTAGTGCCTAAGTCACATAGAACTTTATCAACATTCAACTTTCCAATAATGCAAGAAATGGAAAAACTACCTAGATATTTCAATTTAGGTGGTAATTTCCTCTGAATTATAGCACTGCACTCTGCAGTAAGTGCCATAGTCTCATCTTCCTTTAGTTTCCTTTTCTTTGAGAGCACGTCCTTTATAAATCTGGCATAAGAAGGCATCTGCTCAAGTGCTTCGACAAAAGGAATATTTATCTGTAATTTCTTGAAGACTTCTAAGAACTTGGAAAACTTCTTCTCTTGAATCTCGTTCCTAAACCTTTGAGAATATGGAAGTTTAGCATACAGTGAAGGATCAATTGTTTTCTTCAGCTCTAAGTCTTTCTTTTCCCTCTGTACTTTCGGTTGTTCCTGTATGACCTCAACTTCTTTAGTATTATCCTGAGACAAGACCTCTTCAATTAGCACCTCATTACTTCCACTCTGATTTCCTAAAGATCGGGATGCTTCTTTCTTGTCTTCCTCTAAAGTCTTACCACTTCTTAAGGTGATTGCATGACATTGCTTCTTCGGATTTACCACAGTATCACTTGGAAGATTGCCTTGAGGTCTCTCTTGAAGTTGTTTCTCTATTTGCCTCATTTGATTCTCAAGACTTCTGATAGCAGTCTCATGATTCTTGAAATTAGCTCTTGACTCCTCCCCCAATACTAGTTGCGACACTTTCAGAAGATGGAATGACATAGTCAGCCATAGTGTGTCTTCTCTGTACATTATTATTCTCAGCCATCTTTGATTCTTCAATTCTCTTCACTTCTTTTATTGCCTTTTTTGTTGCTCGTTTTGTCCTTGTTATCTCAAGATAAAAAAGTAATACTTCTGATTCTATAGAACCTTCTATAAACAAACAGCCAAGCACACTAGCGTGAAGTAAAGAAAAAAAAAAAGAAAAAAAACTAAAATAAAAGGTAAAAATAAAAATAAGTAATTAAGAAAATAAAAAATCAAAATAAAAGAAAATTAAATTGAGAGAAATAGAAATCAATTAAGACAAAAAAATTATCTAAAATTAAAATAAAATAAAACAAATTAAAATTAAATTTAAACAACTAAAATTAAAAACAAAGAAAATTAAATGCCTAAATTAGTGTTCTTTTAACTATTACTTAATATTGATAATTAATAATCCCCGACAATGGTGCTAAAAACTTGATGTGAAAATCGGCAAGTGCACCGAATAACAAAAAGTAATAAAGTAATGAAAAGAAGTATCGTCCCACGAGGATTATATTACCAATTATCAAGTTCGTTAAACGGACACTATCTAGGCTACTTCAAAAGATAAGAGTTGACAAAAGTGAAATTTAAAACAATTAAATAAAAGTAATTAAACAAAGTAAATGCAAAAAATCAAACAAGAGTTGAAAATAATAATAAGAAAGTGTTAGGGTTCAGATTTCACTTGAACTCTTTAAATGCACATCAAAATATTGGTTTAAACATGTTCTAATTCAATGATTTATGGTCAATTCCCAAAATTAATCAATATCCAATTCCTTGGTATATTAATCCTCTTATACTATTTAGAATTAACTAATCCCTTAGTCTAATCCCAAATAGAAAGGCATTATCAAGAACGAGGGAATTAAAAGAAAGACCACATAACCCATAACATCTATTCCTAGCGATTGCAGAAATTATAGTGTTTATCACAAGATCTATGTTCATGCAAATTTTCCCAAATCATACATCAACCCAAAAGATCATTACCAAATTGACCAGATTTAGAAAAGTATTAAGAATAGAGATAAACACGTAAATCATAAAATAGAAGCATGCATTAAACTTATAAAAAGAAGTTACATTATCCAAGTATCAAGATCCATCATTCCCCTAACGAGGGAAAGTTAGTTACACATAGGAAAAGAATAAAACAAAGGAAGAAAAATGACGAACTCCATTGCTAATTCGTGGAAAGGATGAAGAAAATCCCAAATCTTCAAGCCTTGATGCACCCACACCAAATTAAGATTGAGTTGTCTTAACGGCTGCTGCAGTGTGTATTGCAATTTGGCATAACTTTCTATTTATAATTTTAGAAATCTGTGCAGTTACGCATCCAGCGCCTGAGCGCTGGCTTTCTAGTGCCTGAGTACTGAGTTACCAGATATAAGCCTCTAATCTGCCAATTGCGCGCTTGAGCGTTGAAGTCCCAATGCTTGAGCACGGGGATAGAATAGAAACTCCTCATTCTGCTAAGCACTGGCTCTTGAGCGCTTGAGCGTTGAGTGTCTAGAGAGTTTTACAGCCCTTTTTTCCATGCAATCACTTCCCTTCTCCATCCTTGTGCAAATACCTATCAAAATACAAGAAAATAACAAATAAGAAAAATAATTTAAAATATTAAAATTATGATAAACTTAAGGACAAAACTGGATTAAACAGATTAAAATAGAATAAGAACCTAGAAGTTGAATCGTAAAAACATGGTTTTTTAAAGGTTTATCAGTGACCTTAGCTACACCAATCATCTTCAAAGAAATCATATCCTAGTTGACGCCTTAATTATGAGAAAACATTAGTTGATATTATAATGAAGAAATTAATTTGACAACTGATACTAGATTAAAACTAAACTGGGGAATATAGAGGACATCTACGAAAAAGAAAACCTTAGAAAAGGACACAATCCCTGAATAGTTGGCTATCACTTGACTTCAATTTAGAATTTTGACCTTAATGGGCTTAATCTTTCTATATGATAGAAAACATTCTAAAGAGTGGTACACCTGATCAGTAGTCGCAGTATCCAAAATCCAATCATTTAATTGACTTTGTGGAATAAGATGAAACAAAAGGTTGGTTACCTGCAGTGTGAAGGTCAGATGACTCACGAATGAGAGTGTTTTGAGTGGGTTGAGTGGAGACTTGGTTAGTCATGTGAGCACCATTTTAATCCTAATTATAACCAATAATTTTCTATTTTATCTAAAAATCATATAAGGTTTAAAATTAAAGAAACCCGAAATCCTAACGTATGTGATGTATAATTCAAATTTTTTGAGATCGATTTCTAAAACTAAATTAGGGCTTTTGTAGATCGAAATTTAGGGAATCTATATACATAAGAATTGTGTTAAATAGTAAAGCAACAAATGAGAATTTCCCAACATAAATTTGTGATTTTTGATTCATTTTTGTTCAAAGCCAATTTTTTTTTCTGGACTGTTTTCAAAAATCAATTTAGGGATTTCGTAGATCTTGTTTTTCCAAATCCAGTGACACCAGAATCATTTGTTTTTATTGGAGAATTCAAGATGAAATCATGAAATTACCGAAATCCCAATTTCATTCTTTATGTTCTTCAAGCTTTTTTTTTGGAACTTTTCAAAAATTAAAGTTATGAGCATCATCTTTCCTCGATGTCGGTCTATTTTGGTGTGTTTTTTTGGTGAGAACGGTGACTGTTTTAGCCACTAGAAGTGGAACCCAGTGAGGGGCTTCCATGGCTGCGTGGCACAACTCCTTTGAGGAAGAACATGAACGCTGCTAGATATACACCAAAACCTTTCCCTTGCTGAAAATCTATAGGTTGCAAGTTGCATTTTTTTATCTGTTTTCTAGTGGAGATTTAGCGAGAAAGTGGTTGTTGGAGCCACTGCTCAAGAACCAACAAGGGTTCTCTCCTATAGTTGTTGCGTTGCAGCTTTCGGGAGGAAGAAGAAGGAGTTCAATTCTTGCCCGCGACACCCAGACACGCTCCAAGGAGTGTGCTGCTCACGAGCAAGTCAACTTGATCATTTTTTAACTTTTGGATCATAAAAAAAAACTATGTATCTCATTGTGAACGTATCATGAGACGTGTTTTCTTTTTCTTTTGTTTTTTGATGAAAGATGTTATCAACATAATAATATTATAATATATGATTATATCATATATTATAATATCCTGAGAGTTTTTGTTTAAAGTATTGTGGTACTATTTTGGAACACTTTGCATGATAGTAAGCTCGCCTTTACGGTACGAATTATGTTGAGGTTTCATTTTGTTAATATTTTTTTATCAACAATGTTGCATTGGGGATCGTGTTGATGATGCACTTACCCTATTAGTTTATCCTCATTAATATGATTTCTGATGATTTGTTAAAGGCATTAAGGTTGTGCCTTTAGAGTTCTCAATATCCTTTCGGTACTAGCTTTAGGGGCATAATTTTGTTGTTTGTGGGAGTCTACTCATGTATTGTAATTCGAGACCCTTAGGCGGGATTGCAATTACATGAGAAAGCTCCATTATGGTTATTTGCTCAAATATTGTACATGTTGATATGCTTGACAAAATTTTCCTTTAATGTATCGTTTTTTTAGCTTTATCAATGCAAATGAATGCTTTAACGAAATTGAAAGGGACTAATTATGAGGACTAAGTGGATTCTATGAAATTGTTCTTTGTTGTCTCTGATATTGATGTTGCTCTCATTGAGAATGAAAAGTTGGTTCAATCCAATAAAGTATGTTTGATAACCATGAAGTATAGCATGGATAAGACAATTAAAGAAAGCATTCCTAAAACAAATAATACTAAGGAGTTTTCTCAAGTTTGTTGGTGAAAAATTCAAGAAGTTTGATAAAATTGAAAAGGCCTACTACCTCTCTTTATTGACAAAGACTACATATGATGGTGTGAGTGGTGTTTGTGAACATGTCTTGAAGCTTGTGAACTAATACAACAAGTTGAGATCCATGAAAGTGTTAGTCATGACAACCATCACCCAAGAGAAGGGTGTATTGTGTGATTACAAATTTTTAAAACAACATTAAGAAATTATGCATTTTGATTTTTTTAATCAACACAACAAGAATTTTAGACATTAGCTACCAAAATTAGCTACGAATATTTTCCGTAGCTACGGATTAGCTACGGATTAAATTTTCATAGCAAATTTACGAATTGATCACTACCTTATATACTCTTTCCCTTCTGAAAAATGGTCTACATGTCAATTTGAAATTGAACTTATTCAAACACATCAACACTATTGTTTTTTATCTTCTAGGATTATTTTAGGATTATGGATAAATAAATCCTTACTTGGGGCCATTAACTCCATCATCTTCATCTACAAGCTTGATCTTAAACTCTCTTAAAGCAAAGGGAAGCTGCCCTGTAGTGTACAGACTTTTTCTGCCATCATATGCTGGAAGTCTCATTCCCAAGTCAGACTCTTTATACAGCCTCACAAGTTCTGCTATGATGGACCTGTTTACTATTCTCGAAGACACTTCCGGGGTAATAGTAACCTGCAAAATACAACAACACATAATGGCACTAATTTTCAGCTAAGGCAACAATAGGAACAAAAGCCTATGGTCATATTTAATAGTCTCATAAATGGCACTACAAGAAAAGGGCTGCAATAATAGAACCCCTATAAGTGGAAAATCACAGGACGAACTTAAATGCATGCTGCCATAGAGGGCCCAATCGTTACGGTGTCACTCAGAAAATCTAATTTAATTTAATTTTAATTTTAATTATTTTTTTTCAGTAGAGTGATAAATGCCAAGGAAAAGAGCTTACATCATACTGGTTCAAGTCCTTGTCTGGTAACTTTGCAAAGATTGAGAATGCTAGTTAGGTTTTAACTTTTTAAATGCTATACATTCAGTGATTGAGTTTTTCAATCGTAAAAATTCAATGCTAAATTTCATTGTTATCAGACACCACCTCTACCAATCTTTATTTTCTCTCTCTGTCTCCTCTCTTAATGTTCCTTTGTGTTACTGTTTTATTGTTGTTGGCTTGCTGCATGTTACTGTTTGTCATCTTTTCATTTTTTTATGGTTAGATTGGTTTTGGTATCTTAGGCATTTTATAATTTTTTTTACTACTGTCACAAATAAGTGTAAATGTCTTTATGTGTTAGGAAGCGTCTTGATACCAGTGATCAAGATTAGGAAGAGAAGCAGAATAGCAAGAAAGACACGGTTTGTAACTTTTCCTTGCCTACTTATTTTTTTAGTTATGGTTTCGGCTTTTATATGGTTTCTATGTTTGAATTTGATATTTGACTCAAATAAGTTGTATTTCCTTTCAATATATAGAATTCAACATTACTTTAGTTAAAATCATATTTAATAGTTTATAGTTTTAAGGAATAAATTTTAAATGTGTTTGCTTTAGGTAGTTAGTATGTTAAAGATAGAGAGTTATGTCATTGGGTGGTAAATTTTGGGGTAGTCAAAGAAAAAAAATGCATATTAAAATCCAAATTTAGATTGCTCAACCAGATTAAGATTTCTGATTTTGCACAACCAGAATAAGAAAAAAATGCACATTAAATTTTTGGCTTGCTGATGTCAACCTATACAATGTTGTCACCTTCCTTAAGGGCATGTCGCTCCTCAATCAGGTAAACAATGAAACATAACACCTTTCTCAACCAAAGCCAATAATGAGTTAGTTTCTGATTCTGTTAGAGTTAGTTTTCTGAGTTAGTTTTTCTGTTGTATAGTTAGCAACTATGAGCTACAAATAATTGCTCATTGTACACGTGATTGATAGTTAAGATCAGTCATAGATGAAATACAAAAGTTCCAAAATCTTTCTTTTCTTTCTCTGTAACTTTTATTTTCTTGTTCGTTTTCTCTTCTCTATCTTGGATATTCTTTCATGGTGATCATAGCTTTGATCCATGGAAACTACTTCTCTTAACTGAATCCAAATCTTGTTTCCTTTTCTCATTCAATTTCCATAAAGCTAGATGAGAAAAATTTTCTTCTATGGAAACAGCAAATTCTTGCTTTGATCAAAGGCCATAAACTCATAAAGTTCATATTTGGACCTGATGAAGTTCCTCCTGAGTTCCTCACTGCAGAAGATGAAGCTCTTGGAATTGTGAATTCTGAGTTTCTGCTTTGGGATCAACAAGATCAACTCCTACTGTCCTGGTTACTATCTTCACTATCTGATGCCATGCTAACTCGTATGGTTGGATGTTTGAAGTCTTGGCAACCGTGGGAGCAGATTCACATGTTTTTCAACTTTCATACTAGAGCTAAGGTTCGACAGTATAGATCTGAATTGAGAAATACAAAGAAAGGTTCAAAATCTATTAGTGAGTATCTTTTGAAAATTAAAACACTAGTTGATTCACTGATTTCTGTTGGCAATCCTATTAGTGTTCAAAAACATATTGAAGTAGTTCTATATGGCTTACCAGAAGAATTTGACTCCTTTGTCACCTCAGTCACCAGTAGATTAGATCCATATACATTAGGAGAAATTGAATCATTGCTGTTACTACATGAAGCTCGGTTGGAAAAAGATCACAAGGATTTGATACCTGATGCACTTTCTGCAAATGTTGCTCACACCACTACAACATCAAAGCCACAGAATTCTGATTTTTCTAGATCACATCAATCACATTATGCTGCAAGGTCATAATTTCAGCAACCAGTTTCTACTCAATACCTACCTTCTTATCCTTTTTTTATTTCTTCACCACAAATTCCCTGTGCCTCCTCCAGTCATCAATTTCGTCCTTCTTCAAGTTCCTATCCTGCATCCACACCTTCCTCATTTCAGCCAACTTCTACTCCATTTCAAGGTCCTGCTCAGGCTATGATTGCTACACCTGATCTGTTAAACAACCCTGCATGGTTTCCTGATTCAAGTGCTATAAATTATGTGACACATGATCATCATAATTTTATGGAGAGGTCTTCTTTCCCTGGTACTGAGCAGATCTTAATGGGCAATGGTCAAGGTGTGCCAATTCAACATATTGGTTCTTCCTCTTTATATTCTCCATTTAACTCTACTGTTTCCTTACATCTATTTGATTTATTACATCCTCCTTCCATCACAAAAAATCTAATTAATTTAAGTAAGTTTGCTAAAGATAATAATGTTTATTTTGAATTTCATGCCACTTTTTGTGTTGTGAAATCTTAGGACACTTGATCAGCGATGTCGCACTCGCCTCAAAATAGACTAGGATTCATGGAATGTAGCATAATGCATAACCTAGGTCATCTCCCAAGGACCAATTCGGATTTCTCAAGCATATTAGAAATTATCAATAAGTAGGGGTTTTGTTCATTGCAATATCTTAATTTAAATTGAGAAAATTCAATTAAGGAAACACCAATCCAAGGTCTTCAATTCAAGTAGAATCAATCATTGTTCAAGAGAATTTCTTCTAATCCGAAATCAACTAGATAATCACCAAAGAATTTATCAATTCAAACAGAATCACAATCGCAATTCTTGATTAAGATTGATTTAGGAACAAATTTAGATTAACATAGATTATCAATCGATGATCTATTCTCCCTTAGATTCAGATTAATCAACCCTAATTCTAACTTCAATTTCTTCCAATCGAATTCAATTAAAGAAGGAGAAGAGGGAAGAACACAATCAATTTATAATCAAACAAGAGAACTCAAAATTCTAACCGCCATTATTGAATTCCTTGGATTGATTGGAGCTTTAAGTGGCCATCACGATTTGCAGAGAAGAGAGTAAAACGAAAAATAGAGAGAAGATGAAAAGAGAAAGGGTTTCTTCTGTTAAAAGCCGAATCACAAAAAAAGCTTTCAAATCTGCCTAAACCTATTTGTAACTGAAAGTTCTTCTGTAATTCCTAATCTACCCCTAGCCCAAACTGTAGCCCTCTGAATAAGCTTTTCAGAGACATATCATTTGCCTTAATTGGGCTTAAATTGAGAGAGATAGGCCCAAATCATTGAGGAAAGGTCCAAGCATTGTGACAGCAACAACATCCTGACTTTGAGGCCCAATTTCGCCTTGAATCCAGCTGAATTAGAAAAATTGCATTAGACACCAGATTTTAGATCTTCATCTCAGCTTTCAGGGGACTCCAAGATCATCCAAATACGATATTTGTAGCCCAAGTTATGGCCTGTACAAGATCAAAATGAGTTAAAATCCGAAAATTAATGAAGTTTTTACAATTAAGCTCAATGAAGACCAATCATCTAAAACTCATCTACAAACATAATATTGGACACAATTAACATCAATTAGGCCAAATATGAAGCAATAATGAATGGCTCAAAATTGATTGATCAACACTCATGAAGTCCTTCTACATGGCAGCCTTGGTCCTGATGGCTTATATAGATTTTGTGATTACTATGCAACAATGAAGATGTATTTTAATGATAACAAACACGAAGATGATGAGAAGACCAAGTCCAAGATCTTCAAGATTAGCTTTAGGACTTAAGATTTTCTTATGTACGGAGCTGTTAATAGATATCTCAAAATATTTTTGAAAGATCAAAGGTTTTAGAAATTGGAAATAGTTTTTCAAAAGCAATTTAGAATGGTTTTTCAAACTGTTTTTTAACTGAGGTATTCGAATACCCCTCTATGGTATTCGAATAACTTGATTCCAATTCATACGTTTCTGTTTCTTCAAAACAGAGGTATTCGAATACCTCTTGTGGTATTCGAATAACCTGATTTCAGAATATACCTCTTTAACTGAGGTATTCGAATACCCTTGACTGGTATTCGAATAACCCTGCTTTGATCAGTTTTTTTAAATAAGTTTTGACAGAGGTATTCGAATACCCCCTGATGGTATTCGAATAACCTACGAGACTCAACTTTTAAAATTTGAATTCCTACGTGATTGTCTCAGCATTTATTATCAAAATAAATGCACCCAACGACCTTCTTGATACGAAGCTCTATAAATAGAGGTCTGGGTCACCTCTGATCAACCCCCGAACATTCTGATCAATTCTTGCTTGGCTGAAAACGAGTTTTACATTATTTTCTCTCTTTTTCTTAGCTCTTAATATTAAATCCTTGAGATATATGTGAGACAGCTCCTTAGTGCTTCAATTTGTGATTATTTACTCTTAGTGAGAGTTTCTTTTCATCTACTTTTTGATTCTGTATAACGAGGGCGAGGTATCGCTCAGGATTGTATAAGGGTGTGGTATCCCTGATTGTTTGAGGCTTTAGCACAAGGGTAGAGTTTCCCTGTGTGTGAAAAGTGCTCTTAATTGTAACGGTTGCAAGCACCTGTTTTAAGCTTGTCTTGAATAGTGAAAAATTTCGAACTGTGTTTCGGGGACTGGACGTAGGCCACAAGTGGTTAGTGGTCGAACTAGGATAAATATCGTGCCTGCTTTTCTTTCATTAATCTTTTATCCTTCTGCACCTTATTTATTATCTCTTGCAATTTATTTATTAGTTGTTCTTCTTATCTTCATCTTATTCACACCTTTTATTATTTAAATTCAGCATAGTTTATTTGTTTAAGCCTTTTGCGAAAGTTTTTTGTTACTCAATTCACCCTCCTCTTGAGTACTGGAAGCCACTTGGTAACAAGTGGTATCAGAGCTAGACTCTTGTATAAAGAGCTTAGCAGCTTCAAAAGAACATGGCTTCTTCAAATGGTTTTTCAGAAAGATCTTCCATAAATCGATCACCCTTTTTCAATGGGGATGATTATGCATATTGGAAGGAAAGAATGAAAATCTTCATCAAAGCTATTGATCTAGATGTGTGGGATGCTATTGAAAACGGCGCTTTTATACCTACACATGAGGTCGATGGCGTAAGGACCGAAACACCAAGAAATAAATGGTCCCATGAAGACAAAAGAAAAGTCCAACATAATTTAAAAGCAAAAAATATTATTACTACTGTTTTGGGTTATGATGAGTTTTTTTGAATTTCAAATTACAAAACTGCTAAAGAAATGTGGGACACTTTGCAAGTTACCCATGAGGGAACTAGTGAAGTAAAGAGGTTGAGAATAAATTCTCTAACTCGTGAATATGAATTGTTTAGAATGAACTAAGGAGAAAACATTCAAGAAATGCAAAAGAGGTTCACCCACATTGTTAATCATCTTGCATCATTAGGAAAGAGTTTTACTAACGAAGATTTGATTAACAAAGTATTGAAATGTTTAAGCAGGATTTGGCAACTAAAGGTAACGGCAATTTCAGAATCAAGGGACTTAACAACCATGTCATTAGCTACCCTTTTTGAAAAATTTCATGAGCACGAATTGGAACTAAACAGACCAAGTCAAAGTGAAGAAATCGATAAGAAGAAAAAGGGGATAACTCTCAAAGCCACCACCTCAGCAAATAATGGCGAAAATGACGAGGATGAAGAAGGTACGGAAAACAATGAGATCAATGAAGAAAACTTTGGTCTCCTTGTAAGAAAATTTGGTAAGTTCTTAAAGAAAAAGGGAACACAAAGAAGACCACCTTTTCCTCCAAAGAAAACCTACAATAAAGGGGAAGGAACTTCCTCAACTCCAATATGCTATGAATGTGGAAAACCTGGACACATGAAAATGGAGTGTCTAGTTTATCAAAAGAAAATGGAGAAATTCGAAAGGAAACCATTCAAAGAAAGAAAAGGAAGAAGAGCCTACATAGCTTGGGATGACAATGACATGGATTCATCTGACAGTTCAGATAGCGAAGAAGCCCATCTATGTCTTATGGCCAAAGGAGAAGAAGAAGAAAGCGACAATGAGGTAAATTCTGATTTATTGCCTTCTTATGATGAATTACAAGATGCCTTCAAAGAATTACATAATGAATCACTTAGGCTTACTAAATTAATTTCTTCTTCTATGAAAACAATTTCTTCTCTAGAAAATAAAATCCTTATGTTAAATAAAGAAATTGAAGAATTAAAAATTGAAAATAAAACTTTGGGAATTATCAATGCATGCTCATCTTATTCCTGACATGCTTCTACTTCTTCGTCTTGTCCTTCATGTCATTTGCTTGAAAAGGAAATTGAAGATTTAAAGAACACTCTTGCTAAATTTACTTTTGGAAGAGATAATCTAAATATCATATTAGGAAAACAAAGAGTTGTTTTTGAGAAAGCTGGAATTAGTTATAACCTAAAAAATCAACATAAATCTTATAAAAATTTCTTTGTTTATTCAAATACTTCTAGTAGCCCATTTATTAAATGCTTCTATTGTGGGAAGAAGGGTCATAGTGCCTTAACATGCAATGCAAGAAAAAATGTTAACACAAAAATTGGGACAAAAATGGTTTGGGTTCCAAAGGGTACTATACCTAAAACTGACACTCAAGGACCCAAGAAAATTTGGGTACCAGAGGTTAAAAATTAAAGTTATATTGTAGGTATGCTTGAAAGCCAGGAGCTCAAATTGGTATCTCGATAGCGGCTGCTCCAAGCATATGACCAGGGACGACTCGAAATTCACCATGTTTATTCCCAAGAATCATAGACACATTACTTATGGAGATAACAACAAAGAAAAAATTCTTGGAATCAGCAAAGTTGAAGTCTTAGCTGAAACACATTTGGATAGCAAGGAAAAAGAAATCAAGGAGCAAGAAGACAAACAAAGACAAGAGGATTCACAAGCTTTGGATCTTCCCAAAGAATGGCGTACGTCAAAATATCATCCGCTTGATCAAGTAATCGGTGATGTATCCAAAGGTATAAGTACTCGAAACTCCATTAGAAATACATGTAACCACTTAGCTTTCGTTTCTCAAATCGAACCTAAAGACATCAATGAAGCCTTTAATGATAAACATTGGTTTCTAGCTATACAAGAAGAATTAAATCAATTTGAACAAAACTAAGTTTGGGAATTAGTTCCTAAGCCTAATGATCATCCTATAATTGGCACTAAATGAGTTTTTAGAAGCAAACTTGATAAAGCTGGCCTAATAACAAGAAATAAAGCTAGGCTTGTAGCAAAATGTTATAATCAAGAAGAAGGTATAGACTACGAAGAACCTATGCACCTGTAACTAGATTAGAAGCTATTAGAATGTTACTTGCTTTTGCTTGCATCATGGATTTTAAATTATATCAAATGGATGTTAAAAGTGCTTTTTTAAATGGCTTTATTCAAGAGGAGGTATATGTTGACCAACCTCCAGGTTTTGAAAATTATGATCTACCTAACCATGTTTTCAAATTGAAAAAGGCCTTGTATGGCTTAAAACAAGCTCCACGAGCTTGGTATGAAAGATCGAGTAAGTTCCTTTTAGAACATGGTTTTACAAGAGGTAAGGTTGACACGACTCTTTTTATTAAAAATAAAAACCATGACATACTCCTTGTACAAGTATATGTCGACGATATTATATTTGATGCTACTAACGAAAATCTGTGCAAGGAATTTGCTAAAATCATGCAAAGCGAATTCGAGATGTCCATGATGGGAGAACTTAATTTCTTCCTTGGACTTCAAATCAAACAAACAAGGAGTGGAACGTTCATTAGCCAAACAAAGTATTGCAAAGAACTTCTCAAGAGGTTTGGAATGGACAACTCAAAGCATATGGCTACACCAATAAGTACTTCATGTTACTTAGATAAAGACGAAGCAGGTAATTCTGTAGAAATTACTAAATATCAAGGTATGATTGGATCTCTTCTCTATCTCACTGCTAGTAGGCCTGATATAATGTTTAGCGTATGTATGTGTGCTAAATATCAAGCTAATCCTAAAGAGTCGCACTTAAGTGCTGTAAAACGAATTATGAAATATCTTGGTGACACTACACAAGTGGGCTTGTGGTACCCCAAAGGTGCCACTTGTAGTCTTATTGGTTATTCTGACTCTGATTTTGCTGGATGCAAATTAGATCGGAAAAGCACTAGTAGAACATGTCACTTGCTTGGCAATTCCTTAGTTTCTTGGCATAGCAAGAAACAAAATAGTGTAGCCTTATCCACCGCTGAGGCTGAATATGTTGTAGCCGAAAGTTGTTATGCTCAAATCCTATGGATAAAGCAACAACTTCTAGACTTTGGTCTTCAGCTTGATCACATCCCTATAAGATGTGATAATACTAGTGCAATCAATCTGACAAAGAATCCCATTATGCACTCTAGGACTAAGCACATTGAGATAAGGCACCATTTTATAAGAGATCATGTTCAAAAAGGTGATTGTATGTTAGAATTTGTTGAAACTAATAATCAACTTGCTGATATTTTCACCAAACCATTACCTAAAGATTCTTTCTTTCATTTAAAAAGAGAACTTGGCATTTTGGATCAATAGTGCATTTAAATTCTTACCTTTGCTGCTCATTTATTGATTTATTGATCTTAATTGTTACTGACTTGAGCGTCGGAGATATCCTCAATTATGTTTCTTTGGCTCATTTAATTGGGTAAGCTTTTATCCTTCAAAAATGCATTCTGGACTTAATTTATATGCTTTTCTGTCTAAGTTATTCGAATACCATCTTATGGTATTCGAATACCATCATCTGCACGTGTATTTTCATGATTTATAAAACAGGTGTATTCGAATACCTTAGTGGTTATTCGAATAACCTAAAGCCTCTTACTATCAGTCTCTAATACCTGTTTCTGGGCATTCGAATACCCTAAGAAGTATTCGAATACCTGTATGGCTGGGGCCAAGTCATATTGGTCAGTCTATTCGAATACCTGCAACGGTATTCGAATACCCTCTATCAGATGGCCCTGTCTTTTGCGTTTCCTAACGACTGTATTCAAATACCAATTAAGGTATTTGAATACCTTTGGGGTCAAATTTATATAACCCCTTCGTTAAACTAGTTTCCCTCACTCATTCCTTCTTTCTCAAATCTCTTGGCCTCCTCACCCTCTATCTCTCCTTTGTATACCCTATTCGAATACCACCCAACCGTTACATCTTCCCCATTCAACCCATCCCTCTCACCTTCAAACCACCATCAATGGCATCCTCCTCCAAGTGTGCTCGCACAAAAATCGTGCCATGCAACAACCCGTTGGATCTGCGAAGGCTTGGACGCTTCATCACTCACTTCAGAGAACATAATCTTGTGCAGCCCAAGTATCTCGATTTGGAGTTCTTTGAAAAAGAAGGCGGCTTTGATTTTCTGCACCAGTTGAACCACTAGGGAGTGCTTCATTTTTGCTCTTACAAGGCAGTTCTCTATCTTGATCTTGTAAAGATATTCTACTGCAACCTGAGGATTGAGGGTCTGGAACTCTATTATGATGTTAGTGATCAGCACATTGTGATCACTCCTTAGGATTGGGTTCACTTCTTTGGGTTAGAATCTGCTGGCCGTAACAATGAAGATAGTGAAGAGCTTCTCCAGCGGTTCGACAAAATTCGGGCCATTGAAGATGTGCTAAGACCTAGGTTGGCATTACCTCCAACTCAAAAGGGAGTCAAAGGGGGCATGATGAAGAGCCAGGACAGGCTCTTACATTATACTTATGCCCACATCCAGCTCCTAGAGGTGAGAACTATGCCTACCTGAGCGAAGATGATGTGTTTATGTTTTGGATCCTGAAGAAAGGATATTAGATTAGTTGGCCCGTCTTCATTATGAAGCACATGATGAGAGCTAAAGGAAAAGATCGATCAGAGTTACCTTACGGTGTGATCATCACTGCCTTCCTAAGCAAGTATCCTCAGATTATGGAGACCAAGCGTAAAACTCCGCTGACCCATCATAATGTGTTTGGTGCCTATACGCTGAACAGAATGAAGATGATAAAGACTGATGAAGGTTGGGTGTTCCCAGTTAAAGTTGACGATGATGAAGACGACCAAGCTGATCCTGCTGCCCCTGCTGCCCTTGCTCCTGCTGCTGGTTCAGTTACTCTGGATCAAGTCATGACCACCTTACAGGCCAACCGTGCTTATATGGAGGATAACCGAGCTTATCTAGAGCACACCTTCTCTGTACTATTTGACAGGCATGACGGTGTTGAGCGTGAGCAAGCTGCCTTGCGTGCCTTGCTATCTTCATAGGGTTCTGATCCCCCTCCTCCTCCTCCGCCAGATGCCTATTTCTAGGCTTTGTTCTTATTTGGATGTTACTTGTATTGGCTATTTTTTTATTATGTTATGTATGTTTGCCAATTTCTTAATAAAATCAGTATTTTTTTATGCTTCTTGCTTCCTTTTATGCATTTCATATCTGTTATATCTTTTTGATTATGCCAAAGGGGGAGAAAAATATAACCAGTAAATTTGAGAAAAGACAGGTAAAATAACTAATATTGGATTCCAAAATTAAGGGGGAGCTGCGCACATCTCTGATATTAATACCTCTTTTTGACAAAGAGGAGTGTAAGTTTCTTACCGTGTGAATTCCAATTATTTCTGTACTGATGCTTTTCTCAATGATAGTTTGCCATCATCAAAAAGGGGGGAGAATGTGATTACTATGCAACAATGAAGATGTATTTTGATGATAACAAACACGAAGATGATGAGAAGACCAAGTCCAAGATCTTCAAGATTAGCTTTAGGACTTAAGATTTTCTTATGTACGAAGCTGTTAATAGATATCTCAATTAGTTAAAATTAAAAAGATCTAAAAATCTATTCCTAAAATAAAACTGAGGTTTCAAAATATTTTTGAAAGATCAAAGGTTTTAGAAATTGGAAATAGTTTTTCAAAAGCAATTTAGAATAGTTTTTCAAATTGTTTTTTAACTGAGGTATTCGAATACCCCTCTATGGTATTCGAATAACCTGATTCCAATTCATACGTTTCTATTTCTTCAAAACAAAGGTATTTGAATACCTCTTGTGGTATTCGAATAACCTGATTTCAGAATATACCTCTTTAACTGAGGTATTCGAATACCCTTGACTGGTATTCGAATAACCCTGCTTTGATCAGTTTTTTTAAATAAGTTTTGACAGAGGTATTCGAATACCCCCTGATGGTATTCGAATAACCTACGAGACTCAGCTTTTAAAATTTGAATTCCTACGTGATTGTCTCAGCATTTATTATCAAAATAAATGCACCCAACGGCCTTCTTAATACGAAGCTCTATAAATAGAGGTCTGGGTCACCTCTGATCAACCCCCGAACATTCTGATCAATTCTTGCTTGGCTGAAAACGAGTTTTACATTATTTTCTCTCTTTTTCTTAGCTCTTAATATTAAATCCTTGAGATATCTGTGAGACAGCTCCTTAGTGCTTCAATTTGTGATTATTTACTCTTAGTGAGAGTTTCTTTTCATCTACTTTTTGATTCTGAATAACGAGGGTGAGGTATTCCTCAGGATTGTATAAGGGTGTGGTATCCCTGATTGTTTGAGGCTTTAGCACAAGGGTAGAGTTTCCCTGTGTGTGAAAACTGCTCTTAATTGTAATGGTTACAAGCACCTGTTTTAAGCTTGTCTTGAATAGTAAAAGATCTTGAATTGTGTTTCGAGGACTGGACGTAGGCCACAAGTGGTTGGTGGTCGAACCAGGATAAATATCGTGCCTGCTTTTCTTTCTTTAATCTTTTATCCTTCTACACCTTATTTATTATCTCTTGCAATTTATTTTTTAGTTGTTCTTCTTATCTTCATCTTATTCATGCCTTTTATTATTTAAATTCAGCATAGTTTATTTGTTTAAGCCTTTTGCGAAAGTTTTTTGTTACTCAATTCACCCCCCTCTTGAGTACTAGAAGCCACTTGGTAACAGATTTGATCAGTTCTCTCTTAAGCACTTACCTACCACTATTAAGTCTTCTTCTTCAGTTACTAATAATCAAATAAAGTTGCACTCTGGTGCTAGTTTGACAGTCAATAATGTAGAAATTTTCTGCTTATGATGCACTGCTTTGCTTCTCTAAAGACTATCACAAACTATATTATAGTCATTTCTTTAAGCCACATAGAAATAATGTAGAGATTACAAAGTGTCTCTTAAACAAATTGGAGAATGAATACTTTATTGAATAGAAGTCAAGCCTTTATGCAATTATGCAATTTGTTTAATTCTGGAATCTCACACACTCCAAGCTGCATTCGAAGTTTCTGGAAAGAGTCCAGCTTTAGAGGCTTGGTCATCACATCAGCAGCTTGATCTTGTGTTCCACAATGAGCTAGTTCAATTACTCCATCTCTAGTGAGGTCTCTTAGAAAATGAAACCTTACATCTATGTGCTTGCTCCTTCCATGCATAACAGGATTTTTTGATAACTTAATAGTATAACAATTATTACACATTATCACTGTGCTTCCTTCTTGCTCATAACCCAACTCCTTCAAAATCCTTCGCATCCAGTTGCTTGGTAGCACATCTAGTTAACTTGCAATGAACTCACTTACATTTGTGGATAGTGTAACAAATTGTCCATTGCACCATGTTCATTTAACTTAGTTTTGTATATCCATTTGACCCCAATCTTCTTTGCATCCTCTGGTAATTCAACTAATTTCTAGGTTTGATTCTTCTCTATAGCTGTGATCTCAGCTTCCATGGCTTGCCTCCATTTAGCACATTTTACTGCCTCCTCAAAACACATTGGATCTGCAGAATCTGTCAACGCCATGTTGATCACATCTTCTTCTGATAGTCCTTCTCCTGTCATATAATCTTCCAACCATGCTGGAGCATGTCTTATTCTGCCCTCTGTAACACTCTGAGGAGCATGTGTTGAGTTTCATTCTGATCAGTTTCACCTTGTTCTACCTCCTCATTTGTGGTTGTATCATAGAAGTTATCATCACTCACTGAAAGTGCATGCTTTACTCACTTAGCATGTGGATAATGAATACTTTATTGAATAGAAGTCAAGCCTTTATATAGGCATTTATTGGTAACAATAACAGAAAGATAAGTCTAACTAAATGATAACTAAAGCTAATTAAAGATAATGGAACCTTATCAGAATGCAGTCTGATTTAGCTAAACAGATAAACTAAAGATAAGATAAATAACAAACTCAACAAATAGGACATTCTATTTCTTTACATTGACCAAGTTTTTTTCTCTAAATTCTAGCAAAATAAGTGTCACTCTTGAAATCCAACTAGATCTTTCTTTGTTGCAACTTCAGTTTTGCTCATTCCAGCTAGCTAACTAAAATTATTGAACTAAATCCATAACTCTTGATTAGTTAACCTAATTAATAAGGCACTTGGCCAATCTCTTCAGAGATTGCCTTTGTACCGGCTGCTGGATCTTATGGCTCTTTAGTCTTTACTCTTCTGTCACATTGTGCCCTCTCCCAAAACATAAGCTCACAAACTTTGGTTTTTTCAGTTGAAACCTCATCACATAACCCTCTGAAGCTTGTTATCCACCATATCAACTTTTATAACCAAATAATTAGTATGATTTAATAAGAAGGCCAAATCTATCTAACGTGCAATAACCACTATTGCTTAAGGCACAAGAAGGAGAAAAAAAAGAAAAGAAAACAAATCAAGTAATTAAAAATCTTCTATCCTTTGTCTAAGATATGGTCTATGTTTCCATTGCCGAGAGGGAAGTTCCTACATCCACATATTAATGTACTTAGCTTAATATAACATGGGGGTCCTGTGCTACCAAAATTGTTGGGCACAATGTATGATAGCGTAGCTAAAATATAGGCTCTTGCATTCCCTATATGATGTGAACGAGGAAGCTCCACAAAGACTATATATAAGAGGGACATAAATAATTGCTTCGTCCATCAAATACCAATATTAGAAAACACTAATTACCTTGAATTCTAGATATCATCTCTCTATACTTGGAGCCTCTTAATTTATTACTATTCTTTCTTCTCATTGGTTTGTTTTCATGGACATTTCATTTTATATATTCTTCTTCGTGCTTTTAAAATAACATAATTCCACTCCATGCCAACCTGGCAATCTTGATCACATAAATGGTATAGCCTGGTTGATGTAGAGGTGGAGATTGACTGATGGTATTCGTTTGATACGTGTGGTAGCCAATTTACTTTTGTGATGAAGTTAAGCATGTAATATTCATGACTTGTATACACATGTAAACATTAATGTAAATGTAGAATTAGACTTATGACTTGGTTTGTACGACAACACCAAAGGTGATTATGAGTAATCAAACTAAGTAAAGGCTTGGCTTAATGTGTGAGATAAACGAATATAATAATAAATGTTTGTTTAAGTGATAGTATGTAGTAGAGTATTGGTAAGGAAAATGTACCACCCCCTCAAAAAAAAAACAAAAACTACTTAGTGTGAGACACAGACGTTATTGAAAGTTGACACTAGAATCATCACACCTAACACACATGCAACACTCGCCCAACTCTCTCTTTCATTATAGCCAATAATTGGAAGTGATTACTGATATGTCATAAAATACAATAGAGCACAACCTAACCAATATTTAAATACTGAGATGGTTATATATATATATGATTTCTTGCCTTGATATATTTTTATGTTTGTTTATTTTCTATCCTGAGAGATATTATGTCTCTTGTTAGATATAAATAAGAGAGGGATTGTTATTGAGAATTTTTTCTCACTCTCATTATGAGTTTAATGGGTACACATATCATCTCAGTCCTATCATTTATGAAGGAATCACTGATAGTTCCTAGTAGTGAAAATCATAACAGCAATATTCATTAACATTTAGATTCTGATGTTATAATTAATTATATAAAAAATATTGTAAAAAATTATGTAAAAAATGACAACAACAAAAATCAGAGTTGGATTCTGAATTCTCGAAAGGTGTTTGCTTTTGGAAGTTTGCAGCTATGCATATGGGAGATAAAGCTTTTGAAAGCAAGCTTTGGGTATATATTCACCAAAAGCGTCTTCTTAGATATTAAAAAAATAAAACCACACTTTTTTTATTCACACCTAATTGTTTAAAATTTTAAAAAGTCTCTTTTAGCAAATAATGAAGCGCCACTAATACCTCAACAATCCAGATTCAGGGTCAATAGTGTTTAATTATGCATAAGCATAACTAATATTGCTCTTTTCCTATTCTTACTGTCTTCAGATTTCAAATATAAATGCAATCTTTACATGATAGCCAAACTTATTTCACTTCCATTTTTTATGTTTATGTCCTGCATAACATAGACAACCAACAACACAATTAGAAATCCATGCTGAAGCTCAACTAGAAACGTTGTTCCAAGTAGTAATAATCAAATGAATCGTTAGTTAGCTCTGATCTCATGTGCTGGCAGAGTAGCCTATAAGATAGAGCATAATTCCAATTAAGTAAAATAGGTTGACACAAAATTTGAGGTGGACAAGACCATAGTTAATTTGAATTATGATTATACATCTCGAACTATTAAACTAACTATACTTAACATAGCTTAACTAAACTAGCTTAACATAGCTGAAATACGTACACACAGATTAAATAAAAGTAAGAATCTAAAGCAGAATGGCCTTTGGAAAAATGGAGAGAGCACTTAGAATTAGATGGTGCCTTTTTTGAGATTCATTTTCTTTGACCTTTCCTGATAATAGTTTATAAAATTAATGTGTCATTTGGGAGTTGGGTTGAGTCCTATTTGCATATATACTTAATAGTTTATAATAGTTCATTTTGACAGCATGGGGCTCCTATTTGCATATATACTTCAAGTTGCCAATCTTTTATTGGACTTGTCTGCTTTACAAAGCATATACCATTACTTCTCAATTTTTCCTAGTAGGCACAAATCACAGCCAGTACAATCTCATCAACTGATTTCCATAAGCTTCATAGACAGGATGTGTGTGACAGGATCAGCAACCTACCTGATGGCATTCTTCATTACATTATTCCTTTACTCCCAACCTAAGATGCTGTACAAGCCTCCATATTAGCAATTAGCAAAACGGTGGAAGTACTTACGAACATACTTATCTGACTTTAGTTTTGAAAATGAACTGTCAATCACCTGCAAGAAAGAAAACCAAAATCAGAAATCAACGAATAGCCTTTTGGATCTGGTGGACAGACTACTTTATAACAAAGTTAATTGTATTAAAAGGCTCCGTTTTGCATTACATGGAATAACTATTGACGCAGACCAAGTTAAGGTCTTTCCCCAGATCAATGATTTTCCTTTGTGTTAGATCACCTTGTTGCTAGATTACCCGGACGGTTTCCATTTAAGATCTGAACCACAGCCTCAGAAATTGGAATCCATATCAAGTTCTACCCTTCTGTTGCCAAGATTCCAGGCTAAAATCAAACAACCTTCCCAGGCACCCAAGAGACTTCTTAATGTTATTATGGTTTGCTCTGACCTCCCTATAAATCTCACTCTCATCAATCATCATCCAATCCAGGTTTTATCATCATGTACAACAAATGCTGCACACACAGCAAAGCCAATCCAGGTTTTATCATGCAAAATGGGATTAATTGGTAGGTTGTCCAATTGTAACCAACAGTTATAAAGTCTAAGCATATTTTATTGATCCCTTACAATTTAATCAAATTTTATAGATTAGTAAAAGTTATATTCTCTTATAGTTATTTACTTATTTTGGTTGCCCTTTTCCTAATGCGTGTCCAATCTAGGCTAATACCTGAAATTTAGTTTGAAATTACAGAGTTTTATGAGTGATATTAATGACCATAACTTTGTGGAGACAGTAAATAATGATGCTGGAAATGCTAACGTCTGGCTCTTCTTGGCTTTACTTTACAGTACCTGGCTCTTGGAAAATACCCTGTGCATTTGGTTAAGGCTCTAACATCAACCCTTTGACACTAATTGGAGATTTGATTTGCCAGGTATTATGATAATTTTTTTGCCTGTTTCTCTTTCAAGTGGTTGTCAAAACTTGTGCATTTGGTTAATATATATTTCAGAAGGAGTGACCCTTGGATGGAAAGAACTGCACCTTGCAATTCTATTAGTTTGGATTCTAGTGTTAAAAATCTAAGTGCATTTTCAACTGATGAACTTGAGGAAGAACTTTTTAATTATAGCAACTGTAGATATTAACTATTATTAAGGGACATTGAAAACATCCCTCTCTCTCTCTCTCTCATGGTGCAAAACTGTGTAACCAAGGGACAAAACCTATCAACTCAAACTAAAAGACTATATTATTGTTTATACTATGTAGTTCTTATACTTTTTGGTATACTGTTGAGAATTTAGTTTATTTTTTGTAGCATTCTTTGTCATATACAATCATTTTGGTGAGCGAAGCCTTAGTTTCTCATTTGAGATTCAATATTAGTGAGCACATGTACTTTTTGAAGGTATTGCTCATTGTATTGAATCTTGAATTGTCCAAGTTGGACAGTTTGGGAATAAACTTTTCCTTCACTTGATTATAGTTACTCTTTAAATCTCATATCATATACTTAATGAAATTTTGTTGTGTAACATTTTCTTTTGTTCTCTAGGTGCATACTTGATCGTGGTAGATGTCGCCACTTTCTAGTCGTGCACTTGGAGACCAATGGGAAGTGCTGCCGAAATTTCGTCAAGTATACGGTGTGTGATTTTTGTGAGTACTATCAACCAAGTGCTGGAAAAGTGTCTTCTCGAATGGGATAGGGTCATACCTATACCATGTTAAGAGAGATGAGGATTTCAAAAATAATAGTACTAATGTGTTAAATTGACTTCAGCAATCATGAAACCTGATCGAAGTTGGATGTTACAAAGAAAGGATCACACTGGCCTTGTAAGTGAAGAATTCAAGGATGGAGTTGATGATTTCATCAAGGTCGCCAAAAGACACCTGATGGTTTCTGATGCATTAATTCGCATTCCTTATCCATGTGCAAAATGTAAGAACCATGTTTGGATGGAGTCATTTTCAGTAGAGAACCATCTGTACAAGTACGGATTTGTGAAGGGTTATGTAAATTGGACCATTCATGGTGAGGATAGATGAGGGGATAGTGGTTCAACATCCATTGTCCATGATGATGAAGTGGAGACTAGGAATCCATATGTGGATATGGTTATGGATGCTGCAGGTGATATATTAAATCCAGAAGTTCAAGATTTGGAAGAGGATCCAAATCTGTCGGCTTCAAAGTTTTATGATTTATTGAGGGACGCTAACGAACCTTTATGGGATGGTTGCTATAAGCACACAAAATTGTCAGCTGTAACTCAACTCTTGAATTTGAAGTCAGAATTCAACATAAGTGAGAGTTGTTATAACCAAATGATTGTCATAATTAAGAGCATGCTTCCAGAATCAGAAAGGTTACCCGAAAATTATTATAGATCAAAGAGAATGGTTAATGATTTGAGATTAGGATATGAGAAGATAAATGCATGTCCTAATCATTGCATGTTGTATTATGGACAATACATGGACAAGAGTGTTTATTCAGTATGCTTAGTATGCGGACACCCGCGATTCAAACCGAAGGTGGGATGTTCTAAAAATCAGAAGGATGTGTCATTCTCAGTGTTGCGATATTTTCCCATTATTTCGAGACTCCAATGTCTGTTTATGTCTAAAAAGACTGCACAATATATGCGCTGGCATGCGGATGGATTGCGTCAAGATAAATCAGTGATCATGCATCCAGCTGATGCTGAGGCTTGGAAAAGTTTTGACACCATCCATTTGACATTTGCGCTAGAAACTTGAAATGTTAGGCTTGACCTTTGCACAAACAGTTTTAATCCATTCAATAGTTCAGTTACTCCATACTCATGTTGGCCTGTTTTTGTCACACCTTATAATTTTTCCCCAAGTATGTGTTTGAGAAGGGAATACATATTCCTTACTCTTGTGATTCCTGGACCGAAGTCACCGAGTAAAAGTTTAGACGTCTATCTTAGGCCCTTGATTGATGACTTAAAGATTTTGTGGGACAACAGGTTGAACACTTTTGATGTATGGAATAAGCAAAAATTTAATATGAAAGCAGCTTTGTTGTGGATAATAAGTGACTTTCCAGATTATGTAATATTAAGTGGATGGAGCACTCATGGAAAACTTGCTTGTCCCTACTGTATGAAAAACAGTAAGTCATTTGTATTGAAGCATGGTAGGAAGTGTTGTTGGTTTGATTGTCATTGTCAATATCTGCCTCCTGAACATCCGTTTCGTCGTGATCGAAACTCTTTTAAGAAGAATTCAATAGTGCAAAGTTTTTTGCCACCACAACGAATGAGTGGGACAAATGTCTTGAATAGAGTGACTCAACTTGAGGAAGTCATTTTTGGATTGAATTCACGTAACCAAAAACAACGTGGCTTTGGTCAGTTTCATAACTGGGTGAAGAAAAGCATATTTTGGGAATTGCCTTACTGGTCCACTAATCTGATACAACATAATTTGGATGTTATGCATGTTGAGAAGAATGCGTTTGAGAATATCTTCAACATTGTTATGGATATAAAGGGCAAGACAAAAGACGGTGCAAATGCAAGAGAAGATTTGAAGATAATATGCAAACGTCCCACCTTAGAATTGATTGTTGAGAATGGCAAGTATAAAAAACCAAAAGCAACTTATGTGTTAAATGCTAATCAAAGGAGGACAGTGTGTGAATGGATAAAACAATTGAAATTTCCTGATGGGTATGCTTCAAACATTGCATGGTGCACCAATTTAGATGATGGGAAGATATATGGAATGAAAAGTCACGATTGTCATGTTTTTATGCAAAGGTTAATTCCTCTGGCTTTTCGTCATATGTTACCAAAACCTATATAAGGAGCATTAATAGAGCTTAGCTTGTTCTTTAAAGAAATTTGTGCAACTGAAATACGTACTTCTGTTATGGAAAATGCGGAGCTTTCCATTATTGAAACAGTTTGCAAGTTAGAGAAGATTTTTCCGCCAGCATTCTTTGACGTGATGTAACATTTAGTTGTGCATCTCCCCTATGAAGCTAAGGTTGGAAGACCCATGCAATACAAATGGATGTATCCATTTGAGAGGTGTATACTGTACTTGAAAAGGAAGGTTCAAAATAAGGCGAGAGTTGAAGGGTCTATCTGTGAAGCATATAATCTAGAAGAAATTTCTAATTTTGCTTCTATGTATTTTGATCCACAATTACAGACAAGACATACTCAAGTTCCTCGAAACGATGATGGTGGGGAAGATATGACTAATGAATGCTTGTCTATTTTTAAACATTTATGCCGCCCTATTGGGAGAGGTCGTAATAGGTTCTTGACGGATGTTGAGCTTCAAATTGCTGAGACTTATGTGCTTGTAAATTGCAGAGAAGTAGAACCCTATCTCCAGTAAGTCTACTCACTAACCTATCTATTTAATAAATTTCAATTACATTATGTTCAATATTAATTATTGTATTGATTAGACAATTCGAGGATTCGCTAAGGGAGACAAATTCTAGTATCTCCGAAGATCAAATATTGGAACTTCGGGATAAGGACTTCAGTAGGTGGCTAAAACATCTAGTGAGTTCTTTCATCCATAATCATATATATTATATAAAAAATAATGTTCGTTATACCAATACTAAATGTTACAACTATCTATTCTCTTTGTAATGATTCACAGGTAAATATGGGTCAAATTGAGGATCGAATGATTCGACAGATAAGTTATGGTCCATCTAAGTCTATTACTTCTTACAATGGTTTAATAGTTAATGGTTATAGGTTCCATACTAAGGAGTATGGACAAAATAAAGCTACCATGAACAGTGGGGTTTGCATTAGAGGAAATATATATGGTGAGAATGACTTAGACTATTATGGCATCGTTGAAGAGATATTGGAATTGTCATATCTAGGTCAGAACAAAGTATTTCTTTTACGGTGCCAGTGGTTTGACCCGATTAATGAAGTCAATGTTGATGAGAGATATGGATTGATTGATGTCAAGCACAAATCGAGGCTTCACTCAAATGAGCCATTTGTATTAGCTGAACAAGCACAACAAGTATACTATACAGTACACCCACAATGCGGGGGTCGAGCTAGTGGGGAATGGTGGCAGCTTGTAAGGTTAGAGCAAGACTCTTTGCGGATGAGACATTCAATGATGAATGTAATGGATCGAGTGAGATAGCTGCTATCGATTACTACCAAGTTGATGGATCCTTGACAACACCTAATATCATCACAGATGATAGGGTGATTTCCTTGTTTGATGCATGATGGGATATAATTATATAGTTTCAAACCCAAGTGTAGGTTGTCTCAAGTAATAAATTCTCGGGAGTCCGAGATCGATCCACAGGGAATTGATGAAGAAAAATATATTGATTTGAGGTAAAAAGAAGAATTGTCACAAAATTAAAGATGCAATAAGTTGTTCACAAATAGAAAAGGATTTGCTTGGGTTAGGAGATCCACTCTTGGTAATAAATTAAAGATAAGATTATTTCGTTTTATAACTCAATTGAAATCATGCATAATGAAGATTCCAATCGGAAGATTTAACATTCAAAGTTCAATTATGTAATCATATAATGGTTCCAATAACTATCTACCAATACTTGTAAATCGTCAAAAGCATCCACTTTGTGCCAATCCTATTGTCTACAATGGATCAAGATATTCATTATACAAGAAAAGTTTCTAAATTAATTGGAAACAACATACAACTCATATAAAGATCACATAAAAATATATCATTTAAAGCACAAGAAAGAAATTAATCTAACCTTAACTTATTACCAAGAGCTTCACCTTTTCACCCAAGCAAGAGGAAAACTTAGTTACTCATAGACAAGAAGAAAGAAAGAGAGAAGAAGAGAAAGATGAACATAACTTCACTTAAGAACAAGAGAAAATTACAACAAAGGAAGCAATCAACATACAAATATTAAAGTAAAATCTAGACTAACACTAAGCTAACACCCTCAAATGATCAGCCATTGCCTCTTTTTATAGAATTAGAAGAGTACAAATAGCCAAAAGAGATGATGGATGATGATAACAAAATGATAAAAGAGATAAATGGTGGGTGGATTCTTGTCTCCGAAATGTTTCCCTTCTGAACTCATGGCATGCGTCATTTTTGAGTCAAGTGGTCTTCATGAAAGTTCTAGCACATTGTCTCAGCTTTCCAGAGACACCAAGTTTAGCCAAATCCAATAACCACAGCCCAAGATATGGCCCAATTACTGCTCATGGGTCAGGCCCAACGTCAGCACCTCTGTTCTGACTTCTAAGCCCAATATCACCCTCAAGGAATCCGAACTAGCTTTTGTGTTCTTCATGAAAGTTGTAGATATGGGTCTTAACCTTCCACTGTCAAAATTTCAGAATTATTAAACTCCAATAGCCCGAGATATAGCCTAATGAGTGCATAAAGGTCAAGCTGTCAGGTTCAAAACACTAGATTTTGCTTCAACTCCAATTTGAGTTATCCAAACATGTGTTTCTGGTCTTGAGGCCTTCATGAAAGTTGTAGAAATTTATCTTAGCTTAAAAACAAGACCAAAATCACATCCATCGGATATTTGTAACTCAAATTATAGCCAGTTTACTGAAAAAGCCAAGTAAGAAGGTTATACAATGAATGAAATATATTCTTATTAATGTGGTTCTTTATCAGTGAATAGTTATTAGAGAATTATCTTAACTTTCCAACAAGACCAGAATCACATTAATCAGATAATTACAACTCAAGTTGTGGCCACTTTACTTAAGAATGCAATCACCCAAATTAATGATAATTCAAGCAATAATTTCTTCAATGATCCAATTAAGCTTAATTTCATAAAATGTGACAAAATCAACTTAATTAAGCCAAATTGAACCTTAAGAAGCCTAGTTAGAGGATTATAAAATGCATAAAATACATTGTTATCAAATTCCCCACATTAAACTTTTTTGCACTCCCGAGCAAAACACATAAGAACAAAAAACTAAGGAACAAAAAAAATGACACAGACTCAAAAGCTAAAAATTCTAAAAGATTTAATGAAGCAAGAAGAGCAACCAGTCATTCAAGGGAACAAAGCAATTTTTTTTTTTTTTGAGGTAATATTTCTTCACATCTCAAACCAACAGGCAAGGAAACTTTAGTTAAAAAGAACGAATCAAGAATGATAGATCCTCTCAAGATTCACTCTTAATCTTTCAAGCATTAAAAAGGTAAGTATTTCACTCAATTCAACCCATGAAAAATTACTACCATAAGCTTGCTTATCTTCTACTTCTCCACTACTCAGAACACATGCACACAAAAATCAAGAGGACTTTATTCAAGGTTGTAACGTGGGTCAAGGTAAAGAAGGAGGGATAATATGGACATAAGAAGATAAATACCAAAGAGAATAAAAGAGCATTATGGTATAGTTAGAGTGGAAAAGATATTTGAGAACATTCATCAATAAGGACAATGACCAATATTTGACTAATGTTTTGTTGAAGATTAATCCCAAATTGATGAGTTGAATTCATTGTTAGGCATAAACCTTCTCCTTCTCTTCCTGTTGTTTCCAAGCATCCATCTTTATTCTAGATATGGATATGTTACATAGTGTATTAGATGGTCAGCTCTTTCTTTCTTTTCTTTTTTTTTCTGTTTTTTTTTTTTTTTACTTTTTTGCTTTTTTTTTTTTTACACACACACACCCCCACACTTGTTTAAGAACAAAGTCAGTGCTCTCTTATTCCCTAAGGTCAGGTAAAAACATGATATTTTTTTTTTTAAAGGTACGTAATAAGCTAAAAACAAGAACTAGTCAAATAAGCTCAAATGGGTTACACAAGGAAAAATATACAAGGATGGCTATTTGGTCAAAGTAGCTATTTTAAAATGCCTCAATCATATTTATGTATGCATGTGAAAATGTAACCTCAAAAAGAATCAAAGCAAGTTCTAGAGTAACATTTTCACAGGTGAAAATCACACAAGAAAGAAGAGAATGGTACAAATGTTCAATCCATTCATCAATAGGCTCAAAATCTCACAAGGCATATTTCTATCATTCTCAATCCATCAATTCAACATTCATATCCAAGCATGTGATTTATAAGAAAGAAGAAAATTTATGCTATGACCCAAGATATGCTTTTTGCTACTTCTAAAATGATTTTTTTTTTCTCAACTATGATGCGTCTCAAAAGTAAAATTACCTTAAGGGCAAAATTTTTTTTTTTTTTTTCACTATTTGATTTTTTTTTTATTTTTTTTTAACTTCAAGAAAACCATCAGGGTAAAGAAGTCTAGAAACCCCTGAAGGACCCTGCTCAAAGGATCGTCTGTCCAAAAATCAAAATACAACAAAAACATACAAAGATAAAAGAAATATAATAATAAACGAAGACATACCTGTATGTACGTTTTCATGGCGTATCTTTATACTTGCGTGTCATGAATGCAAAGTAGTGGCATGTATTTGAGTTGCGTGTCACCAAGTGCAACATATGAATTCCACAAGGATTGCCGAACCGACAACAAGAACCTTTGAATCCTTTCCGTCCTCCGCTTACGGAAGAAACGCCCCTCTATCTTCCTGCGCAAACCTAATTAAAGGCCTCGTATTCTAAGAAGATGGTACCTGACCGCAGCCAGTCAAAACTCGCCATAGAGACCTACTAATTAAAGTAAGTATACAGCTCGGATAACGATTTCCGTTCACCGTAAAGACGGACGCTTCTTTACGTCCATCGGGATGAATGCTCTGAGCCTTGGTTCCAAGAACTGGGAATGTAGCACACGGCTCTCTCAGAGCATGGCACACGAACTTTATTTACATACTGACGTGTGAAGGTCTCCTCCTGAGTCTATGACAGGACGGGCATCCGCCCGGGCTCCTAATCTAATTAAAGACCAAGTACAACCGTAGTTTCGCCCTCTATTTTTTTTTTTTTTTTTTTTTTTTTAATTGTGAGAAACCCGATGAAAGATGGGTGTATACTCACTTGAGATTGGGATGGAGGTAGTCTTTCTGTCGGCTTTGGGCCAAAGCATTGTTGACCATATAGACCCATTCAAGAACAAAAACATAGGGCTCCCAAAAGGGACAAGTGGCCATAATACGACCGTCACTTTCTCACATGTGGGATACAATCTACCTTCTTTGTTTTTCAATTAAGAAGGCTTGGATCAGAGATGCATGCATTTCCCCATTCACGTTGTGTGTTACCAAAGCCAAACCCAAGATGTATACATACTTTTTCTTTTTTTTTTTTTTATTTTTTTTTTATTTTCGTTTTTTTTTTTTTTTTTTATTTACATTTTCTGCTTATTATTATTATTATTATTATTATTATTATTATTATTATTATTATTATTATTATTATTATTATTATTTACGCTTTCTCGCTTACTAACAATCTAACTTTTAAATTTTTAAATCGTTTTATTTTCTCATAATCTAACTTTTAAATTCTCATCATTTATTTTCTCGCAATCTAACTTTTAAATTCATCATTTATTTTCTCGCAATCTAACTTAATGAAATAATATTTCTTCTTCTCTTCTCTTTTAAAGCATGGGCTCTGTGGGGCTTTGCCACTCTCCGTTTTCATATTTAAATTTACTTTTTACACTTTATTTTCTCGTACTTTATTTTCTCGCATTTTTATTTCTCGTATTTTTATTTTTTTATTTTATTTTTCGCACTTTATTTTCTGCATTTTTATTTTTATTTTTATTTTTGGGTGGCTGGTTTATACACATCCTACTTAATATTTAACGGCCTTGTATACCGCCACTTGTATATTATTTTTATTTTATGTCACTTATTTATGCTTAACTCAGTATCGTGATTCAAATTTTTGTCGTTTAGTTAAAATTAATCCAAGTAACTTATATATTGATTTATTTGAATCACAAACACACACAATTAACACAATGGCTGAATTTGAAGGTGCACATATTGAACATGATAATCAAACACAACGAAATGAAAATGAAAGTATACATGATGAACAAGGAAATCAACCATTGCGAACTATGCGTGCATATTTGCAACCACCTCGAAATTCTAGTCCATCATGTTTTATCTTTCCACTTACTGCTAATAATTTTAGATTTAAGCCGGTATGATTTCTTTACTTCCTAATTTTCATGGTTTAGAAAATGAAAGCCCATATTTACATCTAAAAGAATTTGAGGAAGTCCGTATTGCTTTCAATGATCAAAATTGCGGTGAAGAGATTGTCAAGCTTAAATTTTTTTCCTTTTTCTTTGAAAGATAAAGCAAAAACTTGGCTTAACGCTTTGAAACCAAGATCAATTGGCACATGGCAAGAAATGCAAAGTGAGTTTTTAAAGAAATTTTTTCCAACACATAAAACCAATGCTTTGAAAAGACAAATCCAAAATTTTTCCCAAAATTCAAATGAAGCATATTTTCAAAGTTGGGAACGTTTTAAAGATTTGTTAAATTCTTGCCCACATCATGGTTTTGAAAAATGGCGAACTATAAGCTTCTTTTATGAAGGTTTAACACCTGAAACTAAACAATTTGTGGAAACGATGTGTAATGGCGAGTTTCTTGATAAAGAACCCGAAGAAGCTTTAGATTATTTAAATCATTTGGCTGAAAATTCTCAATCTTGGCATGGTACTAATCTTTCTGAAAATTCAATTAGATATAACCTTGCAAATGCAGGAAAAGGAAAATACCATCTTAGTCAAGAAGAAGATCTAAATGCAAAGTATGCTAGTTTTTGGCTAGAAAGATTGAATCCATAGAATTAGGCAAAGTAAAAGAAGTCAAATCTGTTCAAAATGAAGAAATTTGTAGCATTTGTGATGAATTAGGACACTCGACAAATGAATGTCCTAATATTCCTGTTTTTAAAGAAGTTGTGCATGAGCAAGTAAATGCAATGAACAATTTTAAAAAGCCATTCACCTCTTCTTTTTCAAATTCTTACAATCCAGGATGGAGAAATCACCCGAACTTCAGTTGGAGGAATAATAATCAAGCACAATTTATGCAACCACCGCCTCCTCAGGAGCAACAAGATTCTCAAAATTCTCAAGGATATGCACCTTATGTCCCACCATATAGGAAAAACCTTGAAGGAACATTGAGTGCATTCATAGAGAAGCAAGAGGCCATCAATAAACAAAACACTCAAACCATGATTGACATAAAAGACACTCTTTCCAAACTTACTTCTGCACTCACCATTCACGAGAAAGGAAAATTTCCTTCTCAACCTCAACCGAATCCCAAAGGTCAACATAGTCTAAATGAGGGTAGTTCGAAAACCAACAAATAAATCAAGTCAATTCAGTGTGATAACTCTTAGGAGTGGGAAAGTTGTTGAAAAAGAAATTTCTAAACCTTGTGAGAAAGAGGGTGAATCAATTCCCCAAGATAAGGAAGAGGTTGATATGTCATCTCGGCCAAAATGAAACCAAACTCTCATCTCCTCCACTTCCATTTCCTCAAGCATTAAGCAAACCAAAGAAATTGGACCACCAAACTGAAATTTTTGAAATTCTTAAACAAGTGAAGGTCAATATTCCGTTGTTAGATACTATTAAACACTTTCCTTCTTATGCCAAATTTTTGAAAGACTTATGCACTTTGTTAAAAGAAAATTAAATGTGAAAAAGAAAGCCTTTTTGACCGAAAGGTGTAAGTTCCATTATTCAAAGCAATAATGTTTTGAAACATAAAGACCCTGGTTGTCCTACGGTTTCATGCATTATTGGAGACATATAATTGAACAAGCTTTACTTGATCTTGGTGCTAGTGTTAATTTGCTTCCATATTCAGTTTATCAACAACTCAATCTAGGAGAGTTAAAACCAACTTCGTAACTCTTCTACTTGGCGATAGATCAATTAAAATTCCAAAAGGAATAGTGGAAGATGTGTTGGTACAAGTTGATAAATTCATTTATCCCGTGTGGATTTTATTATCTTGGAAACTGAACCTATGATTAATTGTTCCAAGTCAATTCCTATTATTTTAGGTCGTCCATTTTTAGCAACATCCAATGCTTTGATAAATTGTAGAAATGGATTGATGAAGTTAACATTTGGAAACATGACACTTGAGCTTAATGTTTTCAACTTATGCAAGCAACCACATGAAGTCAATGATGAAAATGAGGAAGTCGACGGGATTGAGACCATTGTAGATGATCATCTTCTAAAAGGGAGTTCTTCGACCCATTAGAAGTTTGTTTAATTAATTCATTTGATTCAGATATGCAAGTAGATGGTGATATTTCCGAAATATGCTCTTTGCTTGATTGTACACAAGCAATGGAATACAAAGGATGGAAGCCAAGATTTGAAGAGTTACAACCCATGAATGATAATATTCATGAAGAAGTACCCACACTGGAACTAAAGCCATTACCTTCGGGTTGAAGTACACATTTTTGGGAGAAGACCAAAGCTTTCCAGTAGTAATTTCATCAATCCTTACTGAAGAACAAGAAGGTATGTTGATAGAAGTACTTAAAAGGCATAAAAGTGCAATTGGATGGACATTAACAGACTTAAAAGGCATTAATCCATTAATTTGTACACATAGAATACATTTAGAGGATAATGCTAAAACATCACAACAACCTCAAAGAAGATTAAATCCACATATGAAAGAGGTAGTTAGGGCTGAAGTTCTTAAATTACTTGATGTTGGAATTATTTACCCTATTTCCGATAGCCAGTGGGTAAGCCCTACACAAGTTGTGCCTAAGAAATCTGAATAACAAAGTGGTTGAAAATGAAAAAGGTGAGTTAATACCTACGCGAGTTTCATCTAGTTGGCGTATGTGTATTGATTTTAGAAAATTGAATGCAGCCACTAGGAAAGATCATTTCCCTTACCATTTCTTGATCAAATTCTAGAAAGAGTAGCAGGGACATCCATACTATTGTTTTCTTGATGGTTATTCGGGGTATAATCAAATACCAATTGCATTAGAGGATCAAGAAAAGACTACTTTTACGTGCCCCTTTGGCACTTTTGCATATAGACGAATGCCTTTCGGTCTTTGTAATGCTCTGGCAACTTTTCAAAGATGCATGCTAAGTATTTTTAGTGATATGATTGAGCATTATTTAGAGGTTTTCATGGATGATCTGACAGTTTTTGGAAATTCTTTTGAAAATTGTCTTGATAATTTGGATAAAGTTCTTAAAAGATGTGAAGAAAAAGGATTTGTTTTAAACTGGGAAAAATGTCATTATATGGTTACTTCAGGAATCGTGTTAGGTCATGTGATATCTTCTGAAGGAATTGAAGTTGATAAGGCCAAAGTTGAATTAATTGCTCATTTGCCTTCCCCAAAAACAATGTCGAGAAGTTCGTTCCTTTTTAGGACATGCAGGATTTTATCGAAGATTCATTAAGGACTTTAGTGTCATATCTAGACCATTATGCAATCTTCGACAAAAGATGCACTATTTGATTGGACTCAAGAATGCCAAAAATCTTTTGAAAAATTAATTAGTCTTCTAACATCGGCTCCTATCATGCAATCCTCGACATCGGTCTTTGCCTTTTGAATTAATGTGTGATGCAAGTGATTTTGTTTGTTACTGTTTTAGGCCAAAGAAAGGAAGGTAAGCCTCATGTGATTTGTTACGCAAGTAGAACTTTAAATAGTGCACAAATGAATTACACCACTACCTTGAAAAAGAACTACTTGTCAGTAATTTTTGCATTGGACAAATTTCGAGCTCATTTAATTGGTTCTCTTCTATCTATTGTTTTCACTTGATCATGCTTTGATTGTTAGATATTTAATGTCTAAGCAAGATGCCAAACCTAGGTTGATACGGTGGATCTTGTTACTTCAAGAATTCAACATCACAATAAAAGATAAGAAAGGAGCTGAAAATGTTGTCGCAGATCATTTGTCCGACTTACAACAGCTCATCTTTTGATAGCACACCTATCAATGATTCTTTTCCCGATGAGTTTTTATTTTATGTCAATTCTATGCCTTGGTTTTAAATATAGTCAATTTTCTCGTAACAAGAAAGATGCCGCCTCAATGGTCATATCAAGACAGAAAAAAGTTTTTGACCGAGGTGAAAAATTTTTATTGGGATGACCATATTTGTTCAAATATTCTCCTTGATCAAATCTTTCGGAGATGTGTACCCGACAATGAGGTAGGTAGTGTCATAAAATTTAGTCACTCGAAGCATGTGGAGGTCATTTTTCTTCAAAGAAAACAACATGCAAAATCTTGCGGTGTGGAAATTTTATTGGCCCACTTTATTTAAAGACACCATACCTTTTGCAAAAGTTGCGAAAATTGTCAAAAATTAGGGTCCATTTCTAAAAGAAATATGATGCCTCAACCCTATCCTTGTCATTGAAATTTTTGATTGTTGGGGAATTGATTTCATGGGTCAATTTCCATCCTCATTTGGATATTTGTATATTCTCCAGTTGCATAGCTTGATTATGTCTCAAAATGGATTGAGGCTATTCCATGTCGATAAAATGATCATAAAACTGTTCTCAAATTTTTAAAAGAAAATGTCTTAAATCGATTTGGAATCCCTCGAGCTATCATCAGTGATGGGGAACACCTTTTTGTAATAAACCATTTGAATCTTTAATAAAAAAATATTGTATTACCCATAAAGTGGCCACCCCTTATCACCATCAGACAAGTGGACAAGTAGAATTGGTAAATAGAGAAATTAAACAAATTTTAGAAAAAACGGTTAACCCAAATAGTAAAGATTGGTCTTTAAGACTAAACGATGCACTTTGGGCTTACCGTACTGCTTTTAAAACATCTTTAGGTATGTCACCCTATCGGTTAGTCTATGGAAAACCTTGTCACTTGCTTGTAGAACTGGAGCATAAAGCATTCTGGGCCATTAAAGCTTTCAATTTAAATCTTGATGATGCTTGCAAGTTACGTAAATTACAAATAAATGAACTTGAGGAATTGAGAAATGATGCATATGAAAACTCAAAAATTTATAAAGAAAGAACAAAAGCTTTTCATGACAAATCTATTTTGAGGAAATCTTTTGAAATTGGTCAAAAAGTTCTGCTTTATAATTCTCGTCTTCACCTATTCCCTGGAAAATTGAGATCTAGGTGGACTGGTCCTTTTATTGTCAAACATGTATATCCTTATGGGGCCATAGACATTGAGAATCCTAGGAATGGTAATGTGTCTAAGGTCAATGGATAAAGACTTAAACCATTTCTGGAAAATCAAGTCTTGAGGTAGATTCATTTCCCTTTCTGATCCTTGTTATGTGAAAAATTTACTCTAATTTTGTAGCTTTATTTTGTTGTGTAGCTCTTTAGCTCCCCGGTAAAATGGCGGATGACGGTACTCCGTGACTCTCAAGTCGGTTTGCTCTCTTTCAGTTTCCCAAAATAACTGAATTCTTCTTCTTCTTCTTCTTCTTCTTCTTCTTTTTCTTCTTCTTCAAAATGGATATCATTCTCTCAAACCTGAGAAAACATTTTCCTTCTCTTCCTCAAAATGTTCTAACAAAAATTTACAAGGCTAGATGTGAAAGATTGAGATTGTTAATGCACAAAGGTATACCAGAAGATGTACGTTGGATAATCGAAGCAAAGGTCCGATTAGTCAAAGGTGAGTCTTCAATCTCATTTGACTCATACATGCCAGGTCTTGGTAGAAGTTCATATTCTAAAAGGAGAAGAGCAAAAAGATTACAAGTCTGTCACATATGTGGACGATGGAATTGTAACAAGCGATGTCGTTCATTTTATCCTTCCCCTCAATTCTATGCATTGGGGATGGTTTCCAAAAACAGAGAAGATAAAATTTTCTTCATTAAGAATGGACTGAGTAAAGAGTCATTAGATGATATCTTATTGACTCTTGATACGCATTCTTGTGGTTTGGTGCATCGTGAACTTCTTAATTTGTGGAATCTCTTCAAGGATGAACAAAAGCAATATAGTCTTGGGAATCTGACTCTAAAAGACCCTGTTTGCCAATTTATAAGAAAATTGGATGGGAAGCTTATCCTCGACTCATAGAAGGCGTTTAAGCCGTTTCTGGACGGCGCCAAAAACTTGATGGGATATAATTATATAGTTTCAAACCCAAGTGTAGGTTGTCTCAAGTAATAAATTCTCGGGAGTCCGAGATCGATCCACAGGGAATTGATGAAGAAAAATATATTGATTTGAGGTAAAAAGAAGAATTGTCACAAAATTAAAGATGCAATAAGTTGTTCACAAATAGAAAAGGATTTGCTTGGGTTAGGAGATCCACTCTTGGTAATAAATTAAAGATAAGATTATTTCGTTTTATAACTCAATTGAAATCATGCATAATGAAGATTCCAATCGGAAGATTTAACATTCAAAGTTCAATTATGTAATCATATAATGGTTCCAATAACTATCTACCAATACTTGTAAATCGTCAAAAGCATCCACATGTGCCAATCCTATTGTCTACAATGGATCAAGATATTCATTATACAAGAAAAGTTTCTAAATTAATTGGAAACAACATACAACTCATATAAAGATCACATAAAAATATATCATTTAAAGCACAAGAAAGAAATTAATCTAACCTTAACTTATTACCAAGAGCTTCACCTTTTCACCCAAGCAAGAGGAAAACTTAGTTACTCATAGACAAGAAGAAAGAAAGAGAGAAGAAGAGAAAGATGAACATAACTTCACTTAAGAACAAGAGAAAATTACAACAAAGGAAGCAATCAACATACAAATATTAAAGTAAAATCTAGACTAACACTAAGCTAACACCCTCAAATGATCAGCCATTGCCTCTTTTTATAGAATTAGAAGAGTACAAATAGCCAAAAGAGATGATGGATGATGATAACAAAATGATAAAAGAGATAAATGGTGGGTGGATTCTTGTCTCCGAAATGTTTCCCTTCTGAACTCATGGCATGCGTCATTTTTGAGTCAAGTGGTCTTCATGAAAGTTCTAGCACATTGTCTCAGCTTTCCAGAGACACCAAGTTTAGCCAAATCCAATAACCACAGCCCAAGATATGGCCCAATTACTGCTCATGGGTCAGGCCCAACGTCAGCACCTCTGTTCTGACTTCTAAGCCCAATATCACCCTCAAGGAATCCGAACTAGCTTTTGTGTTCTTCATGAAAGTTGTAGATATGGGTCTTAACCTTCCACTGTCAAAATTTCAGAATTATTAAACTCCAATAGCCCGAGATATAGCCTAATGAGTGCATAAAGGTCAAGCTGTCAGGTTCAAAACACTAGATTTTGCTTCAACTCCAATTTGAGTTATCCAAACATGTGTTTCTGGTCTTGAGGCCTTCATGAAAGTTGTAGAAATTTATCTTAGCTTAAAAACAAGACCAAAATCACATCCATCGGATATTTGTAACTCAAATTATAGCCAGTTTACTGAAAAAGCCAAGTAAGAAGGTTATACAATGAATGAAATATATTGCTATTAATGTGGTTCTTGCTATCAAGTGAATAGTTATTAGAGAATTATCTTAACTTTCCAACAAGACCAGAATCACATTAATCGATAATTACAACTCAAGTTGTGGCCACTTTACTTAAGAATGCAATCACCCAAATTAATGATAATTCAAGCAATAATTTCTTCAATGATCCAATTAAGCTTAATTTCATAAAATGTGACAAAATCAACTTAATTAAGCCAAATTGAACCTTAAGAAGCCTAGTTAGAGGATTATAAAATGCATAAAATACATTGTTATCAATGCATATGCCCCAATGGAAGAAGTGGACATAAATGAAATACATAATCCAAATGATGTTTCGTTTGTTAACCAATTCATTGATGACAACGAAGAAGATGAAAATACCGAGTTCATAGATGAAGATGAGGAGCTATATGATTCAAACTCAAGTAGTAGCAGTTGAACTTTGTTTATGGTATTTACACTGAAATATTATTTTTATATTTTATGACATTTTTTGACAATATTGATGTATATAGTTTGTTAACAAGTTATGTTTCATTATTGTAGACATTTATCATGGTAATCCGAGGTAGGGGCAATGGACGTGGTCGAGGGAGCGGCCACAACAATCCACCTAATTGTTCTCAACTGCGCACTAGTTCACCACCACTGCAGCCTTCTCCGTGCTCCCCATGTATACTTATATAATAATATTTTTTTTTGTTAACTCTTGATCTATATGTATTTATGAATTTAGATTGCCTATAATATAATGTTACGTGTCATTTCAGCTATTAGCCCCTTGACCATTGGTGACCCATCAACTGTTGTTCCACCTTCCACTAGTGTCCATGTCCCTATCCCACCCACCACTATCGATGTCTCTGTCCCACCCCCTACTGTGCCTCTAATTAGCGACCCAATTTCTATGCCTTCAAGTGAATCATCCCAAACAGAAATTGATAGAATGCTAGTTATATCTGTGAAAGACGTCTCTCAACCGTGAGTAATAGTGTGAATGTCATGTTTTATTACATTTATTTACTTTTAGATTATTAACATATCATGGACTTGTAGGAGGAGGTTTGTCCTGCAGTCTGTGACTCGTGAGATTATGGCCACTGTGATCACACAAATGCCCATTCCAGCTGAAAAATGAAAAAATTATCTTGTTAACTTGAAAGATGAACTATTGCAGGATTTTATGGTAAGTAATTATGTTTTTAGCTACATTGTATTATACAATTATCTATATAGAGAAATACTAACATGGATTTGTTTTAGAATAAATATCGATTTGCATCAGATTATGATCATTGTATGGCAAGAACTGTTTGGGACAGAACATGCATGGACTGTTATTTAGATGATTTGAAGAATTATAGGAAGGCAATCATGAAAAAGTTGGAGACATCAAACATGGCTGACCTTAAGGGCCACGGGCCCCCAGTTTTGAAGTCAGAAGTGTGGGATGGTCTATTTGACATTTGGTTAACGCCAGAGTGGTAAAAGAAGTCTATTGCTGGTCGAAGCAACAGAGCGGCCGTGCCTGATGCTATCATGCACACTGCAGGCTCAATAAGCTTCGGTCAACATAAGAAGAAGATGGTAATATAGAAAATTTCTTATGTATTTGTTGCAATATCCTAATAATTCTATTTTATACTATTGTATAATTATAGTACAAGTGAGTTAAGGTTCTAGCAACTTGTATGTTGTATGACACTTTGGCTGTATGAATTTAAATTGCATGACGTTGGTCTCATTTTAAAAATAAGATACAAGGTTTTTTGAGATTTTAGAATTCTATATTCTAATAGATGTTGATTACAGGAGGTAGAGTTGAATTGTCCAGTCCCTTTCAGAGACTTGTATGAGAGTGTGCATAAGAGGAAAATTGGCGAATATGTCACTCAGCGCTCGAAGGATTTCATTGTAAGTGTCTTTAAAATTAAAACTAATTATATTTAAGTTGATTGTTTTGATAAAGTTTTCAACATTTTTCGTTTCAGGACTCTTATGACACCACGATATTAGATAAGTATGGAGAAGACTCTTCACTGCATCCTATGGTAGATCAGGAGGTGTGGATGCAAGTGACGGGTCCCAACAAGAAGGGACGAGTCTATGGAATGAGTCACAGTTTAGGTATTAACATTCATGGCTCTAGCTCTGCTTCTTCCTCACATGTTGGTGGTTCCTGCTGCATTGTTCCAACACAAGCCATAAAGGAAGCTGTTAATGAAGTGATTGCTTCCTTTGTCCAAATACAGCTGGGGCCTATCCTTCGTGACATTGTTGGTTCTCAAGCAAGAAGTGGTGTGCCGCAAATACCATCACAAGGCAATGTAGTTGGAGAAGATGATGAAGCTAATGATGATGAGACTAACTTAGATTGATTTTGTACTTATTGATTAGTTATCCTTTGTACATAGAACATGTTTTGAACTAATGTAATTATGATATTTTGTTACTTTGCACAAACTATTTGTTGGGTTTCTTTATTTGAATTTGAATTTTGTTGGATTGAATTTTGTTTGGATTGAATTCTGGTTGGATTGAATTCTGTTTGGATTGAATTTTATTTACAGGTATAATTTTAAAATTAATTAATATTATTATAAAATTAATTTTGGTTTGCTACGAATTTGCTAGGGATTAGCTACTGATTTGCTGTGGATTAGCTACGGATTTACCAAGATAATGCTAGGGATAATTGCTACGGATTAGCTACGGAATTGCTAGGGATAATTGCTACGGATTAGCTAAGGAATTGCTACGGATTTACCAACATAATAGCTAGGAAATAGCTACGGAATTGCTAGGGATAATTGCTATGGATTAACTAAGGAATTGTTAGGGATAATTGCTATGGAATAGCTAGGGAATTGCTACGGATTTACTAACATAATAGCTAGGAAATAGCTACGGAATTGCTAGGGATAATTGCTACGGATTACCTCCGGAATTACTAGGGATTTAGCAACGTAATAGCTATGAAATAGCTACGGAATTGCTACGGATAATTGTTACGGATTAGCTACGGAATTGTTGCGGATTTAGCAATATAATAGCTAGGGTATAGCTGCAAAATTGCTACGGATTGTTAAAATTAGCTACGGAATTGCTACGGAATTTTTCGTAGCTAATTACCTACGGAAATATAGAAAGTCTTTAAACAAAAATTAGCTACGAATTTGCTTCGGATCAGCTATGGAAATTTTTTAATTACCTACGGATTAGCCACGAAATTTTTTTGTAGCTAATTAGCTACCAAAATTTTACTACGGACCAATCCGTAGCTAAGTCATAGTTAATCCGTAGCGAATTAATTTAGCTACGGATTAGCTACGGATTTTTCCTTAGCTAATCTATAAATTTCTTGTAGTGCAACACGTGCCGCATAATAAGTTTAACAAAGATACAACTATTATAGATTACTCAAATACAACTTGGGTTATAAGATAAATCAAGCAAATAAACTAGATATCAAATTCAACTCAAGCATATATAATTAAGGCACAAATGTAAAGGAGATAAAGTTAAGAGAAGCAAACACAGTATTTATCCTGATTCAGCCACCAACCACTTGTGGTCTACGTCTAGTCCTCAAGTAAATCACCCGAGATTTTGTACTATAACTTCAAGCTTGAACATGTGCTTGAAAACCTTTACAAACTAGAGCACTCACCACACCTTGGGATACCTCACCCTTTGTGCTTGAGTCTCAAAATAGGGATACCTCACCTTTTACAACCTTTGGGGGATACCTCACCCTTTTTATAGGAAAACATTGAAAGATAGAAGGATAAACTCTCAAAAAAGTAGATATTACAAATTGAAGCCCAATGAAGTTCTTTTAGGATATCTCAAATTTTGGTGAAAACAGAGCACAAGAGATAATAAAATATGAAACATGAATCAAAGCATAAGAGAATGGTTTTAGATTGTTGGGTGTGTATAAAAGATGACCCAAAAACATGTATTTATAGAGTTCTTTGAAAAAGAGCCATTAGGTATCATTTATTTCATCATTAAATGTATAGAAAATAGTCGTTACGTATTTTCTGGGTCATGTTATTCGAATAACCCTTTGGTTATTCAAATAAATCTTTAAAAACACGTTCTGAAACATTTTTTAGGGTGCGTTATTCGAATAACCCTTTGGTCATTCGAATAAATCTTTAAAAACACGTTCTGGTACATTTTCTAAGGTGTGTTATTCGAATAACACATTCCTTATTCAAATAAACCACTTTGGTTTTAAAAAGTGACTTTAAATGGTCATAACTTCTTCATTTTTCATCCGTTTAGAGAAAATGCCACTCATTAGAAAAATATTTGAGTCTATTTTCAAATGGAACAAGTTTCAGAACAAAACTTAGTATTTTGAAAGTTATGATCAAAATAGTAACCAAAGGTTAGTTTTACAAAACTCAAACTTGACTATTTTTAATAGTTTTGAACTACAACCATTACAAGCTTTTCAAAATCTTGTTTGTTGGGTATTTTATCATGTGAAAACCATTTGTAAAGATTTGAAAACATATTTGAGATATCCAAAAGGCTTACTACATAAAGACCCTAAGTCCTATAAGCTATACCATGTAATCTTCCTTTGGACTTGGTCTTTGACTTGATCTTGTCATCATCTTCATGTTTGTTATCATCAAAATATGTATTCATTGTTCAATAGCCAATTACAGAAAGTAGAGTTAGGAGAGGACTTCCTGGTTTAGCAGGTGTTTGAGTCTCTTCCGGCTAGTTTTGATGTTTTGAGGACTACTTACAATGCTCAAAAAGAAGAGTAGACTATTGATGAGCTTATATCTATTCTTACTCAAGAGGAGCATACCATGAAGAAAGGCAAGGCCCATTATGTTCAATTTGCTTCCCAAAATAATGGTGACAACAAGAAGAAATTTTCTAAAGAGAAGAACAATAAGCCTCAATTTAAGAAAAAAGGGAATAATAAACCTAGATATCCTTCTGGGCCACCTTCTAGTCTTGGTGAGTCTTCTGGTGTTAAGTCGAAATATCAATTTAATGGAAATTGTAAGTTCTTTGATATAAATGGGCATAAACAGTCTAATTGTTTGAAGTTTAAGAGCTAGCTTGAGAAAAAGAAAGGTAACCCCTTGGCTCTAGTGTGTTTTGAATTAAATCTAGATAATGTTCCCTCAAATACCTAGTGGTTAGATACTGGTGTAGCTATTCATGTTATAAACTCATTACAGGAATTCAGAAGCAGAAGGCCTAGTGAGGGGGAGTTGATGATCATAGTAGGAAATGGAGCTAGAGTCAAAGTAGAATATATAGGAGTGGTTTCTTTAAAGTTGTGTACTGGACATGTTTTAGTTTTGAAAGATACAGTTTATGTGCCTTCTATAAGGAGGAATTTGATTTCAATTACTATTTTGAATAGTTGTGGCTATTTTTTCTATTTTAGTAATGAAATTGTTTCTTTATATTATGATTATGCTCTTGTTGGTTCTGGAGTCTCAACTAATGGTCTATACATGTTGGATGTTGATTCCCTTTCTATTAATCAATGACATTTGGATATCAATAATGTTGTAGGAAACAAGTGTGGTAGAGTTGTTGAAAACTCTTTTGTGTTGTGACACAAATGTTTATGACACATCTCTATGGAGAGAATTGAGGGGTTGATCAAGGAGAATATTCTTATGATTTGAACTTCTCTTATTTTAATACTAGTGTTGATTGTATAAAAGGAAAACTTATAGTTGGAGCTAAAAGGAGTGGGGTTATCAAGAGTGAAGGAATACTACAGTTAACATATACAAATATTTATGGGGCCATTACTCCTGTTGCTATAGGCAATTTTAGGTGCTTTATCACCTTTATTGGTGAGTTCTTTAGATACGAGTGGATTGAAGATACAAGTGGATTGATTTGCTGTGTGAGAAATCTAACTCCTTAGATATCCTTGAAGCATTCAAAGCCGTTGTTGAATTGAAATTTAGTAAGAAGATCAAATGTGTGAGGTTTGATAAGGGTGGTGAGTACTATGGTAGGTATGATGAAACTGGTAGAAATACTTGACCTTTTGCTAGGTTCTTACAAGACTGTGGTATTGAGGCACAGTACACCATGTCTGGCACTCTGCAACAAAATAGAGTTGTAGAGAGGCGAAATCATACTTTTATGGATATGGTGAGATGTATGCTTAATTATTCTACTCTTCTAGAATTCTTGGGGGATATACCTTGAAGATTGTTGTTTATATATTGAATCATGTGCTAATTAAATCTATATTGAAGACTCCATATGAGCTTATGTCAGGAAAATGGCCTACCTTAAGGCATTTCCATGTTTGGGGTTATAAGTCAAATGTGAGACCTTATAACCCACATTTAAAGAAGCTTGATCCCAAAACCATTAGTGATTTCTTCATTGGTTATTTTATTGGCTCAAGGAATTTTATGTTTTATTGTTCTTCTTATACAACTAGAGTTATTGAATCTGATCAAGCTGTCTATTTTGAAGAGAACTTAGAGAATAGTGGAACTCAGGAGCCGCGTATTGTTGATTTTAGAGAGAAGCATGTTGTCGTTCCTATTCCTATTGTACCTTTTCCAGGGATAATGTAATCTACTTTATCCATAATGATGATATTGTTGAACTTGTTGATAATGTCAATGTCCCTCAACAAGTCAAAAATATTGTACAAAATCTAGATGTTGTTGTGACTCCACTGAGAAGATCTAAGCGGGTTCCTATATCCACTGAGTCTACTAGATTTAGAGATTATGTTGTGAAACTGCAGGAGCATGAGTTTAATTCAGTTGAGGATTCTGATCCTATTTCTGTTTAAGAGGCCATGGTTAGTCCTGATAGTGCACAATGGTTGGTGGCTATGGAGGATGAGTTTGCTTTTATGAGAAAGAATAATGTTTGGGAATTCGTGGAGTTTCTTGCTAGTTGTAAAACTATTGGTTGCAAATAGGTCTTTAAGACCAAACGTGATGCTAGAGGTGAAATTGAGAGGTATAAGGCTAGACTTGTTGCTAATGGATATAACCAAATGGAAGGCTTTGATTATAAGGAGACTTTCTCACCGGTCTCCACTAAAGACTCTTTCCATGTTTTGATTTGGAGCTTCATCAAATGGATGTTAAGACTGCCTTCCTAAATGGTGATTTGTATGAGGATATGTATATGGATCAACCTAATGGTTTTATTGAAGGTGGTAAAGATCGCATGGTAAGAAAATTTAGAAGATTTATTTATTGATTGAAATAGGCTTCTAGACAATGGTACTTGAAATTTGATTATATTGTTGACTCTCTTAGCTTTAAAGAAAATACTATTGACCAATGCATTTATCTGAAGTTTAGTGAGAACAGATTTATCATTCTTGTTTTATATGTTTGATGATATATTGTTAGCTAGTAATGATGTTGATTTTCTGAATGAGACTAAGCAGATGTTGACAACGCACTTTGATATGAAAGATCTTGGTAAGTGGGCATTGAGATTCACTATGACAGATCTCGTGGTATTCTTGGCTTGTCTCATAAAGCTTATATTGAAAGGATTCTGAATAGATAATAATATGACATCTTATAATCCTTGTGCTGCACTTATTCAAAAGGGTGAAAGACTCTCTAATACACAATGTCCTCGAAATGATAAAGATGTTGCTAAAATAGAGAAGGTCCCATATGCTTCCGTTGTTGGCAGCCTTATATATACTCAAGTTTGTACACTTCTTGATATTGCTTTCGTTGTTAGTGTACTTGGGAGATAGTTGAGCAAACCTAGTGTGGCTCATTGGCAGACTGCAAAATGAGTTATGAGGTATCTACAGGGTACTAAAGCTTATATGCTCACCTATAGAATTTATGGTTGCAGACCCTCTAACCAAAGGTTTAGCTGTTAAAGTTTTTGTTGATCATGTAACCTGTATTGGTATAGTGAGGTCTTTTGATGTTTTGGGTTAGTGGAGTTTGTTTTGTAATTTTATTGCCACCTCATTTTATTATTACCTTAAACAATTATATTGTTATTATTATTATCTGCGTATTTTTATTTGTTTGTTTTATGGCATATTATGGAGACATTTTGGACCAAATCTCATTTTGTTATTATGCTGAAATGTTTGTTAAATCTCAGAAAGCATCTTGGGCAGATGCTTGGGCCATTTTGTTGGGAAATGCACTTTGATAACATATTGACATGCAATTTTGATATGTTTTCCTATTACCCATATATCACATTTTGTTAGGTCACCTGGATATGAGTATCTTGCATGTATGATATCAATACTCCTTCAAGTATGATTTTTTGCATTGTTGATATGCTTATAGTCTCATTTTGGACCAGTTGTTTAGAGTATTGGCTTAATTTTGATATCAAGTTGTGGCCACATAATGTTTAATTAATCTGGAGAATTATTTTCTTATTAAAATAATGTAATATGACTTATGACGTCCAAGTGGGAGAATGTTAGAATTTATTTTTTATGAACTAGCATAAATCATATTATAATTGTATAAAACCCAGATTAATTATATGTCAAAATTATTATAACATTTTGTTTAGCACAAATTGTGATTAGTATTGTTATTGAACTTGTTGTTGTTAAAGCGTTGCTCATATATGAGTTTTGTTTATAAATCTTATATATGGGTTTGTCATAGTGGATATGTTTAACTCATTTTAATTATTCTATATATACAGGGAGAAGCCCCTATTCCTAGTCACTCTAGTGCGTACAGTTGTCCCATTGATACTGACGCGTGAGCGATTACTGTGAGATAGGAATAATATCTCTCCCTCATCGAGATTGGTTTTAAAGGTTTCAACTATGACATCCTCAATGATACCTTTTCAGGATAACCCTAAAACTTATCATATATTTTGATATGTCATAAATTTTGGGATTAATATAAATTAAGAAATTTAGCAGTTAAGTGTCATGAGATTGAATGAGGCCAATAGTAACTGGTACTTTTGTAGAGTGAAAGTGGGAGTGTTCTTCTCATAAACTTCCTAAGGGGACTATTTTCGATCTTTGGACTCATCATGAACTTTTGCAGTGAAGTTATTCACTGAATTTCCAAAGCTACTTGGCTTATACCTAAGAGGAAACCTGTGTTTCCGATAACATATGTCCACAGTGTGCCCGGATCTTCCCCAGTGAGTGCACACCTTGAAGGACTATCCTTTTCCATTTGCACCTATGAGTTCTGAGTTCGAGACTTGGGTCCTTTGCTTCATTCTACTCCCCTAGAATTGAAATTGATGCTCTCATTTGTATTAGCCAGAACTTTGGGCTCATCAACATTATCTTGGCATAGTTAGCATTCTTGCTAGATTAACATGGAGAAAACTTTGTCGATGTAAAGCAAGGGTTGTGTGAGCATGAATTGGGACCTCACTAAATCATATTATTCATTGAGTCTTTTCAAGAAACGAATCACATAGTCACTCTCTCTGTACATTCGGATGATTAGCAATAGATTGCAAGCACACAGAATATGACACATGCAATTTGGAATGGAGTACGATGAAATGGATCGTTCTCATCAACTATCCTGTAATGATCACCTTGGTAGAAACTTTGATGGAGCTCATTCCACATATTAGATGCTTTGTACAGGGTTCTAATTGCGGTCAGCATCACCTGATGCGGCTGCAATATTACTTATGCAGCTTGTGCCACAATTGCACTGTGAATAAAAATCACACAAAATGATAGCAACGTAACGGTGTTACGATAGCAACAGGCCACAATGGTGCTTCGTTCCACTTTTCCTTTCAAATAAAAAATGTTAGATAGTCTCAAAATAAAAATAAGAAGGTTCTTTTATCAATAATTTCATCAACAGTAAAAAAGAAAACAAACAAATATCATCACACAGAGACAGAATCGTCAGATCTTAGTTACAGACTCACTTTTCAAGCTTGGAGTTGAATCTCTATATAATTCTCTCTGAAAATCGAAACCCTATGAAAGTCTCTAGTCTCCATCTTACAGATTAGTGACCATCAAGCTCCGACGCTCCGCAGGTGAGGCTCTCATCTCTCTCATATGTTTACTTTCTGTTTATGGATGTCGTCATGTGAAATTTGGGGTTAGATTTGTGTGAGATTTGGGGACTAAGACTGAGATTGACGAAGAGGGAGGGGGAGAAGGGGTTAGGGCGGTGGTCAGTGTCGGCGATTTGGGCTGAGTGGGGGAGGTAGGTGGCAGTCTCTACAAGGGGTGCAATTCCACGCATCAGAGAAGAAGGAGAAGCAGAGCTAGAGAGGAAGAGAGGGTGAGAGGATCAGACTTCAGAGGAAATGGAAGCACCGAAGTAGAGAGGAAGGGAGGGATCTGGCATCTGAGGGTTGAGTTAAGACTTGAGAAACAAAGAGAAAGAGGAAGGAAGAGATGGAGATGGAGAGACCGAGAGAGAAAAGAAGGGGGGATTTGGAAAAGTGAAAAAAATTGGGGGCAGAGAGGAAAGTGAGCGATCTGGGAGGATTTGGTGGTTGACAAACCTTCAAAAATTCATATTTTTAAGGTTCAAATTCTCGGTTTCCATCCCCTTTTAATATATTTAATTGAGTTTTGTTCTGAAGTTTTATTATGTTTTTATTATTTTAAATTATGTTTTTATTACGTGTTTTATTTATTTTTGATAGGTAAATACATACGGAAAGAGACTGGATGCTTAAAGAAGCAAGAAATCAGAGAAACAAGCTTTCTGGATAAATCATCAGATTTTGTGCAAAAAATAAAAAATTCCTAAAGAAAAATAGTTGAAGGATTCTTATCTTATTCCTAGATGCTAATTAGAGTTCTAATTGGGTGCAAAATCTTAAATAAGAATTAGATTAAAGATTGGATAAGGATTCTCAAAGAGATTTGATTTGGAGCAAAATTCAGATTCCTACACTATCTTGATTATTCCTCATTAGTTGAGTCATATCTTGGGCTGTAGAGATCATATTAATGCACCGTTTGCACATTGAAAAGCTAACATAAAATCCTATAACTTCTCAATTAAGATCAAGGGAAAATTCGGCCATATGGAGGGTGATAAAAATTGTACAAGTAAGATACGAAAAACTGTCAACTTTTCTATAAAATGGGGAAAACGAGTTTAGCAAAGAAGTTCACTTTTGCAAAGATTGTCAGCAGCCATCAAGGAGCAAAGTGGAGCACAAACCCTAGCTTGGTGTGGGTGCAATTAGGCTTAAAAATTAGGAATTTTCTTCAACATTTCCATTAATCTTCTATGGAGTTTGTCGTTTTCTTCTCTTTGTTTTCTTCTTTTCCAATGTGTAACTAAACCTCATTAGGGTGATGATGGATCTTGATACTTGGATAATGTAAATTCTTTTATGGGTTTCATCTATGTTTCTATTTCGTGATTTACATGTTTATCTCTTCTCTTAATGCTTTTTTAAACCTAATCAATTTAGGAATGATTTTTGGGTTATTTATGATTTGGGAAAATTATGCATAAAACTAGAACTTGTGATAAACACCATAATTTTTGCAATTGCAAAGAATAGATGTTGTGGGTTGTGTGGCATTTCTTTTAGTTCCCTCGTTTATGATAATGTCTTTTCTATTTGGGGTTGGACTAAGGGATTAGTTAATTCTAAAAAGTGTAAAGATGATTGATATGCCAAGAAATTGAATATTGATTAATTTTGGGAATTGACCATGAATCATTGGAATAAAACTTGATTAAACTAATATTTGAAATTGCATCATAAGAGTTCAAGTGAAATCTGACTCCTAGCACTTTCGTCTCATCGTTTTTCACCCTTGATCTGATTCTTGATATTTTTAATTATTTTTCTATTTATTGTTTTCTTTTATTTATATTTTTAATTCTCTTTTTTGATAACTTGGATAGTGTCAATTTTGCAAACTTAATAATTGTCAATATAATCCTCGTGAGAACGATACTCAACTCATACTTTTTTACTTTTGTGATTTGGTGCACTTTCCAATATCACAAGTTTTAAGCGTCGTTGCTTGGATATTATTGTTTGTCGATATTAAATAGTAGTTAAAAAGACACTAATTTAAGTATTTATTTTTCTTTATTTATTTTTATTTTAATTGTTTATTTTTAATTTTAGTTATTTTTCTATTTATAGATACTTATTTTTTTTTCTTTTTAAATTTTTTTAATTTGGTTATTTTTATTCACTCTTGTTTTCTTTGTTTATTTTTTATTAGTCATTCATTTTTATTTTTAATTACTTTTCTTTACTTTACTCTTGTTTGCTTGTTTGTTTGTTTATGCAAGATATTGTGAGTTTAGAAGATTTGCCTTTTGATCCAGAGATAATAAGAACAAAAAGAGCAAACAGAAAAGCAACTAGAGAAATAAGGAACCTAGAAGAAATGATGACTGAAAATACTACTGAGCAAAGAAGACGCACATTGGCTAACTATAAAACTCCATCTGCTGAAAGGGTTGCTACTAGGGGCGACCAGCTATTCAAGCTAACAATTTTGAAATTAAACCAACTTTGCTACAGCTGGTACAACATGATTAGTTTGGGGGAAATCAGTCAGTAGACCCAAACTTGCATATGAATAATTTCTTGCAGCTCTGCGACACCATCAAATATAATGGAGTAAGTGATGATGCTGTTGGTGTATGCCCTAGAGGCCAAATTATTTTGACCATCTTACATACATTGTATTATGTTATTTATTTAATATATAAGGCATTTCATTTATTGTGTTATTTATGATATACATAATAAAGTCCTTATAATAGTAAGTTCGATGTCATATGACATCAAGTGGATGACTTGATCGTGAGATCTTATCAAATAGAAATAGAACACTATTCTTAAATGTCCCTAGTCAAGTGTTATTGTTAATCAGGACAACAATAATGCATTGAGACTAGTATGTGCGTAGACAGATGACCACATCTCACGGGCCATGGATATGAGATATCGAGTCTTCACATGGATACATATTAGAGTAATGATGTATTGGACTGAATCGCCATGAGAACGCTATGTGGATCATTACGTGAGTGTCATAAGGATTCTCATAGTGATAATGGTGTATGTGGTCCTTTGACTTGAAATTATTACGATTTCTACATGAGGAGTTGTATGTTTTAATGTCATCAATTGTCATCTGTAACAAGGTGATTATAAAGTTAGTTATTGGACATACCGCAAATCATGCGAATGGATGTGAGTGACCTAGATGGGATTTGTCTCTCCTACATAACATGAGTGATATCTTCAGGCCCCCTGATTGAGTAAGACCACGAAATCTATGGCCATGCTCAAATAAGTAAATATAAGATATTGAGCTCATTTGTTTTTCTACATTTGCTCGAGTATCAGGAAATGGAAGATTAAAGTTTACAAGGGTGACACGTTTCATGCCTTGTGTTTAATATAGATATCTGAACAAAAGGACTAAACTACATGGTAACATTGATCACGGAAAGATTATGTCAAATAACTAACATTCTCATTACTTGGATAGTAGCGATGTGTTGCTAGATACCGCTCACTACTTATAATATTAAAATGAGATTTTAATATTATTTCTAATGTCATGAGAACCTACAGGGTCGTACACTTATAACAGACTTATTGGAACAATAAGGATCCAAGTTGGACTGGGATTTAATCGTTGGTTGATAAGCCTATATTTTATAGTCTTAAACCGAATGAATTATGGTGATTTGCTTGCATTTTAGACCTTTCTTGTGCTTAATTGAGTGATTTTAGCTACCATTTATAAGTTTAGGTTCAAATTGGGCTTAGTTGTATTTTTTAGCATTGTGATAATTTTACACTATTTTCTGTATTTCGGGTATAACTTGAGTTATAGACATCTAACAATTATGAACATTATCTTGCAGGAAATCTAAGAGGAAAATCTACAACTTTGATGAGAGCTCCAGAGTTAAATAAGATGTCTAGTAGGTCATATTGAGCCTGGAAGTCAAAACAGAGGTGTTGTCACTGGAACTTGAGTAGTTTGCAAAGAACAGGTCATATCTTGAGCTACGGAGGTCGAAACTAGGTGATTCCAGTGGCATTGGAAAGTTGAGACAAAATCCTTTAACTTTGATGAAGAGACATGGCTGTGTCTTTTGGTCACACGACCGTGTCTTTTGGTCACACGGTTGTGTCTACCCCTAACGTTGAAGTTACAAAATTCTGGCACTAGACACGACCTTGTCTTAACCTCATGAAACTTCTGACTTTGAGACACGGTCGTGTCTCAATGACACACGGTCGTGTCTTACTTGAAGTCCAATTATGCAATTTTCCGTGTGAGTCCCTCTAACGTGAAAAATAGGAAATTTTCTCCCCAAATCGTTATAAATTGGACAAAAACACCAAACTTAAAGAGACTTTTGGCTAGAGACTTGTGTGACGACAGGTTTTGAGAGGAGAAGAGCAGGGATTCAGAGGCGAAGACTTTGAAGGCAAGAACAAGACTCTTTGAAGATTAACCATTGAAGTTCTTTTCTTCATCTCCATCTTCCGATATTTTCTCTTTGTTTATCAATCATGGTTGTTTCTTTAATCCTTATTCTTGTTTGTGTTACGATGGCCATGAGCAGCTAAACCCTTTTTTTAAGATTAGGATGAAACTCTCTATTTCCTTATTATGAATTGTTAATTTGATTCTTTATTAATGAAATTATTGTTCTTGATTCATTCTTAGTGTGCATAATGTTTGTGGTATGTTGCGCGTCATATTTACATGATCTTAGGCTTTAGGTAAATGATCAAAAGATGAAATCTAATTGCTTGATAATCCAAGAATTGAACTTTGGAATTGAGACCTAGACATAAGTTTAAATTCTTCGAGGATTAAATGATTGTCATGAATTTTAATGGGTTGAACTTGGATTAATTGACATGAGAATGAGATTAGTGAAGTTTTAGCACGTTTTTAGTGCCAAGAAATTGAGCTTTAAATAATTTAGGACAAATCGTCTTCAAGAACATAATTGAACATGAACAAAGATAGGATTATAATTTATGTAGAGGGTAGTGTAGTGGATTCCAAGTCCCAGGCCTTTTAATCATTATTGACTCTCATCTTTTCTAGTTTCAATTGTCTATTTTATTGCTTTATTATTCATTTGATTTTAATTGAACTTTTTCTATCGATTTCATTCGCATAAATAATCAAAATAGTCGTAAGAGTTAGTAATCAATCGATCCTCATGAGAACGATCTTATTTTACTACTTGTATGACCCGTATGCTTGTGAAAAATTCACAACATGGGCCAGACTCATAATAGATGAGGCTAGGGTTGCACAACTTAACTACTGTTGCTCTCACTCGCATAAGGCAATAGCTATTATAAATAACACTGCTAAGGGGCTGTCAAGGCACGCATAAAAATCCTAGCCGCACTTGACATAAATAGTGAGTGAGAGAGTGACGGGTTTCTCTTCTCTTCACAGCTACAACTGTCATAGAGAGGTGGGACTCTAAGACTGCAGACATTGTACGTTTTTGAAAGTATGTTCGTGTGGATTACGTAGAGGCATCTTTGTTGTTTCAGTGCTTGTGATATGCTTGATTCGTTTTTTGTCAGGCTTCAAAATGTAAACTCGAAAATCACGTTTCATGGCTTCTCTTTTCACATGGATTCTTAGTGGGAATTTTTTTTTCTACTGCGCGATGTATCTGCAATTCCCAATAGATGCCATTAGATTAAGGCTTTTCCTATTCTCTTTACAAGATAAAGCTAAGAGCTAGCTACAAGCCCAGCCTCAAGGAAGCATCTTTACTTGGAACGATTTGGTGAGCAGATTCCTAACTCGATACTTCCCTCTGTCGATGTTTGTGAAGATTAGGAGTGAGATTGCTTGTTTCACTCAGAATCAGGGAGAGTCTCTATATAAAGCATGGGAAAGATTCAAAGAATTGTTGAGAAAATGCCCTCATCACGCTTTTGAAGTTTGGCAACAAGTGCAGATTTTTTATTAGGGGTGTCAAGATGGTTCGGGTTTATAATGGTTTTTGGTTCGGTTTTTTTATTTTTTGATAGTCATTCTACTAAAGTTATGGTTGATCATTATTTTTTTTAACACAAAAATTAGCTAAACAACTATACATGTAATATATAAAAGTGTCTAAATACGGTGCAAATTCTTCACGAGAAGAACAACAATGTTACTTGTAAGAGTCACTCTTCCGCATGTAAAGAGGCAAGGAGGCCTAAAACTAAGCTACTTTACTTGCAAATTTATATTCATAAAATTATGAAAATATCAATTGAGAATATCATGGATATCCACGAGTTTCTCTATGAAATACGTTGAACCAATCATGTCACAAATTTATCTAGAGGACCTTCTCTCCATATAAAGAGAGCATCCCCCCTCTTTTTTAGAAAAGTAACTATCGAAAAACATGCAGCAGATTGTAGTTTTAGAAGTAGATAAGGGAAAATTACAAAAAAAAAAAATTTTTACCTGGGTTCTTAAAATCCGTTCTTCATTGGTTGATGCCGATCAAAATATCCAAACCAAACCAAACCAATCTTATTGGTTCGGTTCGGATTGATCGGGTTGGTCGGGTTACCCGAACCGATTTACACCCCTATTTTTTATAATGGTTTAAATCATTCTACTAAAGTTATAGTTGATGCATCTGTAGGTGGGTGTCTAAACACAAGCTGCAGAAGAGGCTCAAGAATTATTCGAGATTATGGCTACTAATGAGTATTTGTTGCCTAAAGGAAGATCTACAGTTAAACAGGGAATTATGGAGCTTAGTGTTGTTGATGCTTTACTTGTGCAGAATAAGAGTATGATGCAACTGATTATTAATCACACTAAACAAGTTGGTAGTACGCAGGTAAGTTCAATCAATCATCAAGCCTTAACTTATGATTCTTGTGGAGGCAACCATGTTAATGGTCAATGTGAGGCAGGAAATTCATGTGTTATTGCTCCAAAGCAGGTCAATTATATAGGAAATCCTTCGAGACCACAAGGTAATCCTTATTCTAATACATATAATCCAGGTCGGAGAAATCATCCCAATTTTTCTTGGAGCAATCAAATGGTACCATTGAATCCTCAACCAGAGAAGAAGTCTTCTCTTGAGATTGCATTTGAGAAACATTCCCTATAGACCTCTACTTTTGTGCAACAGACTTCCACTTTTATAGAGGAAACAAGAGCAAACTTTCAGAATCAAGGAGCAACTATTCGAAGTCTAGAGAATCAAGTGGGTCAGATAGCAAAATAGCTCTCCAAGAGACCTCCACGCACCTTACCAAGTGATACAGTGGTCAATTCAAAGGAGCAATGTATGGCAATGTCCTTGAGGAGTGGAAAAATTATTAATCCTCAACCAAAAGAAGATAAAGCTAAGGAAGTACCTTCTCCGCCAAGTCATGATCAAGAAAAAGATGCTCCAAAGGAAGAGATCTATACTAAAACCAAATAAAAACATACTAAAAGAAGAAGAAAGAAGAAGGATTCAGATTTGGATAAACCTTTCAATCCTTTATTGTACGCTAGGCTTTCATTCCATCATAGGCTGAAGAAGGAGAATCAGGAGAAACAAGAAAGACAGTTCTAAAAGTTCCTTGATATTTTCAAGTAATTACAAATAAACATCCTTTTTGTTAAAGCACTTAAGCATATGCCCTCTTATGCCAGATTTATGAAGGACTTGCTACCTAAAAAGAGGAAGATCAAAGAGGATGAGACTGTGATGCTTAATGAAGAATGTAGTGCCATAATTCAACGGAAGCTACCACCAAAGTTAAAGGATCTAGGTAGTTTCACTATTCTGTGCACCATTGGCAAACTAACCATTGAGAAGGCTTTATGTGACTTAGGAGCTAGTATCAATTTAATGCCATTGTCAATTCTTTGTAAGGTTGGGATTGAAAAAGTGAAGCCAACTACGATGTCTGTTCAATTAGCTGATCGGTCAATCAAATATCCATATGGCATAATTGAAGATTTGTTAGTAAAGGTGGAGAAATTCTTCTTTCCAGCAAATTTTGTGGTTTTAAATATGGATGAGGATGTTAATATCCCTCTGATTCTCAGAAGACCATTCTTAGCTACTTCAGGAGCACTGATTGATGTACCAAGAGGTGAGCCTATTTTGAGGGTAGATGGAGATTGGGTGACCATTAATGTTTTTGATAAATCTGCACCAACATCAAATTTCTATGCCCCCGTCAAATGCATTCAAGGTAAGCCTAACATGATTTGGTTAGTAAGAGCCCTTCATTATCAATTAATGCTGATCTTTCCATTTCCAAGATTGTTGATGAAAAGGAGAAAGGTCCTCCTCTTTCTAAGATTGCTGGAATCGAAAAAAGATCCTCCTATTTACCCTGATTCATTACAGATTGGTCTATTAACTAATGATTCATTGACCGAGGATGGAGGCATAATTCTGAAAAAGGAAATGTGTCATCTTATTTTTGTTGCTTGAAGCCACCTTGATTAATTGAAAAGGTAACGTCGAGCTAATGATGATAAACAAGCATTTATTGGGAGGCAACCCAAATTTTCTTTCTTTTCTTTTACTCTTTTATCTTTTCTGTTTCAGTTAGTATTTGTTTTTACTTTTATTTTGTTATTTCTCATTTTATTACTGACATTTTTTTGTTTTTGTTTTGAAGGTATTGTTGAGTCGTCTTAAGTGTCTTCCTGAGTTTGGAGCCTTTTTAAGGTGATGTATATAGTTGTCGACCTCCAAAAAGAGTTTTTATTTTCCTTTCTTTAATATTTTATTTTCACATTTATTCTTATTTATTTTATTTTGTTATCATCACCCTTTTGTGTTTTGAGTCATTTTGTTAAAACTAAGCATACCAGTTTATTGAATTGAATATCCCATGATTGCATAAATTGTGGATTGATCTATTTTCTTGGAATATCATACGAGAATCGATGAGTTGCATTTATCTCTATTGTTTCAATTGTGTATGAATGTGCTTCCCATCTTTATGCTTGATAGACCTTGGAATATGCATGCATGTTAGGCTTAGAGAAAGTTTATGAGAATGCATGTGTGTGGATGACTTGCATCTAGAAGTTATTAGATTCTCTCTTGAGGTGAAATCCTAGATAATACATGATCAAGGAAATGATTACATGATCAAGGAAATGATTAGGGTCTTCTTTAGACCGTTTAAGCCTTTCAAGTCAACATGTAAACACAGTATATCCTTAGGTCCCTTTTGCAGCCTTGTGTATATTTGGCCTCTATTTCTTTTCTTGTACCTATGTTTTTCCTTTCCCTTTACCTTAAAAATTTTTTTTTCCTTCAAACACACCTTTGTTGAATGCATATCTTGTATTATTTTACTATTCAAGCCTTAGTCATTCTTTGTGCATGAAGTATTAACGAAGTTAGAGAGAGAGAGAGAGAGTCCACACAAAGTGTTGCAAAGAAATAAGTTTGGGGGGTGGAGATCATAAAGAGAAATAAAGAAAGAAAAAGAGAAAAAATTCATAAAAAAAAATGCAAATCAAGTGATGGATTCATATGCTCTGTGTTGCACTTGTTCAACATTTTGAGGCTTAGATTGTGAGATGTGCATGATTTTGTATTTCAACTCTTATTTTATTTATCTTACCCCTTCTTTGTTAATCCTTATCCTTAACCTTACATTACAAGCTTTGTAAAGTCCATTTTGAATCTTGGTTATGTGTTGTTTACATTAGTGGAGATAGAGATAAAAAAAAAAAACCCTATGGATGCGGGTCTGATGTTCATTTACTTTTTTATAAACCTATTCAGGCTTGTACCTTAAAATTAGATTTGGTCTTGCATTCATGTTTATGCGAAGTCATTTATGCATGAGAGTTTCATGTGAGAGCATTGTGACAATTGGATTGTAAATGTGTGACACTTTGAAATTAGATTGTGAAGCAGTTTCTGAGGATGTGCATGATATTCACTACCCGATATTGCCACATTTAAATCTGAATTTTTTTAGTTTTTAGTTGTTGTTTTATTTTGTTTTTAATTCTCTTTCTTTTTCTTTTTGCTTGAGGACAAGCAAAATCTTAAGTTTGAGAGTTGACGAACCTTTAAAAATTCATATTTTTAAGGTTCAAATTTTGGATTTTTATTCCCTTTTAATCTCTTTGATTGAGTTTTGTTCTCAAGTTTTATAATGTTTTTATTATTTGAAATTATGTTTTTATTACGCGTTTTATTTATTTTTTATAGAAAAATACATATGGAAAGAGACTAGATGTTTAAAGAAGCAAGAAATCAAAGAAACAAGCTTTCTGGATAAATCATCAGATTTTATGCAAAAATAAGAAATTCCTGAAGATAAATATTTGAAAGATTCTTATCCTATTCCTAGATGCTAATTAGAGTTCTAATTGGATGCAAAATCTTAAATAAGAATTAAATTGAAGATTGGATAAAGATTCTCAAAGAGATTTGATTTGTAGCAAAATTCGGATTCCTACACTATCCTGATCATTCCTCATTAATTGAGTCATATCTTGGGCTACAGAGATCAGATCGAAGCATCGTTTGCTGCATTGAAAAGCTAATAGAAAATCCTATAACTTTTCTGTTAAGAACTAGGGCAAATTCGGCCATCTGGAGGATGAGAAAAATCGTACAAGCCAGATATGAAAAACTGTCAGCTTTTCAATAAAAGGAGGAAAATGAGTTTAGCAAAGAAGCTCACTTTTGCACATATTTTCAGCAGTCGTCAAGGAGCAAAGTGGAGGCACAAAGCCTAGCTTGGTATGGGTATAATTAGGCTTGAAGATTAGGAATTTTCTTCAACCTTTCCATCAACCTTTTATGTAGTTTGTCATTTTCTTTTCTTTGTTTTCTTCTTTTTCCATGTGTAACTAAACCTCTTTCATTAGGGTGATGATGGATCCTGATACTTGAATGATGTAAATTCTTTTATGGGTTTCATCTATGTTTTTATTTCATGATTTACGTGTTTATCTCTTCTCTTAATGTTTTTCTAAATCTGATCAATTTGGGAATGATTTTTGGGTTATGTATGATTTAGGAAAATTGTGCACGAACCTAAATAAACACCATAATTTTCGCAATCGCTAGGAATAGATGTTGTGGGTTATGCGGTTTTTCTTTTAGTTCCCTCGTTTATGATAATGCCTTTTCTATTTGGGGTTAAATTAAGGGATTAGTTAATTCTAAAAAGTGTAAAGAGGATTGATATACTAAGGAATTGAATATTGATTAATTTTGAGAATTGACCATGAATCATTGGAATAAAACTTGATTAAACCAATATTTAAAATTGCATCAAAAGAAATCAAGTGAAATCTGACCCCCTAACCCTTTCATCTCATCATTTTTCACCTTTGATCTGATTCTTGATATTTTTAATTATTTTTCTGTTTATTGTTTTCTTTTATTTATAATTTCACCCTTGATCCGATCTCATCGTTTTTAATCCTCGTGGAAATGATACTCAACTCGCTTTTTATTACTTTTGTGATTTGGTGCATATCCCAATATCACAAGAAGTTTTTCAAAAACTTGTTAACGCACCAGCAAGTGTATTGGTTCATATAAGTAATATAGAGAGTAAATATCGTTCCCACGAGGATTGATGTTAACACAAATTTCTTCGTCGAATCCACTACTTGGTTACAATCAAACTTTGAGAAAGTTTCATTCAAAACAATAAACGTAAATTGAATGAAATCTACTTAAAAGAAATGAAATTGCAATAATTATCTAATTGAGGTTGTCAGAAAGATAAAGGTGGTTAGGGTTTGACTTCACTTAATCTCTCTATGAGTAACAACAATTCCTTTGGTTCAAATCCTTCATCCATTTTGGTTTACAATTAAATCCGAAAAATTTGTTCACATTCAATTCCTTGAAATATGAAACCTTCTTAAACCCACAAACATCAATAAATCCCTTAATTAAAAATCTGTGAGAATAAGGATTATCATCTTATGGATATTCTAAATTATATACTCATAAGATTCTATTCCTAAATATCCAAAAGTACAACAATTAGGCCAAGAAGCATAACTCATAATCCATCTCCCAATTTTGTATGGGTTCTTAAAAAATATGTGTGTGATCAGCTACTCCACAGTAATATCAAGAAAATTAAATAGGCCCAATTACTAAACCATGAAAGAAATCCTTAAATTAATGTCAAAAAGTCATTACATCATAAATAAAGAAAAATCTATCACCCTAACCCAAGAAACTTAGCAGTTCATTAAGCAAATGTAGGGAACAACAAGAAGAAAAGAAAACACCCTAGTCATCTTTTATGATTTTGAGAGATTCCCATTCTTCTGTTGGTTGATAAGTCACTTTCTCTCTTCCCAAGATTGATTCGTCCTTCTCTATCATGTTTTGACAACTCGTTCCCCTTTAGGTCAGGATTAATGGTTCTTTTATTCTTATATGAGTACCTAGGCGTTGTGTGTGGAGCGCCTAGGTGCTTACTGCATAGTATCGTATTCTACATCAAAGTGATTTAGTGCCTAGACACTTAGGTTAGAGTGCCTGAGCGCTAACCTTCCTGAAAATATCATCTATTATGGGTTAGGGCGCCTAAATGCTCAGGGGATAACGCCTAGGCACTAACTAAATAGAGTGAGCTCCCTTGCTCTACTTCCAAAATTCCCGCTCCCCCCTCCTTGGAAGTTTTTCTACAAAAACACGTTAGAATGGTGAGGATTCTTCTTCCTTTCAATCAACTATTCTCAATCACAAAACAAAACAACTTAGATCTCAATAAATGTTCATATTTGCAAGATACTTGGGCAACAAACAAATAAAAGAGTAAATTTGGGGGAACTAAATCAACCTTTCATGCCGTAAAGCTATATCTTTTGCCCGCTCATCACTCCCCCAAACTTACCCTTTGCCACATCATCGGGAAAAGAAACAAAATCAAAAAATAAAGTAACTAAAGCCATTTTGTTTACAAAATGAAACAAATGAAAAATTTCTAAACAAACTCAATGCTGTAAATCACGAATACAGAGTTCAAATCACCAAAAGAAATAACTAAAAGGATCGTTTTTCTCCATCACCACAACACCCGGAACAGAGTAACTTTGTATGCACACAAATTCACATGTGAACAAATTTGGACAAATTTATTCTCTTCACTTATGTGTTTAGGCTCTTGCATTTTCACTCCTTCAAAACATAAGCACACCTTACCATAGGCTTGGTTCATCTCTACTAATCCATTATCAACATACATGCATGCTATAAGTCATGAGGTCTTTTATTCAGGGCGTTAATTGGGTTGAGGTGAGGGCTAGACATATAAGGAATGGTCGGGTTAGATCAAAGGAGCTATAGACCGAAAGGAACTTAATTCTCTTAAGAAACTCAATGAATTAGCACACATTCCTACTCCATCTTTCATACCCCACATCCACATTTATTATGGTTCCCCTTTTTCTTTTTCTTTTCTTCTTCTTTTGATTTTTTTTATGTGTGTGGCGCCTAGGCGCTAAAAAAACAGCGCCTAAGTGCTTAAGTACTCGTGTGCTGGTATCAGGAAGTTCCTAGGATGCCTAAACACCTTATGTATAGCGCCTGGGCGCTGTATAGGCAGAATGAACATGGAGAAAAGCGCCTAGGCGCTCCAGATACAATGCCTAAATGCTGAAGTGGTAGAGATGTACTTAATCTGGGTGTCTTGGGCGCCCCAGATACAACACCTAGGCGCTTAAATGGCAGTGTTGAAACTGCGAAAAATATGTCTTCTTCTCTGAGTTCCCATTAAAAACACTTAAATCAAGCCCTCATTCACCTGATTTTCAATCTAAATCAATCCAACAAGTAGTAAGTAATGAAAAGGAATAAGAAAAATAAAATATAACAAGAACAAAAGAAATACAAAACCAAGCTTGGGTTGCCTCCCAAGAGCGCTTGTTTAAAATCCCGAGCCTAACGTGCTACAACAGTTTATGGATCCTTCAAGTTGATAGACACTTTGCAACAGTCCAACTCTCCTCCAAAATACTGCTTCAACCTTTGGCCATTCACCTTAAATCTTCTCCCAGACTTTGGCTCTGAAACTTCTACTGCTCCGAATGGAGAGACTTCCTCAAACATGGATGGTTCCAACCACCTCGATTTCAATTTTCCAGGGAATAGTTTCAACTTGGAATTATAGAGCAAGACTAATTGCCCCTTCTCGATGGTGTGCGGCATTATTTTTTTGTCATGCCACTTCTTTGTTCGCTCTATGTAGATCCATGAATTCTCATAAGCCAAGTAACGGAACTCATCCATCCCATTCAGCTGCAACATGCATCTCTCTCCCGTAGTTGCCATGTCAAAATTCAAAAACTTAATTGCCCAATATGCCTTGTGCTCCAACTCCACTGGTAGATGACAAGATTTACCATAAACTAGGTAATAAGGAGACATATCTATGGGCGCTTTAAACGCAGTTCGATATGCCCATAGAGCATTATCTATCCTTTTTGCCCAATCTTTCCTCGAATTACTCACAAATTTCTTAAGAATTTTCTTTAATTCCCTGTTGGAGACTTCTACTTGGCTACTACTCTGAGGATGGTATGGAGTTAAAATTTTGTGTTGTACTCCATACTTGGCCAAATTATGCTCAATCTATTTTTTGTAGAAGTGCGTGCCACCATCGCTGATAATTGCACGTGGTACTCCAAACCTAGAGAATATGTTCTTCCGAAGGAATTTTATTACCACAACTAAATCATTAGTAACAGTGGGAATAGCTTCGACCTATTTCAAAACATGGTCCACTGCTACCAAGATATATTTATTGGTCATGGATGGGGGAAAAGGTCCCATGAAGTCTATCCCCCAAACATCAAAGATTTCTACCTCTAAAATGCCTTGGAGTGGCTTTTCATTCTTCCTTGAGATGTTCCCCACACGCTAACACCGGTCACATCTCTCCGCATAAGCCCTAGCATCCTTGAATAGTGTAGGCTAATAAAGGCCACTTTGTAGCACCTTTGAGGCTGTCTTCTCCCCCTTGTAATGGCCTCCATAATCATAACCATGACAGTGTCATAGTACACTGTCGAACTCTTCCTCAGGGATGCATCACTGAAGTATACCATCTGCGCATCTTTTGAACAAGTACGGCTCATCCCAAACATAGAATCTAGCTTTATGAAGAAATTTCTTCTTCTGTTGCCACGAAAAATCTTTTGGAATCATGTTTCTAGCTTTGTGATTTGCCTATAAACCATGGAAGTCCTTGAACACTCATGAGTCGTTCATTTGGAAACTCTTCCCTGATAGGAACCTGTGGCTAGTTTTGTTCTCCTTCAAGCTACAATCTAGAGAGATGGTCAGCTATGACATTCTCCATACCTTTCTTGTCTTTTATCTCAATATGAAATTCTTGGAGTAGCAAGATCCATCTGATGAGCCTCGGCTTCACATCTTGCTTGGCCAAAAGGTATTTCAATGTTGCATGATTTGTGTACACAATAACTTTCGAACCTATCAAATATGAACAAAATTTATCAAAGGCAAATACAATAGCAAGTAATTCTTTTTCAGTGGTCGCATAGTTAAGTTGTGCACCATTAAAAACACGACTAGCATAATAAATCACATGAAAAATCCTATTTCTTCTTTGGCTTAAGACAACACCTATAGCATAGTCACTAGCATCACACATAAGCTCAAATGATGCACTCCAATCAGGTCCAACAATGATAGGTGCATAAACTAATTTCACTTTCAAGAGATTAAAGGCATGCAAACAGTTTTCATCAAAGTTAAACATTGCATCCTTTTCCAACAAACTTCAAAGAGGTTTTGATATTTTTGAAAAATCTTTTATGAACCTTCAATAGAAATCATCATGACCTAAAAAACTTCTCACCCCCTTTACATTTGTTGGTGGAGGTAAATTCTCAATTACTAAAATCTTTGCCTGATCCACCTCTATACCATTAGCAAATATCTTATGTCCCAAGACTATACATTCCCTTACCATAAAGTGACATTTCTCCCAGTTTAGAACAAGGTTAGTCTCTTGACATCTCTGAAGCACCAAAGCAAGGTTATTTAGACATGTATCAAAAGATGAACCAAATATAGAGAAATCATCCATAAATACCTCTATGAATTTTTTAATTATATAAAAAAATATGGAAAGCATGCACCTTTGAAATATTGCCGGTGCATTACACAATCCGAATGGCATCCTCTGATATGCGAAAACTCCATAAGGGTAAGTAAAAGTCGTCTTCTGTTGGTCCTCTGGATCAACTGGGATTTGATTATAACCTGAGTATCGGTCCAAAAAGCAATAGAAAGCATGTCCAGCAAGCCTTTCAAGCATTTGATCCATGAATGGGAATGAGAAATGATCCTTACGGGTGGCATTGTTCAACCTGCAATAGTTAATGCACATTCTCCATCCCATAATTGTTCTTGTAGCTAGGAATCAACTCATTATTTTCATTTTTCATAATTGTGATCCATCCTTTCTTTGGGACCACCTGTACTGGACTTACCCAAGTACTATCCGAGATCGGATAAATAATGCCGGCATCTAACAATTTCACCACTTCCTTTCGAACAACCTCTTTTATAGTTGGATTCAGTCGTCTTTGAGGTTGTATAACTGGCTTGAAATTTTCTTCCATGAGGATTTTGTGCATGCAAAATGATGGACTAATAACTTTTAAATCTGAAATGCTTCATCCTATGGCCATCTTGTGTTCCCGTAGAACTCTAAGTAGTTTCTCTTCCTCCACCTTGTTCAATTCATTATTAATAATGACCAGGCACGTGTCCCTTTCATCAAGGAATGCATACTTAAGGTGAGAGTGGATAGGCTTCAATTCTGGCTTAACTAGCATTTCTTTCTCTTCCCTTCTCAAATCCTCTATTTTTGGTTGCTCCTTTTGATCAAGGAAAGGTTGTGCTTCGAGCAACCTCACCAGCTCTTGCTTTTCTTCATATAGTTCTTCCTCATCTATGGACTCATCGTTGGAGATTATTGTAGCTAATAGATCACTTGAAGTTTTAATGTTACAGGTCTCAGACGTCAAAGCTTCAATAACATCTATTCTCATGCAACTTGCTTTTTTTGCTGGATGTTTTATGGATTCAAAAACATTAAAGGTAACTTTCTCGTCATGCACCCTTAACATAAGTTCACCTTGCTGGACATCAATGAGAGCTCTCCCCATAGCTAAGAATAGTCTTCTAAGGATTAATAGAATGTCTGCATCTTCCTCCATATCAAGCACCACAAAATCTGCGGGAAATATGAATTTTTCAACTTTAACAAGTACATCTTCAACCACTCCATATGGATGCTTGATTGACCTGTCCGCTAATTGCAATGAAAACATGGTTGGCTTCACTTGTCCAATGCCAAACTTGTTAAAAATAGAAAGAGGCATCAAATTGATACTCGCCCCTAAGTCACACAAAGCTTTCCCAATCATCAAGTTAATATATGACAAGGAATAGTGAAGTTGCTCAGATCTTTCAATTTTGGAGGGAGCTTCCTTTGAAGTATAGCGCCGCACTCTTCTGTTAACATAACATTTTCTTCATGCTTGAGCTTTCTCTTGTTGGAGAGAAGCTCCTTCATGAACTTGGCATATGTTAGCATTTGCTTCAAGGCTTCTGCAGAAGGTATGTTAATTTGGAGCTTTTTAAAAATATCCAAAAATCTCTCAAATTGCTTCTCCTTCTCTTGCTTCTTCAACCTTTGAGGATATAGAATCTTGAAGTATGGATTGGTGGTAAGATCATATTCTTTGACTTAATTCTTCCCTTTTTCTATAGCTCCACTATCCTTTTGCTTGACTTCTTCTTCTACCTTATTGTCTTGCTTGTCTTCTTGGCCTTTTATCACCATCTTTTCTCTTACATTGGTATTGCTCCATTCTACCACCTTGTCATTCCTCAAATTGATGGCTTTGCAGTGCTCTTTTGGATTTGTCACTGTGTCACTAGGTAAGTTATCAGGTGGTCTTTCAAATATTTACCTTGAAAGTTGTCCAATTTGTGCTTCTAAATTTCAAATACTTGACTCTTGAAATTTGCTCTTGTTTCAATTTTGAAATTCGTCATTTGTTGCACAAAAGAGGACGTTTGTTGTGTAAGCTTCTCTAAGGAGACCTTCAAAGGTGATGGTTTGTTCTGAGTGGGTGGAACATGAGGTGGTTGGTAAGGAGGTTGTTGAGCTCTTTATCCCCCTTGGTTATTCCATGAAAGATTTAGGTGATTCCCGGATTGTATGTATTGGAATACGGGTTGTTTTGATTCCTTTGTGCATTCCCCATAAAGTTAACCTACTCTTGTAAAATAGTTTAGTGTCCTTGCGGACCCTCACACTCTCCATTAGGATGGTTAGCACCACAAAAATCACAAATTAAGGGAGGATTATGAAAAGAAGTACTTACCGATGCACTTATCTGAACATTACCTAACTTCTAAGTGATAATAGTGAGCTATTGAGAGAAGAGCTAGTTTTGTGCTAAAATTGCATTAAGTGTGTCAAGCTCAAGTACTCTTTTCTTACCCATTGATCACTCATTACCTGTTTGGTAACTGTTCATGGCCATGACCTCAATCAGTTGTTGAGCTTCTTCAACTGTCTTATTATTCAATGAACCACTAGTGGCTGCATCTACCATTGCCCTTGTTGAGAGGGTCAGTCCATTGCAAAAAGTCTTAATTTGCAACCAATCGGGTAGGGCATGGTGAGGGCATCTTCTTAGCAAGTCCTTATATCCTTCCCATGCATCATAGAGCGATTCTCCATCTTGTTAAGCGAAATTTGTAATCTCACTCCTCAGTTTAGTGAATTTTGATGGAGGGAAGTATCTTGTCAAGAATTTTGATACCAAATCACCCTATGTGGTTATGTTCCCTTGTGGTTGAGACTAGAGCCAACTCTTTGCCTTGTCCTGTAATGAGAAAGGGAACAACCTTAGCCTAATAGCATCTTCACTTGCACCATGGATCTTTATTGTGTCACTTAGTTACAAGAAATTAGCAATATGCACATTAGGGTCATCAAGCGGTCCTCCCCCAAACTGATCTTGTTGCACCAAATGCAAGAGAGTAGACTTTAACTCGAAGTTATTTGCTTGCACATTCAGTCTGACTATACTTGTTGCATAGCTATCGAGACTTGGTACTATATAATCCCCAAGAGTTCTTCGAGGTTGTGGGTTATTGTTGTTCTCCTCCATAATTGTATTCATAGTAGCTTATGGAGAATTATTTTTCTGAGCCCTTGCTGTCTTTCTATTCCTTCTTGTAGTCTTCTTAATTTCAGGATCAAATAATAATGAACTCGGGTTAACTGTACCTCACATAAACCACAACAATTAACTAGTGAGTATTGTAGTCAATTTAGGCATAATTAAATAAACATAATAAATACAAAATAAAATAAAATGTAACCACAGTAATCTTATTAGCTACTCTTAAAAGTGTTAAAAAGAATTCAATCTCCAGCAACAGCGCCAAAAACTTATTAACGTGCTCACTCTCGGTTTCTCCCTTCCCCCCACTCTCGGTCTCAATCTCCCCCAAACTCCTACCACCCTCCACTTCGTCCTTCATCTCCCTCATTTGACTCTCAATATCTCCCATTTTCCCTCACATTCGGTCTCGGTCTCCCCCAAACTCCCACCACCATCCAGTTCTGCCGCAAAAATAGAGTAGTCCACTGAACCAGCACCTGACAGTGTCAACCTCTACTCAAACCGTGAACCAGGCTCAGTAAGCCAGATCCTCTGCCACACAGACCCGCCAACCACCGTGACCTAGTACCCAGAACCACCGTGCTCCACTGGCTGAGCCCTTGAATGTGCCTCATCCAGGTCACCACACATTGGGCATTTTGCTGCTGAGCCGTGTTAAGAGAACTCTAGCATAGCCTTTAATGGTACCCTCTCTCATTCTCTCTACTATAAAGAATCCATTTGATTGTGACCTTTTTTATTTTATGGGTTGAAATTTGATGTGTGATTAATGGTAGATAGTATGCTTATTAGCTTTGAAATTGGAAATAAATGCATGAGGAGTTGGGGGATTTATTTGGTTTATGATTAATTCTGTCATAAAGGAATGTTGGGGGATTTATTTATTTGATTATTATTATTATTGATTAACTCGGAATGTGCTGAGAAATAATCTTGTCCATAAAGAGTTTGATTCAAAGTCTGAATCTGTTACTATTATGATGGATATAGATTGAATATTTTGCAAGCTTGACTACTACTATTATGTGAAATGTGAAACTTGGATCATAGAGGCCAATTGCTATAACCTTTTGGTATTGATATCATAAATTAGTGTTGATTGATTTAATTAGTGCATTTGCTAATTTGATTTAGTGTTGCTTAATTTGGGTATGGCTTGCTCAATGATACTCTTGAATTTGGCTTCTCCCTATAGATCCCCATGGCAGAATTTATTTTTTCAATAATTAATTAAGATTAACAATCACCTTGCATATACTAATTATGTCCATAAGTTATTCTAGGTTACCTGAATTTCTAAACTGGTGCCCCCAACAAATTGGTTAACGATATTTAATACCTCTTCATTTAACCCATGTTCCTCAAATGCCATCTTAGTAAATTCAAGAGTCAAGACAGTAATTGCAGAAAGGAGAAACTTTGAACATCTCAATAAAGATGAAAAATTATGGGCTATGAGTTTAAATCTGCCATTAAACATCTTGTGCGGTCAAGATACAAGTCTTATTTCCTGAATACTTGACCTGCAAGGAAAACCATTTAAGCTCCAACAAAGCATCTATGTTAATAATCAGTTGAATATGTTAATTAAGGATTCATATAGCCAACCACAAATGTTATAGTCAAGATCAATTGTTCTGGTTCACTTTGGGAGTAGATGGTCAGAAAACCATGGAAAAGTAGTGAATCTCATTACTTGGTGAGTTCCAAAATAAGTGGTTAATACATTACGTCTAAGTGGTTAATCAGTATTTATTTATGGTGAATCCCAAAAATGGTGAATCTCACTATTTGGTGAGTTCCAAAATAAGTGGTTAATACACTATAAATAAGTGGTTAATCAGTATAGGTTTCTGGTGAATCCAAAAAAAGTTCCAAATAGTGAGGGGGAAACTAGTTAGAAATGAATTACTAGTGAAGTGAATATATGTAATGCTATCTTTAACAAGTTGGGAGTAGATGGGCAGAAAATCATGGAAAAAGTGGTGAATCTCATGGAAATGGTGAGTTCTAAACTAAGTGGTTAATACACTACAAATAAGTGATTAATTAGTATAGGTTTCTGGTAAATCTAAAAAAAGTTCCAAATAGTGGGGGGGAAACTAGTTAGAAATGAATTAGTAGAGAAGTGAACATATGAAATGTTGTTTTTAACAAGTTGGGTGGGTAGAAAACCATGAAAAAAGTGGTAAATCTCATGAATTTGGTGAGTTCTAAACTAAGTGGTTAATACACTACAAATAAGTGATTAATTAGTATAGGTTTTTGGTGAATCCAAAAAAAGTTCCAAATAGTAGGGGGAAAATTAGTTAGAAATGAATTACTAGTGGAGTGGACATGTGTAATGTTGTTTTGAACACATAGGGAGTATATGGGCAGAAAACCACGGAAAAAGTGGTGAATCTCATGGATTTGATGAGTTCAAAACTAAGTGGCTAATACACTACATATAAGTGGTTAATATGAATAAGTTTCTGGTGAATACAAAAAAAGTTCCAAATAGTGGGGGGGGAACTAGTTAGAAACGAATTACTAGTGGAGTGGACATGTGTAATGTTATTTTTAACACATTGGGAGTAAATTGGGAGTAGATGGGTAGAAAACCATGGAAAAAGTAGTGAATCTAATGGATTTGGTGAGTTCCAAAATAAGTGATTAATATGAAACAAATAAGTGGTTAATATGAACAAGTTTCTAGTTAATCCAACAAAAAGTTTCAAATAGTGGGGGAAAACTAGTTAGAAACGAATTACTAGTGGAGTGGACATGTGTAATGTTGTTTTTAAAAGGTTGGGAGTAGATGGGCAGAAAATTCATGTTCTTTTTTCAGAAAATTCATGCAAGTTTGTTATCTCCACCCTTTCAGTCTCAAAAAATTCATGTTCTTCTTCCTCAGGTTCGTGGGAATGGTGAAGACAAATCTTGTCGTGCAATGCTAGCTCTCTATTTCAGAAGAAACTTTGGGTAAAATTTAATTTCTTATTAGTGGTATAATGACTGTAATTTGAATTAAAATCATAGCTTGGTGTTAGTTTGTAATAACCACTGTTGTTCTTGAATTTGAGACTTGTGAAATGCAAATAAGTGTGTGTGCTTATAATCTATTTGAGAAAATGCCTATTTGAATGGAGTGAATTGAAATAGAGATAATGATGTATGTTGTTTTTTTGTTAAACTCAGTGTTGATATGCTATGGCAGTAGTGTGTATTTTTTTGAATGAAAAAGATATATTTTGGTATACAAGTGTTTGAAGATTGAATGATGTGTTACGAAGTATTTATATAGAATGATTTGTGGTGCTTGATGATCTGAAAATTTTGCTGGTTTGTAGTGTGTCAATGTCATTTGAAATAAATTTTTTTGGTGTGTATGTTTTAGGGAATAGGTTAATTATGGAAAATTAGCTCTTCTAGGGTCTTAGAAAACTAGTGAGTGAAAGTAGAAATGAATTTAGCATATTACAGATGTCCATATCCATCATTGATGACAACTGTAGGAATGTTTCATATTTAACTCTTGCAACTTGTTTCTTATGGCTTATAGCAGCAAATGAGAAAGGTCATACTTTCAACCTTCCTTTTAAGATCCTCCCCTGCAAAGCCTTACTCTGAAATTTCAAGATAGAACATTCATTCAATTTTCAGAATAGATTAATGTTTCAAATTTAAATACTGTATTAGGATATCGAATAATTTAAAAAAAGCTCATTTAATGATAGTAAACAATGTTTAATATAAACCTAAATTATTTATTACTGCATCCGACAAGAGTCTAAAAGTTGTTACATGTGCATATAGATCCAAACCGAGTTCTTTTTCTTTCATTCATTCTTTCCTAATTCAATATCATGGGAAGATAGCAATCACATTTAGACGCTTCAAAACATAAACCAACCATATAGTCAGTGGGCATGTAGTATATGTTATTCAGTGAAGCCATCATAGGAATGTCAATTCGTGCTAATTAATCAGCCACTCAACTCTCAAAGCACTGCTCAACAAGAACTCAACTTAGTCTCAAACACTAACCTTTTGCCTTTTGTTCTCCTGTGCTTAAGTGGCTTAATATGATCCATAATATAACTGATAACCTCTTTTAATGTAGCCTTCCTTTTTTCCTTGAAGTTCCATAGCTCATTAATAGTATACCCATCGTTTGAATTGTATTCATTTAATTCTTTCAAAGCTATAACAACAGGTAAATGTATGTCATCTCCTCATTCCTGCTTGAGACTTTGTAACTTCTCATCTTCCTCATCTATAATTTCTTATATTGATGCAACGTCATTTTTTATGTTCAGTATTATACATTTTGCAACTTCTATTAATAAATGTGTCAATACTTATTATTAAGTATTGACACATGTGTCAATTTGTGCTATATCTTTAAATGCATTGTTTGTGCTACTTAATTTATATATCATTGAAACATATATCACATGTTTTTTGTGCTATCTAACAAATTGATAAGAAGATGAGAGTAAAATTGTTAGTGCTACTAATTATTTATAATCTGATAAGAAGATGATGGTAAAATTGATATTTCATTTAAATGCAGGAAATATGAACCTTACATTACCAACATCATAAATAGTGAGAAATTCTTCAGCAAATAAGAGTCTCCTAAAAATTTAAATGATTTGGTTGAAATAGTGTGTTCCGCATTTAAATGATTTATATAAGTTTCAAATTTGTTGTTCCTTAGGCTTAGGGAATTTTAAATGACACAATTAGTTCAAAATGATGAAATTGGTGCATGTCTATGAGTTGTGACCAAAACGATTGATTATTCATTTGTGCTTTTAATCATGCTGAACTGGTGAAAATTCATTCTTGGTCTTCCGTATATGCAAAATACTTACATGGACAGCTCATGAGCAAGACGGAGGTGTGATTTGTCCAGCATCAATCAGGTAACCAACTTGGTTAATATAGAAAAAATCTGTTATACGTGTTTAGCTATGCGCATATGTTGACTAATTTGTTCTCATAATGCAGAAGGTGCGATTGAGGTATGTTTGCATACCGCGGTTGTTGCATAACGTGAATAGCTCATTGACGGATGCCCAGAAGTCTCGAATGGAGTCTACCCCATTCAAGTCACTATTATATATGCCGAATAATTTGGAAATCAACTGTGTCTTGTTGTGGGAGTTAGCGTCTAGATGGGTTAAAAGAGATGGGAGATTTAGAGTCAGGGGTAGGGTTATCTCATTCAGTCTGTTAGACGTGTGCTTGACACTTGGATTGCAAATTGCTGGGGAAAGAGCAACCCCACGTGACGCTGGAGTGGGCCGAACTTTGTCCTTATTTAAGGGGGATGATGTAACCATCGACACAATTTATCATGAGTTGTATCAGCATGTAGGGAATAATGATGTGGATAACTTTTGTCGACTTTATATCCTACTTGCTTTTGGGGAGTTCTATTTTCCCGTTATAGGTGTCAATATGCATTCTGCCTTCATACACCTGTTAGACGAGTTGGACTCCCTAGATAATTACAGCTGGGGTTTGGTGGTGTATGATTTTTTGGTGGATGACTTGACCCGAGTTGCACGTGCAGTGAACGAGGGTAAAAATATTCGCCAAATCCATTTAATGGGATGTGTTGTACTTCTGCAGGTACGTGTTTTGTTATTTACTATGCTTCCTGGTTGTTATAATTGTTTCATGCAATATTGTAGTTTTTTTTTTCCTTTTCCTATTGCATCATTTTTTATACCATACATGTGATTTTCTACAAGGTTTGGACTTTTGATCATCTGTCATTGTGCCCCACATCAACTATGATAAGTGCTCAATCCTTCCCATGTTTCTTGAACTGGCACGTATTTAGGGCGAAGGAGGAGAGAGTGCGAACGACATTTGAAAAAAACAAGGTAATATACAACTTTTAAATGATGCTTGTAGTGCTGCGACGTTTGTATGAAAATGATTTTGTATAAAAAAAAATGATGTTATTTAACCATAGTAGTCCACCTTCACCATACTACTTAACTACATATCTGGTGGTTATTGACATATAGGTAACTGAAGATCTGGTTACATCGAGAGAAGAGAACCAGATTGACATAGTCAGGGATGTAATGGCACCTGTGCAGCAACATGGTGTTGGACATCAGCGGGTGAGGCCATTTGATGTGGAGGACCTTTCTCAGGTGGTTGCTGAGAACATGCAAATGAAGAAAAGGATTTCTATTCTGGAACAGAAGTGAGCACATTGAAATAACTATTATCACACTATTCAGTGCCTTCACCTTCACGTTGTCCTATAGGCAGTCCAGTATCTGACCAAGGTACTCAACCATTGAATCGCATGAGCACTCCTTTCTACGGATTCAGTGAAGGTGATGAGCCTAGTGATCAACAATCGCCTGCACATGGAATCCCTTCAGGAGCACCTATTGGCTACCCTAATACACACATGAACCCAGTCACAGAGAACCCCAACTCTAACATTTACACTCGGGTTAAGGCTGAGCCCAAGAAGCATGTGCTTGGCAGAAGCACCCGAACTCCTTACACCAAACTGTAAAAGAATAAGAAGAAAACGAATTTGCATACCTAACCTTTTACCTACTGCACCAGAGTGCTTAAAAAAGAGGACCATGATTCCACGTAAGCTTTTGAATTACCAACATAGCATGCTTCATATGTACAATACTGATTTTACTTGGGCTAACATTTATCATTTGTATCTTATACAATTTTAGCATTAAGCAATTTGTTTTGTGATTGTCTTTAAACAATTTGTTTTGGGTTGTGTTGTAGGGCGGTGGTCAGACTCTATAATCAATTCCTTACCATTGCAGATATCTTTTGCATGAAATCAATAGAGTGGGTCAACAATATGGTAAGATCAAATGATATTCAACTCATAATTAAGATTATGTATATCACACCTACTAATTGTGCTGGTTCACATATAAGACCCTTTTTTAATTCACTCTTTCAAGTTATTATGTTGGCTACAAGGGTTTTTGTGAGAGATGAAATGGAGCGAGCACGAAGAGTGACCCGTCATATGTTTTGTCCCACGTTTATGGTAACAACAACATGGTCAATTAACTTAGAACTGTATGCACATTGACAATACCAACCTTAACTTATTGTTGATTATTTATAAAATGTAGGATTTGGTGAAAAGTGGACTGGAGCGTTTCAAATCAGTTTGCCACAGGCCCTGGCGAAGTATTAACGACTTCATGCCTCATGCTAAAGTGGGATATGACATCACCCAGTGTAACTTAGTAACTTTTAATCATTATTTGTCAAAAATTACATGGGTTTGGCTGCATACACTATATTGGGCAACAGCCAGGGTAAAACCCATCATTTATCTAGTTGGATTGTGTATAGTGTTTTATTTTCTTAATACCGCATAAGACATTATGGTCTAACTATAATGCGCATCACTATCACATGTCTACATTATCAAATAACTATGTAACATAAAAAGGCATTTGAGGAATAGTAATACTATTTATGTAAGCATATTACAAGGAACACATTCAATGAACTTGGATACATTTCTTCATGTAGATATTTGCTCCAGTTGTGTTCGACGGCCATTGGTGGTGTTATGCGTTGGATCCAAGATTTAAAAAATTATATGTGTTGGATTCAATGGGTAGTCATAATGACATTGAAAAAGCTAGGCTAGACATTTTGACGCTATCACACTCCTCTAATGTCATTGTAATGATAATGTATTAGTTGTGCTGTATAATTTGACTTTGAACTTTACTTTGAATTTGTAGAAGCGCCGGTTTGAAGAATTGTTGCAGATACTTAGTCTAACCTTGACGAATCATAATCCTTTAGACCTAGTGGAGGTTGACTTGCCCCGGTAATGCAACTCGTGAGTACGGTTGCACTTATTAAAAAATATTAATTGTTATGTTGAGGCATAGGTGTTTAATTTTTCCCCTTGTGCTTGCTTGTATGTTATTGAAATAGGGATGATTGTGACATTTACGTTATTAAGTACATGGAGTTATGGGATAGACACAAGATTTTGGGGAGAAGACTATGCCCGAATGGGAAACGGTGAGGGAATTGTTTTGTTTTTTGATTTAACAATTACATTCTATTAGAATTTTTATTTATTCCTACTATATTGGTACAAGGAGAAGTCATGCAAATGCGACGTGACTTATTATGTGGCTGGGTCATGCATCCAAAGAACAAGTGCAGAGAAGAAGTTTTGAGAGCTGCAAATGCTATAGAGTTGCTGTCTTGATTTGCAAATTTTATTCTACACTCTTTAGCTTGGCCCAATGTACAGTTATTGCAATGCCCGATGTATAGTTACCCCCATTATTGGGAACTATTTAGTGGATTCACCAGGAACATGTTCTAATTAACCACTTTTGTGTAATGTATTAACCATTTACTTATGGATTCGGAAACCTGTTTTAGATTATCCACTAATTTGGAACTGTATTTTATATTATCCAGAAACTTGTATATATTAGCCACTTTTTCATACTATAGTAACCAGTTATATTAGAACTCACCAAGTAATGAGATTCACCAGAAACAGATATAGATGTAATTTGCTAGCGGCCTTTGATAGTAGTTTTGATGATAATTGGTTAGATGCCTTTGAGATTCACCACTTTGTTCATAGTTTTTTGACCATATACTCCCAATGTGTTCAAAATAACATTACAGATGTAAACTCCAGCTAGTACTTCATTTCTAACTAGTTTGCTTCCATTATTGGAAACTAATCCTGGGATTCACCAGAAACCTGTACTGATTAACCACTTAGACGTAATATATCAACTAGTTATTTTGGAACTCACCAAATCCATGAGATTCACCACTTTTTCCATAGTTTTCTGCCTATCTACTCCCAATCTACTCACAACTTATTAAAAACAACATTACACATGTCTACTCCACTAGTAATTCGTTTCTAACTAGTTCCCCCCACTATTTGGAACATTTTTTTGGATTCACCAGAAACTTATACTGATTAATCACTTATTTGTAGTGTATTAACCACTTATTTTGGAACTCACTAAATAGTGAGATTCACCATTTTTTCTATGATTTTCTGTCAATCTACTCACAACTTGTTAAAAATAACATTACACATGTCCACTCTACTAGTAATTCGTTTCTAACTAGTTTCTCCCCACTATTTGGAACTTTTTATTGGATTAACCAAAAACGTGTTTATATTAACCACTTACTTGTTTTATATTAACCACTTATCTTGGAACTCACCAAATCCATTAGATTCATCACTTTTTCCATGGTTTTCTTCCCATATACTCCCAATGTGTTAAAAATAACATTACACATTTCCACTCCACTAGTAATTCATTTCTAACTAGTTTTCCCCCACTGTTTAGAACTTTGTGTTGGATTCACCCAAAACTTGTTCATATTAACCACTAATTTGTAGTGTATTAACCACTTATTTTGGAACTCATCAAATCCATGAGATTCACCTTTTTTTTTATGATTTTCTGCCAATCTACTCACAACTTTGTTAAAAACAACATTACACATGTCCACTCCACTAGTAATTCGTTTCTAACTAGTTTCCCCCCTACTATTTGGAACTTTGTTTGGATTCACCAGAAACTTATTCATATTAACCATTTATTTCCAATGTATTAACTAGTTAATTTGGAACTCACCCCAAAATAATGAGCTTCACCACTTTTTCCATGGTATTCTGACCATATACTCCCAACTTGTCAAAAATTATTACACATGTCCACTCCAACCAGTACTTCATTTCTAACTAGTTTACCCCCACTACTTGGAACTTTTTGTGGATTCACCAAAAACGTGTACTGATTCACCACTTATTTCTATTGTATTAACCACTTATTTTGTAATTGACAAAATAATGAGATATACCACTTTTTCGACAGGATCACCCGTGAATGTCCATGGTTTTGTGGTGAGTCTCATTAATTGGTGAATTCATGAGTAATTGGTTAATACATTACAAATAAGTAGTTATTCTATATCAGTTTATAGATAATCCAAAAAAATTGTTCCCAATGGTGGGGTAGATTTGATATTTCTTTCAACTTCAATTTTTCTTAAGGCTGCAGGTAAAAATACACAAAAATATACCTGGATTACAAAAGAGTCATTTATCACTTATGTATCACAATTTATATCCATGTACATCACTAATATTGTAGCATTGCAATGATACATTCCTACCATTCACCCTCAAAAAATATATACATCTTCCCTCTCTATGTCTAATTACATGTATTCTATACACATTACATGTAAAGCATAAATTACTATAGCACAGAAACAATCCACTTAAAAGGACAAAAAAAATACTTAAGTGGATTCCTGATGATCCACTACGATCTATTTTCATGGTTGCCACAAAAAATGTTGTAGACCAAGTCACCGTGTGAGCGCACTTTCACTAATGTGCACCTAGATCTTTGTCAGCACACTTTGCCCATGTAAATTATCCTATATACCAAAAAAAGGAAATCAACCTGCAAAACAACAGTAGATTAGATTAGTGCTAATTTGAAGCATGTACATGAAGCTACCCTATATAATTTATACAAATTTAGACTTGTACTATGTCACTGATTCCTAGCCTGAGTATCTTCAAATTGCCCTGCATTACCACTAACCAACAAATTGGTGTATGACATTTGACTATGACAACCCTGAATAAAAACATATAAGCATGTCAATTTTAATAACTATAATGAACTTATTGAGCATATGTTGGACATGCTTGTAGCCTTTGACTGACATCATAATCAATTCTTTTTAATAATGATAAAAAATCAGCTAATGAGTTATGTGATAGTTGTGAAACTCAATTGCTACCGTCACATATTGGTGCATCAACATTTGCACTCAGCTCAATAGTTGTGGACTGTTAAGCAATAATATACCAAACATTCATTCATTAAAACAAATGACAAATGACAATTTAAGTGTAAGTAGTTTAAAACTTAACAACCATTTCAACAATGATTACAAATGACAAACAGTTTTGGTGTCTACACTCACCATAGTACAATCATCACGGCATTCTCCACAGCTGTTCACTTCTATAGATGACTCTATGTGTAACTTCTTTCCATCCATCTGACTCAAGCTTCTATCAATGCACTCCTACATGTTCACAATAAAATAACTTAATACACTAATAAAAAGGGATGCTAATCATTCTAAATAAAACATATATACAACCAAAACATCTTATACAATAATAATTAATAAATTCATATATACATACATCAATTGTCAAAGTTTGACGACGCTGGTGCTTCCTCTTTCTCAATTTGGAGACTACTCGATCAACTTTAGATATTTTTCTATTGCTTGGTGGCCGTCCCTTACGCGGTACATGTAATGGACTACGGATGCTAGTGTTACCAGTTTCAATGCCCGCAGTCAACTTCCTTTGACGGTCATCATCCCTTACATGTTGTTCTACCAGCTTACTTAGATGCAGCCATCGAATGCATCTTGCTTTTATATTCACATTGTCCCCGGTGGAGATCGTCTGTGAGATCCTCAAACTCTGCAGCAACTTCAGTGACCTCATAGAAATGCTTGCATAATTTATCAAACTTTTGCATTTGTGGCTTCAACAAAGTCACATCGTAACTGCTCTTTATGTAAGCATGTCTCCATCTAATGTTTTTGCTCCATCTACGTAAAATATACTTTGACGGCACTTCTTGAACTATCTTATTACCAAGGACACAAAGTGAATGTCTACACATAATTCTTCTAAACTCAAACAATAAGCAATTGCAACTAACATCGTGATTGTCACGATTAAATACCACCTTAAAAATAGCATTCTTTGCTATCCCTCCAACTACCATATCTGCCCTCACATGGTAAGTACAAAGCATTCCCTTCACACACTTAATGGATGCAAAATAGTTCATTCTTCCTCTGAATTCAGCTTGGACCTCAACAAACTTTGCATGGGTATACTCGAATTGAAACTACCTTTTAATGGGTGAGTTTGACCCACATTGAATTGTGGAGTCCATTGACTTGAAATCTGCCTGAAATTCCTTTTCTGCCTTACTTCTCAGAGCATTATCATATTACTTCACAAATTGTTGCAGGCTTGTCTTTGAGTTGATATATCCATCCAAAAAAACATGTATGCTCTCACTGCGTTGTGTTGTTGACATCCTTGCCCAAAAATACTTTAAGAAAATTGGCACCTATCTATATCTCTCCATGTACAAACCACTCAACTAATTGTTATCTTCTAGTTCAAATTCTTTGATGAAGACAGACCACTTTTCTTCAAAATCTTCCACTGTTAGGGTATCGTAAACAATTACTTTCATTGCATTCTTGATATTGTTATATTCAATGCAACCTTTCAGCTTCTCAGGGATTTTTTTCATTATATGCCATAGGCACCACCTATGTCGAGTAGTTGGAAAGACTATCTCAATAGCATTTTGCATGGCCCTGCATTGGTCCGTGACAATACCAACAGGTGCCTTACCTGACATGCAACGAAGCCATGATTCAAATAGCCACACAAATGACTCTGTGTCTTCAGCTGAAATTAGACCACATCCAAGCAAAACTAATTGGCCGTGATGATTCGCACCGACAAAAGCAGCAAATGGCATGTCATATTTATTTGTCAAATATGTTAGTGTCAAAAGTCACAACATCTCCAAATGACTCATAGGTGGCTCTACTTCTAGCATCAGCCCAAAATATATTTTGCACACGAAAATCATCATCAACGTCTATATCATAGAAAAAATTACTATTATCCTCTTGTATTCTTGCAAAATAATTCTTCAAAGCCTTCTCATCACCTTCCTTGCCAATTGTACGTCTTTCCTTGTTGACATAATTTCTAGCATCTTGCTCATTAAATGATAAGTTCTCGTAACCTCCCACCTCATAAGCAAGAGACCGTACTGTCTTATGTATTCTCACCCCTACATCATCATTCACTTGGATTGTTCTCTTCACGTGCATGCTAAGATTCTTGTTAACTCTCAACATTCTCGCCTTCGTTAGGCTAAGTTCATGAGAGTGTTCAAGTATAACTGTCTTGATGAACCATCGTCCATCTCCCATCTTTTTTATTGTAATTTTTGCTTCACAATTTGTCTGTCTAGTTTGAAATGTCTTCAAAGTGTTTGGTATTGTGGACACATGTTTTCCCTGTCTTGAACAAGCTAGCATAATGTAATTTACCTTACCATCATCTTTTTTTCTTTGAAGTTCTATTTACAATACCAAACCCTTTTTGGTAAGCATATTTCTTATAAAATTCCTTGACATCATCATCTGATGGAAACAACATTCTTCGTTTTGGCTCATAACTTTCAAACTCGCCATCCAAGGCATCACTCATAATGAAGTCACTTTCACATGCTTCTTCCACATTATCAACAACCTCAGATGTATTGAGATCATTTGAACCCTCCATCAGCTTCAGTTTTGGGTTGCTATACACACCTATAAGTTATCAAGTATTTATTGTCATGTTACAAGCATATTTCATATTTCACCAACATCTAAATTTTATTATGGAAGTTAAGAAATGACAATGAAAAGTAAACATACAAATGGCAATAGATAATGAGGATAGAAGCCCATTCGAATGAGTTTATTCTATAAAGGTCACACTTAACCACTTTTGAGATGAAATAACCTGGAACCATCTAGTTAACAAAACCGTGTACAATGGTAGTCATGTTAATCTTCTTTTACGTGTGCTCAAATAAGTCTCAAATAGCTAAGTGACAATTTTAAAGTGTATAAAAACATCGTTCAAAACATGACATTACTCTTTCTCTTTTAAAACAGGATATGTTTTACCTCTATAGCAATGCTTAGGTAAGAAATTAAGGATACTCAATGGACAAACTCTTCCTGCTATATGAACCAGATAATAACCCATCCCAACTCCACTCCACTAGTAGGTCATTTGTAAGTAATTACCCTCACCGTTGGGAACTCATTGTTGGATTCACCAGAAACATGTGAAGATTAACCACTTATTTCAAACATATTAACCAGTTAATTTTAGATTCACCAAGTAATGAAATTCACCACAAACCATGTCAATGAACCAGCCCTTCATGCTATATGAACCAGACAATAACTCATCCCAACTCCACTCCACTAGTAGGTCATTTGTAAGTAATTACCCCTACTGTTGGGAACTCATTGTTGGATTTATCAGAAACATGTGAAGATTAACCACTTATTCCAAACATATTAACTAGTTAATTTTAGACTCACCAAGTAATGAGATTCACCACAAACCATGTCAATGAACCAGCCCTTCATGCTATATGAACCAGACAATAACTCATCCCAACTTTACTCTACTAGTAGGTCATTTGTAAGTAATTACCTCCACTGTTGGAAACTCATTGTTAGATTCACCAGAAACATGTGAAGATTAACTACTTATTCCAAACATATTAACCAGTTAATTTTAGATTCACCAAGTAATGAGATTTATCACAAACCATGTCAATGCACCAATCCTTCCTGCTATATGAACCATTTTAAATCCTCCTAACAGAAACAAAATATACCAAATAAACCAGCGAATGAACCCAACAAACATTCTCTCATTTACCTATCTAATCAACACGCAACTAACAAAAACAAATTTCATGGATTTGTACCCAACAAAAAAATGTAACTCACCAAACAGAAAACATGATACGCAGAAAATCACTCAAAATACGCAACGTTTCACAGAAATTGCAAGTACCTATGTCAGGAAACACGAAATATTATGAGAAAAAGTGGAGGATACTCATCGAAATTGTAGAAAATCGACAAAACTCGAATCTCACGCGTGCGTGTTAAAGTCAGAGTGAGGGAAGAGAGTGAGTGATGGCTGAAAATGAGAGAACAAGAATGAGGACAAGAGAACAAAAATTAAAATGTTGTGGATGAGTGCCCTAATGAGTGAGACAGTCTCAGAGGAGAGAAAGATATAACAGAGATGAAAAAAAAAGAAAAAATGAGAAATGGAGAAAAAAAAAAAGAAAAGAAACGAATGAGAAGAAAAAAAGAAAGAAAATGAATGAATGAAAATGTATTTTTCACAGCAAATGTACGTACAAAAAATACGATGAATATAAGTTATAGGTATTTTTGTTAGATATAAAACCCGACCGAAAAATAAAAATTTCATTTGACATGCCACGTTTGAGTCTTTTTAGAGTATCAAAAACTCCAAACGTGGAAAACTGTTCCTAAGTGTGCTTATGATTCAATCCATCACATCAACTCTGTCAGCTACTTGTAATAGCTATATATAGAAGCAGATTTTTTCAGTTTCCAGGCGCTCCCCTGATCCATGGCCCCATGTGTACATGATGTTTAGAGTGATAAACAGTGTGAGATGAAAACCCTATACTAGTATATAGGTGGCAACAGATTTTTTTGCAGTTGGGTTCCAAAATTTCAACCCATTTTTTTTGACCAAATCCCCATAACCATGCGCCCCATGTGTACATGATGTTTTATGAGAGTGATTTATTTTATTTTTTTAACCTCTATAAATTATAATTTTTCTATTTTTTAATTTTTATGATTTTTTTATTTTTTATACATTTTATTTTTTTTTTTAGGATCAACTCACTTACTTTTTTTTTATTTTTTTTTTAACTTTACGTGGCAACCCGCTAACCCATAAACCCGCACTTAAAACCGAGGTGGGTTAGCTTTTTTCCAACCCATTTTTTAAGCGATTTTAACCCGCATGCAGTACACATTTTGAAAACCCTAATTGGACTAGTACGTTGTACCTAAATTTTGAAGAAAATACAAAATAAAGAAAAAGAAATGGTTTCCAATGAGCATGAACATATAGTTGAACAAACACAGTTGCTTTTTAAGGGTGATAAATAATTGAAATGGATAGGTTTTGAATTAAATTATAACGAACAGATAAAAAATAAATTAATAATTTATTTAAGATTTATAAAATTATTGTTAAAACCATTCAATTTATTCATATTCTAATTTAATAAATAAATAAATATTCATTAATTAATTTTAATTGATTAAATAAATGTTAATCTACTCATTTAAAATTAAAATCATATTTTAAAAAAGTCTTTTAAAAAAATTCTTTTTATTTTTAAAAAAAATATTCTCCATTTAAAAAATTTATTTCTCTCTCTAAAAATTACATTCTCTCTTTAAAATAAAATGTTTCTTTCATTAAAAAATTTATTCATCTCTCTAAAATATATATTTCTCTTGCTAAAATATTCATTTTATATCTAAAAAATCTCTTTCTTTTCTAAAAATCTTTCTTTTTCAAAAAAATGTTTCTCCACTAAAAATATTATATTTCTCTCTAAAAAATCTCTTTTTTTTCTCTCTAAAAATCTCTCTCTCCAAAAAATTGTTTCTCTCCATAAAAAATTATTTCTTTCTCTAAAAAATCTCCTTCTCTTTCTAAAATATATGTTTCTCTTTTTTCAAAAAAAAATCTATCTAAAAAATTTATTCTCTCTCTAAAAATCTCTCTCTTTTTTTTTCCATCATCTTTTTTCAAAATAGTACTTAACATATCCCACCCAAGTCGTGGGAATATATAGCTGGAAATCAGAGCAAACCCATAACAAATAGTCAAGTACAATCAACATTCAACAATAATCTCAGCTACCCCCATGGAAATGAGAGTATAGTAGAAACTCATATATTACATACTTGAATCGCCATAGCTATAGAAACCACTGGTTAAGATCTTCTCCTTGCTGTCAACGGTGCCAAACTTCAAATACAAAATTTATAGCTTTAACTCTTCTACGTGTTCCATTAAAAAAAAAAATTCAAGTGTGTCTTCTATTGAAATTAGAGAACACAAGCAGCTAGTGTCAAGAAACTATGGAATTGGATGTTGCAATGACAAACAGTAAAAGGTGAGATTAAGAAATGAAGAACCAAAAACCCATTTCCAAACCAGCAAAGCCCATAACAATAATCAGTGAAAAATGAAAATCTTCAAAAACCAAACCACACAAGGTGAAAAAAAAAAAACACACACACACATAAATCATCCAAATCAGAAGCAACAACGACATCAACCCTAAAAAAATTAAAAGCAAACCCTAAAATGAGAGAGTGATCGATACCTGCAAAAGAAGAGAAAAAATTGATTTCAATTTGGGAAGATCGCCAACAGTAGAGAGTAGAAGGAAGAAGAGATGGAGAGAGCAACAACGCACACACAATAAGTTTCTCTCACCACAACTTGCGAGCAGAAGGAGTTGCACAGAAAATGATTTTGGGGACATTTCGGGAAACACAACCGGGTCATCCATTAGATTGGTTTGTGAATTGGATACTCAATGAATATTTGATTGAGTTATTAATTATTCGTAATTAAATTAATTTAATTCAATAGATTTAATCCAATAATATAGATTATTTTAATTAAATAAACTGGATAATTTAAATATAAATGGATTGAATAGAATAAAAATTACTAAATTTTATTGCCAAGCCTACTTTTATATATAATTCCTTTGTCTTCAGATTTCTGAACTCTTATTTTTATCTCATCTTTAATTAAACCACTTGTAGGCATCAAGAGTTAGTACGAGGAGTTTTTTCACAATTTCTAGATTTCAATGTGTGCTGCTTGGTAGGAATACCTGAAAAATTAATTAAGGTGGGAAATAGAATGGGAAAAGGAGAGGTTAAACTTTAAAGTTTTACTTGTGATGGGATGACTGAAAATAATGTTGTTAATTTTAGCTCATTCTCATCCTAGAGTTTAATTTGATATTTTCATGTTTTTCTCTTCATATCAAACTAGCATAAAATATTTTTTACTTCTTATTTTTAACAAGTCTCTTGACCGTACAAGTGTGTTTGAGTCTCAATTTTTAAAAAGTTAATTAACACGAAAGGCTTAATATTTGGGAGAATGAATAGAAAGGACAATTAACAATATCAAATTAAAGATAAAAGATCAATAACTATTCACATAAAAATAATAATAACCATTTGAAATGGTTAATTATTCATTGTGAATGGTCAATTGGTCATTCCAATTTCAATTTTCTTATTTCCATCCTTGTTGGTCACACCATTAATATTGACAAGGAAGGCGTCAACTTTGTAGTCTAAACAAGGCATGTGAGCCTTTGTGTTTTAAGCGGCTATTTGCTATAGCAGGGCTCCTGAATTATGACACTGCCGGTCTTGCAGGTATCATAGACAGGATATATCAGAAAATGCAGCACATATTTGAAGATTTAATTGGCATGCTTAAGTTCTTCAATTCTCAGAACCTATTAGCGGATAGAAGTCTCAATCAAGCAGTCACAACTGCAAGTAATATTGAAAGATGATTAGGAAACGGTGATGCTTTAAACGGATCTATCATAATAAATCTGGACGAAGACGTAACTATATATAAATTAATAAATGGTCTTATGGTTTTCACATGACCCTTCACACAAAGTGGCCTCTCAACTCCAATGGTCATGCCAATATCTACTTGACATGACTTGACAGTTTCTAAGATCCTCAAAGCGATTGCCAAACTCAAAAGTTAATGATGACTATCTGCTTGGAATCCTAGGGATTTTTCATAATAATATAATTGATTTTGGAACTTGGAAAAACAAAAAAGGTGCATTAGTGGGTTTGTTGGTCAGCATGAGAAAAAAACAAAGTCATGTTAGGAATTGAAATATGGATAATGCACTCCTGCCTCACAAATTGAACGGTAGGCCTGTTGTTAGCTCAAGTTGTGTCCTTTATAAGGCTTAGCATCAAGGAGTTTTGCTATTTAAACCGATTAGATTAGGTATGCCTCTGCCTACTTCTCAATGATGATAGTGGTGTCAGCATTATCCACAGGAAAATGTCTGAGAATAAGAGGTATGGGAGATAAATGAGTCTCTCACCACATTATGCAAAATAAAAATGAGAATATAAAACATAAGGACTTTTGACCCACGATCTTAAATTTTTTAATCAAGCTAGTGCTACATAACCGTATCAAGGTCTCGCCTGCTTCTAACAACAACATTAACTTAGAATTTTTTATCTGGATTAATATAAATTATATTATAATTTTATAAAATCTAGATTAATTAGATGTTAAAATTATTAAACTATTTTGTTTAATCCAAATTGTAATCATTATTGTTATTGAACTTATTGTTGTTAAGCACTACTCATATTTAAGTTTTTTTATGAGCCTTGTATAAGGGTTTGTCATAATAAGTAGGTTAGTCCATTTTAATTATTCTATATATACAGGGAGAGACCTCTATTTCTAACTATTCTAGTGCATACAATTTTTCTATTGACGCATGAGTGACTATTATGAGAAAAGAATAGTATCTCTCTCTCATCAAGATCGCTTTCAAAGTTTCAATCATGGCAACATCATCGACATCTTTTTAATGCAATCCTATAACTCATTATATATTTTGGGTATGTCATAAATTTGGGATTAATTGATCCATGAGTTTTAGCAATTGAGTATGTTGTACTTTTGTCTTGATCCGTTTTTTCATGAAATTAGCTTAGAGCGAATTATAAATCACATTCCTCTTATTCTAATAAGTATCGAGCTAGCTTTTAATCCTAATTATGACTATCAATTTTATGGTTTACCTACAATTGTATGAGGTTTAAAATTAAAGAAACTCGAAACTCTAATGTATATGATGTTCAATTCAAAAAAAATAGATCAATTTTGAAAATCAAGTTAGAGCTGTGATAGATCGAGTTATCCTGAGTTTAAAAACATGTATATTGCATTATAATGTTATGAATTAATAGAAAATTGTACTTAAACCCGTGGAACCCTAAATTGTTCAAGCTCTATGATTTGAATTTTTTAACTTGATCAATTCTAGAAGTTGTTATAGGGTTATTGTATATCTCTAAATTTCGTTTTAATAAACACAAGAATCGTGTCACATGGTTAAGAAATTAGTGAGTATGTTGTTCTTTAGTCTTGTGATCGTGGCCTCGTTTTGATCCAAAAAACCCAATTTTTCTTGTTTTGTCATGAAATTAGCTTAGGCGAATTATAGACCACGTTCCTTTTATTGTAATAAGATATAAGTCACTTGAAATGGTTGAGAATTGAAAGAGATAACATGCGTGACCCGTTCTACCATGAATCGGGTTGCGCGACCCAAATTGAGTAAGGAAGACGAAGTCTTCCTCCTACGCCCAGTCGCGCCCCAAGAGTGTGGGGGCACATGAAAGCTATTTAAAATTCATTTTTGTATTCCTTTTTTTCTATGTACTCCATGCATCTAGTATTATTTTTGGGTTTTTTTATTTTTTTCATTCCTATTTATTATTTATTCCAAAATTTCTAGAGTTAAAAATTGTTAAAATTGTATGGTACTCTCCTTTGTCTCTGGAAATTTTTGTGTATTATTGTGATGTTGCTGGGCATGACACATATTGTGCACTCTCAGAGTTGATATTGTTTGGTCACTTAAATAATTTTCGATGTTATTTTGTGCATAAATTAATATGTAATGTTTTGAAAGCTATTTGTCTTGTTGTTATTTATGCAATTTGATTTTGAGAGTTATTGTTTAAAGAGAGATATGCATATTGGAAGGAAAAATGAAATTTTATAGGCTATTGACATCTAGATGTGTGTGGGATCTTGTCAAAATGGCGCATTTAACACCTGCTACTGGTCAATGGTGTAAAAACCGAGACACCTAGAAGTGATTAGTCTAAAGATTTAGTGTGAAAGTTCAAAATAACTTAGTAGCCAAAAACATCATTACCTCAGCTTTGGGACATGATGAATTTTTTAGAATTTCAAATTGCAAAGCTGTATTAGTGAGGTATTGTTTTTGAAGCACTTTGCATGATTGTGAATTCGTCTTCACAGGACTAATTATCACTACTAAAAATCATCCGAAAAGCGATAGAATTTTTCTGTCACTGATCCATTAAATTCCACCAGTATAATAATTAGCAATGGAATCTATCACAAAATGGTGGACGTCACATAATCCTTGGTGGCTAATTACCTAAAGATGGAAATAGAGTTCCATGGCTAAATAGCGACAGATTTTTCCGTTGCTATTTAAATTTTTTTTGTCACTATCATTACACCACATTCGTAGCCAAAATTTGTTGATTATTAAAATATTATTATTTGGCAATGGTTTTAGCGATGAAAATGAAAGTATAAATTTGTGCATGTTAGAGACGGATGATTTCTGTCGCTGATGACCTAAAATTTTTAATTATTTTTTTTAATTTTTAAACAATCTCATTATACATTTTAAACTTGTATACAACACAAAAAATTAGTACAACAATCCAATCCAAAATCCAGTAACAAATTTTCAAAATTTAAAAATGTCATTATCATAACTGCATATCAAGTCATATCACAAAGTATTTGAAAATGTCAAAGTAAAAGTATTTCAAAATGTCAAAGTAAAATATTTCAAAAGGTCAAAGTAAATATAAATTAAGCTATACAGGTTTCTTATCAAAACAAACATGAAGACAATGTATCAAACATCAGGAGGAAAAAGATCATAGTCTTCCTCATCCATGTCATCCTCATCCCCATCACCAAGTGGCTCATCCTCATGATCGGTACCTATAGCTTATGAGCCACAAGTAGCTGCACTTAAGCGCTGTAAGATTGTGTTGATTAAGTCTCGTTGTTCCATCACTTGCGTATTAAGACTTACAACCAAAGTCCTCATGACTTCCATCTCCGATTGTGAACAACCTTCAGCAGATGTAGAGGAAGATGATGCTTGACAAGCAACATCAGATCCCAAGCCATAGATGTGTTTCTTCTTGCTAATATCTCCAACAATATCCAAGTAGATGTTGTTTCTAGAGTGAATGTCAATAGTCTCCTCCCTCGATGGCCGCTAAATCCTTCTCAGTAACACGTTTCTGGTACTCATCCTAACAAATGCAATTGTTAATAAATATTTATGCTTGCAAATTGACTTAGCCATATATTAAAATTTAATTGCAACATTTATACAGCATTTATACTTACAACAATATTTTTCGCTTTGGTGGAGATCCATTTCCCTTTACATGTTTGAAGCCATGTGAATAGCTCCCAATGTCATGGATCTCTCTTCAATTGTTGTTTCTGAAAATATGTAAGGAGAAATAATTTTCTGTGAAGACAAACCTAATTACCTCGAATCACAAATTTGATGGAAGTTACTCTCCAATTTCTTCTTATGCGTTATTGCAGGAATTGAGCCTCTAGTGTGTTTTGGCATTCCCTCCTCAGATTTTCTGTTCTGAGTGTTCTTTCTCTTCTTCTCCAATCATTTAGGATATTCTTGCCATTGCCTCTCCAACTCTTCCCGTACATGAGTTGGAATCCAATTGCCTTCATCTTGGTCGTGATGAACCTTGTACATTGCATTCTTAAGCAGTTCAAATCCTTTGTGGTCGAAGGACTTTTTGATACGTTTTATGATGCGTAGGTAACCACTTATGCTTTCTCTGCATTATTGAAAAGCAATAATTATTCTATCACAATAATTTAAAATTTCACTCCTATCAACATAGTAATAACTACAATTAGAAGTACATTACCCCAAACTCAACAAACCACATCTTTTTAACATCGTTATCAACCTCGCCATAAGATTCCCAAGCTCATTCAAACTTAGATTTCATAATGTTTGAGATTTCATGTGGTGGTCCAACTTCATGTTCAAACCTATAACAAAAAGAGTCATAAAGTGTGTATGTGTGTGTGTGTGTGTGTGTGTGTGTGTGTGTGTGTGTGTGTGTGTGTGTGTGTGTGTAAAACAAAATTGATTATAGGAAATTAAAATGCACAAGTCACAAGTACTTACATCATTCCTGGTTCAGGCCTAATCCACATAAGGCCATTTGGATCTATAGTCCCTGATGAGTATAAAATACATTCATCTTTTAGGTTTATTTATTAAGATTTTTAATTTATTTTTATTTAATTTTTATTTATTTTTTAAATAATTATCTCTTCACCTAGTCATATTTGAATTTTCAGGATAAATCATTAGATTTTGTGTAAAAATAAGAAATTCCTAAGGAAAAATATTTGAAAGATTCTTATTCTATTCTTAAATGCTAATTAGAGTTCTGATAGGATGCAAAATCTTATATTGAAGATTGGATAAGGATTCTCAAAGAGATTTGATTTGGAGCAAAATTCAGATTCTCATAGCATCCTAACTATTCTTTAGTGATTGAGTCATATCTTTGGCTACAAAGATCAGATTAATGTGTCATTTACGACATTGAAAAGCTAACAGAAGCTCCTACAACTCCTCTTTTTAGATCGAGGGCAAATTCATCCATTTGGAATGTGAGAAAAATCATGCAAGTTAGATATAAAAAGCTATCAACTTTTCTATAAAATGGGGAAAATGAGTTTAGCAAATGAGTTTTCTTTTGGTTCAGAGAATACATGAAAAATATAGACTTTTGGAGGCTCAAAGGCAGCAAGAGGATGAGTCCTAGGAGAGGAGGAGGAGCCGTCATGGAGCTCTCATGGAGTTAGAGATCAAATCACCATTGAAGGCGCTTTCGTTTCTTCTCTATAGTTCTATCATGATGAATTCTCTTTCCTCTTCCTATCTCTTCTTCTCTTTTGTCATGAGTAGCTAAATTTGTGTGTTTTTAGGGTGAAGATATAACTTGATTCAAACGACATGTATTAAGAATATATTTTTAATTAATTTCTTTTCTATCCAATTTGAGTGTTTATTATGGTTCTTAACGCTTTTATGAATTGGTCACTGATAATCACATATTTTATACATTAATAAACTCTCATTTGTAGTCATTTATACTCTCTATATAATTAATTTATTGAGCTTAGTCATGTTTTGTAAGTTTGGGCTCAAATTTGGCTTAATTGATTTTTTCCAGCATTAGTGAGAATTTACACTATTTCTGTATTTCGGTCATATCTTGAGTTTTAAAAATCTGAAAATAATGAATTTTACCTTGTAGGAAAGTTAAGAGGAAGCTTTACAACTTTGATGCAGAGTTTGAAGTCTCAATCGGACATATAGTGGAGCTAATTGGGCCTGGAAGTTAGAACATGTGTTCTATTACTGGAACTCGAGCAGTGTGCACTAATCAGGACATAACTTGGGTTGTGGATGTGATTTGGCCCTAAAACTGGTGGCAAATGAAAGGTAAGACATATATCTCTATTTCATATGAAGACCACTTTTCCAAAATACGACGTTTTGATGGAGTTTTCAGCCCTTGAAGTCACCTAACAGAATTAGAGACCCTTGGAGAATGATTTGTCCATAACTTGAGTTATAAACCTCCAAATTGCATGGGGTTTGGGCCCAATTACTCATAATGGACCCAACTTTGTTATTAATAGGTTTTTAATTATGTGAAGCCAAAATATGGAGTAGTTTTGGGGGTTGGAAGGCAAAAAACCGAGGCACCTCATTCTACACACACTTCACACCTATTCATTCTACACTTTTCATCTTCTCTCTAAATCTTTCTTCTCTCCCTTCTCTCTAGTTTTTCTCTTCTTTTTCTGAGTTCTTCCCTCCTTTAATCAATCTAAGGGATTGACATTCTTGATGCTTAATCTTGAGATTCTATTTTAATTGTTCTACATTCAATTATTAATCAAGTTTCTTGTCTTCTTCTTCTCTTGTTTAAATTGTGATTTAATGCTTAATTTGATTGGGATTTGCATATGTTAATTGCATAATTACCATGTACCAAGAGATGAATTCAGAGGTTAAATAATGTATCAAAGGTATTTGAAGAAATGTTTAGCTTGGTTGGATATTGGTTTTTAAGTTGATTTGGATTTTGGATGAATGTTTAATTTGTCTAACCTTAATTAATTGAATTCTGGAAGTGTTTCTAGTAGAAGATCCATGGATTATTGAGAGGCATCTTGATGTGATCTAAGACCAAGGATTCAGTTGATAATTGAATAGATCTATAAAAATCAAGGATGGATTAAAATCAAGTTTGGTTAATTCTCTTGGACTAGTTGCTTCTTAATTTTGTTTCCTCTTCTTTAATTGCTTTCTATTTTTGTTGTTAATTTCACAAACTCCGTCCCCCCTTTTTATTAACCTTTTAATTTGACTTCATAATTAGAGAGATTTACAGGTTCGACCCGATGTTACTTTATACTGTAAGTAGTTTTGGTAATTTAGTTATAAATTGATTTAAATTTAGTAAACTCGACAGTTATCAGTCACTCATAAATTGATCTAGTGAGATGTGTGTAGAATTGGAAGGTTTGCATGACTTAGATCATAAATAGTAAGTGTCATGATTTATAATTAACTAGAAATAGAGGTTATAGGTTGTGTGGTAGAATTGTGGTATTTTCCATGAGAATCCATTAAGTGAAGGTCATGCCTTTAAAAGTTAGGGTTTAGATCAAGGAATTGACTAAGCTTTGATAATTAAAGAGAATTAACTCACCAAGAAATTGGGTTTTAATTAATTAGGGGATTCTCACCATCAATTGAATGACTAGAAATTAATTAAAATGAAAGTCTCAAAACTACTCTATTGTCTATGATAGATTGTTGAATTAAGTGAAGTTAGATCCCCAATGTTTTAATTTAGTGTGTTTACATTCTTAATGTGATTTGCATGTGTGTGCTTTGTTCTCTCTTTTCCCTCTTAATTTTTGTGCGTTCTTGTGTATTTTTTCTTTTATAATTTGTGTCTTTAATTACTTTGAATCACTTTTAATTATTAATTGCCTAGATAGTATTAATATTAGAGAAGTGGTACTTGGTAAACTAATTTATCATGGGAACGATATTCTACTTACTCTTTATTACTTATTTTATCCGTGCACTTGAGGTAATATTGCCTAAATTAATACATAATCACATGCGGAGCGAGGAAGTAGGCTTTTATCAATATCATTAGTATCTAGGAAGAGCATTACTCTAGGCTTTGTTTTTTTTATTTTTTTTGTTACTTTTGCTTTAATTGTTAATTTCTATTTCTAGTCATTAGTGGTGTTTTGTTTTATGTGAGGTACAAGTGACTCTAGTTCACTATTATTTGATCCAAAGATTGAAAGGACAATAAGAAAAAACAAAAGGCGAGCTAAAAAGAAGCAAGAAGCAATGGCGAAAGAAAATGCATAAACTAATTGATGAATTTGTTTTTCTGTTTTTTCGTATTTAAATTTTTAGATTAGGATTTGAATTTGAAGTGTTTTGTATTGTTTTGGTTTGTTTGTGCCTTGTTTTTCAATTCAGTTTAATATATACCATGCTTTGATTTTAAGTTTGGGGGTTCCCCAAAATTTTTCTTTCTCTTTTTAATTTTATTTTCCATTTTTCTACTTTTCCATTAAAAAAAAAGTCCTAGGCAGTGTGAATCACGGCCTGATACATCCCAAAAAGAGTTTGTTAAATTTTTTCATCACCCAACCTCTATAGATTCCAATGATCCCTAATATGGATTAAAAAAAGGTGGCATGATAATTGTAATTGACATTCAATTAGGAATTGATTTGTCTAGTACTTGTTTGACTAAGATCTTAATTCATGCTTAGTGTGCTTAATGCTTGTGATATGTTGGATCTTATATTCGCATGATCTTAGGCTTTAGGTGAATGATTGAAAGATGAAGCCTAATTGCTTGACAATCTAATAACCGAATTTAAGACTTGATATATTGAAAGTAAGTGGTACATAGGTCACTTGCTAAACAATGATTGTTGATATTTCAATTGTTGATAAATTACTATATTTGAATTGTACTTAATTGATTATTCTATGAACTCACTTACTTGCATTTGCTGACAATGAACTTGATGGTTTGTTTGAGATAATTCTTTCCACCTCCTATAGCGCTTGATTTGTTTCAACTGAATATCTTAAGGTATGTTCCTTATCTGTGACATTGAGGACAATGTTAACTTTTAAGTTTAGGGGTGGGGTTGCATTCATTTACATGTTTGTATTTTTTTATGTTTTTTTTTTTAAATTTCAGTAAGCTTAAGTGCTTTCCCGAGTTCTGAGCCTTTGTAGCGAGATGTATATAGTGTTGGCCAACAAAAAAATAAGAGAAATTTTAAAAAAAGAAATAAATTCATTCTTTTTGAAATTTGATGCAAATTGCAAAGTGCATTAATGAATATTTTTGAGTAAAGCTTTGATAAGTGTGAATGTAAAAATAAAAAAAAAATCTTGATTTCATTCATGTCTTTTTGGTATATATTTGTCAATTGAATGAATTTAAATTGAAAAGCTTGTTTTGCGTAATTATTAACTCTTGAAATGATTATTGTTTATGATATGATTTTCTAAGATTATCCCCTAATCTTATACAGTTCTTCTACTCTTTTTGAAGTTGGTTTTAGGAAGTTCTAAGCTAAGAAAATTAAAAAGTTGAATTAAGTTTTCACCTCCCAAGTGATAAAAGAGTATAAGTTTGGGGGTGGTGAAAATTAAGAAAATTAATGGAAAAAAAATCTTATAAAAGTCAGTGGTGAGTCGTAAACTCGAACACACGCTGCGCTTGATATTTTGTTCCCTTCTAAAATTTCAAATTGTGAATAATGGTCAGTGGTGAACCGTAAACTCAGATATTTTCACACCAAACTTTACAAGAGCGGAAAGAAGAAATAAAAGATCTTAGCTTGTGATAGACTTGGATTAATGAAGAATTGTGTGGCATTATTGCATAATGATATGGGGAGATGATTAGGAGTTGTTGAGTAAATGAGTGATTGTCAAGAGAGCTTTGAGTTTTGTGAAACTTTTTTTCTAAAATTTATCTTAATCGTTGATATATACTTGAGTAGGGCATGAATACATAAGAGAGTGATTGATCATTCAAGCTTTGAATTGATTTTTAGAGTTAGAAATTATTATTATTTTTAAACTTTTGCATTTGCTTTCACCTCAAAAGGATGAGTTTTACCCTTCGTTTCATTCTTTTTCATTGCATGAGGATAATCAATATTTAAGTTTGGGGATAGTCCCTGGGTGTAGAACCTGTGGTAGAATAGATGATGATTCATCTGGATCTGAAGAAGAGTTAGGTGCAATATGTCTAGTAGATGTCTGTCCATATGAAGATGGAGTAGGTGAAGCCGACGTGTGGGGATGTGGAGATAGGGTAGATGAGGTAGATGTAAGAGGATGTGGAGTGAGGAAGGTGAACCAAACGTAGGAGGATGTGGAGGTAGGGTAGGTAGGCCATATGTGAGACGATGTGGAGGTGGGACAAGTAAGCCAGATGTGGGGAGGATGTAGAGGTGGGACAGGTAAGCTAGATGTGGGAGGATTATGAGGTAGGGCAAGTAAGCTAGATGTGCGAGATGCCTGATGTAACACTCTCAAAAACATGTTAGACTTGTATATAGTTACAGAGGTAGCATAATACTTACTTAACATGCTTGTTTAATTTTGTGGCTTTATGAGTCGGTTTAGTCACTTTGCTGTAACGCTATATGTGAAAAATAGTTGTTATTGACTTGGGAAATGACATAAACTCTTAGTTAATGGAAATAAATATGGAGAATTTGTTTCTAGGTCACAAATGTGTAGAATATGGTGTAATTAGATTTAGAGAACTAACTAAATCCATTTGGTATTTTTAAGCACACTACGTGAGTGTTTTAATATCGGATTGGTGAGTTAGATATTTGGAAAGTTATAGAAATGGTGAAATTAGGATTTAGATGAATCCTAGGATTTTCCTTAATACCTTTGGAAGTTAGTTAACTTGATTTGGTAAAATCTAAGTGTTCTTAATAGATATAAAGTTCTAGCCAAAATATCTTTAAGTTACCAAATATCAAATGTATTTATCCTTTAAGCCTTGACTTTCTTTGCTTCATTTCTCTCATTCTCACCCACTCTTTACGTCACTTGGCAGCAGAAAAGAAGAAAGAAAATAGAGAATGGGGAGCAGTAAACGAAGGAGGAAAGAAGGAAGAAGAAATAGGTAAAGGTGGAGAAGAAATCTTGAGCTCATTTTTCTTGGACATTAGAGGTAGAGGGACCTTGTTTCCTAACTCTTTTCCTTCATTTTCTTGATTTTTCTTTAAGAGATTCTTTGATGAAGGAAATGGGTTTGAGTGTGGTTGTGGAATTTCATGCTTGATTCTTGTTATTAAACATGATGATAGATTGTTCTTAGCATGTTTGATGTATGGTTGTTAGTTTTGATTCCTTAGAATCTATTCTATTCACTTGAATTGTGAGTTAGGAAATGGGTTTGTAAGGTTTATGATTGATTCTTTAATCCATGCTTGAGAGAGTTAAGGGTTGTATGTGAGATACAACATGATTAGAGGCCTTGAATGATGTCAGAAAACATCTAGGAATCTATGAAGCACAGACACGGACACGGACACGGACACGGACACGGGACACGACACGGACATGGATACGGGACACACCAACTTCAAAAATTGTAGGGTTATATTATTTTGAGAAAAGTTACACGACATATATATATATAATTTTAAAATTTAAAAAAAATTTCATAATTCATTAATATCATTTCTATAAGCTTGAAGATTTATAATATTTTAATATATGTCATATATGTCAATATTTGCTATCTAGTAAAGCCTCTCTTAAAAAATATGGAACATAATTTTTATTAACATAATCTAAAAATCTCCTAAACTAACTTCTCCTAATAGAACTAATCATGTACAAGTACATATGCATAAAAAAAATAACTAGATGGAATATTGGTAAACGTGAATGTAACGCATGCGCGACAGTATGTTACAGTGCATTGTGATCTGTTAAAAGTGGTGTGAGGCAAGCTTCAAATGTGACAACGAAGTAGATGACTTGGTAAGAGCAGAGGTAGAAGGAACAGATGAAAATAGTATTGTGTGAAAAGATAAAACTTAAAAGTATAATAGTGGTGTGTGAAAAGATAAAACTTAAAATACTGGTATGTGAAAATAGTGGCTTGAGACATCAGTCATGTGAGCTTGAGTGAGTTACAAGCTTATTAATTGAATGTTAGTCATGGAAACTAAGTTTTTTTTTTAAGAAAATATTAATGGGTTGTGTTCAAGTCGTGTCTTAATCGTGTCTGAGAAGTGTCTGAGCATATCCGAGAAGTGTCCGAGCGTGTCCGAGACGTGTCCAAACTGAAAAAAAAAATCTTTTTTAATCAGACACATTTAGACACACATGACACGTGTGTCGTACGGGTGTCTCCATGTGTTTGACACGGACACGTGTCCGACACGCGGACATGCCTCATAATCGGCGTGTCCATGCTTCATAGCTAGGAATTATTTATTACACAAATGGTCATGAATTAGATATTTTGAATTGAGGAACCGCGTTAGACTTAGATGAAAACTATGATTTTCCTTAATACTTGGAGTTAGAAACTATGAGTTGAAAATTGTCTTCTGATAGATTGAAATATTAAATTTCAAAATATTATTGGAAATATTAGATATGATTTATCCTGCTAAGCCTCGATATTCTTTGTTTTATTCTTTAAGAGGTGAAGTGTTGAAAATTGGTTGGGAACCAATTATGCAGAAATCATTTTCTGTAGAATTTGTTTCTGGTGCACTGACGCCTAGGTGCCAAAACTGGGCACCTAGGCGCCCACTGCCCAAAAAAACACTAGGCGCCCAATGCTCAGAGAATTTCTACTAAAGATGTGCACGCAAGGCGCCTAGGCTCTAGGTCCAATTTTTTGTCAAGACCTTTATTTTATTAAAATGAAGCTCCTTACTTGTATAGATCCTTCATGTATGCTTTCTAATCAGTAATGAGACTCTAATAGGGGTATTTAACGAAATGATAATGTGATGTATATAAATTAATTGGTATGCTAATTATTGTGATAATTAGACATTGTTTTGCATGCTTATGTTTGATGAAGGATGTGATCCTTACATTTGATAATAATATATAATAATGTGAGGAGGTAACATGCCCTCCTTATTATAGTGATGAGCTGAGGATGGTGTTTTCCCTCCCTCATTATTCTGGTAGTTGAGTTGAGGATGGTGTTTTCCCTCCCGCTTTACTAAGTATTATCCCAAGTGGAAGATAGTTGATAAGGGACGTTCCCTCACAATCAGAGGTGATCCTATATTGTGGATAGTGTGAGGACGGACATTCTCACCCTATCACCATGTAGTTGAGGAGGAATATTCCCTCACTACCTGGAGAAACTTATGGAACTGGGTTCCTGTGTTTTGTTCAAGACTCGTGACATATCATGATATTATCCATTTACATTTCATAAATACATTTTTAGGATATTGCATAGGCATAAACATAAGGCATCACTAGGAATATGCATGACAATTGTATGGGTGGTTGCTTATCATTACATATTCATGACATTGCAATTGTATGGGCAATTGCTTACTTTTGAGAATATGGCAATTAATTGAAGATTGTGTGTGGAAATGATTTCTATACAAACTTAAAATTGAGATTCTATTTTGGGAAGAGAAATGAAGTTGTTTTGGCTTTTGCCATTTTTCTATAATGACTTGTGCTTTATTTGTTTTTCTCTGAAATAGCTGGAATAATTGTGATGACATGGTTTATTTGTTAAACTACTAAGAATTTGTGATTCTCATCCCGTGTGTTGTGATTTCCATAATGATTCCAGGGAAGAAAATTTATGGAAAGTAAAGTGCAGACAGGAACTTGGGAGCTTAGTCTAGTTTTAAATTGTTGCTAATAGTTTCTTTTTGGTTGTATATTGACAAAATTCGGAAACTTGTATTTTTTTTATGCCTTGAGGTGCCTAGTCTACAAACTATGTGCATATGGTATTTGTGAAAAATACTGATGTGTATTATTTATCCTTCACAAGGCTCATATTTTTTGTATACACATAACTGTTATATAAGAAAATGTTAATTTATTTTTTTAGTAGCGTGCCTGAATTTAATTATTATGATATAATTATGGTTATACCATTAATATTAAATTTGGAATGTTACACCTAAGAGGTACCCCAACCTTTACCTTTGTCTCTACCTCTACATGTATGGTTATCTACCATCTATGTAAATGTGGTACAAAAATACTACAATTAACTTTGCTTAAAGTAACTAAGAAAATCAACACATGTATTAAAGCAACTAAAGTTAAAGAGATTCACAGTCATGCACCTAAAATCACAGACTTAAAGAAATTCACAAATAAGCATAATCATACAAACTTAGATACATAAAGAAGCTAATCAAAATATGTTTCTTCCTCTTCCTCTTCCTCCTCCTCATCCTCATGCTTTGTTATAAGTTCTATATCTTCATATGCTTCTTCTAAATTAACTTGATTCAAATACTCTCTTTAAACTTCCTCTATTGGACTAGTTATATCAACAAGACTTTGTTGAAGATCATCATTTGAAACTATCATAGGCATTACAAGGACTTCAGTTTCTTGGTATGAATCATCAACTTCGGGATTCTTAGTTTTTGAAGCTTGAATTATACTTTGTGCCTTGGTTTTCATCACACATAACCACCCTTGTTGGCCTTCAAGATACTTTGTATAGTACACTTGCTATGCTTGTTGTGCCAATATGAAAGGATCATAATTTTTATATCTCCTAAACTCTTTAACTTCAACAATCCCATAATTTTTATCTATCTTTGTCCCTTGATTGAGAGTAAGATCAAACCAGTCACATTTGAATAAAACTAACTTTTTTCGTGGGTCGTCTGGTATACTCCAATTCAACAATATCACTTAGCACGCCATAGTAATCATTCTCCATCATCTCATAGCCACCATCTCTAACATATACACCATAATTTGTTGACTTTTCTAAGTGGCCATCATGCCAAACTTCTCAAAAGATGGTCTTCAATCATGTTACCTGTTACCAAGTGACTCCAAACTCAAGAGAGGGGTGAATTGAGTTTATAAAATATTTTTACAAATCTTTCACAAAACAGTTGAATATCAATTTTTCGTTAAAGTTAATGATTGATTGAAGTAAATAGGTAGATGAGATTGATCACTTCACTCACAAATAAATAAGCCAATATAGAAAGTATTTAAGCAAACATATAAAATTAAAGTACAAATGTGAAGAGATAGAGTTGAGAAGAGCAAACACAGGGATTTATCCTAGTCAGCCACCCCTTGTGATCTACGTCTAGTCCTCAAGCGAACCACTTGAGATTTTCCACTAAACCTTCTTGCTTGAACAGGTGCTTGAAAACCTTTACAACTGAGAGCACTCAACATACCTCTGGGATGTCTCACCCTTTGTGCTTGAGTCTCAAAACAGGGATACCTCGCTATTTTATCTCTTGAGGGATACCTCACCCTCTTTTATAGGAAATCAGAGAAGGATTGAATGATAAACTCTTAAAAGAGTATATATTACAAATTGAAACTCAATGGGTAGAAAGGATTGATCACACTTTAAGCTCAAAAATAGGAGTTTAAAGATGTAGGCTGTAATAACTCATATTAATTCTCAACAAGACATTTCTAATTGATTTCCTAACAAGCTTGAATGCCCAATAACTTATATTTATATCCCAAAGTATTAAAGATTCGTTGGGGGTGATTGGAGCATTGAATGTCATCAACAAGCTGTTTATTTCTATTTCTAGTATACGTGTTTATTCAAATAACACATATGTTATTCGAATAAAAATATAAATAGCACACGATAATTTTAATTCTGGAACTTGTTATTCAAACAACCATTTGGTTATTCGAATAAAGCCTTTTAAAACAGATTCTGAAAAACATTTTTATTCAAATAGCAAGTTTGTTATTTGAATAAACCTTTTAAAACAGAAGACGCGTAAGCTTGGTTTAAACCTTTATTCGAATAATACCTTATGTTATTTGAATAAAGCTTCATGAAAAGAGAAACTTGGCATTCTGACTTTGGTTATTCAAATAAGGAACCTTTTATTCGAATAAACCTATTTGAAAAATATTTTAAACAGCTTTTAAACCTTGTCAATTGTTTCCAAATGTTCCAATAAGCTTTTGAGCACTTAAATGTTATTTCTTAAGAAACCAAAAACCATTTTGAAGCCTTGAAACCATGTGTGCTATTTGGGTTCTTTGAAAAACAAGTTTAGAACTTAAGTGTGAACCTTTTTTTACATTTACACAAAGATCTAAGTCCTATATCTATTGTTGAAGGTCTTGGACTTGATCTTGTCATCATCTTCATGTTTGTTATCATCAAAACAAATCTTCAATGACCAATAGCCAATTACATTACTTGAATCGAGAATCTATATTGTGAAATTGTTTGTTAGTTTAACTTAACAAGTGATATTATAAAAGATTGAAAGAAGTTAACATACATGTTCTTTAAACTATGTGGGGAACGATGTGGAAATTTGTTTGTCTACTTCTGAGTCATTTATGTCAGAGATAAGTTCTTCTAACATATTTGCATATATTCTGCATACAAATCATAGATCATGCAAGATTTGTATTAATCGCTACAAGATATGAGTAATTAGCATATGCTGGATGACTTACTCCAAAAAAGGCTTCACCTCAGGACAATTTAAAAGAACATATAATTTGACAACTTTTATTTCCCTTTCATCTAAGGTAGTATAGTTACATTTTCTAGCAGGGCATCCTGGATAATTAAAAATAGACAATGGCAGATTTGTTGAACTCTCATCACCTCCATCATCATTACATGGCAATCTTATCCTCCTAGAAGGAATTTCGGGTGGATAGTAATAAGATGCGAAGATAGAAGTCTCCTCCACTAGATAAGCTTCACAAATGGAGCTTTCAACTTTAGATGGGTTTGTGACCTTATCTTTTAATGTACGTATAAACCTAATAATTGAAAAATGAGTTGATCAGTTAAAAATTTTCTATATACTCTTCTGAGATAAGTGAATCCACATTTCAAAGGGATAAATCCATCTATATTGAACAGGACCACCAACTCTTGCTTCGTATAGCAAATGCATTGGAAGATGCTCCATAGAGTCAAAGATCTTTGGAGGAAGTATTTGCCCCAATTTGCACATAAAAATTGAAATGTTCTACTCCATCTCACATAATTTATTCTCTCTAAGCAATGACGAAGTTAATTCTATGAAGAATTTATTAAATTTAGTAAGCGTACTCCAAACGGACTTTAGCAAAGCCTTGAATGCCATCAGGAGTAAACATTGCATGAATATGTGACAATTATGACTTTTCATACCGAATAAATTTGCTTCTCTCATGTTAACACATCTACCCAAATTGGAAGAATACCTATTTGGTAGCTTAAGTTGTTTAACTTATTCTCAAATAGCTAACCTTTGCTACTTAATTAATGTGTATTGTGCTTTTGATTTTCATAGTTTTCCACCTCCAACATCCTGCAACTCTAGATCTTTTTGTCTACAATATTCTGCTAAATCCATCCTCGCTTTAAAGGTGTCTTTTGTCTTGCCCTTAGTATCCATAATTATGTACAAAATATTAAAAAACGTATTTATCTCAATGTGCATGACATCTAGATTATAAGGGAGAAAGTTTGCTTCCAATATGGCAAGTCCCAAAATATGTTACGTTTGATCCAATTCTGAGTAACCCTGTACCCAGTCAGGTGTTCTCCTGTATATTCAACAATACTAAGAAAATGTCTCACCCTTTCCCATACTTCTTCACCAGTCAACCTAGGTAGGGGTACTCTAGTCTCAACACATCTCTTCTTAAACATATTCTTATTCCTTCTATAGGCATGATTAATTGGTAAAAATTGTCAGTGACAAATCAAAGAATGAAGTTTTGCGGCTATGTTGAAGTGTGAATGCTTTTGATCTCTTCATACAAATCGGGCAAGCCAATTTTCCCATCGTCATCCATCCAGACAATATCCCATATGCAGGAAAGTCATTAATCGTCCACATCAAAGTTGCCTTCATGATAAAGTTCTGTTTGAGTGACACATCATATGTCAAAACACCATCATTCCATAACTTTTTAAGATTTTCCATTAATGGTCGCCAATACACATCAATTCTACATTTATAATTCACAAGACCAGGAATTATGGCACTCAAGAACAAAAATTCTCTCAGTATGCACATTTCAGGAGGAAGATTGTACGGGGTAACTATTACCGACCAACAAGAATGAGTCCTACCAATTTTATCAAATGGAGTAAAACCATCCACACACATCCCTAATCTCACATTTCAAGGGTCTTCTACAAATTCTTTATATGTTTCATCAAAACATCTCCAAGCTTCTACATCACGAGGATGCGACAAGGAACTTGAATTCGTCTAACTCTCATGATGTCATCTCATTAGAGTTATCGTTTGTATTGAGGAATAAAGTCTTTGCAACATTGGGACAAGTGAGAAGTACCACATTTTTTTTCAAAGAAGTTTCTTTAACCTTACCGTTTCTAGTGATTCTTTTATACCGCTCCTGACTACAAAATTTATAACTTTCCATATTCTCTTAAGGAGGATGGTAAATTATGCATCCATTTGGACAATAATCAATCTTAACTCGACCTAGCCCAAGTCACTCTACTGATTTCTTTGCGTAAAAGAAGTTTTTAAGCATTCGATTATCTTTTGGCAATGCATTTCCCATGAAATCCACCCATTGATTAAAACAATTCCCAGAGTTATTGAAGTCAGACTTGATACTTAGAGCTTCTACTGCAGCTACCAACAACAACAACAACAACCAAGCCTTTTCCCACTAGGTGGGGCTTGGCTGACATGCTTTATGATCGAAAGTGGCCATTGTGTCCTATCATGAACCAAGTCTTCGAAAAAGTCATTCAAATCTAGATCTTTTTGAACCGTTTCACCTATAGTCTTTCTTGGTCTTCCTCTGACCTCTAGCTATTGGGCTATTCTCCATCCGATCTACTCTTCTTACCAAAATGAGGTTCTAGAAGGTTGATCTTTCCTTACATGTCCAAACCACCTAAGGCGAGATTCTCCCATCTTTTCCACAATAGGGTGCTACCCCTACTTTCTCTCTAATGCATTCATTCCTAATCCTATCTTGTCTAGTATGGCCACACATCCAACGCAACATCCTCATCTCCACGACACTGATCTTGTGCTCTTGTTGGCTTTTTACCGCCCAACATTCAATACCATACAACATTGCGGGCCTTATAGGTGTGCGGTAAATTTACCCTTAAGCTTGAGAGGCAGACTTTCCTATCACAAATAACTCTTGAGTGAAGCACACCTCCATTTCATCCATCCAGACTTGAATCCTATGGTTTACATCTCCTTCTATCTCTCCTTCATTGTGTGGATGATGGATCCAAGATACTTAAACCGTGTAACTTGTGGTATGGTATGATCTCTAATTTTTACCGCTAAGCTAGCATTAGCATGTTTCTTACTCGAACTTACATTCCATATACTCCGTCTTACTCCATGGCTTAGGACGAAAGCCATGTTCTTCAAAGCCCGTCTCCATAGCTTTGAGATAGCTTCCGTTTATTTCCTTTCTCGATCTCCAACTAAGACTATATCATCTGCAAAATATCATGCATTGTGGCACCATATTGGCTCTTGGATATGCGCACCTCTTTGTATGCATCCAAGACCAAGGTAAAAAGATAAGGACTCAAAGCGACCCTTGAGTGCAGAATCCTATAGTTATAGGGAACTCTTCTTGTGACCCCACTCGGTGTTCTCACACCCAATAAGGTTTTAACCTCATCATACATATCTTGGATTGCTCGAATATAGGCAATACGAACTCTTTTCTTCTCCAAAGCCTTCCACAAGACTTCTCTCGAGATCGCATTGTATCGTCTATCGTAGGCTTTTTCCCGGATCAATGAAAACCATGTGTAGGTCTTGGGCTTTTAATGCTTCCTCCGACACTTTTGCTCGATCAATCTTAAGTAGAAGATAGATTGCTTCCATGGTTGACCTCCCGTGATGCATAAAACCAAATTGATTCTCTGAAATATGAGTCTCTTGTCTTAGTCTCCTTTCAATGACTCTTTTATAACTTCATAGTATGACTCATGAGCTTAATCCCTAATAATTTGCACATACCCTACGTTTTGTATATCTCCCTTATTCTTATAAATAGGGATTAAAGTGCTTCTCCTCCATTCATTTGGCATCTTCTTAGACCTCAATATCTCGTTAAACAAAGAATGAAGTTTTGCTTATGTTGAGTGAATGCTTTGATCTTATACCTTTATCTCCATAGGCAACTTCCATATCTCAATAGGTATATTATCCTTCATGATCCAACCGCTTTTGACCATTATCCATCCCTCTTCATGCTTCTTTTACCTCAAACTCCCGACACATCAATTCTACGATAAAATGTTTTATTTTGGTCTTCTCTCTAGTGTTTAGAATGTCCGAGTCCCTAATGCCCAACAAGTGTTCCTCATTAAATAACTTGTGAAAATAACCCTTCCATCGATCTTTGATGTCTTGTTAAAACATGTCCAAGCTTCTACATCACGTAACCAAGACTTTTCCTCTTCATCCTTAATGCATTTCACTTGATCCAGAAGTCTCTTGTCTTCCTTTCCCTACTTTTTAGCAAGCTTGTAGATATACCTTTCTCCGTCTTTGGTGCCCAACGATTGATATAACCCATTAAACACTTTAGCTTTTGGACAACAATCAATCTTAACACCGCCTTCTTCTAGAATCTTTTTTTGCGCGAAAGAAGTTTTGCCTTATATTTTTCTCAATTTTCATCATTTTTACACACGTGCCAAGCTTTATAACATTCCCTTTTCACAACCATCATACAAGGGAGATTTTGCAGCTGCTAGCATATCAAAAAAAAAAATTGGCTTCTAAGTTAGGATCTTCACTCATTTGTTTAACATAACCAAATCCTTATTGCTCAATGTAAGTACCAATTGAAGGTCCAGCAGCATCCATTACCATCTGCTCATACCTATTGAAGTCTTCCCTCAACCCATAACCTCTATAGTATGAATCATCAAAAACTACAGTAGGAATAAAAGGCATTGATTCTCCGTGGTTAGTCCAGTAGTGTTAGTTACTCATAAACTCCTTACTACATAGATACATGTTGTCAACTTCTTGGTGCTGCTTATATTGATCTTGGGTATAGGCAAATTCAACAAACTCAAAAAACCCCTCTATAAATTCATCTGTAATATGCTTATGACCTATCCTTTCGTCCATCCACTTGCGATGTTCAGGAATTTCTATTTTTTTTATAAATATAAAACAAGTAAGAGACTTTGACAAATCAAGACAATTTCCATACTAAATGGAGTAACTTTTATTTCCATGCATTGAACAAGCAAAAATTGACAACATATAAATACGGTACAATAGCTGCCTTACCAAATTATTTTAGACCCCTATACTCATTCTTAAAAAATCAATTCAAGCATATATCCATGTGATATTTCACTAACTAACAATAATAACATAAATCAATTTGATGTTGCAAAACCAAACTTAAACAATCAATTAAGATATTGACAGGCATATCAACAATAGAAAATAATCATTAAGTTCTATTCTTGATTAAATCCTTTTAATGATTGTATGAACATTGTCTTGATGTTTCTCGTTGTATTTCCTACAAAGGAGCAAACTAAGCATTCTGACAAGCAGCTCAAGTATCAGTGTCACTAGTGTTATTAATAGCGGATGGCGGTCCATGGTGGAAAAATCCACTATACAAATATGGCGTTGCGTTATGGAAAATGGTGAAAGCATGGCGGCTTAATTAAAAAAATAAAATATATAAAAAAAGAAAAAATAAAATTTGCTAAATATAGTAAATAATAAGCACTAATAACATATACCAAGAACAATAAAATTAGAAATATATTCTATGAAATAAAATTCATTAAAAGTATCACAATTTAAAAGCATAAAGAAAAAAAAATATAGTCATCATAACTCATAACATTATCAAAGTCTTATAACATAAGCAATTAAGCATAAGGTTACTAGAAAATAAAAACTAATAATACTAACAAGTAAGAAAAAAGTGACATAGATCAATTGTTCAAGATAAGACACAAGAATAAAATAGAGACTTAGATAGGAAACTAGAGTGCAACAAGTAGCAACTAAAAACAGAGTGTTTGAGAGTTGAGAGTGAGTACTGAGTGTAAAATCCAAAAAAGGAGAGAAGTGTATAATAACACAATCAGAAACAAAAAAAAATGAATAAGGACCAAAAACATAATAAACTCAAGAAGAATAACTAAGAAAGAAAGAAAGAAAGAAGAAGTGAGAACAGAGATAGAGAGCTGAGAGCATGTCATTTCCTCAAAAAATCGAGGTCAAGGGTAACAATAGCTGGAGTTCCCTCACCGGAGATGGTCGTCAGTCACCAGAGATGTGTGGGTTTGGTTGCTCAATCGCCAGAGTTGATGAAGGAGACTGATGGAAGGGTGGGTTGGTAGGTGAGGGTCAAAATCCAAACAGAGGCAGAGAAACTAAAACGTCTTCGGTGTCGAAGTGTTAGGGATTTATAAAATCCCATGTATGGAATTATGAAAAAAATCCCTTAAAAAAGCGCCATTTTAGCCATGGACTGCCATGACCGCCATGGCTGTGGCAGCTACAATTTCACACAAGGAGGAATCCGCAACGCAATTTCACACACAAAGACCCACAACACCCACTACCTCCATACACGAGCACACACATTCACACTCATTTTCCATCTCGCAAAGATGCACAAAAATAAAGAGGAAGACATAGTACCTTTGTGTAGTGCAACTTTGTGGTGGGTAGTAGGTGGAATTTCTAGCGGTGCTCATAGGAGGCTTAGGGTTGATTATGGAGGGAAAAGAGAATGGAGAAGAAAGGAAAGAGGAGAAGGGGGTTTGGACACATAGAGAAAGGGAAAGAATGAGAGAAGGAGAAAACTTAAAATTAAAATTTAACTCCTACGTATTTGACTGCCCTTATAGGGAAAAAAATTAAACATGATTTTTGATATGCTTGGTGCAAAACACTAATGGTTCGTTTGGGTTAGCTTCTAAAATAATTTTTTTTACGTGATATTTTATAAAATAATGTTTTAAAAAGAGTAAAAATTATTTTATGTTTAGATGTAATATATGAGAAGGATTTTTTTTAATGTTTGAATAATTTTTTATGTAATAAAAAAGATCTTTTTTGGAGAAGCACCAAAATCTAGTTAGGAACAAAATATCACATCATAAAAAAATGTAAAAAACATTTTTTTAATGAAAGATCTTTTTTAATCAAAATAAGCACATCTAAACAAGCATGAAAGTGCACATTACTTCATATTTGTGTAATGAAGTAGCAGAAATAAAGTATAGGTGTGCATAAAACAAGGTGGGACTGATTAAAATCACATGGTGAAAATTGTACAAAAGTTAAATATTAAATTTCTAATATATTTTTTAATTGCAAAGCATAGCGACGAAAGTATTTCGTTGCTATATATTTCATACATTAAAAAACTTTTTAAAAAGAAATAAATAGATTTTTTCATAGAATTTGTCATGAATAACTTAACGAAGACTATATTCTATGTTGCTACCTCAAAAAATTTTAACTTGTACTTGCCACAACACATCTGTTGTAAAATCAGTAGCTAATAGACACAGAATTCATTCCGTCACTAATTTTCATCGCTATCCGTGAGATTTCTAGTAGTGTATGTTGAGGTGTCATTTTGTTGATATTTTGTCGATAATGTTGCATTGGGAATTGTGTTGATGATGCACTTACCCTATTGGTTTGTCTTCATTAATATGATTCCGGATGATTTGTTAAAAGCATTAAGCTTTTGTCCTTAGAGTTCTCAGTATCCTCTCAGTACTAGCTTTAGGGACATGATTTTGATGTCCATGGGAGTCTACTCATGTGTGGTAATTCGGGACCCTTAGGCAGAATTGCAATTACATGAGAGAGCTCCATTATAGTTATTTGCTCAAATATTGTAAATGTTGATATACATAACAAAATCTCCCTTTAATGTATCATTCTTTCAACTTTATCAGTGTAAATGAATGCTTTAATGAAATTGAATGGGAGTAATTATGAGGAGTAGGTGGATTATGTGAAATTGTTCATTGTTGTCTCTGATGTTGATGTTGCTCTCACTGAGGATGAATCTCAGAGACTCATAAATGCATCTTCCGCTGCAGATAGGAAAAAGCATGAAAAGTGGGTCCAAACTAATAAAGTATGTTTGATGATTATGAAGTATAGCACGGATAAGACCATTAAAGAGAGCATTCTCGAAACAAATAATGCTAAGGAGTTTCTCAAGTTTGTTGGTGAGAAATTCAAGAAGTTTGATAAAACTGAAAAGACCTGCTACCTCTCTTTGTTGGCAAAAACTACATATGATGGTGTGAGTGGTGTTTGTGAACACGTCTTGAAGCTTGTAAACTAGTATAACAAGTTGAGGTCCATGAAAGTGGAGTTGGGAGAGGACATCCTAGTCTGACAGGTGTTTGAGTCTCTTCCGGCTAGTTTTGATGTTCTAATGACTACTTACAATGCTCAAAAAGAGAAGTAGACTATTAATAAGCTTATATATGGTCTTACTCAAGAAAAGTAGACTATGAAGAAGGGCAAGGCCCATAGTGTTTAATTTGCTTCCCATAAGAATGGTGACAAAAAGAAGAAATAGCCCTAGTTTAAGAAGAAAAAAAAGGAATGATAAGCCTATATATCCTTCTAGGTCGCATTATGTTCTTGCTGAGTCTTCTGGTGTTAAGCCCAAATATCAGTTTAATGGAAATTGTAAGTTCTGTGACATATATAGACATAAGCAGTTTGATTGTTTGAAGTTCAAGAGCTAGCTTGATAAAAAGAAAGGTAACATTTTCGCTCTAGTGTGTTTTGAATCAGATCTAATTGATGTTCCTTCAAATACATGATGGTTACTAGTATAACTATTCATGTTACAAACTCATTGCAGGAAATCAGAAGCAAGAGAACCAAGTAAATGGGGGTTGATGATCACAGTAGGAAATGGAACTATAGTCAAAGTAGAACATACAAAAGTGGTTTCTTTAAAGTTATGTATTGCATATGTTTTAGTTTTAAAAGATATGGTTTATGTGCCTTCTATGAGAAGCAATTTGGTTTCAATTTCTATTTTGGATAGTTATGTCTACTCTTTCCATTTTAGTAATGAAAAAGTTTCTTTATATTATGATTCTGCTCTTGTTAGTTCTGGATTCTTGTCTAATGGTCTATACATGTTAGATGTTGATTCCTTTTCTGTTAATCAATGACATTCTGATATCAATAGTGTTGTTGGGAACAAGCGTGGTAGAGTTGCTGAAAACTCTTCTATGTTGTGGCACAAACTTTTAAGACACATCTCTAGAGAGAGAATGAAGAGGTTGATCAAGGAGAATATTCTTCAAGATCTAGATTTCTCTTATTTTGATACTTGTGTTGATTGTATAAAAGGGAAACTTACAACTAGAGCTAGAAGGAGTGGGGTTACTAGGAGTGAAGGAATATTAAAATTAATTCATATAGATATTTATGGGCCCATTAACTTTATGGGTGGTTTTAGGTACTTTATCACCTTTATTGATGACTACTCTAGATACGGATGGATTGATTTGCTGTATAAGAAACTTAACTCTTTAGATGCCTTTAAAGCATTAAAGACCATTATTGAATTGAAATTTAGTAAGCAAATCAAATGTGTGAGGTCTGATAAGGGTGGTAAGTATTATGGCGGGTATGATGAAACTAGTAGAAATCATGGCCCTTTTGCTAGGTTCTTACAAGACTATGGTATTTACACACAATACACCATGTCTAGTACTCCACAACAAAATGAAGTTACAAAAAGGTGAAACCGTACTCTTATAGATATAGTGAGATATATGCTTAGTCATTATACTCTTTCAGAATTCTTGTGGGGAGATTCCTTGAAGACTGCTACTTATATATTGAATCATATGTCAAGCACTACAAGAAAATTGCGTTTTTGCAATGGATAATTTGCAGCGAATTCGAATCAGTCACAAATTGCGACAGATTTTACAGCAGATATTTGCGACAGATTTTTCGCCACAAACTTTTTTGGTGACACATTCACATTGTTATTTTTTTTATAAAAGAAAAAAAAAAGAGTTTTATCTGCCCCAAAATTATAAAATGAATAAAAGCTTATGTCACACAAACAGCCTACTTTGAGGCATTTTCATGTTTGGGATTGTAAGGCAGATGTGAGGCCTTATAACCCACATTTAAAGAAGCTTGATCACAAAACCATTAATGGTTTCTTTATTGTTTATTGTATTAGCTCAAGGAGTTCTAGGTTCTATTGTCCTTCTTATACTACTAGAGTTATTGAATCTGATCGGGTTGTCTATTTTGAAGGGAACTTAGAGCATGGTGGAACTAAGGAGCTGCGTTTTGTTAATTTTATAGAAGAGCATGTTGTCGTTCCTATTCATGTTGTTCCGTTTCTAGGGATAGCATCATCTCCTTTGATCCACGATAATGATGTTGTTGATCTTGTTGATAATGTCGATGTCCCTCGACAAGTCAAAAATAATGTACAGAATCCATATGTTGTTGTGGCTCCATTGAGAAGATCTAAGCAAGTTCCTATATTCACTGAGTCTACTAGATTTAGGGATTATGTTGTGTAACTATAGGAACATGAGTTTAATTCAGTTCAGAATTCTGATCCTATTTCTTTTTAAGATGACATGGTTAGTCCTGATAGTGCACAATGATTGGTGGCTATGGAGGATGAGTTGGCTTCTATGAAAAAGAATAATGTTTCGGAATTTGTAGAGTTGCCTGCTGGTTGTAAAACTGTTAGTTGCAAATAGGTCTTTAAGATCAAACGTGATGCTAGAGGTGAAATTAAGAAGTATAAGGCCAGACTTATTGCTAAGGGATATAACCAGAGGGAAGGCATTGACTATAAGGAGACTTTCTCACCAGTCTCCACTAAAGACTCTTTTCATGTTGTAATGGCCTTGGTTGCTCATTTTGATTTGGAGCTTCATCAAATGGATGTTAAATCCGCTTTCTTAAATGGTGATTTGTATAAGGATGTGTATATGAATCAACCTAATTGTTTTATTGAAGATTGTAAAGATCATATGGTATATAAATTGAGAAAATCCATTTATGGATTAAAATAGGCTTCCAAGCATTGGTACTTGAAATTTGATTATATTATTGGCTCTCTTGTCTTTAAAGAAAATACTATTGACCAATGTATTTATTTGAAGTTTAGTGGGAGTAGATTTATCATTCTTGTTTTATATGTTGATGATATATTGTTAGCTAGTAATGATGTTGATTTTCTATATGAGACTAAGCAGATGTTGACAGCGTATTTTGATATGAAAGATTTTGGTGATGCCTCTTTTGTACTGGGCATTGAGATTCACCGTGACAAATCTCGTGGTATTCTTGGATTGTCTTATAAATCTTATATTGAAATGATTCTAAATATATTTAATATGAAATCTTGTAATCCTTGTGTTGCACCTATTAAAAAAGGTGAAAAACTCTCTAATACCCAGTGTCCTTAAAATGATAAATATATTACTAAAATAAAGAAGGTCCCATATGCTTCTGCTATTGGCAACCTTATGTATGTGATAATCATATACTTTATGCATGAATAAACTCTCATGTTTAGTCATTTACACTCTCCATGCACTTAATTGATTGAGTTTGGTAATGTTTTGTGAGTTTGGGCTCAAATTAGGCCTAATTGATTTTTTCCAAAATTAATGAGTTTTGATACTATTTCTGTATTTCGGCCATAACTTGAGTTCTAGATATCTTATAATTATGAATTTTACCTTGTAGGAAAGCTAAGAGGAAGCTCTACAACTTTGATACGAGCTCGAAGTCTTAATCAGATGTCTAATGTACCTAATTGGGCCTGGAAGTTGGAACACAGGTTTTGTTACTAGAACCCGAGCATTGTGCACTAATAAGGGCATAACTTGGGTTGTGGATGTGATTTGGGCCTGAAACAAGTGGCAAATGAAAGCTAAGACTTATATCACCATTTCATATGAAGACCACTTTTCCAAACTATGACGTTTTGATGGAGTTTTTAGTCCTTGAAGTCAAAACACGAGTTCAGAGACCCTTTGATATTGTTTTGTATATCACTTGAGTTGTAGACCTCCAAATTGCATGGGGTTTGGGCCCAATTGCTCATAATGGACCCAACTTTGTAATTAATGAATTTTTAATTATATGAAGCCAAAATAGGGAGTAATTTTGGGGGTTGGAAGGCAGAAAACTGAGGCTACCTCATTCTACACACACTTCTCACCTCTCATTCCACACTCTTCTCATATTCTCTCTTGAAAACTTCAAAAAAACCCCTTGTACTATACGCCATGTGCACTTTGGTCCTGTTATTTCAAAAATGTGTAAAAAGGACCTAATACTTTGCATTTTGTGCAAAGAAATACAAAATGGTAACGGACGTTACATTTTGGATGGAAATGCGCACGTGCACGTCTGAAAACTTGGCCCCCAAACGCGGTCTTCTTCTTCCTCCAACCTAAACCCTAGATCTCCAGAAACCCACACCCTTGCCCCACCATGGCAATGAACACCACGACTAAGACTCAAACGACTAAGTTTAGTTCAACAATGGGTGCAACATAGTAGATGGCAGATATGGGCTTGCGAGTTTCGCATGGTGGTGGTTCGCACGAGCTGGAGCATCACAGTAGAGGAGTCAATGGCAAATTTGGATGATGCGGCGGAGCTCGTTGGTTGCAGATCTGGAAGTATAGGTCACAGCTGGCTTAGAATGGTAGAATGCGGTGGCTTGCAGGGGGTGCGCAGTGGTGGTTCGCACGAGGTGGATCTAGATTTCTAGAGGTCCATGGTGAAGGCAAAGCGGTAGTGATGGTGGCTAACAATCCAAAGTTTGGGTAGATATGGTGTGGACAGCGGCTGCACGGTGCTGGGCTTGTGGGTAGGAGGAAGAAGAAGACCATATTTGGGGACAAGGGTATGGGTTTCTGAAGATCTAGGGTTTGGGCTGGAGGAAGAAAAAGACCGCAGTTAGGGGCCAAGTTTTCAAACATGCACGTGCGTTGCACATGTGCGTTTCCATCTAAAATGTAACATTCGTTACCATTTTGTACATCTTTGTACAAAACGCAAAGTAACAGGTCTTTTTTACACATTTTTGAAGTAACAGGACTAAAGTACACATGGCGTATCGTACAAGGGAGTTTTTTGAAATTTTCCCTATTCTCTCTAGATCTTTCTTCTCTCCCTTCTCTCTAGTTTTTCTCTTCTTTTTCTGAGTTCTTCCCTTCCATTCATGGAGGGGTAAAGCCTTTAATCAATCCAAGGGATTGACATTCTTGATGCTTAATCTTGAGATTTTGTTTTAATTGCTATACATTCATCTATTAATTAAATTTCTCTTCTTCTTCTTCTTCTTCTTCTTCTTCTTCTTCTTCTTCTTCTTCTTTTGTTTAAATTCTAATTTAATGCTTAATTTGATTGGGGTTTGCATATGTTAATTGCTTAATTCCATGTTTCAAGAGATGAATTCAGAGGTTAAACAATGCATCAAAGGTGTTTGATAAAATGTTTAGCTTGGTTGGATCTTGGTTTTTAAGTTAATTTGGGTTTTGGATGGATGCTTAATTTATCTAACCTCAATTAATTGAATTCTGGAAGCATTTCTAGTAGAAAATCAGTGGATCAATGAGCGGCATCTTGATTTGATCTAAGACCAAGGGTTTGGTTGATAGTTGATTGGATCTTTAGTAATTAAGGATGGATTGAAATCAAGTTTGGACAATTCTCTTGGATTGGTTGCTTCTTAATTCTATTTTCTCTTCTTTAATTGCTTTCTATTTTTGTTGTTAATTTCACAAACTCCTTCTCCCCTGTTTATTAACCTCTTAATTTGACTTCATAATTAGAGCGATCTACAGGCTCGACCCGGTGTTACCTTATGCTGCAAGTAGTTTTAGTAATTCGGTTATAAATTGATTTAAATTTGGTAAACTCGACAGTTATCAAATTTTTGGCGTTGTTGCTAGGAATCACTCTGATTTTGATTATATTTGACTACTAATCCCTCACTAACCCCTGTGTTGCTGTGTTTTGGTGGTTTTCAGGTGAAGACGAGTGATTACGGGTCACTTTACAGAATTTCGTTTTGACAACAAATGTTCTTAGAATGAGCTGAAACTTAGTCAGTTGAAGGAAAACATCCTAATAAATAAGGCTCACAGTTTACTATGAGGTCGCCCCGGGTTTTCCAAAATTCCATCGTTTAGACTACTTTTTTAATTTTTTAATATTTTTTATTGCATTTTTTACTTTCCTTTTTGTGTAGTTTTCATGCTGTGGTGGTCCCATGATTTTTAAAAATCTTTAGATAAGTTAACTAGATTTATTTTGGTAGATTTTTAGTGTTATCTAGTGTATTTTTGCTTGTTTGTTGTTTTTTGTGCTATATGTGCTTCGGATGATGCATGACTAGGTCTTCTGCTAGCCAATTACTTGATATTAATCTTGAATTGATAAGACATTGCATAGGTTGATTAGAGCTCGTAGGATAAGTGCAAGAATTGCTTCTAAACTTAATTTTGATCTTGAAATTGAAAGTGAACCTGAGATCTTAAGTAATTTTGCAACTATGGTTGATAACATGCAAAATATGACCCTTAAGGAACTTGCTGCTCCTGATGTAATTTACCAGTCTTTGTGTATTTAATACTTTGATTTTAATGCTGACTTTGAATTAAAATCTGGATTGATACACTTGTTGCCTAAGTTTCATGGTCTTGCGGGTGAAGACCCTCATAAACATCTTAAGGAGTTCCATGAGGTTTGCTCAACCATGAAGCCACAATGGATCCCTGAGGAGCACATCAAGCTAAGGGCATTCCCTTTCTCACTTGCTGATGCGGCCAAGGATTGATTGTTCTACATTTCACCAGGTTCTGTCATGAGTTGGGATGACATGAAGCGACTATTCTTGGATAGATTCTTCCCTGCATCTAAAGTTGCTGCCATTAGAAAAGACATCTGTGGCATAAGACAAATGACTGGAGAGACCTTGCATGAATATTGGGAGAGATTCAAGAAGTTGTGCTTGAGTTGTCCCCACCACCAAATCAGTTATCAGTTATTGATCCAATACTTTTATAAGGGACTGATGTCAATGGACAGAAGCATGGAAATGCTACGAGCGGAGGTGCCTTAGTATATAAAACTCCTGCTTAAGCAAGAGATTTGATAGCAAATATGGCCTCCAATGCCCAACAGTTTGGAACTCGAATGATCACTTCAACTAGAGGAGTCAATGAGCTTTATGTATCTAATGTTAATCAGCAGAGAATGGAGCATAGACTTGATGAATTGACCTCTTTGGTGAGACAGTTAGCATTGCGACATCACCCACTTATGCAAATGGCTGCAACTGTGTGTGGAATTTGCTCTTGTTCATCTCATCCTACAGATGCTTGTCCAACACTTCAAGATGGTGGATCTATTTTTTCAGCTCAATCTGTTGCAGTAGCTAGTGTTTTTCCTAATAAACCTCAGTTCCAGAAGCAGCAACAGAGATATGATCTATTCTCTAACACATACAACCTTGGCTGGAGAGACGAAATGAGATATGGCAATGCAGCATCACAATAGCGGCGACAACCATTGCAATATCAGCAGCCATTCCAACAACCAAGTAGGCAATTCCAGCAACCTATGCTGCAACAACCAAGTCTAGCTGCCACAAAATCTGAGCCTTCCTTTAAGGACTTGATGAAATAGATGGCCACAAACAACATATAGTTCTAGCAGAATGTCAATGCCACCATTCAGAATCTATAGACTTAGATTAGGTAGCTGGTAACCATTGTGAGTGAGTTGAAAAGTCAAGGGTCAAGCCAACTTCCTTCCCAAACAACTCCCAATCTGAATGTAGTGCCATTATGCTGAGATCTGGCAAGTCTGTACAAACACCAACTGAACCTCAACCTACAAGTAAGCAACAACCAGTAGAGAAATCAATTTCTGAGGGTAAGAAGAAATCAACAATTGTTGATGAGCCGCAATAGCCTGCCATAACTCTTCCTTTCCCACAGAGAGCCATTCAAACCAAAAAGATAGATGAGGTTGAGAAGGATAGAGAGCTTCTTGAGACCTTCAGGAAAGTGAAAGACAATATTCCATTACTGGATGCAATCAAGCAAATCCCAAAATATGCCAAGTTTTTTAAGGAATTATGCACCCAGAAGAAGAGGCTGAAGGGTAATGAAAGAATCAATATGAGCTAAAATGTTTCAGCTCTCATTCAGCCTATGCCTCAGAAATGCAAGGGTCCAGGGACTTTTACAATTCCATGTGTTATAGGCAATTACAAATTTGAACATGCCATGCTAGATTTAGGTGCTTCTATTAATGTAATGCCTATGTCTATTTTTAATTCTCTTGGACTTGGCCCTTTGCATTCTACAGGTGTTGTGATTCAGTTGGCTAATAGAAGTACTGCGCAACCAACCGAGTTGATTGAAGATGTGTTAGTAAAGGTTGATAAACTAATTTTTCCTACAGATTTTTATATTCTGGAGATGGAAGGGGGGTTACCATCCAGCAAGGCCCCACTCATTTTAGGGAGGCCATTCCTCAAAACAGCAAGGACCAAAATAGATATGCATGCAGCAACTCTATCCATGGAGTTTAGAGACTCTATTGTTTAGTTTAACATTTTTTATGCTATGAAGCATCCCATGGAGGAGCATTCTGTTTTTCATATTGATTTACTTGCTAATTTAGTTAAGTTTGAGGAAACTTCTGATGAGTTGTGTGATGAATTTCTTGATTTTATTGGTTTTAATAATTCTATCCATTACCACTCATGTACTGGTTGTGATGGTGATATGATATGTGCTATTTGTGCTGAAATTTCAGCATTCCTGTGAGCTGATGATTTCATTTACGCAGGGATCAACAATGTTCGTGATGCAGTTGTAGACTATGAAACACAAGGGGAGATGACGTTAAAGGCCATTGAAGAATTTTCAGAGAAGGGAAAAGAGCACTAGATGACGGTCATTACTGCAGTGGATTTTGTTTTTGGGCCATGCTCCAACATAAACAAGGAAAATGAAGTTGATGAAGTAAACACATTGCATTCTAATGGTGAAGCCAAGAAAATTAAAGAAGGTCAATAGGACCCCGGTGGAAGCTCTCATAATGCTTTAAGCATAAGTTGGTCATTCCACATTAAGCAATGGGACCCTGGTGGAAGCCTCCCCACTTGATAAGGATGTTTCTTTCCCTTTCTTTTATTTTGCTTGTCTTATATTTGTTGATGCTATTGATGCTTTGCTAATGATTTTTGAGCTTTACATTGAGGGCAATGCAAAATTTAAGTGTGGGGGAGAGATTTTAGCATGTTGTTTACTGTTTTCTATTTTCTGTTTATGATTTTCTATTGCTGCTATTTTTGCTATTTTTAAATTTGTTTTTTGTTTTAAAAAAAAAGAAAATAAAATAAAAATGTGTTTCTGTTTTTCCAATGATGTTTTGAAGTTTGTGAAGTTTAAGAGTTTGAGACAATTAAAATTCAAGGTTCCATAGCATGATTGAATGATTTTTCTTCTTTCTTGAATTTGACATGCTTGGTGGTAGATGTTTGAATTGGTGAATTGAGTTTGATGGATGCATACCTTGTGAGATTTTGAGCCTACTGGTGGATTTAACATTGCATCATTCTCTTCTTTCTTGTGTGTTTTTCACTCATGTTAATTTATCACTCTAGAACTTGCTTTGATTCTTTTTTAGGCTACATTTCACTTGCATGCATGAACATGATTGAGACCTTCTTTCTTCATTAACTACCTTGGCCAAATAGCCGACCTTGCATCATTTCCCTTTGATTAACCCCCTTGAGCCTATTTGTCTATTCTTTGCCTTAGCTCATTATATGCCTTTGTGAAAAACCATGCTTTTACCTTACCTTAGGGAATGGGAGAGCATTGGTTCATTTTCATTTGAGGAGCTCTTTTGCTTGTGGATAATTAATAATTCAATATGGGGATTGTGCAAATTGATGTGTAATATGCAAGGTGATTGTGAAAAAAATGAAGAGAAAAAGAATAAATGCAATAAAGGTTGTGAAAGGAAAGGAATATGTAAGAGAATGTGCATAATATGGAATTGGGGGTAAAAATTTCATGCTTATTACTTGTCATTTGAGCTCCTCCCCATTGCTCTTTCATTCTCTTGGGTGTTTAACTTGTTATATCAATATTGTTTCCTTCCCTTACCGTGGCCCCATTACAACCTTTAATAAGTCCTCTTGATTTTTATGTGCATCTATTTGGTAGTGGAGAAGTAGAAGATAAGCAAGCTTATGGTAGTGCAATTTTTATGGGTTGAATTAAGTGAAATACTTACCTTGAGAACACTTGAGGAATTGAGAGTGTATCTTATGAGGATCTATCATTCTCGATTCATACTTTTCAATTTGAAGCTACCTTACTTGTTGGTTTGAAATGTGAAGAAATGTTACCTCATGAATGTTTTGATCCATTAAAACTTTGGTTGTACTTTTTGCTTGTAAACTTTTACATTCTTGAATGTCATTAGAATTTGAGTTCTTTTTTATTGATCCCTTGTGCCCTTGTTTTGGTCTTTTGTGTTTTGCTCAGGAGTGTAAAAAGCTAAGTGTGGGAGAATTTGATAATCACATACTTTATACATTAATAACTTTTATGTTTAGTCATTTACACTCTCCATGCACTTAATTGATTGAGCTTGATCATGTTTTGTGAGTTTGAGCTCAAATTGGGCTTAATTGATTTTTTCTAGCATTAATGAGTTTTGACACTGTTTCTATATTTCAGCCATAACTTAAGTTCTAGATATCTTATAATTATGAATTTTACCTTGTAGGAAAGCTAAGAGGAAGCTCTACAACTTTGATAAAGAGCTCGAAGTCTTAATCGGATGTCTAGTGGACCTAATTGGGCCTGGAAGTTGGAACACATGTTCTGTTACTAGAACTCGAGCATTGTGCACTAATAAGGGCATAACTTGGGTTGTGGATGTGATTTGGACCTGAAACGAATGGCAAATGAAAGTTAAGACATATATCTCCATTTCATCTGAAGACTACTTTTCCAAACTATGACGTTTTGATGGAGTTTTTAGCCCTGGAAATCAGAACACGAGTTCATAGACCCTTTGATATTATTTTGTCTATAACTTGAGTTGTAGACTTCCAAATTGCATGGGGTTTAGACCCAATTGCTCATAATGGGCCCAAATTTATAATTAGTGGGTTTTTAATTATGTGAAGCCAAAATAGGGAGTAGTTTTGGGGGTTGGAAGATAGAAAACCGAGGCTACCTCATTCTACACACACTTCTCACCTCTCATTCCACATTCTTCTCATATTCTCTCTAGATCTTTTTTCTCTCCCTTCTCTCTAGTTTTTCTCTTCTTTTTCTAAGTTCTTCCCTCCCATTCATGGAGGGGTAGAGCCTTTAATCAATCCAGGGGATTGACATTCTTGATACTTAATCTTGAGATTTTGTTTTAATTGTTATACATTCATCTATTAATCAAATTTCTCTTCTTCTTCTTCTCTCGTTTAAATTCTGATTTAATGCTTAATTTGATTGGGATTTACATATATTAATTGCTTAATTACCATATGCCAAGAGATGAATTCAGAGGTTAAACAACGCATCAAAGGTGTTTGATAAAATGTTTAGCTTGGTTAGATCTTGGTTTTTAAGTTAATTTGGGTTTCGGATGGATGCTTAATTTGTCTAACCTCAATTAATTGAATTCTAGAAGCATTTCTAGTAGAAGATCCGTGGATCATTGAGAGGCATCTTGATTTGATCTAAGACCAAGGGTTTGGTTGATAGTATATTGGATCTTTAGTAATCAAGGATGGATTGAAATCAAGTTTAGACAATTCTCTTGGATTGGTTGCTTCTTAATTCTATTTTCTCTTCTTTAATTGCTTTCTATTTTTGTTGTTAATTTCACAAACTCCTTCCCTCATGTTTATCAACCTCTTAATTTGACTTCATAATTAGAGTGATCTACGGGCTCGACCCGGTGTTACCTTATGCTGCAAGTAGTTTTGGTAATCCGGTTATGAATTGATTTAAATTTAGTAAACTTAGCAGTTATCAGTATGCTCAAGTTTGTACACATCTTGATATTTCTTTTATTGTTAATGTACTTGGGAGATACTTGAGCAAACCTGGTGTGGCTCATTAGCTGGCTACAAAACGAGTTATGAGGTATCTATAAGGTTCCAAAGATTATATGCTCACTTATCAGAGATCAGATCACCTTGAGGTGATAGGTTATTTTGATTCTGTGATGATCACATATTTTATACATTAATAAACCCTCATTTTTAGTCATTTACACTCTCCATGTACTTAATTGATTAAGCCTAGTTATGTTTTGTAAATTTGGACTCAAATTGGACTTAATTGATTTTTTCAGCACTATTTTGGTCTTACGTTGTTTCTGTATTTCGGCCATATCTTGAGTTCTAAATGTCTGATAATTATGAATTTTACCTTGTAGGAAAGATAAGAGATAGCTCTACAACTTTGATGAAGAGCTCAAAGTCTCAATCAGACATTTAGTAGAGCTAATTGGGCTTGGAAAACAGAACACGAGTTTTGTGTCTGAAACCTGAACAGTGTACAGTAATCAGAGCATAATTCGAGTTTGGGCTTATAAATTGGGATGAAAATTTGGAATCTGAAAGTAAAGATCCATATCTACAACTTTCATGTTGAATACAAAACTTGATTCGGGCTCCTTGATGGTGATATTGGGTCTGGAAGTCAAAACAGAGGTGCTGAAACTGGGCCTGAACAGTCTGTAGTAATTAGATCATATCTTGGGTTGTAGGACGAATTTTTGGGTGATTCTAGAGCCATTGGAAAGCTTAGACAATTTCCTAGAACTTTCATGAAGACCACTTGGCTCAAAAATGACGGAATCAATGAGTTAAGTAATAAATGATTTCGGAGACAAAGAATCTCAATAATCCAACCACTAATTCAATAATCCAACCACCTAACCAATCATCCAACCACTCCAACTACTAATTCACCTACTCTTAATCATTCTCCTTGTCATTTTGTATCCCTACTCTTCTATAAAAGGCAATTTGGAGTTAGGCACTTGGGGGGGTGAGGCTTAGTTTTACAAGTTAAGGTTATGCTTGTTTATTGTTTTACTTTGTTATAATTTTCTTTTGTTCTAAAGTGAAGCTATGTTCATCTTCCTCTTCCTCTCTCTTTCTTTCTTCTTATCCATGAGTAACTAAATCTTCATCTTGCTTGGGTGAAAGAGTGAAGCTCTTAGTAGTGAAATAAGGTTAGATTATTCTATTTCTTGTGCTTAAATGATATATTATTAAATGAACATTATATGTGTTGTATTTTGTTTCCAATCAATTTAGAAACCTTCTTTGTTAATGGAGATCTTGATTTATTGTAGACAATAGGATTGGCACAGTGAATGCTTGAACTCATTTACAAATGTTGGTAGATAATTAAAGGAATCATAATATGATTACATATATAATTGAACTTTGAATGCTATATTTTCCGATTGGAACCTCTGTTGTGTGTGGATTTCAATTGAGTTAAAAAGAGAAATAATCTTACCTTTAATTTATTACCAAGATTGGATCTCCTAACCCAAGCAAGTTCTTAAATTCATTTGTGAACATCTTTTATTATTTTTATTGTTGTGACAAAGTCTTTCCTTACCTCAAAGAATTTTTCTTCATCAATTTCCTGTGGATCGACCTCGGACTCCCGAGAAATTTATTACTTGAGACAACCTGCACTTGGGTTTGCATCCTTTAATCCCGCAGTCAACTTTTTGGCGCCGTTGCCGGGGACTTGATTTGAAGTTTTGATTTATTGAGGTTTGTTTTCTTTAATAAAATCTATTCTCTTTCTCTCACTCGAGGAGCAAAAGATCGGCTTGCCGATCCTTTGGTTTCTTTACTAGCTCTCTAACTTACTAACTTGCTAACATACTAACTTTCTAACTTTTATATTTATGTCATTTATTTTTTCTTTTTAATTTTTTTTTTTTTTGTCATTTTTTTTTTCTCTTCGGTATGGGGGGTAACTCTCCCTTTTATTTTACGCACTAAGTTAGTGGGAGAAACTCTCCTTTTTACTTTTTGTTATTTATTTTTCCGCACTTTATTTTTATTTTTAATTTTATTTTTATTTTTGGGTGGTTGGTTTATTACCCCACCTTTGTTATATATATATTTTTGGTGGTTGGTTTCTACCACATCCTTGTTAATATTTAATAGTGGGTTACACTTGACTTGTACATTATTTTTTATTTATTTATTTTTAGTTATTTATGTATTTATGCTTAATTGGTATCGTGATTTAAATTCTGGTCGTTTAGTTAAAATTAATTCTGGTACTTTATATATTGACTTGTTTGAATCACAATCACACACAATTGACACAATGGCTGACAATGAAAGTGTACATGATGAACCAAAAAATCAACCGTTGCGAACCATGCGTGAATATTTGCAACTACCTCGAAATTCTAGTCCATCATGTTTTATCTTTCCACTCAATGCCAATAATTTTAGATTCAAACCAAGTATGATTTCTTTACTTCCCAATTTTCATGGTTTAGAATCTGAAGGTCCATATTTACATCTAAAAGAATTTGAGGAAGTATGTATTGTCTTCAATGATCAAAATTACACTGAAGAGATTGTTAAGTTCAAATTGTTTCCTTTTTCTTTAAAAGATAAAGCAAAATCTTGGCTTAACACTTTGAATCCAAGATCAATTGGCACATAGCAAGAAATGCAAGGTGAGTTCTTGAAGAAATTTTTTCCAACACATTAAACCAATGCTGTCAAAAGACAAATCCACAATTTTTTTCAAAATTCAAATGAAGCATATTTTCAATGTTGGGAATGATTTAAAGATTTGTTAAATTCTTGCCCACATCATGGTTTTGAAAAATGGTGCACTATAAGCTTCTTTTATGAAGGTTTAACACCTGAAACTAAACAATTTATGGAAACAATGTGCAATGGTGAGTTTCTTGATAAAGAACCTGATGAAGCTTTAGACTATTTGGACCAATTGGCTGAAAATTCTCAATCTTGGCATAGTACTAACACTTCTAAAAATTCAATTAGATCTAATCTTGTAAGTGCTAATAAAGGAAAATATCACCTTAGTCAAGAGGAAGATCTAAATGCCAGGTTTGCTAGTTTGGCTAGAAAGGTTGAAGCCATGGAATTAAGAAAAGCAAAAGAAATCAATTCTGTGCAAAAAGAAGATATTTGTGACATTTGTGATGACTTAGGACACTCAACACATGAATGTCCTAAGATTCCTATTTTTAAAGAAGTTGTACAGGAGCAAGTAAATGTAATGAATAATTTTAACAAGCCATTTACTTCTTCTTTTTCAAATACATACAATCCGGGATGGAGAAATCACCCGAACTTCAGCTGGAGGAATAATAATCAATCACAATTTGTGCAACCACCACCTCCTCAGGCACAACAGGACTCTCAAAATTCTCAAGGATATGCACCTTATGTCCCACCATATAGGAAAAACCTTGAAGAAACACTGCATGCATTCATGGAAAAACATGAGGCCATTAATAAACAAAACAATCAAACCATGATTGACATAAAAGAAACTCTTGCTAAACTTTCTTCTGCACTCATCATTCATGAGAAAGAAAAATTTCCTTCTCAACCTCAACCAAATCCCAAGGGTCGGATCTAAATGAGGGAGTTCGAAAAAACCAACAAATGGACCAAGTCCGATCGGTGATAACTCTTAGGAGTGGAAAGGTTGTTGAAAAACAAATCCCCGAATCTTGTGAGAGAGAAGATGAACCAATTCCCCAAGAAAATGAAGAAGTTGATCAAAAGGCGACCAAACTCTCACCTTCACCCCCATTTCCTCAAGCATTGAATAATCCAAAGAAATTGGACCATAACACTGGAATTTTTAAAATTTTGAAACAAGTGAAAGTCAATATTCCTTTGTTAGATGCTATCAAACAGATTCCTTCTTATGCTAAATATTTGAAGGACTTGTGCACTGTTAAAAGGAAATTAAATGTGAAAAAGAAAGCATTTTTGGCTGAACAGGTAAGCTCCATTCTTCAGAATAATAATGCGTTGAAATATAAAGACCCTGGTTGTCCTACAGTTTCATGCATTATTGGAGAACATAAAATTAAAAAAGCTTTACTTGATCTTGGTGCTAGTGTCAATTTGCTTCCATATTCAGTTTATCAGCAACTCAACTTAGGTGAGTTAAAACTAACTTCTGTAACTCTTCTACTTGCAGATAGATCAATTAAAATTCCAAGAGGAATAGTGAAAGATGTGTTGGTTCAAGTTGATAAATTCATATATCCAGATTTCATTGTCTTGGATACTGAACCTCTGGTTGATAGTTGCAAGTCAATTCCTGTTATTTTAGGCCGTCTATTTTTAGCAACATCTAATGCTTTGATAAATTGCAGAAATGGAGTGGTGAAGCTAACATTTGGAAACATGACACTGGATCTCAATGTTTTTAACATGTGCAAGCAACCACAGGAAGTCCTTGATGAAAATGAGGAAGTTGAAGGAATTGAAGCCTTATAGATGATCATCTTCAAAAAGGGAGTCCTTCGACCCATTAGAAGTTTGTTTAATTAATTCATTTGATTTGCTTGATTGTACAGAGGAAATAGAATACAAAGGAAGAAAGCCAAAATTCGAAGAGCTAAAACCCATGAATGATAATGCCCATGAAGAAGTACCCACACCGGAACTAAAGCCATTACCTGCTGGGTTGAAGTACACATTTTTGGGAGAAAAGCAAAGCTTTCCTGTGGTAATTTCCTCGTCTCTTACTGAAGAACAAGAAGGAAAGATGTCGCCTCAATGGACGCACCAAGATAGAAGGAAATTTCTGACAGAGGTGAAAAATTTTTATTGGGATGACCCATACTTGTTCAAATATTGTCCTGACCAAATTTTTCAGAGATGCGTGCCCGACAGTGAGGTAAGTAGTGTCATTAAATTTGTCACTCAGAAGCGTGTGGAGGTCACTTCTCTTCAAAGAAAATAGCTGCGAAAATCTTGCAGTGCGGATTTTATTGGCCCACTTTATTTAAAGACTGCTATACTTTTTGCAAAAGTTGTGAAAATTGTCAAAAGTTAGGCTCAATTTCAAAAAGAAACATGATGCCTCTGAATCCTGCAATCATGATGAAGAAAAACGCTACAGTCTTGGGAATCTGACTCTAAAAGACCCTGTTTGCCAATTTATAAGAAAATTGGATGGGAAGCTTATCCTCGACTCATAGAAGGCGTTTAAGCCGTTACTGGACGTGAAACCAAAGGCAGATATGAGTCATATCCACAATAATCTGTACATATTATCTTCTTCTTCTTCATGTTTTCTAAAGAAAAAAAAAGTCTGAACAAGGGCGATCCGGAAGGAGTACCATGGCTTTAATTAGTTGTGGAGCCCCAGCCTTTCGCTGACCCGTCATTGACTCGGATGGACCTTTGCACGCTGGTCCTTAAAAAAATTCGTGAGTGTCTACTACACTGGCGACACGTGGTATAAAGATATGCCACTACTGCACTCATGACGCGCAGTATAAAGATATGCCATGAAAGTTGTACATACAGGTATGTCATCATTTGCTATTATATTTCTTTTATCTTTGTATGATTTTGCTATATTTTGGTTTTGGACAGACGATCCTTTGAGCAGGGTCCTTCAGGGGTTTCTAGATTTCTTTACCCTGATGGTTTTCTTGAAGTCAAAAAAAAAAAAAAGATTCTGTGTTCCTTAATTTCAAACTCATCTGACAACAGCCAACCTACCCTTATAGATGCAATTATTACCCTTTCCCTTCTTTTTCCTATTTAAACACTCCACTTTCTCCACTTTCCTCCAACTCAAAATCAATCAAAGGGAAGGTGAGAATAGAAATGGAAGGTGTTTCTGTTCATCAACTTAAAAATATCTGTGTATTTTGTGGATCTAAGTATGGGAAGGGTTTAGAGTTTGTAAATGCAGCTACCACTCTTGGTCGATCACTTGCTGCGAGGAATATTCATCTTGTATATGGGGGAGGTTGTCGTGGGTTAATGGGGGTTGTATCACTTGCTGCATATATAGGAGGCAGTCAGGTTTTAGACGTCATTCCTGAACCTTTAGCTCAATAGAACATCACTGGAAAGACAATTGGAGAGGAACTTAAGGTATCATCAATGCATGAACGAATGAAGATACTGCTTGAAAACTCTGATGCATTCATTGCCTTACCAAGTGATTTTGGTACCTTGGAAGAAGTTTTTCAAATTATCTCTTGGGCCCAACTGAACATCCACCATAAACCCATAGGTTTGTTGAATGTAAATAATTTCTTTGATATATTGTTAATCTTTCTTGACCATGCTGTGGAACAGAAATTTATCACACCTTCGGCAAGACAACTTCTTATCTCTGCTTCCACTATTAATGAGTTAATTGATAAATTACAAGCTTTTGTTCATGAACCTGACCCAGCAATAGCTCAGATAAATTGGTCAGCAGGAAGTAGTGAGGGAAACGGGATGAAAAAGGAGCCAGATTTGACACTTCGTTTATAGCTTTTCTTTTGCTTTTATTTATTGTACTTTGTTTTTGTTTAAATTTGTGTCAGATTTCTCCAACAGGTAATATCTTCTATCCTTTACTCATCTATATTTTAACATTGAGGACAATATTGTGATCTAGTTGGGGGGGAAGGATAGTTGACTACCAATTTTTTTTCTTTTTTCTTTTCTTTTTTGGAAAGTATGATATGATTGTCATGGACTTATTAAACCAATGAATGATGGCGAGTAAGGAGTAATTTTACTTGAGACGTATCTAAATTGGGAAGTATGTTTAGTGATATGACTATCGAAACCTATTCTTAGTAAAACCAATTAGTGATGGCGAGTAAGGAGTAAATTTTGGAAATAATTTATTACTCTTGAGGCGCATCTTAGTTGGGGTAGTAATTAATTAGTACTGATTTGTGGAAGTAACAAAGTTTTTGTCTTTTGATTTCCTTTGAAAGATTCAAGCGAATGCACTCTCACATCCTTGGAAGCAATTGAAATTCAGGAATCATAGCATGATTGAATAAATTATCTTCTTTCTTAAATTTCACATGCTTGGTTATGGATGTTGAATTGGTGGATAGAGAATCATAGAAATATGTCTTGTGAGATTTTGAGCCTATTGATGAATGGATTGAATATTTGTACCATTCTCTTCTTTCTTGTGTGATTTTCACTCATGGAATTGTTACTCTAGAACTTGCTTTGATTCTTTTTGAGGCTACATTTTCACATGCATATATTAATATGATTGAGGCATTTTGAAATAGCTACTTTGACCAAAAAGTCATCCTTATATATTTTCCATTGTGTAACCCCTTTGAGACTTGTTTGACCATTCCTTGTTTTAAGCTCATTTCATCCTTCAAAAAAATAAAAAAATAAAGAAAAAAAATGTTTTTACCCAACCTTAGGGAATAAGAGAGCATTGACCTTGTTCTTGAACAAGTATGAGGGTGTGTGTGCAAAATGATCAAAAAAAAAATTTATTGACCACCGTTGCAATCAAAGGATTATCATAATAAAGGTGGATGCTTGGAAACAACAGGAAGAAAAGGAGAATGTTCAAGTCTAACAATGAATTCAATTCACCAATTTGGGATTGATCTTCAACAAAACATTAGTCAAATATTGGTGATTGTCCTTTATGATGAATGTTCTCAAACATTTTCTCTATTCTAACTGTACCATAATGCTCTTTTATTCTCTTTGGTATTTATCTTTTCATATCCATATTATCTCCTCTCCTTTACCATAACCCCATTACAACCTTGAATAAAGTCCTCTTGATTTTTGTATGCATGTGTTTTTAGTAGCGGAGAAGTAGAAGATAAGCAAGCTTATGGTAATGCAATTGTTCATGAGTTGAATAGAGTGAAATATTTACCTTTTAAACACTTGAGAGATTGAGAGTGAATTCTGTGAGGATCTATCATTCTTAATTCATTCTTTTCAACTGAAATTTCCTTGCTTGTTGATTTGAGATGTGAAGAAATGTTACATCATTTATGCTTTGATCCCTTGAATTTCTTGTTGCTCTTCTTGCTTCATCAAGTCTTTTAGAGTTTTTAACTTTTGAGTCTGTGTCATTTTTCTTTGTCTCTTAATTTTGGTCTTATGTGTTTTGCCCAGGAGTGCAAAAAGCTAAGTGTGAGAGAATTTGATGATCACATATTTTATACATTAATAAACCCTCATTTTTAGTTATTTACATTCTCCATGTACTTAATTGATTAAGCCTAGTTATGTTTTGTAAGTTTGGACTCAAATTGGACTTAATTGATTTTTTCAGCACTATTTTGGTCTTACGCTGTTTTTGTATTTTGGCCATATCTTGAGTTCTAAATGTCTGATAATTATGAATTTTACCTTGTAGGAAAGATAAGAGAGAGCTCTACAACTTTGATGAAGAGCTCAAAGTCTCAATCAGACATCTAGTAGAGCTAATTGGGCTTGGAAAATAGAACACGAGTTTTGTGTCTGAAACCTGAACAGTGTACAGTAATCAGAGCATAATTCGAGTTTGGGCTTATAAAATGGGCTGAAAATTTGGAATCTGAAAGTTAAGACCCATATCTACAACTTTCATGTTGAACACAAAACTTGATTCGGGTTCCTTGATGGTGATATTGGGTCTGGAAGTCAAAACAGAGGTGCTGAAACTAGGCCTGAACAGTCTGTAGTAATTGGATCATATCTTGGGCTGTAGGACGAATTTTTGTTTGATTCCAGAGCCATTGGAAAGCTTAGACAATTTCTTAGAACTTTCATGAAGACCACTTGGCTCAAAAATGACGGAATCAATGAGTTAAGTAATGAATGATTTCGAAGACAAAGAATCTCAATAATCCAACCACTAATTCAATAATCCAACCACCTAACCAATCATCCAACCACTCCACCCACTAATCCACCTACTCTTAATCATTCTCCTTGTCATTTTGTATCCCTACTCTTCTATAAAAGGCAATTTGGAGTTAGGCACTTGGGGGGGGTGAGGCTTAGTTTTACAACTTAAGGTTATGCTTGTTTATTGTTTTACTTTGTTGTAATTTTCTTTTGTTCTAAAGTGAAGCTATGTTCATCTTTCTCTTCCTCTCTCTTTCTTTCTTCTTATCCATGAGTAACTAAATCTTCATCTTGCTTGGGTGAAAGAGTGAAGCTCTTGGTAGTGAAATAAGGTTAGATTATTCTATTTCTTATGCTTAAATGATATATTATTAAATGAACATTATATGTGTTGTATTTTGTTTCCAATCAATTTAGAAACCTTCTTTGTTAATGGAGATCTTGATTTATTGTAGACAATAGGATTGACACAATGAATGCTTGAACTCATTTACAAATGTTGGTAGATAATTAAAGGAATCATAATATGATTACATATATAATTAAACTTTGAATGCTATATTTTCCGATTGGAACCTCCGTTATGTGTGGATTTCAATTGAGTTAAAAAGAGAAATAATCTTACCTTTAATTTATTACCAAGAGTGGATCTCCTAACCCAAGCATGTTCTTAAATTCATTTGTGAACATCTTTTATTACTTTTGGTGTTGTGACAAATCATTTTCTTACCTCAATTAATTTTTCTTCATCAATTCCCTGTGGATCGACCTCGGACTCCCGAGAAATTTATTACTTGAGACAACCTGCACTTGGGTTTGCATCCTTTAATCCCACAGTCATTCTGATTATGGTAGTTGTCCATATGACCACAAGTCTACTTCAGGGTATATCTTGATGTTGGAAGGAGTAGTTGTTTCTTGAAAAAAAAATGTTAAACAGATACTTACAGCTACTTCCACTATGGAGGCAGAGTATATAGCATGTTATAAAGCTACGCGTCAAGCGATAAGGTTAAAGAATTTGATTACTGAGTTTCGTGTTATGAAGAGTATTTTCAAGACTATCTATTGTGATAACTTTGTCATAGTACGTTTCTCTCAAATCAATAAGAGCTCTAAGCGCTCAAAGCAATTTGACCCAAAATATATGTTTGTTAGAGAGAAGATTCAGGAGTTTCTGACTCGTGTCAAGTATATCCCTAAAAAACTTATGGTTGCAGATCATCTAACCAAAGGTTTAGCTGTTAAAGTTTTTGTTGATCATGTAACTCATATGGGTATAGTGAGGTCTTTTGCTGTTTTGGGTTAGTGGGAGTTTATTTTGTGATTTTATTGTGACCTCATTTTATTATTATGTCTCAAGACCTTAAACAATTATATTGCTATTATTATCATTGCTATATAATATTGTTATTATTATTATCAGTACAATTTTATTTGTTTGTATTATGACATATTTTAGAGACATTTTAGACCCAATCTCATTTTGTTATTGTGTTAAGATGTTTGTTAAATCTCATAAAGCATCTTGGGTGGATGCTTGGGTCATTTTGTTGGGAAATGCACTTTGATCACATATTGACATGTTATTTTGATGTGTTTTCCTATTACTCATATATCACATTTTGTTGGGTCATTGGGATACGAGTGTCTTACATGTATGATATCAATACTTCTTTGAGTATGATTTTCTATATTGTTAAGATGCTTGTAGTCTCATTTTGGACTAGTTGTTGAGAGTGTTGGCTCAATTTTGACATCATGTTGTGGCCATATATTGTTTGATTAATCTGAAGAATTGTTTTCTTATTGAAATAATGTAATATGACTTATGTTGTCCAAGTGAGAGAATGTTAGAATTTTTTATATGGACTAGCATAAATCATATTATAATTTTATAAAATTCAAATTAATTAGATGTCAAAATTATTGGAGCATTTTGTTTAGTCCAAATTATGATCAGTATTGTTATTTTACTTGTTGTTGTTAAGCACAACTCATATGTGGATTTTGTTAATAGATCTTGTATATAGGCTTGTCATAGGTAAGTTTATTCTATTTTAGTTATTCTATTTATACAGGGAGTGACCTTTATTCTTAATCACTTTAGTACATACAGTTGTCTTATTGATACTGACACGTAAGCGACTACTATAAGATAAGAATAGTATATCTCTCTCATCGAGATCGCTTTTAAGGTTTCAATCATGGCAACCTCATCGACATCTTTTTAAGGTAACCCTATAGCTCATTATATATTTTGGGTATGTCATAAATTTGGGATTAATTGATCCGAGAGTTTTAGTACATTATGTATCAAACCTTTTTTTTTTGTTAACATTATATATCAAACCATAAACATATGTGATGTAGTACTCTAGGATTACATAATGATTTCTTGTTCAAGAAGGGTTTGATGAGTGCTAATCATGATATGAAAGTTTGCTACAAGTAATGGCTGGTGACTTCCATTTTCTCTATCAAACACAGTTAATGATAAAAATAGTGCTTGCCTTTTATTACTTCATATACTTTTACTGTTGAAATTAAATTTTGAAAAACAAAACAGAGAAGACTCTAAACCTATGAAGCATGGACACGTTTTTTAGGCGTGTCTGCGAGTTGGATACATGAAGACACCCGTACGACACACGTGTCTTGCTTGTCCAAATATGCCAGATTAAAAAGATTATTTTTTCAGTTTAGATACATCTTAGACACGCTTAGACACATCTCAAACACACTTGGACACATTTAGGACATGGTTTGGACATGACCCATTAATATTTTTTTAAAAAAAATTAGTTTCTATGACTAACGTTCAATTAGTAAGTCCGTAACCAACTCAAACCCAATCACATGGCTAACGTCCTAAGCCACTATTTTCATATACTAGTATTTTAAGTTTTATTTTTTCACATGCCACTATTATACTTTTAAGTTTTATCTTTTCACACACCACTATTTTCATTTGTTCCTTCTACTTCTACTCGTACCAAGTCATTCCACTTTATCGTCACTGAAGTTTGCCTCACATCAATATTCCCTTTAGTTAATTTTATTTTAATGAACATATGCTTATACATGGTTAGTTCTATCAGGAGAAATTATTTTAGAAGATTTTTTAAAATATATCAATAGAAATTATGCTCCATATTTTTTAGGAGGATTTATTAGGTAACAAATACTGGCACATATGACATATATTAAAATATTATAAATTTTTAAACTTATAATAATGATATTAATGAATTATGAATTTTTTTTTTTTTTCTTAAATTTTGTAATTATATATATATATATATATATATATATCATATCCTATAATTTTTTAAATTTGGTGTGTCTTTATGTCCATATTCGTGTCTGTGTATATATATATTGTGTCTATATCTTATAATTTTTTAAATTTAATGTGTCTGTATGTCCATGTTCATGTCTGTGTCCATGTTTATGCTTCGTAACTCCAAACATAGCGACCTTGGCAAGGTTGTTGGAGAATTATGAAACAACCACTGGTTCTTATGAGAACAAAAAATACTGGTACCTTCAGCAGCATTAAAAATGACACTCTGAATCAAGGGATATAGATATCCTTTCGCATCAAGAAACTTGTAGAATACTTGACCATACCATAAGCTTTGACTAGGGTGTTTTTTCTTATCACATTATATACAGAAGGCGTGAAGTGAGTCATATTTGGAAACTACATATTAATTCATAGTAGACCTGCAAAATACAGAAGGCAAAACTGAACTCTGATTCCACTACAGGAAAAGCTTAACTGTTCCATTTCTATAAACAAAAATCTTGCGGATGTCATATAACATCAGCAGATGGAAGCACCTATTAAATCTATATAATTAGCAGATGGAAACCAATATAATCATACTTGAAACTTGCTATAAGATATGGTTACCCAATTCATTCCAATCTGCATCATGTTGAATCCAAAGCCATCAAGCAATATATCATAGTAATCATAGTCATGGAACCAACCAATACCTTTTTTGTTTTTTGTTTTTTGTTTTTTTTTTATACGAACCAACCAATACCAAACCCACCAAATCCCTTCAAGGGAGCTTTGTAGGTATTGCTACTGAGCTTTGAACTTTAATTGCATAGTTAAACTCTGATAGTAAGTTGGGCCTTGGGCCTTTGCAATTCTGATTTTCACCACAAATGTAATTTTATCAATTCACATAAATCAAGTAAATATTGTCTATTCTTTCTTGTAAATAAATGTGTGAATATCAAAAGTTGTTGCTTTTTATCCATATTTGTGTCTATTGTGACTCCTATTTTATTAACTTTTTATCAAATGAATTAATTTAAACTATTAAATCTAAACAAATTAAAAGTTATTTAATAATTAGACATTCAACAACTTTTCTCAGTTTCACTCACAGGTGTCAGATCAGATACCAATCAAAAGGCTGGAACAATTCCTCCAACATGCAAACGCATTGAGTGACACCTATGATGTTATTCAAGTGGATAATGGCTATGAAATCTGCCGCTATAGTAATTCAATTGTATGGTATGGATATCAAACTCTCCCATTCAAGACATTTTCTCTAGTTGAAGCTACAAGAATTGGCTTCAGGAGGTAATTTTCTTTTCTTTTAGCTATGTTACATGAATTTCTCAATTGTTTGCTTGCCAAGTTCAATAATAGTAATATCCAATGTTTTAAAAATTAGACCGTATGGACCGGTTCAACGGGTTAGACTGTGAACCGGCCATATTTCCAATTTGATCATTCTTTATTATTATATTGTCTAGTTGAACTTAAGATAAATCATCAATTTAACTAATTGAACCAATCAAATAATGATGCAAAGCTCTTGCCAGTTCAATCACTTGTTCTATTTCTAAAACATTGGTAATATCCTCTTTGTTTTTTGTGGCTTCTTCATCGTTATAAAAACTCCTCCATTTTGGATTTACCTTGTAAGCTATATATAGTAAGTGCATTTTGAATTAGTAGTTGTGTAAGTTTAAACGAATTTAACCATAATTCATCATAAACAAGTTACTCATATATAAGTTTTAGCTTCTTTTTGTTAGAAAAACATTTAAATTGTAAAAATTTATTTTAATTCAATAAACTATGTTCATAAATTCATCTGTATTGCAAAAAAATTTCAGTAAGTACTTACGGCTTGATAATCCCATCCAAAGAGTTAATTGAGCTTGAATGCCCTCTTTGTTATTTGCAGACTATTTGATTATATTTATTGGAATATCTAGAACATATCTCAAAATTAAATTAAACTTGATTTTGTATTATCTTATGGATCTGATTGCTACATAATTATATATATTATTTTAATTATATTTGATTGTATTTCTTCTTTATATAAACTTCATGTCCTATAAATAAGAAATATTCTTGTACACACTGATTAATTCAGAAATTCAGAGATAATTCAGAGAATATACATAAACCTTATCTAGACTTTTTTTGTGTCTCAGTTTCTCTATTGCTAACATGGTATCAGAGCGGTACCATCCTCCGTGACCTGTCTCATCACCATTCTGCTGCATAGTTTTCGAAAATCTAGAATTCTGATTAGTCACCTCTCATATCGTGTTCTACATATTCTGACAATCCTTCTGCTCACTATCACCGTTTTTCCATCACTCCGTTCTAGACTCAATTGTCACAGCCACAGTCCTAGATTCCAGACTTCGTTCTAGATTCCGATTATTGTCCTAGATTCCAGACTCCAATTATTGTCTTAGATTTCAGTCTCTAATATACATCTTTGTTCAGTTCTGTCTAATCCAACTTAAAAGATTGGCTCCGTCTCCATTGCTCCAGCCTCCGATCGGTTCTGTCTGATAGAATGACTTTGTCTCCATTGTTTTAGCAAAATGCAGATTGGTTCCATCCCAGATGTATTTTGGCTCTGTTCCCATTGTAGATTTTTCCAAAGGCAAATGGTTCCATCCCAAATGCAACTTGGTCCTCTTGACTTCTCCAAGATCTCGACGTTGTGTTTTTAGAATATTTTTAGTTTATTTTATTTTCATATGTCTAATTGTAACAAGCTAAAAGCTTTGTAGCTTTAACCTGAGGGAGAGTGTTAAATATGTAGAACATATCTTGAAATTAAATTAAGTTTGATTGTGTGTTATCTTAGGGATCTGATTTCTATATAATTAGATATATTATTTAGATTATATTTGATTGTATTTCCTTCTTTATATAGACTCCTTCTCTTATAAATAGAGAATCTTCTTGTACATACTGATTAATTCAAAAATTCAAAGATAATTCAGAGAATATACAAAAACCTTCTTTAAACTTTTTCTGTATCACTGTTTCTCTATTTCTAACAATAGTCAAGGTAAGAACAACTACAAGCAAAAGATTGAGATGACAGCGCCTCTGATCACGGAAGTCTCACCTAGTGATGGACCCTTTAGTGAATCCTCATTTGTTGTTAGCCTCTTTGTGCCAAAAGAGAACCAAGCAAACACTCCTCCTGCTAAGGGTCTCCATGTCCAAAGATGGGAAACTGTGTATGTAGCAGCCAGACAGTTTGGTGGATATGTAACTGATTCAAATGTTGGGGTGGAAGCTGTTGCCTTGCAAGCTAGTATTGCTGGCACTAATTGGTCTGCTGCCATTGACAAAAGCCACAGACCTGGTCATGCTTCTGTTTACACTGTAGCCCAATATAATGACCCTTTTGAATATGATAACAGGGTGAATGAGATATGGTTCTTGTTTGATATGGAAAACAAACGGCATGCAATGGGAAATATGTGAGAAGACAAGAACCATTCTCACCACTTTACATAGCAACATAGCAGGTAAACTTTCTACAAGAAAGCTATAAGCAGAGCACAGTCTGGTCTTGAGATTTTAGAGCATCTGAAATTGATAAAATGAAGTGTTCAATATTGTGTTCAAGCAATGCTTTCAAATTGACTAATATTTTTGAATCATCATTGCTAGTTTAAGGTAATTTTGAACATTTATAGTGCGCTACACAATTTTTTCCCTTACTGTACCGAAAAAAATAAATTATCAAATGATATATATAGCAGTTGAAATCAGCATGTGGAGCATATCTCATGGAATACAGGGATTTTATTTGGAAAGAAATGGATTACAAACAAATGCAAAATGATTGGTGGAAATTGGTGTAAAAAGTTAAACATAATGATATTTTCCCAAACAATGTAGCTTATACATACTTACACATATATCACTTTATTTCATATAATTTTTACCAACTCTTATATTTTGACATCAAACAGTGCATACACATTTTTTTACAGTTCATCTAATATCATTCATTATACATTTTTTTTTTCACTTTCTTTCACTCAATCGTATCCTTTAAAAAGTGTGTGAATAATATATACATAACTAAAAGTGATGTATGACTATCCTTTTTTAATTTTTACCATCTATTTATAACTAATCTCACTTTATTTTTTGTATACTTATACTTCGATTCTACTATCTATACCTGATATGAGGTGATAGGCACCCAATAAATGTGTACTAAGCATTATTCTATGTTCCCTAACTCGTTTGTGCGAGTAATCACTCCTTATCAAGTATGCCAGATTCATCCCCGTGACTAAACTACACAACAAACTCTAACTACCCGGGACAATCCTAGTAGAAAATTTAGCATAAATAACATCAATTTAAAATTAAAAACAAAAAGGAACTCAAACAAAATTGTGCATTATGAGATTGCTTTGAAATTTGTGTCAAATAAGATTCAAGACCTTATTAGCAGTTCACGGTGCTATTGGTTATTGTAACAAATCTCTAGGCCTTCATCAACTTCAAAATCTGAGATAAAATTGAAAAGCCAGTTTAGCTACAAAGCAGACTAACACGACCACATTTTTACATTTAACTGATAAAATTATTCAAATTAAAGTAACCCCTTTGTGCTTTTGTAACCTCATTTATTTTGATAACGCATTCTAGATGCAAATTAGAAGTAAAAATACATTTGTGCTTGTATGAGGAAATGACTTTCGAAGATTAATAGATAACCAAAGGAACATTGCCGTCATCTTTACAATTACCAATGAAAATAAAAGTAAAAATACATCTGTGCTTAAAAGAGATGTATGCCTCAGTCAACTAAATAATGAAAACTTTGAGGCATAGCACCTACTCCATCTAAATCATCAGTTCGACCAGTTAGAATTCCCAAAGGACTGTTCACACTGACTAGAAGTCCGGGTAATATCACAAACAGGACTACTCCCATTATATACATACATGCCACAATTACCCTTTGGTGGATGTTCAATTGAAGAATGGCTGACCTTTTTAGACTGATCAATTCTTTGTACTCTTTCAACATGACCCTTCTCAGGGAAGAACCTGGTAAGTGGCCTACTATGTGAAAACTTCCTGCAAGAGTTTTCTGGGGTGTAATTGAAGATAGATGAAATTGGATCTATATTGCACAAATCACCGTAATCAACAGTACTGAAGGAGTCCCTAGTGCTCTCAGTTGTGAAAGAAGCCTCATCTGAGCTTGTGAAAAGGGACCAATCACTTGATGTGGCATCTGAAAACTCATGCCTGATGTTTTCAGCATGAGTTTGTGTAACTGGCAGGACATTTCTATTGGTTCTTCTAAGGAAGCCATTAGACGTGTCAATAAGGTGAGTAGCAATTTCTAGTCCGGCATTCGGCGAAGGCTCTGGGACAACAAATTGACTGCCATGTCTGCTATGTCCTGATTTAGAAGGCTTCTGTGCTTCGACTGGGTGGTGTTTTGAAGAATCAGGAACTGTTTGCTGCATGGCTTTCCCAGTAAGTTCTACTGGAGGCCGGGGACAAGACCTATGAACGGTTGAACAGTTAAAGCCTGAAGGATGCATATATACAGCATGCAATATAATAAAGATACACTGACATCCATAGAGAAGAGACGAAGACTACAGTTTCCTTAATGGACATCCAAAAATAGGATCAGATATGAGATCCATGAAGAACAGGTCAAAATATGTATTCTCATAGGAACTTAAACAAGTCGCATATAAAAGCCACATCCACCTATAGTATGCAGTAACAGAAAGCTAAAATATGATCAATTTAATTTACTTTCAAGCTCTCCATTATAATCAGAGAGCAGCTTTTATTAGATAGCCATCTCTACAGTTAATAGAAGCAATGAGATAAAATGACAACATTCCATATAATCTCCACCTCAGCATTATCATCTTTAGTTTGGAAGACGTGTTGAGATTTTTATCTTTTCAGTTGACAAAGAAGGATAATTTGCTCAAAAAACAACACTATCATAAATACAACTAAAGAACCCAGCATATGATGATAAGCAGATTAAGTACCAATGTACTCAAACATAAAGGATTATAAACAACTGTCACAGCAGCTAAATCTCTACCTCATGTAGAATAAGATATATGCTCCTTCTGACATCACCTGATTAATTAGCACTGGCTGAACCTGTTAATAGAGCAAAATCTGAGAATTTAAAACCCAACGAAACTAGAAAAATTCAAGCAAATTATTAGTATGTGTTGATATTCCTTGATTTGTTGTTGATATATCTTCTATAATTAGAATAGGAAATAGAATATGCACCTGCTGTTTCAAGTGTAAGTAATATGAATAATATGACTAAAAATATGTATCTGCCATTTGCTCATTTCCCAATAGATGGAAGCCATATTAACAAGACATAACTAGGAAAATATAACAGAAACTGAATGCAAAAGATACTCTTCCGCATGTGGCAAATAAGCATTAGATTTTCTTTCAGTAAACAATAATTAATAATTCCAGCATTGTGACAAAAGTACCCTAGAGTCAGAATCACAATTACAATGAATGTGATTATAATTAAGAACTTCAACCCCATTACAGCCATAATAATGATTCCTAGTCTCACTCTTAAAAGTTTGTCTTGAAGCGCATAACATACTTTTATCATGCCAAAACTGAAACTCTTCCTCGTCAAGTCAAAGGAATTTGTCAGAAGTTCCTACGTACATAGGTAGTAGTAAATCTTCAAAAAAGAAAAAAACATTATTACTTAGGTGTCCAACTCAATTTTATGAAACCCACAATCTTCTAATGCAGACAAGAGAAGGAAAGAGCAACCATTCTTTTAATATAATAATCTTGAAATGACCTCACATTCCAATATGTAACTTAGCAATGAAGCCTTTCTATACAAAGCTATCAATACTCAAGAAAGACAGACTTCAATAGCACCATCTAGCCACGAAATTCTGATAAGTCATTATCAGCTAATGTCACCTCCAGTATTCAGAGAAACTTCTCATCTACAGAAGATACACTTGAAATTAGAGGAGAGACTATTATTGTGACTAAATTGCTTGAGAGAAAACCCTCTCAGCATTGTATATTTATAATTACAAGATATACAATTAATCCTAAACTAAATCCCTAAGATTTAGATTGATATCTCTATTTACGGTAACTAAATATTTTATTTCCTATATTCTAATTACAACTGATATGACAAGATACACTATTAAAAGCATGTGACACAATATTAAAAGATATTCAACACACTCCCTCAAGTTGGTGCATATGTATCATATGCACCAAGCATGTTACATATGTATGTTACCCTTGGACCTCAGAGAGACTTAGTGAAGATATCTGCTAGTTGATCATTAGAGTTCACAAATGAGATGACAACTTTTCTAGAGAAAACATTTTCTCGAATGAAACGGCAGTCGATCTCTATATGTTTGGTCCAGTCAAGAAAGACCGGATTGGAGGCGATGTGTAAGGCTACTTGATTATCACAAATGAGCTCCATAGACCCTATTTTGCAAAATTTCAACTCTTGGAGTAGTTGTTCCAACCATACAAGTTCACACACAGTAAGAGTCATAGCTCGATATTCTACTTCTGCACTTGATTTTGCTACTACGTTCTGCTTTTTGCTCTTCCATGAAATAAGATTACCACCAATGAGAACACAATAATCTAAAGTTGATCTCCTATCACTGAGAGATCCTGTCCAATCAGCATCTGTATAAGTAACAATGTTTGTATGACCCCCCTATTTTCATATATCAAACCCTTTTAGGGAGAACCTTTTAACATATCTCAAGATTCAAATCACAACATCCCAATGACTATCACAAGGAGAATTAAGAAATTGACTCACAACACTTACAACAAAGGATAAGTCTAGTCTAGTTATACTGAGATAATTTAACATCCCAACTAACTTCCGATATCTACCTGGGTCTAAATAGAGCTCCCCCTGATCTGGTAGAAGTTTAACATTCGAATCCATAAAAGTATCAACTGGTTTACAATCTAACCTCCCAGTCTCTTCAAAATGTCAAGGGCATTTTTCCTTTGGGAGATAGTAACGCTTGTTTTTTATTGAGCTCTGTTGGAAACTGTTGTAAACATATGTAATTAGGTGTAATTAGTAGTACAACTGTTAGTCCCACATCATGTAAATTGTGTAATTAGTTATTACTTATTGGGTATATATTTAGCCTCCGTTGTGTAGTTGAGACACGCGGTTTCATCATATGTCTCTCTTCTTTTCTCTATTTCAACATGGTATCTAGAGCCTAAAGAGAGGCAACCCTAGAACCGCGCATACCCGTTGGGTCCACTGCCTCTTCTAGTGAAAATTTTTCCGGCCAACCGTGTTTCCTTCCCGGTTTGCCGACTTTTCTCCCTTGCCGTGACGTCTTTCCGGCGCCGTTTTCTCCCTGTTTGCCGCTGCCACCGCCGTTCACCGCCGTCCGCCGCCTCTTTTCCGGCCACCGACCTCACGCCGAACCGCCTCCCTCCGACCGGCCAGACCCCGGCTCAACCCGGCGCGCGTTGTCACGCGCCCCCACGCGCCGCCCGTCTCCGCTGCCGCTCAGCCACCGTCCGACCTGTTTTCCGGCGCGTGACGGAGTGTCCGGCCGCCGTTCACCTCGTCTGACTCGTCTCGGCCTCCTCTACGCCGATCTGTCCTCAGATCCTTGTTTCCTTGCGTGGGATTTTTCAGGTATCTTGTGTTTTCCACTTTTGCCCCTAATATTCTAACCCATGGCAAGTTCTACCTCTCCAGATGGCTCTAAAGATCATCCCAAGGTTGAGCCTCCTGTTTTCACAAGTTACCTCCATACCCCGCTCTCTGCTGACAAATTAGATGGCAAAGAATTATGATACTGGGCTTCGGACATCAAGTTGTGGCTTGAAAGTCAAGGGTATGAAGACCACCTCACCACCGATCTTAACTCTATACTTGCGGCGAACAACCCCTGGAAGAAAATTGATAAACAACAGGTTGTGCGTTGTAATCAAGTCCACCATTCACTCTTCTCTCAAGCGGATCTTTCGTGCGCATCACTTGTGCTTCTATTTGGGAACAAGCCAAGGTTCTTTACACTAATGACACTCGGCGCTTATATGGGGTCTCATCACAACCTCATGAGTCTTATTGCTCCTCGTCGCTTTGATGGCCCTATGTCTCGCTTACTTGGGTAAGGTTCATGGTGCTCGCATGATTTCAATGAGTTGCTACCCCCTCGCCGCTACCCCCGCCCAAGAACTCGAGCAACGTAGCACCTTTTTCATGCTCATGGCCTTGTATGGGTTACCTCCGAATATTCTCGCTAATCGTGATCGATTTTTGGGTTCGCCTACGCTTCCCACTCTCTCCTCGCCTTGGTCTTCTTTGCTTCGATCCCCGCGAAGCAACCCTCTGGTTCTCGTCCTAGCTCCGGCTCCGCTGATACTTCGCCCTCGTCTCCCAAAGTGCCACTCGTGGTCGTTCTCGCCCGGCACCTAGGGTAGGCCTCGTCCGAAGTGTACATTCCCAGTTGGGTCATACCGAGGATCGTTGTTGGACCAAAATGGCCGTCCTCCACGGCCGCCCATATTGCCCGGCCACCGTACCGATTTACCCGAGTCCTCCGCTCCACCGACCCCATCTCCCAGCCTATGCAAGATTTTCTTGGTTTGAGCAACAACAGGCTTCTAACTCTACTGCATCCATTGAGCACAAATGCATTTGCTTGTCTCTCTCAATCTCCACCTTTAGGTCCTTGGGTACTTGACTCTGGTGCATCTGACCATATCTCTGGTAATAAACGTCTTTTCTCTAAATTTTCTAACTCTGGCTATTTACCTATTATTACTTTAGCAAATGGGTCCCAAACACAACCCGAAGGGATTGGTACTGTCCATCCCCTCCCTTCTCTGTCTGTTGATTCTCGTTTTATGTTCCTGGTTGTCCTTTTAATTTACTTTCTATTAGTCGTTTGACCCGTTCTTTAGATTGTCGCATTAGTTTCACTAAAGACTTGACCGGAGTTCGGGACGGATGATTGGCGCCAAATGTGAGTCTAATGGCCTTTACCGCCTCTCGCCACCTCTCGTGTGTGCTCATTGCCGATTCCCTCTCACCATCCATGCTCGCTTAGGTCACCCTAGTCTTGCGAAGCTACAAAGAAATGGTGCCTACCTTTTCTAAGTTATCTACTTTACCCCGTGAGTCGTGTCAACTTGGGAAACACACCCGTAGTTCGTTTCCCGATAGAGTGTGTCGTCGAGCCGCGTCTCCTTTTGCTTTAGTGCATTCGATATTTGGGGTCCTAGTCGTATTGAGTCTACTTTTGGATCAAAATACTTTGTTACTTTCGTTGATGATTATTCTTGTACTTGGTTATTTTTAATGAAAAACATCGAGTTGTTTTCAATTTTTCAAACCTTTTATAATGAAATCAAAACTCGCCACCGATTCGTATATTGCGTAGTGACAATGCCCGTGAATTTTTGTCTCACAATTTTCAAACTTTTATGGCATCTAATGGCATTCTTCACCAAACATCTTGTCCCTATACCCCTCAACAAAATGGGGTTCTTGACTAGACATCTTATTGAAACAACTCGACCCTTTTATGTCATGGTCATGTTCCTTTCGTTTTTGGGGCGATGCGGTTCTCACCGCTATTGTATTTGATTAATCGTATGCCCTCTTCTTTCTTGATAACCGGGTTCCCCATTCTTTTTGTTTCCTCACCAACCCCTCCACTCTCTTCCACCTCGTGTCTTCGGGTCGACATGTTTTGTCCATGATATCACTCCCGGTCTTGACAAACTGTCTGCTCGCTCTATCAAATGTGTTTTTCTTGGTTACCATCGGTCTCAAAAGGGTTATCGGTGTTTTTCACCCACTCTTAAGCGTTATCTAATCTCTGCTGATGTCACATTCTTCGAGTCAGTTCCTTTCTTTGAGTCTCCGACCGCCTCTTCCACCCATCACTGAGGTCCTCCCTACCATTCCTCCTCTTGTCCCCGTTGCCCCCGCTCTCCATCACCACCTTCTCCTATTAGTGCCCCTGGTCCCTACCACGGCCCTCTCCAGGTTTATCGTCGTCGGCCACAACCACCACCACTACCACCACCATCATCAGAGGTTGTAGAAATTACTGAAGCTCCTTTGGACTCTCATCCGGCACCACCTCCTTTACCGCCCTCAAGACCGCCTCCCGCGTCGAGACCTTCCCATTGCTCTTCGAAAAGGTATTAGATCCACCCGTAACCCTTCTCCTCACTATGTTAATCTCGCTACCATCGCCTTTCTTTATCAGCATTATGCTTGTCTTTCCACCTTGTCTCTTCTGTGTCTATTCCTAAATCTCTAGGTGAAGCTTTATCTCATCCCGGGTGGCGACAAGCAATGATTGATGAAATGTGTGCACTTCAGAAAGCAAGACAAGTACTTGGGAACTTGTTACTCTTCCTCCCGGGAAGTCATTGTTGGTTGCGGGGTGGATTTATACGGCCAAGGTTGGCCCCGATGGCACTCTTGATCGCCAAAGGCTCGTTTGGTGGCAAAGGGGTATACTCGATATTTGGTTTGGATTATGGCGACACTTTCTCCCCAAAGTGGCGAAGATGGCTTCGTTCGCCTTTTTCTCGTCTATAGCCGCTATTCGCCATTGGTCTCTTCATCACCGGATATCAAGAATGCTTTTCTTCATGGTGATCCGGAAGAAGAAGTCACATGGAGCAACCACCGGGTTTGTTGCTCGTGGGAGTCTTCGGCCTTGTGTGTCGTCTACACAAGTCATTGTATGGTCTCAAACAATCTCCCGGCTTGGTTTGGTCGATTCAAGATCCAGTTGTGCGCGGTTTGGTATGACTCGTAGTGAGGCCGACCACTCTGTCTTCTATCGCCATACAACCTAATGATGTATTTATCTGATTGTGTATTTGGACGACATTGTTATCACCGCAGTAGTGATCACCAAGGTATAACTCGGATAAAACAAAGATCTCTGTCATCACTTTCGGACCAAAGATCTTGGCAAACTTCGTTATTTCTTGGGAATTGAAGTGGCACAATCCAAGGATGGCATAGTAATCTCACAAAGGAAGTATGCTATGGACATTCTTGAGGAAACAGACTATTGAATGCAAAGCCGGTTGACACCCCTATGGATCCTAATGTTAGACTTTTACCTGGATCGGGGGAGCCACTTTCAGATCAAGGAAAATATAGACGATTGGTTGGAAAACTTAACTATCTTATCGTTACATTGCCGTCCGGATATCTCCTTTGCGGTGAGTGTAGTGAGCCAATTTCTAAACTCACCTTGTAAAGGGCATTGGGATGCAGCGGGTTCGTATTCTCGGATATATTAAGGGAGCTCCAAGAAAAGGCCTTGTCTATGAAGACAAAGGACACACTCAGATTGTAGGATACTTTCGGATCTTGATTAAAGCGTTCTCCTATTGATAGGAGATCTACTTCGTTATTGTGTATCCATCTAATTTGATTTCCTGGAAAAGTAAGAAACAAAATGTGGTTGCAAGATCAAGTCAAAAACGAATATCGAGCCATGGCCTCACTTACTGAGCTCATTTGGTTAAAACAAATTTTCTTAAAGAGCTTCGGTTTAGAAACGTTATGCAAATGACTCTTATTTGTGATAATCAAGTTCGCTTTGATCGCTTCTAATCCAAGATTTCATGAGAGGACCAAACACATTGAGATAGATCGTCACTTTATCGGAGAAAAGATCTTGTCCGGAGACATCACCACTAACTTCGTCAATTCAAATGATCAACTAGCGATGTTTTCACTAAGTCTTTGAGAGGTCCTCGAATAAACTATATTTGTAACAAAGCTTGGTAAGACATATGACTTATATGCTCCAACTTGAGGGAGTGTTGGCTTGAAATGTAAACATATGTAATTAGGTGTAATTAGTAGTACAAATGTTAGTCCCACATCATGTAAATTGTGTAATTAGTTATTACTTATTGGGTATATATTCAGCCTCCGTTGTGTAGTTGAGACACGCGGTTTCATCATATGTCTCTCTTCTTTTCTCTATTTCAACAAGCTCCTTCAATCCCAAGGAAATATCGCAACCAACCCAAGTCCTTAGTTTGGAAGTGTAGAAACAGATGTTGTTTTAGGCCTCTAATGCCTTCATGGTCATCACCTATAATAACAATATCATCTACATAGACAACGAAATAGATGCACTGATTAGAAGAAGAATGTTTATAAAACACCGAATGATCTGCCTCACTACAAATCATACCAAATTGTTGTATGACCTTGCTAAATCTTCCAAAGCATGCCCGAGGAGATTGTTTAAGACCATATAAAGACTTGTGCAATCAGCAAACTAAACTGGACTCCCCCTGAGCAACAAACTCAGGTGGTTGCTCAATGTAAACCTCCTCCTCTAAGTCACCATGTAAAAGGGCATTTTTAATGTCTAATTGATACAATAGCCAGTGGTGCATGGCTGCTGTGGATAAAAAAAGGCAAACAAACGCCATTTTAGCAACAGGAGAGGTGTCACCATAATCAAGGCCAAAGATCTGAGTATAGCCTTTAGCCACAAGACGAGCTTTCAACCAGTCTACCTGTCCATCAAGGCCAACCTTGACTGTAAAGACTCATCGACAACCAACTATAAATTTCCCATAAGGGGATTGAAAAAAAGTCCATGTATGATTGGAATCCAAGGCCACCATCTCATCAATCATAGTCTGTCGTCATCCTAGATGGCAAAGTGCTTCCTGGACAATTTTAGGAATAGAAATGGACGACAAAGCAGATAAAAAGGCATAATGGGATGAAGACAAACGATGATAACTCGGGAAATTATAAATGAGATGAGGATTACGAGTAGAACGTGTACCTTTACAAAAAGTAATAGGTAGGTCAGCGGAAGGTTCAGGTAGACCCTGAGTATGCGGAGACGATGGAGCAAGAGAAGAATCACTGGAATCTAGAGAAACAGCAAGGCACAAGTCGTGGTCCACGCCTAAAAGTGACAAGTGGGCATGGAGGGGGGCACTGGTTGGGAGGAAGGTACCGTCACCTGTGGGACAAGAACAACAAAGGCAGGTGGATCAAGGTGAACAATTGGTAAGACCTGAGAGATAGCGGCTGATTCAGTTGGTGAGGAGAAGTAAGGAGTTTCCTCAAAGAAGGTGACATTGGCAGAGCTGTAAGTGCGATGTGTGGAAGGAGAATAACACTGATACCCTTTCTAAAACCTAGATTAGCCTAGGAAAATGCACTTAATTGCACGAGCAGACAGTTTATCTAGACTTGGAGAAATATCATGCACAAAACAAGCAAAACCAAAAACTCGAGGGAGAACAGTATAAAGAGAATCATTAGGGAACAAAAGAGAATGAGACACTTGGTTATTTAGGACAAAGGATGACATTCGATTCATCAAGTAACCTACAGTGAGAACAGCATCTCTCCAAAACTTTAAAGGTGCATTAGCATGTAACAAAAGTGTACTAGCTGTCTCAATAATATGACGATGCTTTCTTTCTGCTATCCCATTTTGTTGTGGGGTATATGGATAGGTTGATTGATAAATCATGTCATGTGATGCCATAAAAGAATTAACAGGTGCAAAAAAGTATTCTTTTGCATTATCACTACGTAAAGTGTGAATAGGGTGCCCAAACTTAATTTGAATTTCTTTGCAAAAGTTTTGAAAAACACTAAACAACTCTAAACGATTTTTCATTAAAAATATCCAAGTACATCTTGAAAAATCATCAATGAAAGTAACAAAGTACCTATATCCTAGGACAGTACTGATACGACTAGGACCCCAGACATCAAAATGAACAATATCAAAAGGAGACGTTGCACGATGATTGACCTTGCTTGAAAATGATGCCCGAACATGTTTTCCAAACTGACACGACTCACACTCTAAAGACTTCAAATGAGAGAAACGAAGGACCGTCTTCTTCAGCTTATTGAGACTCGGATGACCCAGACGACGATGAGGACTAGGAGATTCTATGACAGCACATATGGTAGAGGAAAAGGGCTGGAGATAATAGAGTCCATGCGATTCAGATCCTACTCTAATCGTTTGCCCAGTACTCCAGTCCTGTATAAGAAAGGATTCAGCAGTAAATGTTATGGAACAGTTAAAAGTGTGAGTAAGTTGGCTAATAGAAATTAAATTAAAAGGACAGTCAAGTATAAAAAGAACTGAATTTAAGGATAAAGATGGGAGAGGTGTGGCTTGACCAATGCCAGTGACCTTAGCTTTAGAGCCATCAGTGAGGGTAATGTGATGTGGTGTCTTAGGATAGGATAATTTTGAGAAATGGGAAGGATTACCAACTATGTGATCAGAAGCACTAGAATCCAAAATCTAGGATCCAACAAACAAAGAATGAGAGACACCGTAGAATTACCGGTATGGACTACAGTGGCTAATGATGAGGCTTGTTGGGCTGCCTTGAGTTGAAGGTATTTCTTATATTTATTATCTAACAGAATATTCTGATTGTCAACTCCAGACTCATTCTTTTTCTCAATATTTGGCCCCTTGAGTATGCCCAGACCGTTTTCAATAAGAATAGTAAGGGTGATTACCAAAACCACGACCTCCTCTACCACCACGACCAAGGCCTCATCCTCCACGGTCAGCTATATTAGAGACAAAAGCTGAGGATTCTGAACCTGTTTGAAAACCAATCCCAGTTGAGGCCTCCGACAGGGGAACCTGTAACAGACGATAAATAAGATCCTCTGCCGAAAGGATATTTGGATTTGTCAAGACTTGGTTATGAACAGATTCGAAATCCTTATGAAGACCATGGAGAACAAAGACCATGTACATGTTATCAAGCTTATCCAATACCTTCTCAAGGTTATCACTAGTAAGGATAAACTTGATTTGTGCAATGGTGGTTTGTGCTTTGTTGAGTTATGAAGGTAGGTCATGATCTATCATCTAGAGCGTTGCCAAGTTACGAACCGAGTCATACAGGCGCTTTATATCATTAGCATAGACACTTCAAGCTTTCTTGCATACATCATATAGCATGATTTATAGGAGCGATAGTGCATCAACATCTTGGGGTCAATGGACTGCAACAATAAGGACACCAACTGATAATCGGCTCTCTACCATTCCTCCCTTATACTAGTATCGATTTCTTCAGCCTTCTTGGTTAAATGCTCCAAGAGCCCCTAACCTAAAAACCACACATCAACAGCAGCATACCAATCCAAATAATTCTTACCATTTAGTTTTTCAAACGTAATTGTGGGAGTGCCTGAAAAAGCAAAACAGATAAGACTCATCTTCACAGGTTCAGAATTGTCATTGTGGGAACCCGTGTTAGTAGAGGAAGAATCTATGGCAGAAGACATGATTCAGACAAGAGAATATGTGAAATCTGAACAGAAACCGAATCTAAAAGGCAGGGATGATGGGTGACAAGTACCCACTATCTAACCCATGCTCAAAATGGCCATTTGACCCCTGAAACAGGACCAGAAGACACCGGCGAACAGAATGGTGGCGGTGGCGGGTCAAATGGACTCTGGGAAGGTGGCGCATGGCTCACATGCGCCGACAGTGGTTGTTGTGTGTGGTGGCGCATGGCGGCGCATTGGACGGCAGACGAAGACAGCGCTTCAAGGTTTGGACAACCGACCCTCTCTAAACATGGATCTAAGGTCGGTTTGATGTAGGTCAAACTCGAGACGGCGACTGAGATCATCGCGCAGCTATTTTTCAGCCGAAAAGACGAAGAACAAACAGAGCCAGGTCGAAACCCTCTCTGATACCAACTTGAAATTATAGAGACTATTGTGACTGAATTGCTTGAGAGAACCATCTCAGCTTTGTATATTTATAATTACAAGAAACACATTAATCCTAAACTAAATTCCTAATATTTGGATTGATATCTCTATTTGCGGTAACTAAATATTCTACTCCCTATATTCTAATTACAGCTAATATGACAAGATACACTATTAAAAGCATATGATATAATACAATATTAAAAGATATTCAACAAATACATACTGCATTATCCAAAAATCATTTCCAAAGGGAAGCACAATCAAGCATCTCAGCTCTTCGTGCACAAACCCCATGTAATTTAAACCCATCATCTCTTGTAGTCCAGATCCAGAAAAAATCACTCTTAGCTGATTATATATAAAAGAGAAAATTAAGCAGCTAGAAAATCTACTCTAGCACAGAAATCTCACCCTGCAGTGGCCACATGACATGATTTGTAATTTCAAATTGAGAAGTTAGGAAGCTTTGGTACCTAGACACAAACTTGAAGGAAAGTATGAATAGTGACAAGTTCATCTAAGTGCTTCATTGAGACTTTGAATACTTCTTAATTCCTTTTAATCACGAGGGTTCCTCTCCAGATTTTTTAATCTCCACAAAATACATTAAGACATGAATACAAAATGTTAAGCAACAACAACAAAAAATTACATACACAGTAAATTACCAATCACATGCAAAGAGTGCAAACAAGGCAACAGATTTACCTCAGTATCATCTATCCTGAACCAATTGCCCTGCAGATCTTTCACATATGAAACATAATGCCCAGAGAAAGACGCATTTAGCGTGTCCAGGTGCACAACAACAGCATAAAGCATGTAAAGTGGAGGAATATCACCGGTCCCAGTCATAAAAGGAATCATATCCAGCACTTCAGAAAAAGTTATGCACTTACTAATTTTCCCATATCTTCCTTCCTGATGATGCAGAACCAGAAACAAGATATTCCAATGGGTCAATATATGGAAAATGAAGAAATTTGAAAGGCAAAGAGTAAAAGGGCAAAATCAAGCTATAAAATTTAAAAAATCAAGAATCATATATTAGTAGTATTTTTGCTTTAGAAGTTCTTAATGTCCGTCGTAGAATATTGGAATATCTTATTACAGCAATTATTAAATGGTAAAGCACTGCACCACATCAACATCTAGGTAAAGTTTTACAACTCAATTCATGTCCTCCGCCAATAACTGTAACAACAACCCAGTCATAAATAGCAATAAGAACAACTCACAAGACAAATAAAAATATCAAACTTCCCAAGCAATAGAGGAACTACAAAGCAGAATAGAGAACGATCTTACAAGAGCAATGTGATACCTGAAATCTCTTTAAAACAATAGTCAGGATGTTAGGGGCCTCATGTATGCTCAGTTGCTTTCTAGCTCGAACATATGAAGCGCACCTAGTTCAAAATGTATAAAGAGAGATGAGTCTCATAATTAGAAGTGAAAAATCTAACAATGTTCTTTGTTTTTCACTTTTTTTCCCATATCCTTTGATTATAACAAAAATAACCAACTAAACCACATATAATTGTGACAGAGAAATACAAAAATAAGATCATCAAACCTTCCACATCTATACATATTTTCTCCATCCAAATCTTCAGGGGAAGTAAACTGAGTCAGTGCATCTTCCAGCGACTCAACCCAACCTAATATCTCCAACGTTAGGTCCATAATGTTCTCGTACCTTTCTGACTCATGATCACAATTCAAACACTTAACCTGTAGACATTAAGTTTCACTATGCCATCTCTTAGAATTTAAAGAATATGAACACAGTATATTATTGCTCATCAGAAAACAGAATGTACAATGAAGATTATATATAGAGGCAGCTGTTGTACATTAATAACTAGCTCCTAGAAAATAAGCAGCAAATTAATATAACACTAAAAATAATATCTACACTAAAAACCGTGAGAACACCGTCCACATAGACCACCATCCAACACCACTGTCCAACACTCCCCCTCAAGCTGGTGAATATGCATTCTCCATTCCTAACTTGGATACAATCGTCTGAAATGTTGGACTATTCAACCCTTTTGTAAGTACATCAGCAAGCTGACCTTGTGTAGATACATAGGGTGTACAAATTAAACCACTTTCTAATTTTTCTTTGATAAAATGTCTGTCAACCTCAATATGCTTTGTCCGATCATGCTGTACCGGATTATGAGCTATGCTGATTGCAGACTTGTTATCACAATAAAGTCTCATCGGACCATCCCACTTGATCTTCAGATCTTCAAGAATAATCTTTAACCACAGTAGCTCACACACACCTTGAGCCATAGCTCTGAATTCTACCTCTTCACTAGATCGTGCAACCACATTTTGTTTTTTACTTCTCCAAGTCACCAAATTTCCACCAAGAAAAGTGCAATATCCTGTAGTTGATCTTCTATCCACTGGCGATCCAACATAATCTGCATTAGTGTAATACTTGATATGCTGCTCGCAAATGAAATTCTTTTGGACTGTGCATGAATTGGCTAATCACACTAACTGCATATGCAATATCCATCATGTGTGGGATAGATAAATAAGTCTTCCCACTAGACGCTAATACATTTCTCTGTCAACTGCAACGTCTTCTTCTACCTGTCCAAGTTTCATATTGGGATCTATAAGAGTACTTGCCGGTTTGCATGCTGTATGACCTATTTCTTTTAGGAGATCCATAGCATACTTTTGTTGGGAGATGAATATACCTTTCCTAGAATAAGCAACCTTAAATCCAAGAAAGTATTTTAACCTTCCTAATACTTTAATTTCTAGTTCCTTGGCTAAGCACTAACTCAGAATATGTTTCTCCTTAGCATCATCTCCTGTTACTATTATGTCATCAACATACACCAAGAGAGTTGTGACTTCCCCTGAAGGAGAGTGTTTAACAAACAGTGTGTGATCCCCTTGGCTTTGTTTGTACCCCATAGCCAACATAATTCTAGCAAACCTTCCAAACCACGCTCGCGGTGATTGCTTGAGGACATATAAGGCCTTTTTCAACTTACACACAGTATTGGCATGCAAATTCCTCCCATATCCTGGTGGGCCCTCCATGTAGACTTCTTCGAGATCTCCATGTAAGAAAGCATTCTTGACATCAAACTGCTGTAAATCCCAATCATAATTAGCTGCCAATGCCAATAATACCCAAACTATGTTCATCTTTGCAACTGGTGCAAAAGTCTCCTGGTAATCAATTCCATAAGTTAGGTATACCCTTTGGCAACTAATCGTGCCTTATATCTCTTTATGGATCCATCTGCTCTATATTTCACAGTGTACACCCATTTACAGCCCACAATTTTCTTTCCTGCCGATAACTGCACTAACTCCTAGGTCTTATTCTTTTCCAATGCCTCCATCTCCTCATTCATGGCTTTGTTTCCATTTTCCATTGGACAAGGCCTCGGGTAGGGTGGTCGAGATGACAATGGTATTTAGGCTTATAATGAAGGCTTTATGGGATGGTGAAAAATTCTCAAAGGACAAGAAGTGTGAAAGAGGGTATAGTGGTCGTTTTGTGCACTCTCTGGTTCTTTTCTGATGGCTATAGGAAAAATTTGGTCACTACTATCCAAATGAATTTCAGTTTCATCTTGCAATAAAGGGTTAGATATTATTACCTCATTCGAAGGCTCCTAGTTGGACTCTTGGACCTACACAGGTTCAGGAACAACCATCTTCCTTCTTGTGAACACCTTGCCTTTGCCATACCTTACATTCTTAAGAGCAGACTCAGCCACTGGGTCAGGAATGGTTTTGGACACTGGTTCAGCAGTGACATCAGGAGGAGGATTAAGGACAACAAAAAAGTTATGAGAAGGACCATTACACACAGGAAGTAAGGACAAGTCAAGCAGGAAATCTTCCTTATCTTCCTTCATTGACTTCTCCCCCTGAAGATAAGGATGGGAAAAATAGGGCTCTTCACTAAATGTAACATCCCTGGAGACATAAAATTTTCTGGTTGGAGGATGATAACACTTGTACCCTTTCTGGGTCGAAGAATAGCCCACAGAGATACATTTTAGTGCCTTCGAATCAAGTTTTCCCCTATTTGGACTGTGAACATGGATAAAAGATACACATCCAAAAATTTTAGGGACAAGATTATTGGAAGTGTGTAGATCAGGATAAAAAGTGGAGAGGACATCCATAAGACTCTTGAACCTCAAGACTTTAGTGGGGCAAGCGATTTATAAGATGAGTAGCTGTCAAAACAACTTCTCCCCAGAATGACTTAAGGACATTTCTTTGAAACAATAGGGCTCAGGTTTTTTCAAGAAGACGACTTTTTTTTCGCTCTGCTAACCGATTTTGTTGTGGGGTATGGACACAGGATGATTCATGGATTATTCCTTCTTTCTGGAAAAAATGCATAAGGGTCTGATTAAAGTAGTTCTTAACATTATCGGTCATGAATCGTTTAATACCCACCCAAATTGATTTTTAATCATGGAACAAAAATTTGGGAGAACAGTACTAATATCAGACTTGTGTTTGAGCAGAAAAATCCAAGTAACACATGTACAATCATTAATAAAATACACAAACCATCTTGTCCCAAAGACAGTAGGAATGGAAGAGGGACCCCAAACATCACTGTGAATAAGAGAAAAAGGAATAGAACTTCTTGTATTACTAACTGGAAAATTGACACGCTTATGTTTGGCAAGTTCACATACTTCACAATGAAATTGTTCAACATCAAGACCTTTACACAAAGAAGGAAAAAGACTCTTAACAATAAAAAAGGATGGATGGCCTAATCTACGGCGAACAAGCCAAATTTTGTCTTTTTTGGTTGAAAGAAGTTCTAAGGTAAAAGAATATGGGTATCCAAGTCCGCTCTTGGTCCTGTTTACCTGACACGATGCTTCAAGGAGGTAGAGGTCGTCCTGCTCCCTAACACGTCCAATCATCTTCCCCGAATCCTTGTCCTGAAAAACACAATGATCATTGTAAAAAATCACTTTGCAAGATAAATCTTTAATTAATTTCTGAATAGAAATCAGATTTGTGGACAGTTTAGGGACATGAAGGACATTGTTTAAGGTCACTAGGGGGCTTAGTTGGACTTCTCCTATACTGGCTACAGTGATCAAGGAACCATCAGCTGTGGATATTTCCTTACTGCTTGGGCATGGAGAATAGGTGGAAAATATAATGGGGTTGTTGGTCATATGGTCGATGGCTCCTGAATCCATAATCTAGGAGTTGGTAAAAATTATACCCGAGACATTGAATCCAACAGAAAAAGGTAGAGAGCTTTTCAAGGCTGTGTAGAAAGACATTTGAAACCTCACCTTCGGTTGACATCGTGAGAGACAAAACAGAACCGCTGAAGTAACAAAGTCAAGGCAGAACCGTAAAAGACATTGGAGAAGGTGAACCCACTATCCAAACAACTTTGGACTGGAGTTCCGACCACTGAAACGGAAGCAGGGGTCACCGGCGAGTTGAACGGAACAAACGGTGTCGCTCTCCGGTGACCGGAAGGTGGCACGTGACTCCCACGCGCTGGGAACTCTAAATGCGTGTGGCGGGGCGTGACAAGGTCTCCAGCGGTGGCGCTCACAGGGATGGCCAGTTGGAGGTTTTTGAGATACCTCGTGACCTTACTTGGACGGAAGAAAAAGGAATGGGTACTGTTTGGGGCGATGAAGGCCAAAAAAGAATGGGTACTGTCACAGGGTTCTGTTTGGCTATGAATGAGTTTTTGTTTGGGTGGCGATGAAGGCCAAAAAAAGGAATGTGCAAAAAAGGGCAATGAAGGCCAACAAATTCAGTTTGGTTGGCAATGAAGGCCGACTAAAAAAAGGCTCGGTGGAAAACAGAGTTAGTCCCTGATTGGAACTTCTCTTATACCATCTTAGAATTTGAAGAATATGAACACTGTATATTATTGCTCATCAAAAAACAGAATGTACAATGAAGATTATATATAGAGGCAATTGCTGTACATTAATAACTAGCTCTTAGAAAATAAGCAGCAAATTAATAGAACACTAAAAATAATATCTACACTAAAACCTGTGGGAACACCGTCCACATAGACCATGGTCGAACACCATCAAACAAATGCAAAATTAAGAATAAACAATAAATAAATAAATAATGGTACTACCATCAAAGACTTGAAGCCAGAGGGAGAAAAAGAAAATATAAGAGAATTATACACACCTTGGATTGAAGACGACCACCAAAAGTATGTTGTATGAAAGTTGTTTCTTGTAGTCTAGGATCAACCTTTTTCTCACCACCAAGTCCCTCCAAGCATATAGATTGCATTGATGCAATTAGAAGCCTATATAAACAACACATTTAATTTAACATTGACTAAGCAAAAGTTTCAAACAGGCACAACTATATTTCAGTACAGAAATAGAGAATTATAACAACAAACTAAATATAAAGGAAATTAATGTTAAGAAAAGGAAAAAAAGAGATGTTCAGAGAGAAAACACAGTATCTATAGAAATTAAGGGCCTGTTTGGTTTCGGTTTTCAAGAACAATTTTTCGCTTTTAAAAATAAAAGAGCAACAAAAATTGTTGGTAATAGTATTTTCTCCTCATAGTTTTTAAAACTAACAGAAAAATATACAAGTTTTAAAAATAAGAAACTCTGAACAGTTAAAGGATGTTTTCAAGTACAATTTCTTGTTTTTGTTTTAGTGTTCATGACAAGGGGGCAATGTTGTAAGTTTCATTAATGGCAGTTTGGTAATTAAAATGAACAGTAAACTTATACGAACCTTAGGAAAACCACACCACAAAAGCTAGCCATTATGGTTGGAGAGCCCAAGGCCATATAAACTCCACACTAGAATCCCATACTTCCGATGTGGGACTCAAGTTTCATACCTTGCAATTGGATCCTTACATTCCACCATGCTCCGCAGCCCCGGCATCCACACGGGCTGGCTGTGCACTAGCCCTTTGACTAGTCCCAAGCAAACATTGTAATGCCAGCATCACCACCCATGCCGCTCATTTGCAACTGAGAGGCATGGTGGAAAGCTTATACCAATTAAGTTATGATAGCTGAATGGCTTGAGTCTAACCTACTCAGCCTCCTCAATTTATAGAATAATTAGTTACAACAATTGAATACAAAATCCCTTGATTTTAGGGATTGACTATTAACAACAATATCAAACAATATCTAGCTATATCAAACTATATCAGACTATATCAAATCTAAATCAAACAATATCAACACTCCCCCTCAAGCTGGTGCATAGATGTCATAAGCACCCAGCTTGTTACATATGTAAGTTATTCGTGAGCCCCGTAGAGACTTGGTAAAAACATCTGCAAGTTAATCATTAGAATTGACAAATGAAGTACTAATCTCCTTTGAAAGAATCTTGTCTCGAATGAAATGATAATTGATTTCTATATGCTTAGTTCGTTCATGAAAGACAGGATTAGAAGCAATGTGTAAGGCTGCTTGATTATCACAAATCAACTGCATAGAACCCATTTTGCAAAACTTTAACTCTTGAAGTAGATGTTTTAACCATATAAGTTCACATGTTGTAAGAGCCATAGCCCTGTATTCTGCTTCTGCACTTGATCTTGCAACTACACTCTGCTTCTTACTCTTCCAAGAGATGAGATTACCTCCAATGAAAACACAATACCCAGAAGTTGACCTCCTATCACTTGGAGATCCTGCCCAGTCTGCATCTGTATAGGCAACAATGTCTGTGTTACCTCTGTTCTCATATATTAGCCCATTTCCAGGAGTTCCTTTAATATACCTTAAAATGCGAGTCACTGCATCCCAATGACTGTCACAACTCACAAGGAGTTAAGAAATTGACTCACAACACTAACAGCAAAGGCTATATCTAGTCTGGTCATAATGAGATAATTCAACTTTCCTACTAACCTTCGATATCTTCCTGGATCTGAGTACGGCTCCCCCTGATTTGGAATGAGCTTAACATTCAGATCCATAGGAGTATCCACCGGCTTACAATTTAGCATCTCAGTCTCTTCCAAAATATCAAGTGCATACTTCCTTTGACAAATGAAAATGCCTGTTTTTGATTGAGCAACCTCAATACCAAGGAAGTATCGCAACCTGCCCAAATCTTTGGTTTGGAAATGCTGAAACAAATGTTGCTTTAGTCTAGTGATCCCTTCATCATCATCACCTGTAATTACAATATCATCCACATAGACTACAAGATAAATGACCTTTTTACACGATGAATGTCTATAGAACACAGAGTGATCAACCTCACTACGAATCATGTCAAACTGCTGTATGACCTTACTGAGCCTCCCAAACCAAGCTCGAGGTGACTGTTTCAACCCATACAATGACTTCTGAAGTTGGCAAACAAGACCTGACTCCCCCTAAGCAATAAACCCAGGTGGTTGCTCCATATAAATCTCCTCCTCCGACTCACCATGTAAAAAGGCATTTTTAATGTCCAGCTGATATAAAGGCCAGCAAGAGATAGCAGCCATGGATAAAAAGAGACGAACAGATGCCATTTTAGCAACAGGAGAGAATGTATCACCATAGCCAAGACCATAAATCTGAGTATATCCTTTGGCCACAAGACGAGCCTTCAAGCGATCCACAGTCCCATCGAGACCCACTTTGACAGTAAAAACTCAACGACAACCAATAGTAGACTTCCCTGGAGGAGAGGGAACAAGAGCTCAAGTGTGGTTAGATTCCAAAGCTGTCATCTCATCAATCATAGTCTGTCGTCATCCTAGATGGGATAGTGCTTCCTGAACAGTTTTAGGAATAGAAATGGACGACAAAGCAGATACAAAGGCATAATGGTTGGAAGATAAACGATGATAACTTAGAAAATTATAAATAGGATGAGGATTGCGAGAAGAACGATTACCTTTGCGAAGTGCAATGGGAAGGTCAGTGGTAGGCTCAGGTTGGACCGGAATCGACGGAGACGGAGGAGCAGGAGGTGAGTCACTGGTGTCCACAACAGGTGCAGCCTTCGGAGTAGTAGGATGAGGACGACGGTGATAAGTGAGACGAAATGGCTCCATGGGGCACTTAGGAGCAACAGGGGCAGCCTCTTGTATATGTGAGACAGGTGGACTTAAAACGGGAGAATCGAAGACTAGAATAGGCAAGACTTGAGAAACAGACTCCGACAAGACTTGTGAGGCAAAGAAAGGTGTATCCTCGAAAAAGGTAACATCTGCGGAGATGTAAGAACGATTTGTGGATGGAGAATAACATCTGTCCCCTTTTTTGAACCCGAGAATAACCAAGAAAGATACACTTAATGGCACGAGCGAAGTTTGTCGAGACCTGGAGCAACATTGTGGACAAAACATGTGGAACCAAAAACACGAAGGGGACAGTATAAAGGGGTGCCTGAGGATATAGAATAGAGTGAGGAACCTGGTTATTGAGAACAGAAGATGGCATTCGATTTATTAAATAACCTGCAGTGAGGACAGCATCACTCCAAAATTTTATAGGAACATTAGAATGTAACATGAGAGTACGAGTTGTTTCCACAATATGGCGATGTTTGCGCTCAGCCACACCATTTTGTTGAGGTGTGTGAGGACAACTCGATTGATGAACTATACCATGCGATGCCATGAAAGAATTAAAAGGGGCAGAAAAATATTCTTTGGCATTATCACTGCGTAAGACACGAATAGTTTGTCCAAATTGATTATGTATTTCAACACAAAATTTTTGAAAAATAGTGAATAACTCAGAACGTTCTTTCATTAAAAATAACCAGGTACAACGAGAGAAATCATCGATGAAAGTAACAAAATATCTATATCCTAAGAAGGAAGAAATACGACTTGGACCCCAAACATCAGAATGAACAAGACTAAAAGGAGACTCTGCATGACCTATAACCTTGCTTGGAAAGGATGCCCGAACATGTTTTCCAAGCTGACATGCCTCACACTCCAATGCCGGTAAATTAGAGAGATGAGGGACCATTTTCTTGAATTTATTCAAACTCGGATGACCAAAACGACGATGAAGAAGACTAGGTGACTCGGTGGCAACACATATGGTGGAAGATGGAGGTTGTAAGTAGTAGAGACCGCGTGACTCAGATCCTGCTCCAATCGTCTTCCCCGTACTCCGATCCTGGATAGAAAAGGAAGTAGAAGTGAAGGTTATGGAACAATTGAGAGATTGAGTAAGTTGACTAATAAAAATTAAATTAAAAGGACATCCAGGTACAAATAAGACTGAATTTAAAGACAGAGAGGGAAGAGGTGAAGCATGACCAATACCAGTGGCTTGAGTTTTAGAGCCATTAGCAAAGGTGATGTGATGTGGTGTTTTAGTAGAGGATAAAGTAGAAAAGAGAGGAGTTACCAGCAATATGATCAGAAGCACCAGAATCCAAAATCCAGAAACCAACAGGAGATGAATGAGAGAAACAAACCATAGAATTACCAGAAGGGGCTATAGTAGCTTAAGATGAGGCCCGTGGGGTTGCCTTAAGCTGAAGGTACTCCTTATATTCATCAATTTCAAATTTGTTCTGATTGTGACCTGTCTGATTATCATACACAACCTCGACTTTCTGATCGGCAGACTGCGTCACATTGACTGACTTTTCTGGAAAACCATGAAGAGAATAACACTTGTCTTGGGTATGACCCACGCGCTTGCAATAAGAGCACTGAGGACGATCACCTCTACCACGACCACCTCTTCCACCACACCCACGGCCTCGTCCTCCATGGTTTGCCGAATTAGAGACAAAGGCCGAGGACTCGAAGCTGTCTGGAAGCCAATCTCAGATGTCTCCACCGGTGACGAACTCGTAGAAAACGATCAATGAGCTCCTCCACCGTGGGGATGTTAGGATTAGTTAGAGCTTGATTCCGGACAGATTCAAAATCCTTATGTAAACCGTGAAGAACAAAGACCATATACATATTATCAAGTTTTGCTAGTACCTTCGTAAGATCATCACCGTTATAATGCGTTTAATGTCATCAATGACGAACTATGCTTTGTTCAGATAAGAGGGAAGATCATGATCTGTCATCTGAAGAGTGGCCAAATTGTGAATAGAAGCATAGAGACGCTGTAGATCATTGGAATAGACATTTTGAGCTTTCTTCCATATTTCATAACAAGTTTTGTATGGGCGAAAGTGTACCATCAACTTCGGATCAATAGACTGCCATAAAAGAGAGACCAACTGATAATCTGTCCTTTTCCATTCATCACGAATTTTCTCATCAACCTTTGCTTCCTTCTTGGTGAGATGTTCATAAAGCCCTTGTCCTAAAAACCAAACTTCAACCGCATTGTACCAATCCACAAAATTCTTACCATTGAGTTTTTCCGATGTGATAATGGGACTTCCAGAGAAGGCAAAAGAGATGAGACCCTTCCCTGTAGACCCAGAACCAGCACCAGAATTGACGTCAGAACCTTTGGAAGAGGTGGTGGTTGAATCGGACATGGTGAGAAGGAGAAGAATGAAAGTTCTTGAAACTGGATTTTGATAGTCAAAAGGAGGCCAGAGGACGCCGGAGAACACGCCAGAGATGACGCGCGGACGAAATGGTGCGCGGACGGCGGCGCGTGGAGCTCACGCGCTAGGAGATCTGCGGACTGTGGCGGCGCGTGACGGCGTGTGCGGCGGAGAACGGAGGTGGGTCTTCTCGAAACCGGATCGCCGCGCGTTTTCGAGTTGTCCTGGCCACCTTACTTTGGTGATCGGAGACGGTGGCCGGAGACGGTGGCTGAGAGAAGATCGCCGGAGAAGATCGTCGGAGAGCGGTTCTTGACCAGAACAAACCCTAGCTCTTGATACCAAGTTATGATAGCTGAATGGCTTGAGTCTAACCTACTCAGCCTCCTCAATTTATAGAATAATTAGTTACAACAATTGAATACAAAATCCCTTGATTTTAGGGATTGACTATTAACAACAATATCAAACAATATCTAGCTCTATCAAACTATATCAGACTATATCAAATCTAAATCAAACAATATCAACAGATACGAACCTTAAGAGAATCACACCACAAAAGTTAGCCATTGTGGTTGGAGAGCCCACGGCCATATAAACCCCACACTGGAATCCCATACTTCCAATGTGGGACTCAAGTCCCATACCTTGCAATTGGATCCTAACATAAACAAAGAATGCTTTTGTACTTGCTTTTTGCCATGTAGAAGACCAATTTTGATTCTTTGATTTCTCCACCAGCACTAAAATTAAAGTGTTTTCACCAAACACATTTTTATTTTATTGTTTTAAAAAACTTGTTTTAGAAATATACCAGCCAAACACAATTTTTCACTTTATTGTTTTTGAAAATTGTTTTAAATTATGTTTTACAACACAGGTTTTAAGAACATAAAAAGAAAACAGAAACAAATAGGCCCTAATAATTCCAAAGACAAATTGGCAAAATAATCTCAATAGACCTTAAAAATTCATGGGCATCTTCCTGACTTCCATCACCCATGTGGCAATTAATGCTCCGCATATGCCAAAGTATCCTACTAGGAGATAGAGGAGCCCCATTTTCTCTCAAAGTCATTATGTGTTGCTCTAACTCACACATGAGACACCAATTCTTAGCACAACCTGGCATTCAATGGAAAAAAAAAGACAAAGTTTCAAACAAAATATATGTCTTGAAAGCAAATTGAGTCTTGACATTCTTGTTCCGGTGAAAAGAAGGAGAGAATGGAAATACAGGCTTTTGAATGTGATCTACAAAGCAAATAGACAACAAGAGGCTTCGTAGAAGTTAAGCACTGCAAGACAGCATTGGCATAGCAACTGCAAAATAAAGAGAAAAAAAAAATTAAGTATGATTCAAAATATACTAAAATGGAACAATGAAAAGATTTCCCATAAATTTGTCTTCAAGTGATAATAGGCCTCATTTTGCAAATTCAAACAAGCATGTATTTTTTTCACACTAAATTTCCAACCATAAATGATTAAAACCAGGGATTTAAATTGCAGACCACATCACCTAACGTAGCCGCAACATCTCAGTTGTGGCTTTCCAACCACAAATGTAAAACAATGGATTTAAATACTGGGCCTCATCACCTGACACGACCATGACATCAGCTGCTGCAACTGCAATGACACCACGATTGCGGACAGCATTGGCACGCATCAGCCCACAACATGACCACAATCAATTTAAAATCTTAGTTAAAACCGATGACAATTTATGATAGTGATTCCTCTTATATTTATATCAACAGAAAGTATGAAACATCCTTCATAGTTTTGTTTTTGTGCCTGTGGATTTTCTAAATATTTAGTCCAAGCTTGGCCACAACAGCAGGGAATTCCTTTACACTGTTTTCCGGTGTTTATCACGAACACAATATTGCTGGGCTGGCATTGGAAAGGACAGGAGTGGCAATTGCTAAAGATCCAAGCTGAAATTACCAATATCTGGTTATTTGATGCTTGTTGGAAAAGCAAAAATTACAAATATTTTGAAATGCTAAAGGGTAACTTGAGATCAAATAGAAAACCATGTGACATCAATCACATGGAATGGTCAACTTTTGTGTTACTCACTGATTTTCTTCATAAGATATTTTGAGTATTTTTGCTATTTTTTGCTATAAGGATCTCTCTTTCATTCTTAAATTGTTTTCTCTTGTTTCTTTTACATTTGAATTTTATTTCTTAAACAAGAAGAGAAAAAAAGGGAAATTGAGACAGTTCACATACAGCATTAAGCTTGGAATGGGGCAACCTCCCCTCCCCCTATACTTTTGTCCACCAAAATAATAACAATAATACGCGTCTTGCTAACAAATGCCCTAAGGGCACTAGTTAAAGAACATTTAATACTCTATTAATTGCTTCTAATTACTTAAAGAAGCAAGTATCAAATGCTTTATATGTTTTTCAATGTTTTAAATGCTTTACTTTTTATTTCATACTTTCTATTTTTGTTTCCTTAACCAGTGCGCTTCAGGCACTAGTTTGCAAATGCCTAATAATTTTTTTTTTATAAAAGAAGAAATTCATTAAAATGAAGAGAAGATGATTATAAAGAGTTAGGAGGATAAGAGATCCTCCTTACAAAACAAAACTAAAAGAGGACAAAGAGTTAAAAAACATTAATGAAGCAAAGCTGTCCAATCTCTCAACATTTCTGTTAGGAGAAACCCCTTTAAAAAGACCAGGGGCTTTACACCAAATAGAAGCCAAATGGCAATCTATCCCAAAGTAGCTGCTCATCGAAAGAAATCTCCTTAAAGATACGAGAATTACGCTCCAATTTGATACACCAAAGAGTGGCATAGATTGCACATTGCCACAAGAATTCGGCTTCTTTCCTTCTCCAAAACAAGCCAAGCTAGTCAATAGAAACTGGTCCAAGTACCTAGGGCAAACCCAGCACTATCCAAAAATACCAAACAAAGCATTCTATAAAGAAACAGCTACAGAACAATAAATGCCTAATAATAATAAAATGCTAGCTGTTGCATAAGGTACAGCACAACTTGACAATAGTTAATATCCATTATTTTTTTCTATAAAATAATCAACATTTCTTTCTATTTTTATCACAATTCTAACATTTTATGGACTATGCTAGTATTACCTGTTCCCACAATTTAAAAGGCCCCTGGGGCATATGCCAAAAACTTCACTCTGAAAAATCTTTACAAATTCCTCATAAGGAAACAACATCTGAGACATGATCAAGACAACAATTAGTTAAGGGCATCAGTTTCTAACTGGTGTCCATAGAAAACCTTTTCAAGTAGGAGGAGAAAAGGAATTAAAATTTGTATGCATCTACATAAAACTAACCTTTATCTTCTTACACCTTACTCCACTACCTTCTGAGGAGGCCTGCACAGTAAGTTTTGTTGATTTCCTCAAGCCCATCATTTTCATAATTACAGTGTTTGCAGCCCCATTGGTACCATGTAAAGGGATGCTATCTCTGATTCCAGTGACTTCTGCATGATGAACATAAAAGAATTCTGATGACAAAAGGAGAAAACCTTAACATGGAATCGATAGTGAACTCAAATTATAGGAATCATTGACATTAAGACAATAAATATGGAAAAAAAATGATCTTCCGTACTGACTTGGTTCATCTGCAATTTTCCCTTTCTTCTCTATTTCTGGGCAACAAAAGTCTGTTGATATCTTCAATGTTGACTTCGGTGATTCAGAACATTTGATCTTGGGAGGATGAGATATCTTTTTAGCCTTCACACTTCCTTTAATTGTCATTTCAGAAGAGCATTTATATTGTGCTGCTTCATCAGAATGATAATTTCCCCATTTGATTACATTTCCTCCTTTGGAAGCAATGTCTGTTTCAAATTCATCTACACTTTCATCATTGTTTCCTGCACTTGACACACTTGAGCTTCCATAGTTGTTTCTTGGTACAAATGCATTTCCATATTGACTTTGATAGTTATCATCCTCATGGATTGTGCTTCTTGACGCATCTTGTCCGTAAGTATAAACTCCAAAACCACCGGCATTGACCTTCTTTGAAGTTTCTTCCTCCAACACAGAATAGTCATTATTTCTTGACTGCAGCAACAATTTAGTATCATTATCAGAGATTTAATATTGATTAGTTTATAAAATGTGTGCCAGTTGGATATCAAAGTAAAACAAGCAAACCTTCTGTCTCATAAACACCTCCTTTGATACCACACTCAAAGAGGGAGAACTGGTAGCCTTATATTCAGAAGATTCAATAGAAGATTCGCATATAGGCCCATTGTCTCTTTTTCGTGTTTCTCGGTTGGATTTATAGGAAGTTCTTCTCTCAAAAGTGGAGACTTGAGAATTATTTAATAGGTAAAAATCAGCTGTAGCAGAAGCACCAGTACCAGTTAAAGGGTGAATCAAATTATCCAAAGGTACACTCTCCCTTAATGTCTGCTTCAAATTGTGACCAAAGAACTGGGTGTTCAAATTTTCATAAAAGCCACTCCCATGACTGAATTCGTCAACTGAAATAGCCAGAGGAAACGAGCTTGATTTATGAGTTTCCAATTGCTGGCATTCTTGCTCGTGAATTTGCCTCCAATTTATTATTTGACAATTCCCAGAGCTGCAAACCACTTAAAGCTCAAATGTTGAGAAATAATCTAAGGTCAAAAAGAACATTTTCCTCAACAATATAGAAGAAGAAAATCATTAAAAGAACAGACAAGAGAGGAGTTAAATTTAGGTTATATTACAATATAACCTTCCTGGTGTCAACGGATTTGATTTGGCAGAATATTTAGAATTGATTGACAGGATATTATCTATTAACTGTTACAGATTGTATTGGCCTTTTAAAACCACCAGCTGTTACAGATTGTATTGTACAGTTATGATTAGGTTATTATTAGCCCAGCTGTAGGAAGTTAGCATTTACAGCTGTTACAGATTGTATTGTACAGTTATGATTAGGTTATTATTAGATAGCCCAGCTGTAGGATGTTAGCATTTATAGCATATCAACTGTTACATTATTGTACAGATTGTATTATCACTATTTAAATGAGAATTCTCCAGCAGGAGAAGGCAGAGAGTTTTCACCCTACATTTTTCTAAGATTCACATGGTATCAGTCTAGGTTGCGATCCTATCCTAGTTCTGCCAAAATAAAATAAAATCTGAGCCTCTTGTTCTTTTTTCTCAAGTCTGTCCTAGTCTTGTTCTTTGTCCCTTCTGCGTTTTCTTCCTTGTGATTTATTCTCAGCCTCATGTCTACTGAAAAGTATGATGTCTTGTTCGTTCGTCTTAATGGCAAGAACTATCCAGCCTGGGCATTCCAGTTCCAAATCTTTGTCAAAGGTAAGGACCTTTGGGGTCATGTTGACGATACCAGTTCTGCTCCTGACAAAGACAAGCAGAAGGATGACTATGCCAAGTGGGAAGTCAAAGATGCTCAAGTCATGGCATGGATCATAGGGTCTGTTGATCCCAATATTGTTCTCAACCTCAGACCATTCAACACTGCAGCCAAGATGTGGGCCTATCTGAAGAAAATATATAGCCAAAATAACACTGCTCGCAGGTTCCAGCTTGAACATGAAATTGCCATGTTTCAACAAGATAGTCTATCAATTTCTGAATTTTATTCTTCTTTCATGACTCTTTGGGCTGAATACACTAACATTGTCTATGAAGATTTGTCAGCTGCAGATCAAATTGCAGTGCAGAAAGTTCATGAAACTACTCAAAGAGATCAATTTCTTATGAAATTGAGATCTGATTTTGAGGGTATTCGATCCAATCTCATGAATAGGGCTACTGTCCCCACCTTGGATGCATGCCTTAATGAGCTTCTTCGTGAAGAACAGCGTCTCCTAACTCAAACAAACATGGAACAACAGAAATCTGCCTCTCTTCCAATTGCATATGCTGTCCAAATTGCATATGCTGTCCAAGGCAAGCCTAGAGGACGAGACTTGAGTGCTGTCCAATGTTTCAGCTGCAAAGGATTTGGACATTTTGCTTCACAGTGTCCTAAAAAGTTCTGCAATTACTGCAAAAAAAGATGGTCACATCATTAAAGACTGTCCTATACGACCACCAAAGAGAACTGCAACAGCATTTACTACCTCTGTTGGTTCTTCTACTGCTCCTGGTTCTGTAGTTCAGAATGCTCCTGGTTCTGTAGTTCAGAATGCTCCTGCTCCTGTACAAACCTTGACCCCTGAAATGGTCCAACAAATGATAATTTCAGCTTTTTCTGCTTTAGGACTTTCAGGTAAACCTTCTAATCCATGTTCTCCTTGGTACTTTGACTCCGGGGCATCCAATCATATGACCAACACTACTGATACTCTTACAAATGTCACAAAATACTCTGGTAATCTCCAAATTCATACTGCTGATGGAAATAATTTACCAATCACAGCAATTGGTGATATTTCCTCATCTTTACCCAATGTTTTTGTTTCCCCTGCTCTCACTAGTAACCTTATTTCTGTTGGTCAATTAGTTGATAATGATTGTCGGGTTGAATTCTCAAAATCTGGTTGTCTTGTGCAGGATCAACACTCAGGGAAGATGATCGCGAAGGGGCCTAAAGTTGGACGTCTTTTTCCTTTATCTCCATGTTCTTTTCTGCCTTTTGTTTCTTGTAATGCTGCTACAGTTAATTTCCAAATATGGCATAAGCGTCTTGGTCACCCAAACTCATATGTACTTCATGACTTGATGAAATCTATAAAATTTCACCATCTCTTAGTGCTGTTCAATTTGATTGTAACTCATGTAAACTTGGTAAAAGTAAAATTCTACCATTTCCGATTCATCAATCAAATGAAAACCAGCCTTTTGCTATGATTCATAGTGATTTATGGGGGATAGCACCATATCTCATGCTCATTACAAATATTTTATCACTTTCATTGACGACTATAGTCGTTTCACATGGGTCTATTTTTTACGATCTAAAGATGAAGCATTCTCTCCTTCAAATTTTTTCATGCCTATGTTCAGACCCAATTTTCCTCCAAAATTAAAATTCTGCGTTCTGATAATGGAGGGAATACACATCTAATTTATTTCAAAAGTTCTTGCAGGAAAATGGTATTTTATCTCAAAGGTCATGTCCTTCCACACCCCAACAAAATGGGGTAAAAGAAAAAATCGCCATCTTCTTGATGTTGTCCGAACCCTTATGTTGGAATCTTTTGTGCCATCTCGGTTTTGGTGTGAAGCTCTCTCTACTGTTGTCCACCTTATTAATCGACTGCCTTCTCCATCATTAAACAATGATTCTCCTTTCTCCCGGTTATTTGGTCACAAACCAATTTATTCAAATCTTCGCACTTTTGGTTGTGTGTGTTATGTCCATCTTCCCCCACATGAACGCACCAAGCTCACAGCTAATCTGTTAAATGTGCTTTTCTTGGTTATTCACCCACCAAAAAGGTTTTCTCTGCTATGATCCTAATCTACATAGGCTTCGGGTTTCTAGAAATGTCATATTTCAAGAAGATACATATTTTTTTGCAACTAACCAAGACACTCTCTCTTCTACAATTTCTGTTTTGCCATTGTTTCCTAACACTTCTGCAGGAAAACCAAGCACCAAAACCTTTCTTGGTATACCAAAGACGTCCGACTATTCCACTACCTCCAAGGCCTCCTTCTGATCAATCCCTGGCTGTTCTAGTGCTTCATCCAGAACCACCTTCCTTACGTCGCAGTACTCGCGTTCATAAACCTCCTAGGAAAAGTATGGTTTTTCTTCCCCTTCATCTTTGAAAGCAACTTTAGCATCTGTCCCTATTCCTTCTTCCTATAACCAGGCCATGGAGCATAAATGTTGGCAGGAAGCTATTCAAGCAGAACTTTTAGCACTAGAAGAAAATCAAACATGGGATGTTGTTCCCTGCCCTCCATCTATTAAACCTCTTGGCAGCAAATTTGTCTTCACCATAAAGCTTCGATCGGACGGATCCATAGATCGATACAAGGCTAGATTGGTTGTTCTTGGAAATAGGCAAGAATTTGGTCTTGACTATGAGGAGACTTTTGCACCTGTGGCCAAAATACTAATTCTTGCCATTGCTGCCTCTGAATCTTGGCAAATAAACCAGATGGATGTCAAGAACGCATTCCTCCATGGTGACCTCAAGGAGGAAGTTTACATCAAACTTCCTACCGGTATGCCTTCATCTTTACCTAATTCTGTTTGCAAACTGAAGCGTTCTTTATATGGCTTGAAACAGGCACCCAGAGTATGGTTTGAAAAGTTTCGAACCACACTACTTGGTTTTTCCTTCATACAAAGCAGGTATGATCCGTCACTTTTTATACAAAAGACCTCAAAAGGAATTGTGATACTCCTTGTTTATGTGGACGATATTGTGGTCACCGTCAGATCAAGAGGCTATCTCTACAATCAAGAAACTGTTGCTTTCAACTTTCCACATGAAAGATCTTGGCAGGCTTACTTACTTCTTGGGATTAGAAGTACATTTTCAGCAAAAAGGCATCTATGTCAATCAACACAAATATATTCAAGATCTAATCCAGTTAGCTGGTCTCACCAATGCATCTCCTGTGGACACTCCCATGGAAATTAATGTCAAATTAAGACGAGATGAAGGTGAACTTCTACAAGACCCTACTTTCTACCGGAAGTTGGTTGGAAGTCTTATCTACCTAACCATCACCAGACCTGACATCTCATTCGGCTGTCCACATAGTCAGAAATTCATGCAATCTCCTCGGCACTTGCATCTTTCAAAGACAATGATCCCATCGTATTATTAGATACCTACAATGGGCACTACCACCGTGGTCTTTTCTTCCCTACCAAAGGTGCATCACCACAACTTCAAGCCTACGGTGCCGATTTGGTCGGTGCCCAGAGACACAAGAAAATCCACTACTGGTTGGTGCATGTTTTTAGGTGATACTCCGATCTCCTGGAAGTGCAAGAAACAAGACTCGGTCTCTAAATCTTCCACTGAAGCAGAATATCGCGCCATGTCTGCAGCATGTTCTGAGATTATTTGGTTACGTGGTCTTCTGTCAGAGCTTGGTTTCTTACAAACAAAACCAACTCCACTCCATGCTGACAACACAAGTGCTATACAAATTGCAGCAAATCCGGTATACCATGAAAGAACAAAGCACATAGAGGTTGATTGTCACTCAATCCGGGAAGCCTATGACCGTCGAATTATCACTTTGCCTCATGTCTCTACCTCTGTTCAACTTGCTGATATCCTCACAAAATCTCTGACACGTCAGCGTCATAATTTCTTAATTAGCAAATTGCTGCTTGTTGACTTACCAGCATCAATTTGAGGGGGGATGTCAACGGATTTGATTTGGCAGAATATTTAGAATTGATTGACAGGATATTATCTATTAACTGTTACAGATTGTATTGGCCTTTTAAAACCACCAGCTGTTACAGATTGTATTGTACAGTTATGATTAGGTTATTATTAGCCCAACTGTAGGAAGTTAGCATTTACAGCTGTTACAGATTGTATTGTACAGTTATGATTAGGTTATTATTAGATAGCCCAGCTGTAGGATGTTAGCATTTATAGCATATCAACTGTTACATTATTGTACAGATTGTATTATCACTATTTAAATGAGAATTCTCCAGCAGGAGAAGGTAGAGAGTTTTCACCCTACATTTTTCTAAGATTCACACCTGGCTGCCGCCCCCCTCCCCCTCTTCCAAAAAGACATGCAGCACAAATACAGGAACAACAAGATTCTCTAGTTTCATTTCATTTATACCCTTGAAAACTATAATAAAGCAAAACATGATGGAGAAATAAAATGTAAATGATGCAGAATAGATCAGGAAACAAAGGTACTAAATAGCAAATTGCTAAGAAGACAACCTATCTAAAACATACTTGAGCACATTTCCCTAGCCAAGTACTAATTTTCATAGCCATTGGTTTATTCACAGGCATTAGCAAAACTGAGTGGACATTACCTATCTGAGAACTAACTAAGCACAATTCCTAGGGTTGCGTACTTTTCACTTGGCAGAGTATAAACTTCACATCTAGTTTCCAGACATTTATCCTTAGGCAGATATTTTCATAAGTATTCAAAGCAAGCTTCCATATACATGGTACTTAAAAAAATGAAAGGGGAAAAAGAAAAACGGATTCACAGCTAAAATTAGTTAAAAGAATTACCAATATCTAACAGACTTGCATCTGGAGCAGCGAGTTCTTGCTGGAGCAGAGCACCTAGCACACTTAGGAAGTTCACTCTTTGAAGAAGACACCGCAGGAATCACATCAGCAACGGCCATTTCTTCTTCTCTCAGAGCTTCTTCAGCAGCCAATTGTGCAAGCAAAGTTATCCAATCTCTCCTCTTAGTAGTCTCACTCCATTTTCCAAGCAAGATGTAAGCAACCAAAGGAAGTACAACCACGACCAGAAACAGGACAGGTATATCAGATTCACGCAGTTCGAGCATATCCCCACCAGCATACTCATGTTCAGTTTCCTCCCAAACACTAATCAGAATATAACCACCTAAAATTCCAAGTAAACAGAATCTGGGCAACCAGTAACTTCAAGTGCAGCATTAGCCACAGCCCACCATTCAAACCTGTCAAGTTTCTGCTACTTAAATTTCATGGACTAAGGTTTCCCCATAATAAATCAAGTATTTAATCTATAAATTTTCTCTACTTCCATAAGACATGTACTTATAAAATGAACTAGATTCATAATTTAATTCATAATTTTCATAGAAGCACTTTGTCTTAGACATTAAGTCTACAGTATTTCCTGTCCCTTTAGAATGGAACAAAGGAATACAGGCCTCAAGCTTGCATTTTCTTTTTCCAGATAAACTTAAGAAAGTAAAATTTTAGATTAATTATATTAAGTTTAAGACAATAAACAGTGGAAACTGTTAAGCTACACTTCTTCTTTAAGTAACCTAATCACCTACCTTGTATAACCTGATAGAATCCTGGTTTACTCATTCTTTCACAGCACAGAAATAACTAATTCATCAAAGGGTTTCCAAAACAAAAAAACAGATGCTTGTTCGATTTACAATGCAGTGCCAGTATAATTTGCTTGAATTTTAAATTTACTGGGAGAGGAGAAAATTTTTTCCAATTTCAAGAACAAATAGGGGACAACTGTTTTCACTTTTGACAAGAAATTTGACTGCAAAGATATATAGTTGACATGTTTATCAACCAGTTCAACAAAACAAGGAAATCAAATGCTCTTATTAAAAATACCATTTCACCAAACCACACAAGATGTCAACAGTGAAAGAGCAATGATTGCACAAAACAAAGCAATGGTCATATAATAAAAACAACTCTTATATTTTTATATCAAACAGTACATACACTCATTTTCACACTTCATCTAGCACCATTCATTATACATATTTTTCCTTATCACTTTCTCTCACTTCATCACATTCCTTAAAAAAAGGTGTGGATAGTAATACACTTGTAAAAAGTAGTGTAAGACTATCATTTTTCTGATTAAAAACCTCTTCCATTTGTGTGCCCACAGCTCCAATTTTATATTCAACAAACACCCATTTAAGGAAAACAACCATTTTCCACAGTTCTGCAGAGAGAATGTGACAAAGCACCGCACCAAAAAAGATGCTTTCACCAAAAGAAAACAAGTGAACCACTATAAATTTATTTTATTTTTTCAAATAGACAAATTTCAGCACCACATAAACTCAATGGTTCCACACAAGAAGGAAAAAAAAAAACCGACTCTCTTAAGTTTTCCAGAGAAATGATGCAAAACCCAGAAAAGAAAAAGCATTTCCCAATCCGAGATTCAAGTACAAGAAAGTACAGCACAAAGCAATGCCATGCAAGTTGAGAACTTTGAGCATACCTTCAACACAAAGAAGAAATCTGAGCAAAACCCACCAACACTTCACCTCTCTACTCTCTTCCTTCATCAAGAGATTCCTTGATTCCCCACTTCAACACAACTTCCTCTTCACTTCGGAACTTGGCACCCCTTCTACGCTTTTCTTTAACGTTTGGGGGTTTTCTAAGGTGTGGAAGCTCTAATACAAGCTCAATCAGGGTTTTACACGTGGCAGAATGAGAGCCGATGATGGGGATCGAGTGTTTGGGCCGTTGGATATGGGACCCAAATGGGGTGTGTTTCTTGTGAGATGGGACCCGTATGGATGATGTTCCCAATTGTTTCTCTAGATGCCACGTGTACGGGTGAATGCATTAATAAGAGCATAATTGTTGGTCAGAGATGGGAATTTTGAATGTTCATGAAGATATTATTATAATTTTCAACTTTTTGATCTGAGACATGTGATATGAGAGAGACGAGACAGTCCTTTCCTTTGCTCCGAATATTACAATGTCAGGGGTAAGTAAGAAAGTTGGAAATCGAGGGGGAGAAAAAACATATTCAGAAGTCAGAACATTACAATAATTTTTACATCATTATTAAAATTTATACTATCCTTGTGTCATGTGGATGTAATTACAGACAGTAGTTGAAGTGTTTAAAAAATTTAGACAAAAAAAGCAATCAGATTTAAATAGTAATAACAAGTTTTGTATACAGATAATTACTATTTTAGTTAAGGTGTAAGTTGATTGAATTGATAAAAAAATTTGTGTGTAAATGTAAAAATTTCATACCAAATCTCGTCTTTACTCTCTTTTCAGGTATAATGTGGGGTACATTGGTGTGTAATTTTTAGTGTATTATATTACCCATTTCCGATTGAAATTTACTTCTCGAAAAAAAAAATTAGTTCATTATACTCCTTTCTTTTCTAATAAAAGCATGTAGTAGTCTATTTTTTATGTAATTGAATAATTTATTTTCAAACTATGACGTGTTTTTGAACTTTTTAATTATTTTTATATTTTTTAAACGTGGGACTAATTGCCCGTTTAAGATTCATTGTGACTAAACAATTCATGTTTTTTATGTGTAAATTATATATTATGTAATATCTTTCTTAACTTATTAGTTTTAATTATTGTTATAGAAATTCAATAATATTTGTAAGAGTTATATATTAATTCTAATAATCTTTTGAGTTAATTTGGATATAATGTTATAATTCAGAATGTGAAAAATAATTTATATTAACTCAAATTTAACATAAATTGTTTAAATGATATAAATAAATATGAAAACTTTAATTCTAAGTCACAAATACTTAGAATGAGATGTGGTTAATTTTGGAGAATTAATTAGATTAGTTTGACATTTTTAATAAAATAGGATGAGTATTTAAAAGGTTACATTAAATAGAAAAATAGCTTGAAAAATCATGAAATTTTGTGGATATGTCAAATAAAGGATGAAGGTTATTCTGAAAATGGTTCTAGGTTAAGGCAAATATCTGTAATCGTATAAGTTTAATTCCTTAAATTTATCTTAACTTAAAGAAAAGTAATAGAACTTAATGACTGTTAATAGTGTATATAAGTGGTTATTAAATAATTAGTACATAAATTAAATGAAGTTCTAAAGTTTTCTATTACACTTAAGAAAGTTAGAAAATTCATCAATAGAAGATCAAAGTATCCTTAAGAAATATATTTGTCGCGACCGGAATCGCGGTGGAATAGCAACTCGCTAGCATTTAAAAGAAATGAAAATGGAGTGGCCACCAATTTTATTTGAATTTGAAAAAAATTAGAAAACCAATATTAGAAAATAGTCTTTGAAAATCAGATTGGATTTGAGAGTCGGTTGTGCATAGGGAAAAGTGAAAACTTAATCCCTCAGCACCCCTAACACATCCGCCCTGAGACTTGAAGTCAGTTGTGTAAAACTTGATAATCCCAAATATATTTATTTTATTCCTCTTAAAAAAAGATTTCGTAACTATTTTTTATTTTTATTTTTTATTTTTTATTTTTCTTAAAGCAAAGAAAGAAAAGAATCAACTAAATTGCAAAAATTTAATTTTTAGCTCGATAAAATAGAGATTCTGCTCCTACGTATCCTCAGATGTAATGAGGAATTCAAAGTCACGTCATTCTTTAAAAAAATGATTGTGAGTTGGTTATTTTTAATTTTGAAAAGATTTTTTATTTTGAAAATTCATTTGATTTTTTTTTAAAGAGAAAAAAAAATCATCAAGTTATCACAACTTAAATGATTTTAAAAGCTGCAAGATTAATAAGCTACTACAGCTCAGCTAATCCCGTTTTATTCTTTCTCAACAATGCTTAATTATTTTATTGTATTTATTTTAAAAAAAATGAATCATCTAGTTGTCACAACTTAGATAATTTTAAAAGTTATAGGATTAACAAGTTGTCATCAGTTCAACTAATCTCATTTTATTCTTCTCAATAAAATTTAATTATTTTATTTTATTTTATTTTTTTAAAAAAAAAAAAGAAGATTGTAAAAAATCGATACCTAAACGAAAATAATATTAACAACATGATTAAAAAACATACTAACAAAAAAAATAAACATAAACATTCAATAAGGTAAACAAAACCTCAATTAAAGCCTAAGATGATTTTTTTTGTTTTTTTATATATTTATAAAAAAGGTTCGAATCATCAAGCTGTCACAACTTAAATAATTTTAAAAGTTACAAGATTAACAAGTTGTCACAGTTCAGCTAATCTCATTTATTCTTGAATTAATTTTAAAATAAAGAGTTTACAAAAATAAATAAATAAATCAAACTAACAAATGAATTAGGTAAAATAAATAACACATGTATATAATAAAAATAAAAAAATAATAATACAAAAAATAAAAATGAACAAGCTTACCTCCAAGACATATAAAAATGTTATGCTCAAAGAAGTTGGTGCATAGGGCCCCACGTGTTCTCTTCAAATCAAACCTTGAAAAACAACTCACTTGCAAGAAAAAAAAATTACTAAAGTTCTTGAGCTCGTATACTTAGTATTAAACTCAAGTGTGTAATTTTTTGTTGGTTGCCAAAACAATTGAGAATCACCCCTTTATATAGGAGGATGGGAAGGAGAAGGAGTATGACTTCTCTAATGTGGGATTTAGTGATCTAGACACCTTAGTTTTTTAAATTTATTTTTTTCTTTTTTTGAATTTCTTTGATGATCCGGACAAAATCAAGTGCTTACGGTTGTCCCTCTTTACTTGTTGCTTACAAGAGAATACGTATAACCATAGTTTTCGAATTATCGTTGTAAGAAATGAGTAAAAACATGAACTCAGATTTTACCCGTGAATGAATAAGACAATATAAATTCACAAAGCAAAGATGCTACTTGCAAACCAGCGAGCTCAAATGCGAATTTACGAGCTGTCGTAGCATCGTTAATCCTACCAGGGTGAAGCTCAGCATAAAGGCAAAGACGTCACAGCATTGTCAATAAGCTGTCGCAGCTCAATTGACGTTTATTGACTAAAAAAAAATTTTTTTTTGGAAATGACGTTGGGTGCCCCGGAATTGTAAAATGCAACAATGAGATTAACCCGAAATTTAAAAGACATTGGGCATCTAGTGTCCCGAAATTTAAAAATAATAGGCTTGGCCTAGAATTTAAAAGTATTAGGTATCTAATATCTTAAAATTTAAAAGTCAATGGGCTTAGCCCGGAATTTAAAAGATATTGGGTATCTGGTGTCTCGAAATTTAAAAGATAGTGGGCTTGGGCCGAAATTTAAAAAGTATTGGGTATCTGGTGTCCCGAAATTTAAAAGGCACTGGGCTTGGCCCGGAATTTAAAAGACAATGGGCTTGACCCATAATTTAAAAGACATTGAGTATCTAGTGTCTCGAAATTTAAAAACAATGGGCTTGGCCCAGAATTTAAAAAGTATTGGGTATCTAGTGTCCCGAAATTTAAAAACAATGGGCTTAGCCCAGAATTTAAAAAGTATTGGGTATCTAGTATCCCGAAATTTAAAAACAATGGGCTTGGCCTAGAATTTTAAAAGCATTGGGTATCTGGTGTCCCGAAATTTAAAAAAACAATGGGCTTGACCCGGAATTTAAAAGACATTGGGTATCTGATGTCTCGAAATTTAAAAACAATAGGTTTGGCCCAGAATTTAAAAAGCATTGGGTATCTGGTATTCTGAAATTTAAAAGACAGTGGGCTTGGCCCGAAATTTAAAAGACATTGGGTATCTGGTGTCCCAAAATTTTAAAAAACAATGGGCTTAGCCCGGAATTTAAAAGACATTGGGTATCTAGTGTCTCGAAATTTAAAAGACAATGAGCTTGACCTAGAATTTAAAAGACAGTGGGCTTGACCCGAAATTTAAAAGGTAGTAGGCTTGACCCGGAATTTAAAAGACAATGGGCTTAGCCCAAAAGATTTTTTCTTCTTCTTTTTCTTCTTCTTCTTCTTCTTCTTTTTTCTTCTTCTTCGTTTTTCTTCTTAGGAAAGATCATTAGGTCATGGACCTAAATTTTGTAAAAACATGGTCATCAAGTCAAGGACTTGAGATTATTATTTTTTTTATTTTTTTTAAAAGAAATATCATTAAGTCATTGGCCTAAATTTATTGTGAAAACCACCAAGCCAAGGATTTGGATTTTTTTTTTTGACACTTCTTCAAGTCATGGACCTAGATTCTTTTTTAAGCTTTTGTCTGTTCTTCTATAGTGAAGCTTGGCGTGAAAGCCAAAGACGTTACTTTCAAAGCTGTTGCAGCTTATTATCTTTCGATCACGAAAAGATATTGCACTGTTCATTCCTGCAAATCAAAATCTAAAGATCATGTCAATAGACTGGAAACATCATGTCAAAATCTTTCACTTGCATTCTCGATGCTAATTGCTTCCTCGAAAAATTTTGATCCATCAAACCCGAATGCAGACTCTCGCAAACTAGGGCTTATCAACTTGTTTCAAATACCTTAGGATATTCAAACATTGAGTATCTTTCCTTTCAATTTTGATCATCAGGTACACAATCTCTCTCTTCTTCCTAGCTTTCTTCAAAATCTTCACTTTCATCTTCTTTTTTTCGGGTACCTCTTATTTACAGGTTATCCCTTGTGATAACATTTTCCCTTCAATTGGAACTTACAAGTTCTTTTCAGTCTGAATTGTTCATCAGGGAGTTACCATTAGATGGTCAAATCATAGTGTTGTACTCATGTTCACCTTACCTGAAGCATTAACAGACAGACATGAATTCAAAAGTATAACAACAAAGAAGTGAACAACTTCTAGATTGGACTTGGAAGTTTCATTACACAAACAATGGTATGAGATTCAAAGAGGTGTTGACCCAATATGGATTGGTTTGACCTTTATGAAAATGATCTTTAGTTGCCCACTAGACATTATGGCTAATGATTTCCTTCTACTGAACATCTACACCAAGCCAAGTTGAACCAAAGAGAATTTTGGCCCAATCTAGGAATGAATTGAATAGGACAAAAGCTCGCCCTAATAACCAAAAGATTTGCCCGAGTGTAGGTCAAAATGAACTAGGGTAAAGAGAAATTGCTCCAATTTAGAGTTGAATCGAGCATGGTAGAAACTTGTTCTAGTGTAAGACCAAATTGAACTAAAGAAAAATTTGTCCCAGTCTAGGACTGAATTGAATAGGGCAAAAATTCGTCCTAATGACTAAAAGATTTGCCCCAGTGTAAGTCTAACAGAGCTAAAAAAAATTTACCCCAATGTAGGATCAAATTGAACTAAAAGTTTTACCCCAGTATAGGCCAAATCGAGTAAGAGAAAAAAAATTGCCCCAATGTAGAGCCAAATCGAGATAGAGAAAAAAATTGCCCTAGTGTAGGGGCAGCTCAAACAGGATAGGCACTTGCCCCAGTGTAAGTCTCTCTTTTTTTCTTTTTTTTTTAATTCCTTTTTTTCTTTTTTTAAAAAAAAAGAGCAATGAGCTAGATACTTGGATAATCATAACTTTTTGCCTCAAAATTAAAACTTATGAAAATAAAAAAAATTATTCATTGATTAGAATAGACTTCTTAAGGATTGTAACGTGGCCAAGGTTAGTGGTTATGAAATGAAAAATATCAGGCTCAAACAAGTTTTTAAGTGTTGAATGGGACTAAGGATCCTTATTCAAAATTGAACTTTGTCAACTACTTTTGCACTTATCGCTCCCATGCTTCATACAAGGTTTCTCCTTCAAACTGCCTGAAGGACAAGATGTCATTCTTGTACTTCATTGCCTTCATGGGAGGAAAAAATCGATCCAAGAATTTCTGAGCCAGCTCTTCCCAAGTAGTGATAGAATGTTCCAGTAAGGAATAAAACCATGCCTTGGCCCTATCCCTCAAGGAAAAAGAGAAAAGCCTTAAGCGAGATGCATCATCAGTCATCCTGTGATGCTTGAAAGTATCACATATCTCTAGGAAGTTGGCTAGATGAGCATTAGGATCTTCATGGGGTGAATCTCCAAATTGCACATTATTCTAAACCATCTGGATAACAGCAGGTTTGATTTCAAAAGTCTGTACTTGGACAGCTGGTCGTCTAATGCTAGATTGGATTTCTCTAGCATTTGGGGTGGCATATTCCCTCAAAGGTCTTTTAGCATTTGCTTCCTCCGCCATCTCAGATTTGTTAACTAAAGTTGGTGCTTGTGCTTGTACTTGTTGTTCTCTTAGCAATCTACGAAATGTCCTCTCGATCTCAGGATCGTAAGGAAATCAAGATATACCTTGAGTTCTTTGCATACAAGAGCCAAGTACCTGAAAATAAAAAAATGCAAAACAAAACAAACGAAACTTGAAATAAGAATTGTGAATAGATGTAAGAAATAATACAAAATCTAAACTCAATCCCCGGCAATGGCGCCAAAAACTTGTTGCCCATTTGCCAGACTACGCAAGTGCATGTATCGACAAGTAATAAGAGTGAATATTCTAGTATCATTCCCACGAGGACTGAGTTAAAAATCTATGTCAAGTATTAACCAATTACAACTTGTTCTCTATTCCAGGCAATCGAGTTAAATTGAGTGATTAAAAAGTAAAACGAATTAAAATAACAATTCTAAAATAGAATAGAAATAAGCAGAGAAGGAACAATGGTTTGGGAATCTAGAGTCTAACTTCACTTATTATTTCATTTGATTTCATGTAATCATTTCATTACTCTTGATTAACAAATTGATTATGTTAGCCAATGTGTTCAAGCATTTACAAACCTCTTTCGATGGCCTTGTAAACTTATGGGCTTTAGTCAAAACACTATATTTCTATGTGAATTGACAAAATCCCATGCATTGAGAACAAATATCAAACACCTGCTATGCATGACTAATAGGTATACTTCTATCCCATTGGCTAATCAATTCATCCATACAATTGAATATAATTGAACATGCAATTCCAAATCTCATGGTCCAACATCCAAATCACTATGTCTAGTTCAATAGGTTCACCAAAACATCACTATGTCTAGTTCAATTATGAGCATTAAGCATAAAATTAGGAATTCATAACCAAAATCGTCTCAAGAGCAGAAAATGATTACAATCAATTCAACTTATATAATAAAATCCATTAGAACCCTAGAAAAGAAAATTAGAACATCATGGTTTCAATGTAAACAAAGTCAAGAGAAAGCAACATAGTCATGATAAAAGAAAAATAAAGAGAAGATATAGAAGAAACTGGATTCCACGATGAAAGAGAGGTAATGTGTCCAGTCCCTCTAGCTTTTCACCTCCCCGAGAGCTCTCCTCCAGGACGTTCCCTCTTTTTTTTCTCCCACCAGAATGTTAAGGGTAAAAGATTAAAAAAAATCCTTTTCTGTGCCACCCTCCCTCAAATTTAGGTCCTCCTCCTCAGTTTCCAAAAGATCCCTCATGCCAAAAATGCCCCTCCTATTTCATTGGCTACGTAACTTTGTTTTCTTTCCAGGAGTGTTGCGGCACTTTCCTAAATTTGTGCCCTGACACTTCACTAAATTCGTGCCACGGCACTTATGTAAACACGAGGGTTTCTAATTTTCAGAAATGCCCCTACTGCTTTGATCTCCACTTTGCTTCATTGTTAGCTCATACTTTCATCCATCTTGCGCCCTTTAAGCTCTCTTACCACTTCTAAAGCTCCTAAAATTAACAAAAACCAAATTAGTCAATCATTTACAGGAAAAGTGAGTGTGTGTATTTCAATTTATGCAGATGTATGAACCAACATTCTTATACACTTTTTTTTTTATCAAGGATTGAATGAAAATATGATAAAACTCAAGGAACTAGCCTATAAATGCATCAGAAAATGCTTGCATAATAACTCTATTTCACAGGGTTATCACCCTTATCACACAATTAACTAATGCTAAGCAAGTTATGTTTGAGTCCTTCAACAAGCAAAACATTATCAATGGATGAGGAAGGAATCTTACTAACTTTACTAACTCCAAGGATCTTTCATTTGTTGTTGTCACTATGTGTCATGTGACCACTCTTCTTGGGGTCAAGAAAGGAAAACTTGGAGTCAACACCGGTCATGTGCTTGGAGCAACCACTATCAAGATACCAACTTAAGCTTTTGGTCTTCAAACACACCTACAACACACATTCAAGTTTTAACATTTAGTCCCCAAATTGACTTGGGTCCTTGTGTGTTAGAGTTAGCTAAGGTACCTTTAGGAACCCAAACCATTTTAGTTCCAACTTTGGTTTTTTTGTTCTTTCTAGCATTACATGCAGATGTACTATGCCCTTTCCTACCGTAATAAAAACATTTGATAAAGGGGCTAGTTGATGTACTTGAGGAGACAAAGAAATTCTTCTAAGATTTTTGTTGGTTATTGGAATTGTACCCCAAATTGACTTTTTGAAAAACACATCTTTGTTTTCCTAGTAACATATTCAAATTGTCCCTTCCTAATGTAAATTTCGCAAATGTATTTTTCAAATCCTCAATTTCATTTTCAAATGCCTTGTATGATGAGTAAGATGAGGGTGTGAGTGCATTATCATGTGAAAAACAAATTATACATGATGAATTAGCATCAATAATTCCAAGAGTCTCATTTTTAACTTTGAGTTCTTCAATCTTCTTGGTTAAAATAAAAACTTTGTTTGACAATAAGGAGATTGTTTTGTTAGAAGTTAAAACCATTTTAGTGAGTCTCATGGATTCATCATGTAATTCTTGGAATGCATCTTGCAATTCACTATATGAAGGAAAAGGTTCAAGATTAGATGAGGTTACCTCAGTTTCACTTTCTTCTTCTTCTTCTCCACTTGCCATGAGGCAAAGATGAGCTTCCTCACTTTCCGAATCATCGGTGGAATTCATATCATTGTCTTCCCAAGTAATGTATGCTTTCCTTCTTTTTCTTTCCTTGGAGGGTCTCTATTCATACTTCTATATTTTCTTTTAATAAGCCAGACACTCCATCTTCATGTGCCTTGGTTTTTCATACTCATAATAAGTTGGAGTGGATAAAGTTCCTTCTCTCTTTTGATATGTCTTCTTAGGAGGAAAAAGTGCTCTTCTTTGATTTCATTTGTTCTTGAAAAATCTTCCAAACCTCTTCACAAGCAAGTTGAAATTTTCTTCATTCATCTCAAGATTGTCAATGCCATCTCCATCATCTTCATCTTCATTTTCAATTGAGGAGGAAGTGGCTTTGAGAGCAATTCCTTTTTTCTTCTTATCTTGCTCCTCATTTTGACTTAATCTATTTAGCTCCAACTCATGCTCTTGAAGCTTTCCAAAGAGGGTGGATAAGGTCATTGCGGCTAGATTCCTTGATTCTGATATAGCCATCACTTTGGGTTGTCAAGTCATGCTCAAGCATTTCAAAACTTTGTTAATAAGATCTTTATTGGCAAAAGTTTTTTCTAATAAAGTAAGATGATTAACTAAATGAGTAAATCGTTTTTGCATTTCTTGAATGTTTTTCCCTTAGTTCATTCTAAATAATTCATATTCATGAGTGAATGTGTTAATTCTAGATCTTTTTACCTCACTTGTACCCTCATGGGTTACTTGTAATGTGTCCCACATTTCTTGGGCAGTCTTACAATTTGATACCCTAAAGAATTCATTATACCCCAAAGAAGTGGTGATGATGTTCTTGGCTCTCAAGTTATATTGGACATTTTTTCTTGTCTTCATTGGTCCATTCATTTCTTAGTGTATTAGTTCTTACACCATAAATCATATGTGTGGGGACAAAATAACCATTTTCAACAGCATCCTACACATCAATATTAATAGCTTCAATAAAAATTTGCATTCTCTCTTTTCAATAGGCATAACCATCCCCATTGAAAAAAGGAGGTCTGTTTATAGAAGAACCTTCGTTTGAAAAATCATTTGAAGCTATCTTTTCTCTTGAAGCTGCTAAGCTCTTTATACAAGAGTCTAGATCTGATACCACTTCTTACCAAGTGTCTCAAAACTCAAGAGGGGGTGAATTGAGTTTATAAAAACTTTTCGCAAATCTTTCATAAAACCTTTTATTACCAATTTTTCATTGAAGCTATTAATTGATAGAAATGAATGAATCAATGAATGAGATAGAAGGATATTGCACTCAAATGAACTAGTCAAGGGAGATAGTATTCAAGTAAATCAATAAAATAGTGCACAATATGAAGAGGTTAAGTTAGGAAAATAAACAACAAGCTTTATCCTGGTTCAGCCATCAATCCACTTGTGGCTTACGTCTAGTCCTCAAGCAACCACTCAAGATTTTCACTATATCTTCAAGCTTGAAATCAGGTGCTTGATAACCTTTACAAATTTGAAGCACTCAACACACCTTGGGATATCTCACCCTTGTGGTTGAGCCGCTATATTCAAGGGATACCTCACCCTAACTGTTTTGAGGGATACCTCTCCCTCTCTTGACATATTATACAAGATTTAGATGAAAGAAACTCTCTCTAGAGCAGATGATACAAATTGAAGAATTGTGGTATTAAGGATTCACACTTTTGAAGCTCAAAAACAAAGTATTGATTAGAAAGATGCTGAAACTCGTATTTAATGCTCAAGAATGATTTTCAGAATGTTTTTAAACTTTTAATCAATGTACAAACACTTTCATTTATAGCCTAAAGCATTTAAGAGCCGTTGGTGGTGGTTGGGAAGCATTAAATACTAAATAATTCCGTTGGAAATCAATTTCTAGTTTCCAAATAACCGGATATGACTTTGTCATAATCATTTATGGCTTAACCAGACCCTTTTTAAAACGTGCCAATAACCGGTTATAGAATAACCATAATCGGTTATGGTCTTTTGTAAACATAAACATAAGCCTCTGACTTTCCAGATAACCAATTATGCAAAGTCCATAATCGGTTATGGCCTTTTAAAAAACATGAAAGCATGTGCCTCTGACTTAAGTGAATAACTGGTTATAAAGACTTCATAATCGGTTATGGCACCCTGTGTTTGGAGAGGACGTGTTTGAAAAGCCATAACTTCTTTGATACATATTTGTTTAAAACAAAAGACCACTTATATAAAAGGTTGTTGAGTCTACTTTATAATGAAATAGGTTTAAGTTTAAGACTCAAGAAGGTTTCAAAGAAAAGGACAAATGAGTGACTTAGGGTTAGTTTCCCAAACCCTAAACTTGATAAATTTTCATCCAAACGAACTACCACCAAGATAGTTATATAGAAAACCATTTGTTTGGGCTTTTTGTCAGTTTAACAAACATATATGAAGATTCAAAACTTTGTTTGAGCTTCGTGTGTTTCCTATGTACCTTTACATGTAAGTCCTAAGACCTATGAGTTAATCTTGACAAAACATGGAACTTGATCTTCGCGTTATTAATCATTATTGTTTGTTAATCACCAAAACCAGATCCATTGCTATTCACATTAATAATATACTACAATATCTAGAATTAAGGTGTTACATTCTCCCCCTTTGTTGCTATCGTGACGTGAGATGAGAGAGTGGGTGAGAAAGTGAGAAAATGAGTACCAAGGAAGTCAAAGGAGTAGGTGAAAATGTGTGGCTCTAAGGACATAAGGATATTTCACTAAAGCTTACGTATCTATTAAGAACACTTAGATTTCTCCAAATCAAGTTTCCTAACTTACATAGGCATTAAAATAAATCCTAAGATTAATCTCAATCTTAATTCTACTATTTCCAAATTTGTTACTAGTTAATCCGATATTAAAACACACTCTAAGTGTACTTAAAAATACCAAATGAATTCAGTTAACTCTTAAATTTTAACCACAGCTCTTAACAAACATTTGTGGCTAGGAAATAAATTCTCCATATTTAATTCCTTTAGCTAAACCATTTACGTTAATATCTATGTCATTTTCAGTTACTTTTCACCTTCTGTGTTGTAACAAAGTGCCTAAACTAGCTTAAATCATCACAAAATTAAACAGACATGTTAAATGAGTATTATGTTATCTCTGTAACTATATACAAGTCTAACATGACATTGAGGATGTTACATTTCTCCCCTCCTTTTTAAGAATTTTGTCCCCAAAATTACTTACCTTATATAAACAACTATGGGTAATCTTGTCGCATATGTGACTTTAACTCCCATGTAGCCTCCTCGATGCTAGCATCATCCCAGAGCACCTTCACTAGAGAAATATGCTTACCTCTAAGCTCCCTGACCCCTCTATCCACGATCCTTACCGATTGCATAGCATAAGACAAATCATCCCTTAACTGTACAGATTCATTTCTTATGACGTGTGAAGGATCTGGATTGTACTTCCTAAGTTATGATACATGGAAGACATTATGAAGGTTTGACAAATTGGGAAAAAGGAAAATTTTGTAGTACATTGGTAAATCAAAATTGAAATACAAAAACAAAAGATAAACGAATAAATTGAACCTTGGACACAAGGAACAACAGTTTTGGCTAAACAAGTCCCTAGGGCTAATTTGGCTAATGCAAATGGTGGGCTTGGAAATGATGGACGATGTCATACTCACCTCAAAATAGACTAGGTTTTAAAAAGGAATGTAGCATAGTACATAACCTAGGTCATCTCCCAAGGACCAATTCAGATTTCTCAAGCATATTATTAGGAGTTATCAATAAGTAGGGGGTTTTTTCATCAAGTAACAAAATACAAATTCAAACAGAAATTCAAAGAAAATTCAATTATGGGAACATCAATCCAAGGCCTTCAATTCAAGTGGTAGAGTTAATCATAGTTCAAAGGGAATAGAATTCTATATGTATACACCTCTATTAATTCAAATTCAACTAGATAATCATCTAGAGTTTGATCAACTAAAACAGAATCGCAATCGCAATTCTTGATTAAAATTGATTTAGGCACAATTTCGAATTAACATAGATTACCAATTGATGATCTATTCTCCATTAGATTAAGATTAATCAATCCTAATTCTATCTTCAATTTCGAAAACATAATCTAGATTCAATCAAATCAAGATCTAGATCAACATAATCATGTTGTAAAGACCAATCACAATTGAAGAAGGAGAATAGGGGAGAATACAAACAGAATTCACAATTAAACAAAAGAACTCAAAACTCTAACCACAATCATTGAATTCTTTGGATTGATTAGATCTTTAGCCTTCCATGGCTATCACCATTGGAAAAACAAACTTCAAGAAAAGTGTAGAACCCTAAGAGGAGAGAGAAGAGAGAAAACGAAAAGAGAGAAGAGAACTTTTTCATCAATCTATAAAACTAAACAAAGTAATTCAAAAAGTGTTTTTCGCATTCTGCATTCACCTATTTGTAACTGATAATTCTTCTTTAATTCCTAATCTACCCCTAGCCCAAACTATAGCCCTCTGCATAAGCTTTTCATAGACATATAATTTTCCTTATTTGGGCTTAAATTGAGAGAGTTAGGCCCAAATTAGTGAGGGAAGGTCCAAGCTTTGTGACAGCAATAACGTCCTAACTTTGAGGCTCAATTTCGCCTTGAATCCAGCTGAAATAGAAAAATTGCATTAGACAAAAAATTGTATATCTCTGTCTCAGCTTTCAAGGGACATTAAGATCATCCAAATGTGATATTTGTAGCCCAAGATATGGCCTGTATGAGACAGAAAGGTCAAAATGAGCTAAATTCTGAAAATTAATGAAGTTTTTACAACTAAGCTCAATGAGGCCTAATCATCTAAAACTCACCCACAAAAATAATATTGGATACAATTAGCATTAATTAGGCTAAATATAAAGCAATAATGAATGCCTCAAAATTGATTGATCAGGAAGCTTGACGAGATTAATAGACTTCAGATAGCCAAAGATGTTAGCCAAAGGATTTTCTTGATAAGCTTTGTTGAACTAGCAAAGACAGTAATTGAAATGTTGATGCTATTTTTCGACAAAAACAAGATAAGTTCGCCTTATGCTTTCCCACACAAGGGTAGGATTTCAGGTACTTTTATAAAAAATTCAAACGCAACAATCTCCTTAGTGTGAAGGTTGTAACCTTTAATTGGATTGGGAGGATCCTGTGATAGAAAGAAGGGTAAAGTCAGAGAAAAAAATATCAGTAGATTGCGTCTGAGAAGATAAGTACGTAGGTATTCAATAGCAAATTGTGAAACTCCTCATACTCGATATCACACATAAGCTCATCCACCTTAGCCAAATGTGTGGGATTTCTCGAAGTTTCAGGGTGTTGAACTGAGGTAGGTTTACGCAAATTCGGGTTTAATAACCATGAAGTTCTCAACAAATATTTCGCAAAGTTCATCAGAATCACCAAAAGTGGAAGAAGTTGAAGAAGACAAGTATAGAACTTTTATACCAACAAGTTCTTTCCACAGAATGGTTTTCAAGATTGGAATAAGGTTTCGAAAATAGAGTGCAAACTGGTGAATGATAACTCTATTTCAAGGATAGAATTAATGGGCCTTGAAACACTTATAGGCCTATTTTGTTTCAATCTAACCTAAACGAGGGGATCATAATAATGTTTTCTTCAATTAGAATTTCACTTTTACTAAACCTTATCCATTTTGAGACAACTCAACCTACTTATTATTTAAGATTATGATTGATGTTAGTTATTTGTGTTGCAATATTGGATTAAAAGTATAGTATGTCGAGCTTTATGGATAGACCAAAATAGGGCCTGATTTACTTAGATAGAAATATATGTATACATATGCATAAACCCTTGAAGAGCGATAATTTGCTTACCATGTGACTCGATGGTTATAAGACATAAGATTACTGAGTTAAAATTAGCATCCAAAAAATATTGTTGCAAAGTTCGACCATCAATTCAAACATACTTAGAAATTTGGTCAAGTTAGTTAAAATATTAAGTTCTGCCAAAAGCTAATTAGTGGAGAGCGTAGAATCTCTACCTAGTTAACTTGATCAAGGTGGAAATGATATTGCAATTTTTGCCTTTGGGAATAAGTGACTTGTTCATTTGAGCCTTACGACTGCAAGCTTACTTAAATCAGCAACAAAAAAAAAACTATAAGTGAGTAAATTAGTGGTCATGCATATTGCCTAAAATTTAATTTGGAGTCCAAAATAAATATAACAAAGAAAGGAAATGAATTAAATGTTCAAAAAATGAGGAATGAAATGACAATAATCTTACAAGGTTACAATGTCAAAATAGACCTTTGCTGACAAAAATTTACAAAACTATATAATAAAAATAAACCAAGTATCCATCAAGAAGGGTTTTTATTGGATAGAAACTATCTTTGAGTTGCCTGAAGGCGAAGAAGATGGAGAAGACCTTGTACTCAAAAAAATGGGGGAATTAGACACTAGACCATTCTTTGAATGCAATAAGGATTATGATTCGCGTTTGAAATCACCCGAAAAGGGTGATGAAATAGACCACGAATTCGACTACCCTAGCAGAGTTAAAGCATGATCTAATGTCTAGTCTCACCGATCTTAGAACACAATGCTCTTGAAGCCCAGTTTGGATAAAACAAGAAGGTGACAAAGCAAGGTACCAAGCCAACATCAACAAGGAACTTTGAATGAGAAATGATCTTTGCAGGAAGTGTTCATGACTTGGTCGTAGCATGACTAAGATCAAATGATTTTTCTAAGAGGATAGAAACTATGTGAGAACTAAAAGATTTGTTCATAAAGTTTGTGGGATGCGAATAGTCCTTTGTTGAAGGCCATGATTGAAAAGGAATGGCTATTTATAGATGAAAGTATTAGATGGCCATTGGTGGAGGCCAAAGGCAGTAATTAATAGCATTATGGGATTTAGTTCCCAAAAGTTGCGTCTCTCAGGAAGCTAACCAGAAGATAACAAGTGTAACCTTTTCACTTAAATTGAGTCAAAGCCAACACTTCTAAGGGGCATATGTTGGGGATATTTTCAATTTTCCAAGTAAAACTTAATGATGTGAGAGGATAGGTACAAGTTAGAAGAAAGTTACAAATAAAAGACCATACAATAGAAGAGTTAAAACATAAGGAAGTCGACGTTAAAAAGAGAGGTTCGACATAGGAAGGAAGTCGATAAAAAAAGTAGAAACCTGTCGACCAAATATAGAGATGCACTACCCAGTCAAAAACTTCTAAAAATTGCTCAGAAATTGTCTATAACCACCAAATATGCATATGTGGATGTGAACACCTAATTTTGTCTGAGCCTTTTTATTTAAAAAAAAAAAGAAAAGGACCCAACTTTCACCCATTGGCCCATTATCCAACCTATTGACCCAGTATACAGCCCATTAACACATAACCCATTATCCAACTCATTGACCCATTAACCCATAACTCATTATCCAACCCACAACCTATATACCATTGAACTTATCCTAAACCAACCCCAATACTTATCCTAAACAAACCATAACCAATCTCAACACTCATCCTAAACAAACTCATCCTAACCAAATCTCATCAGTTATCCTAAACATACTTATCCTAAACAAATCCCAACACTCATCCTAAACAAATCATAATCACACTTTAACTCAAAACTTCAACTTAATTTCCTTCTATATTAACCCATAACCTACACACAAAAAGAGGACCTTTCAGCTTAATACTTTTCGGCCTCCGTCCTTGCAACAGACCCCGTTCATCTTCTACCTCATAACCATCAACCTTCACAAAACCACCATCACCAAAAACCACAATTAAACACTCACGTTCTTCCTCACCATTAACTAACCACCAAAACAGCCTCCATCTCTGCCACGTCCAAATCTTCACCTTCTTCATTTCACCATGACTCCATCATGCACCACCATTCACTCCCAAACCGAGCTTCCATCCATTACGTAACCCAAAGAACCCGAGAAACCAAACCACCACACCATACCCCATCTTCATTCTTACCACCCACACATAACCAAACACAACTGCAAACCAAAAAAGAGCATTCCCCATCTCCATAGCCCAAACAAATGCACCAGCAATGCCATCCACTGTCACAGACGCACGCCGCTTCCCGTTCCTGCAAGCTGTCACTGCATCTCGACCCAAACTGCATATACTTGCCTCCACTTCGTCAGTCGCACCACACCAGTCTACGTATCGTTTGACCCATCACCAGCCCGACGAGCCACGAAAGCTACCTCGCTCCGACCGCAACACCACACGCCGCCGAGCACGAACCCAGATCTGCCGGAACCCACACCAGATCCACTTCCTGTAACGTTGGTGCCCCCAGCCATTTTCGCTTGAATCGTACCGCCTAGCCCGTCTAACCCAGACCGACAGACTGAAACATCTAACTCGAGTCTCTGCACTGACTGATTACATCTGATCAACCGACATTGCACAACTCAGCAGTCGCACCGCGACGTCCATGACCTGCGGATCGCCTCGTTCAAGTTGGACTGGATTTGGCCACTATCGATCCAGCCACCGTCGAACTGCCATCGTCACTCCTCTGCTTTCTCTCCAAGCCCTTACACCTATTTCAAAATAAAATAGAAGCCCTCATCTTCTTAAACCTTGTTCTATCATTTAATGTTTTTTTTAATTTTTTTTTTTTTTTTTATTTTTTTTTTTTTTTATTTTTTTTATTTTTTTATTTTTTAATAAAAAATAAAAAACATAACTTATGATTCCTATTTTTTAAAACAAAAAAAAAACCAAGTCAATTTTTAAATAAAAATAAAAATAAAAATAAATATTTTTCAAAGTTAAAAATGACCAACTCACAATTATTTTCTAAAGAATCACATGACTTTGAGTTCCTTATTGCACCCGAGGATACGTAGGAGCGGAACTCCTATTCCATCAAGCCAAAAATTAAATTTTCACAAATAATTTTTTTTTGTTTTTTTTATAAAAAAGGTGAAATAAATATATTTTGGGATTATTAAATTTTACACAACTGACTTATGGTATCGTCTTAAGACGGGTGTATTAGAAGTGCTGTGGGATTAAGTTTTCACTCTTCCCTATGCATAATGGATTCTCGAATTCAATCTGGTTTCAAAGACTATTTTTCTTGGGTTTTCCAATTTTTTCCTAATAAAAATAAAATTAGTGGAGACTCATAAATTTTTTTTAATTTAAGTTGCTATTCAGTCGCGATCATGGTCGCGACAGATGGCGACTCTACTGGAGATACTTGGAGGGTCAGACCTGTTGTTAGTTGTGCAAATTGATAATAATTTCTATTTATTTATTTTACCATTTTTTCTTATTTGTTAGTAAATAGATTTTATTTTTGTACTTTTATGTAAATATCTAATAGTATTATCCTGTGTATATTTTAACTTGTATATATATTTGGTGTTTAATTGTTGAAACCCTATGGTAGATGATTGCTGGCTGGCTATTGTATATATGTTTTTGCACGTTGGGGGTAGTTTGGTCTTTCTAAATTTTTGTACAGGTTTGCATGCTCCCTCACACACATCACTATCACTTACCTCACACACTTTTTAGACTCTATACCCGAGTCTGTGCGAACCCGAGGAATAAGAGGAGTCTCGACTTTTGTTATTAAAGGACTTTATGCTTACTTGACATTTGTTGAGGCACCACTCATATTGTTACTAGTATCATGGACTAGTCATATTGAGAGGTTTTATCCCTACTTGTGATTAATTCATGAATTGGGTCCTTGTCTTTCTAGATAAGGGCAATCTAGGGACCATGACTATTTAGAGGTCTAGATCTATCCTGAAAAAACTTTGCATTGATAGATTGAACATAAGAACTGCCAAAATTAGAGTCATGACCTTAAGGAAAATCCAACCATTAAGTTTCACCTGGCTAGGGCACAAAGGGAGCGTACTTCTTCTTTATCTATCAACTCCTCATGTCTTTTATTTTTGCATTTTTTTTAAAAAAACAAGCATAAAAAAAACAAAAAAAATGCATCATACATTTTCAATGATATCCGTAGCATCTTTTTTTTTAAAAAAAAATAATACATTATTTTTTCTTTTTTTTTATGGCATCCTTAACTTTTTTGAAAAAAATTTCTTTCATTTTCATAGCATTCTTAAAAAAAAGTCATGTTGCATATTCATGTCTTCGTAGCATTTTTTTATAAAAAAAAATCATCTTGCATTTTCATGCATTTATAACCTTTAAAAAAAATACATCATCTTGCATCTTCATATCATCCTTTGAGTTTACGACCCTATAAGGGTTCCTCTATGTAGACCTTTAGGATACATTTTTCTTTTTTTCCTGGTTTGCTTACATGTTCTTTTTATTTTTTTTTTGTAGGGTGAGTTTCCTTGGTAAAGTGGAAAGATTAACACTCATCAATAGCAAGAAATAGAAGAAATAAGTCAAGGGAAAAACATTAGCAATGCAGTTGATCTCAAGAAGAATATGAAGATTACAATAAATGGCAGTGATTTAAGACATGTGAAGCACATTACTCAATGGATGACTCCTAAAGCTCAATTAGAGTTCTTAAGCAATTATGAATAGATCTTAGATTTGTTGCGCATTATAGTTGAAAAGCCTGTCTTGAGTGGCCTCACTCAATTTTGGAACTGTTCTCTAAAATGTTTTAAGTTGCCAAACTTAGATATTACACCAACAGTAGAAGAGTATGCTATTATGTTAAGGCTTCTAATAAGTAAACACTCGGATATTTATCTTTATGGGGGGCATTATGTGTCAAAAGGGAAGATAGCAAAACTGATAGGAGTTCAAGCAAATCAGTTAGATTTGGAGAAAAGATGAGGAACACATGGCTTGAAGAAAAGTTACCTGGAAGCATATCTTGAGTTTCTAGCAAAACAGGAAAAATAGGATCTTTTTAATAAAACCTTGGCATTAACTATCTTTGGCTTAGTATTATTCCCGTTTAGCTCAGATGTGGTGGACCAAGCAGCAATGGATGCTTTCTTCAAGTTTGAGAATCATAGGGTAAATCCAATTCCTGCTATTCTCGTTGATACTTTCTTAACAATGAAGATTTGCCATAAAAGAGGGAGGGATGATTCGATGTTGTACTAATATGCTATATGTTTGGATTATAACGCACATGGATGTACACAATCGCCTGAGCCTCTTACCTGACCCGTTAAGAAATTTAGGTCACATATCAATGAAGCAACAAAAAGCCTGCAATGGAAAAATGAGTTTATGAAGATGAGGCCAGATTCTTTCAAATGGGTGTGTCTTTGGTACCATGGAGAAGAGACAGTTCTCAGTTATGGTGACTTTACTAAAGTTCCTTTGATGGGGGCGAGAGGATGTGTATCATTTGCACTAGTTCTTGTACTCAGACAACTCCAATGGACTCAGCACGTGCCCAATGAAGCACAACTTAAAAGATTCAGTTTTTTATATGAAAAAGATGGAAGCACTGCTAAGCAGGAAAATGAGGTCAAGGATACTTAGAAAAATATTCACAGGGCAAGGATAAAAGAATTGGGAAAACGTATGGTAATTCCTACTCCTGTGTACCTACAGTGGAGAAAAGTCAGGAAGGAGAAAAATAGTAGCCCTCAGGCAATTTTAAGCGATGAAGACCACTCACAAGTTATATCCCAGATGACCACCCATATAGAGAGGTTGAAAGCACAAATGAAGTTTTTGGAACAAGGGAAGGAAGTCGCTGAGTTAGAAGTTGTCATCCATAGAAGCCGATGCCAGAAGTTAGTCAACAGGATTGAGGACTTAAAGGATGCACAAGCTGATGCTTTGGAAGCCCCGAGTCAAGCAAAAAGAGCAAAGAAAGAAAAATAAGTAAAATCAAGTAAGACCACATTGGAGATCCAAGAGTTACGGGCAAAAGTAATTGTCCAAGAAGGGATAATAGAAAAGATTTTACAGGAGAAAGAAGAATTAGAAACAAATGCAAGGGCACAAGATCAAAGAATACAAGCCCTTCAAGAAGCTCTGACTAAGACGAAGCGACACTCGAAGCAAGGACAAATACTGACTATAGAATATAATGATTTATTCAAGGAAACGAATAGGAGAATGAGACATTTGGAAATAAAAATCCAAGAGTTGGAACAAGAAAAGGAACGATGGAGACTTGAACCCCAAAGACAATGGGAGCAAAAAGAAGAAAGTGAGGAAATGTGGTAACGGGTCGCACAAGTTCAGAGGGCTAAAAAAGATGAATGGGTGAAGAAATATAAGGACATATCTGACAGCTTACAATATCACTCTGTACGACTGGTTGATCATTTTGAAGAAGCAGACCTTTATATTCGTATGAACCCATTATTACGACTACTAGTAAAAATAGCCGAGTTTATGAGGTATTGTCGAGGTCTTGTTAGAGGTATTAGGAAGAAACAAACAAAGTTATTGATGTAATGTTATACTTTGAAAATAGTGAGGTCTTGTACTAATTTGAAATGAATATAAATGATTAGTTGTCGTGTTATGCTTCAAACATTAATTTTGCTATCTTTCAACTAGACATCATTCATTGAGGAGTGAATTCTCCCTTGAATAGGTTGTCAACCATGCTTTCGCCTTGAGACAATTCGTCCTTGAGTGAAAGTACGGGAAATTTTGTATTCAGTGAAAGAATAACTGCATTGCCTTGAGGTTGTTGTCAACCACACTCCTACCTAAGGGAGGATGAACCTGTAGTGTTGAATCTGGGATCCCACCTTACTATTGAAGGACCGTACGAATCTTTCCACAATCACCAAACATCTTCACAATAGCGCTAACAGTTTCTTTCTTTCTTTCTTCTTTGTTTAATGTTATTTTGTTTTAACAAATAAATCTGGTTCAGGAATCATTGCGTGGCCTAGGAAAAAAAGAGTCCAATCAAACTCAAGTTCACAATACCAGATCTCAGACTAGAATGACTGCTAATAATCCTGAGGTAGGGAGAAATTTGAGCAGGGAAATCGATAAAATAACAGGTAGGATGAATGAAATGTCTAAGACCTAAGCAAGGTTAAGTAATAATGCAAGATGTGAGGGAGTCTCTCCGCTTAATCAGTGGAAATAGAGGCTCAAATAGGGTTGAAGCATATGTAAATGTGACATCGATAACCGACTCGACGTTCTCAACTGTAACCTCAGACATCACTATGGGAATTCATGGGCAACCACATCAAACGACATCGATACTCATGCCTATTAGGGAAGGGTATCGCCCCTTGGAAAGTACTTATAATCAAAAGTCCAGGTTATGCTGGCCCTACCTGGGAACAACCTCATGTGTCTGTTCCGAAACAAGCAACAATGTCACAATCTAGGAATAGTCATGTCATAACCGAGAAAGACAAGATGAAGGAAGAGTGGATGGAGAAAATAGAGGAACAAATTAAGGCAATTAAGGGCCCTAATACTTATGGACCTCTCAGAATAGAAGAATTGTATCCTACCACAGATGTTGTAATCCCTAAGGACTTCAAGATCCCTGATTTTACCAAGTATGATGGGAGTGGCAACCCTCAGTTTCATTTGATCAGTTATGGAACCAAGATGACTATTTAGTCTATGGATGATCAGTTCCGATGCCAGAAGTTAGTCAACAGGATTGAGGACTTAAAGGATGCACAAGCTGATGCTTTGGAAGCCCCGAGTCAAGCAAAAAGAGCAAAGAAAGAAAAATAAGTAAAATCAAGTAAGACCACATTGGAGATCCAAGAGTTACGGGCAAAAGTAATTGTCCAAGAAGGGATAATAGAAAAGATTTTACAGGAGAAAGAAGAATTAGAAACAAATGCAAGGGCACAAGATCAAAGAATACAAGCCCTTCAAGAAGCTCTGACTAAGACGAAGCGACACTCGAAGCAAGGACAAATACTGACTATAGAATATAATGATTTATTCAAGGAAACGAATAGGAGAATGAGACATTTGGAAATAAAAATCCAAGAGTTGGAACAAGAAAAGGAACGATGGAGACTTGAACCCCAAAGACAATGGGAGCAAAAAGAAGAAAGTGAGGAAATGTGGTAACGGGTCGCACAAGTTCAGAGGGCTAAAAAAGATGAATGGGTGAAGAAATATAAGGACATATCTGACAGCTTACAATATCACTCTGTACGACTGGTTGATCATTTTGAAGAAGCAGACCTTTATATTCGTATGAACCCATTATTACGACTACTAGTAAAAATAGCCGAGTTTATGAGGTATTGTCGAGGTCTTGTTAGAGGTATTAGGAAGAAACAAACAAAGTTATTGATGTAATGTTATACTTTGAAAATAGTGAGGTCTTGTACTAATTTGAAATTAATATAAATGATTAGTTGTTGTGTTATGCTTCAAATGTTAATTTTGCTATCTTTTAACTAGACACCATTCATTGAGGAGTGAATTCTCCCTTGAATAGGTTGTCAACCATGCTTTCCCCTTGAGACAATTCTTCCTTGAGTGAAAGTATATGAAACTTTGTATTCAATGAAAGAATAATTGCATTGCCTTGAGGTTGTTGTCAACCACACTCCTACCTAAGGGAGGATGAACCTGTAGTGTTGAATCTGGGATCCCACCTTACTATTGAAGGACCGTACGAATCTTTCCACAATCACCAAACATCTTCACAATAGCGCTAACAGTTTCTTTCTTTCTTTCTTTTTCTTTGTTTAATGTTATTTTGTTTTAACAAATAAATCTGGTTCGGAATCATTGCGTGGCCTAGGAAAAAAAGAGTCCAATCAAACTCAAGTTCACATACCGATCTCGGACTAGAATGACTGCTAATAATCCTGAGGTAGGGAGAAATTTGAGCAGGGAAATCGATAAAATAACAGTAGGATGAATGAAATGTCTAAGACCTAAGCAAGGTTAAGTAATAATGCAAGATGTGAGGGAGTCTCTCCGCTTAATCAGTGGAAATAGAGGCTCAAATAGGGTTGAAGCATATGTAAATGTGACATCGATAACCGACTCGACGTTCTCAACTGTAACCTCAGACATCACTATGGGAATTCATGGGCAACCACATCAAACGACATCGATACTCATGCCTATTAGGGAAGGGTATCGCCCCTTGGAAAGTACTTATAATCAAAAGTCCAGGTTATGCTGGCCCTACCTGGGAACAACCTCATGTGTCTGTTCCGAAGCAAGCAACAATGTCACAATCTAGGAATAGTCATGTCATAACCGAGAAAGACAAGATGAAGGAAGAGTGGATGGAGAAAATAGAGGAACAAATTAAGGCAATTAAGGGCCCTAATACTTATGGACCTCTCAGAATAGAAGAATTGTATCCTACCACAGATGTTGTAATCCCTAAGGACTTCAAGATCCCTGATTTTACCAAGTATGATGGGAGTGGCAACCCTCAGTTTCATTTGATCAGTTATGGAACCAAGATGACTATTTAGTCTATGGATGATCAGTTCCGATGCCAGAAGTTAGTCAACAGGATTGAGGACTTAAAGGATGCACAAGCTGATGCTTTGGAAGCCTCGAGTCAAGCAAAAAGAGCAAAGAAAGAAAAATAAGTAAAATCAAGTAAGACCACATTGGAGATCCAAGAGTTACGGGCAAAAGTAATTGTCCAAGAAGGGATAATAGAAAAGATTTTACAGGAGAAAGAAGAATTAGAAACAAATGCAAGGGCACAAGATCAAAGAATACAAGCCCTTCAAGAAGCTCTGACTAAGATGAAGCGACACTCGAAGCAAGGACAAATACTGACTATAGAATATAATGATTTATTCAAGGAAACGAATAGGAGAATGAGACATTTGGAAATAAAAATCCAAGAGTTGGAACAAGAAAAGGAACGATGGAGACTTGAACCCCAAAGACAATGGGAGCAAAAAGAAGAAAGTGAGGAAATGTGGTAACGGGTCGCACAAGTTCAGAGGGCTAAAAAAGATGAATGGGTGAAGAAATATAAGGACATATCTGACAACTTACAATATCACTCAGACGACTGGTTGATCATTTTGAAGAAGCAGACCTTTATATTCGTATGAACCCATTATTACGACTACTAGTAAAAATAGCCGAGTTTATGAGGTATTGTCGAGGTCTTGTTAGAGGTATTAGGAAGAAACAAACAAAGTTATTGATGTAATGTTATACTTTGAAAATAGTGAGGTCTTGTACTAATTTGAAATGAATATAAATGATTAGTTGTCGTGTTATGCTTCAAACATTAATTTTGCTATCTTTCAACTAGACATCATTCATTGAGGAGTGAATTCTCCCTTGAATAGGTTGTCAACCATGCTTTCGCCTTGAGACAATTCGTCCTTGAGTGAAAGTACGGGAAATTTTGTATTCAGTGAAAGAATAACTGCATTGCCTTGAGGTTGTTGTCAACCACACTCCTACCTAAGGGAGGATGAACCTGTAGTGTTGAATCTGGGATCCCACCTTACTATTGAAGGACCGTACGAATCTTTCCACAATCACCAAACATCTTCACAATAGCGCTAACAGTTTCTTTCTTTCTTTCTTCTTTGTTTAATGTTATTTTGTTTTAACAAATAAATCTGGTTCAGGAATCATTGCGTGGCCTAGGAAAAAAAGAGTCCAATCAAACTCAAGTTCACAATACCAGATCTCAGACTAGAATGACTGCTAATAATCCTGAGGTAGGGAGAAATTTGAGCAGGGAAATCGATAAAATAACAGGTAGGATGAATGAAATGTCTAAGACCTAAGCAAGGTTAAGTAATAATGCAAGATGTGAGGGAGTCTCTCCGCTTAATCAGTGGAAATAGAGGCTCAAATAGGGTTGAAGCATATGTAAATGTGACATCGATAACCGACTCGACGTTCTCAACGTAACCTCAGACATCACTATGGGAATTCATGGGCAACCACATCAAACGACATCGATACTCATGCCTATTAGGGAAGGGTATCGCCCCTTGGAAAGTACTTATAATCAAAAGTCCAGGTTATGCTGGCCCTACCTGGGAACAACCTCATGTGTCTGTTCCGAAGCAAGCAACAATGTCACAATCTAGGAATAGTCATGTCATAACCGAGAAAGACAAGATGAAGGAAGAGTGGATGGAGAAAATAGAGGAACAAATTAAGGCAATTAAGGGCCCTAATACTTATGGACCTCTCAGAATAGAAGAATTGTATCCTACCACAGATGTTGTAATCCCTAAGGACTTCAAGATCCCTGATTTTACCAAGTATGATGGGAGTGGCAACCCTCAGTTTCATTTGATCAGTTATGGAACCAAGATGACTATTTAGTCTATGGATGATCAGTTCCTCATTAGCTTTTTTCACGATAGCCTTATGAGTCCCGCTTTAGAGTGGTATCTTCAATTAGACCACTCTAAGATTTCTCATTGGATGGAATTGACTGATCTATTCATGGATCAATACAAATTCAATCTGGATGCAGCTCCAACCTAGGAACAGTTAAGCTCAATGCATAAAGGGAATGAGGAATCCTTCAAACAATATGCACAAAGGTGGAAAGTCTTGGTAGCTCAAGTTCAACCCCCATTGACACGGTCTGAGATGTGATCGTATTTCTTGGGGAACCTGAGAAATCCTTTTATCGGGGTAATGGTTGGAGCAACCTATAAAGATTTTGCTGACTTAATCAATGCTAGGGAAAGAATTGAGATTCTAGCCAAAGCTGGGAAGTTGCCAATGAATAATACAGATAATAATCCTCTTAAGAAGGGATTCCAACCAAAAAAGAAATAATTTGAGGTGAATTATGTCCAACGCCAATAGATCTTCACACCTCGATATTCCCCACAAAACTCAAGTCATCAACCACCATATAATCTTAACCCTCACTTCCCATACTAAATACCTACACCTCCTTATTTCTCACCCCACCAAGTTGTGCTAAAAGCAAATATCACCCTAATCCCACAATTCCAAATCAACAACATCCCCACACCACAACCATACATACAAACTCGTCCAACCTATACTCGATATCCACCTGCACCTCCGCAAAACTACCCAACCTACCTATCACCTCGACTAAATCTCCAAAATTAAGGCCGCTTCCATCCCCAAAACCTACCTTTTTCCCAAGATTGTCTATTTCAAACACAGACCTATTCTAAAAATTGTTTGATGCTCACCTCATCTTGAGAAATCTTGTACGTCCCCTTGAACCACCATTCCCAACGTGCTATAGCCCGAATTCAACTTGCAAATACCACATGGACATCCTTGGGCATTTAATAAAATATTGTGAATCTTTCAAGACTGCAATAAGGAAGTTAATTGCTTATGGGGAGCTTAACATTCAAGAGGAGACTAGACCAGTATTGTTTGTAACCCAATTCCTAATCATGGTGGAAGGAATGTGGTAAATGCTTTAGAGATGGAAGAATCACCTATAAGAAAGGTTATGAGCTTGCGTATGCCGATGGTTGAAATATTCAAAGGGTTAAAGAAAGTAGGTTATAGTATTATTGCACCAGCGGCCATGATGAAAGAAGAGGATAAGCAATGTAAAGAGTCGAGTTGTGCTTATCATTATGGGAGAATGAGACATGATATTGAGAACTGTTAGGACTTTAAGGTTCGAGTCTAGGGTTTGCTCACTCTGGGAGTAATACAAGCTAGACAAGGGGTAGCTTCCTCTAAAGAGGTCAATGTGGTTGAACGCTTTGCACTCAAGGTGCCACCTCTCAACTAAGTCTTGGTGCCAGGGAAAGTAATTGTGACGGTCAAGAAACCAATGCCATTTGTTTATAATGATACTCATTCAGTGCCATGGAATTATAAAGCCAAGGTAGAGATGAAGGGAATCGAGGAAGAGACTTCAAAGGCCCGAGTGGCTGAAATACACTACGATAAAGAGTCTGTGACTAATATAATTACAAGAAGTGGCCGATGCTATCACCTAGTACAAGTAGAGAAGAGGAAAGATATTAAAGAACGTAGTAAGAAGGAAATCATAAGAGAAGAAAAGAAAAGGAAGGAAGAAGAAGAAGAATTCCTGAAAATAATGAAGCATAGTGAATATGACGTGACGAAACAGTTGAAGAAGACTCCAGCTAGAATATCTCTATGGTCGCTCGTCTTGACATCTGAGATGCATCGGAAAGAGTTACTGAGAGTTCTGAACGAGGCCTATGTTAAGCCCGATGTTACCCTTGAAAGTGTTGTCAACATGGTGGACCCAGTGAAACACGTCAACATTATCACATTTACTGATGAAGAGATCATCTCTTGGTCTGAGAAAAATCCACAAGCTTTGCACATAACCCTCAAATGTAAATGGTATATAGTTGCAAAGGTTCTGATTGACGGGGGTCTGCATTGAATATCCTACTCAAGTCAACCATAACCTCATTATCAATAAGTGAGGATGAACTGTCACCTCGAGAAATGGTGGTACGAGCCTTTGATGGAAATAAGAAGGGCATTTTGGGAGAGATGATGCTACCGCTAGAGATTGGTCCAAGTAATTTTCAAGTGTTGTTCCAAGTTATGGATATTGAGCCGGGCTACACTATGCTCCTGGGGAGACCATGTATCTATGCCGCTGGTGTTGTTCCTTCCACCTTGCACCAAAGTATTAAGTACATCAAAAATGGGTCGATCATTACCATACATGGAAAGGAAGAAGTTATGTTGTCAAAGTCAGTTTTAGTGTCGTATGTAGAGAGTGCAGAGAAAGATGAGGAGAATTTATGGAATAGTTTTCAAATAGTTCAGACTGGATTTGGTAAGAATGAATCTCTGACACAAAGTATGAATCAGGTGGTCGTCCGAATTATGGCTAATAGTGGATACCAGAAAGGAAAAGGCTTAGGTTCACAGCTGCAAGGTACTCGGTCACCAGTATCATTTCCAGAAAAGTTAGATAAGTTTAGGTTGGGGTACAAAGCATCTCTAGAAGACAGAATAGAGAATATGACTCTAGAAAAAAGGAATGATAAGGGCAAAATGAAGCACATTCTTCACCTAAGGGAAACATTCCTAGCACTAGTCGAGGCAATCATTCCTAAAGAAATCATTCGTCCTCGATACCATTTCACTATTAATGCATTACATGAAGAAGGCCCATAAGAACGCAAAGCAATCTGTCCTTTTATTGATGAGGAGTAACTGAAGAATAAGATTTTGCTTGTCCCCAAGCAATAACTAAGACCAAACCAAGGAGTGGGATCAAAAGACAATAATGAATGAGGAATTGAGGAAACATCCGATTAAGCAATAGGAAAAGGCAAACCAAGAAGCAGAGAGGTAATCAAAATCAAGTCCAATTAGAGGCTAAGTTCTCAGAAACCATGCATCCTCACAGAATTAAGTTCACACTGCTAACCACACTCAAGGTGTTTAAGGGTGAAGACAATGCGCTCAAAATTCCTCTTAGAAAAAGCACTTCCATAAGCTTGATAAGAAACCAAATTTCTACTAATAATCAGCATGCATGCAAGAATCGAAAGGTCTTTCAAGGGATATAATGGGGCCATGGGAATGATGTCAGGAAGGATAAAGAAAGGAAGGAATGCACAAATGGCTAACAACATTTTCAACAAGCACAAGAAATCCAATAGAACATACATGGAGCAAAAACATTTTTCAATCAAGGCATAATTCCACATTTTCTTCCTTTTTTTTCAAGCTTTCATCTCATGCTTTTCTTTCATTTTCTTTCCCCTTTTTTCTCATTATTTTTTTTGAAAGGGGGAGAGACTTCATTTTCAAAACACATGATTCCCAATGCAACATTCAAACTCAATTTGCTCCATTCAATATTCTAAATGATCACCGACAATGTATCATCATAGGCATCAAGAAAACAATTATACAATAGGCTTAAAATGGGCAATTAGTGGATGAAAGTGTAACAAATTCAGAAGGCCAGAAAAATACCTAAGATGCCTTAATCACATTCAAGCATGCAAACCAAGATTTCGCCTCAAAATTGTTTCAAATCAAGTTCTAGAGTACAAAATCAATGAGGAATGAATTTGATGTGTGTGAAACAACATCATGTTTTGTTCTTATTTTGTATACATTTTTATACATTCTAGGCATTTTAGTTTCCCTTTTTATTTATTTTTCCCTTTAGTTCGGATAACTGCGATGTTTTTAGTGTTGTTGTGCAGGATTGGTGCTTAATTGGCCTTGAAATGGATGGAAAGCTTGCACAATTGAAGTTGGAGCTTAAAGGGTAGCAATTTGGGGCAAAAAGCTCAATCCAGAGGGAACCACGGCCTGCCCGTGGACTGAACCACGACCATGCATCGAGCAAACAGTGAAAAAAGCAAAAAAGAGAGTTCGAGTCAACCACACCACGGCCATGGTCTGGACCACACCCGGCCATGGTACGGACCACGGCCCCATGGTCTGAACCACAACGCAAACGATCATGGTTGTCAAACAGAGACAACAACGGCAAAAAACACAGCAATTATCTGAACTAAAGGGAAAAACAAATAAAAACGAGAAACTAAAATGCCTAAAATGCATAAAAATACATGCAAAACAAGAACAAAACATGATGTTGTTTCATACACATCAAAGAACTGGCAATCTGATCCCATGATTGATGTTATTATTTCCAAATAATTGTCTAGTCATACTGTAACAAGTAGATATTTGAGTCTAGCTATGTTTTGAGCTTATATTTATGTTATTTGAGACATTAACTAAATAAAGTTGCATGTTTATTTAGCATTCCTCCTTGTCACACTTTTGGCTTATCCTTTTTGCATTTACTTATTTTCCTTTCTATTAAAAAAAAATCTTGCTCTCGCTTTATCATTTCTACTCTATTTTATCTTTCTAACTCCACACAAATTACTTTTCAAGGACTTGAGTCTGGTAGATCGCCTCATGAAAGGGACCTTGAAAACTATTCAATTGATTCCCCTGTAACGTTTGATGAAGAAGACCCCAGATCTGGTAAAGAAGAAGAAATTGATGAGAAATTTGAAAAATTACTAGAATATTTAGAGAAAGAATTTGGTGAAGATAACAAGGTAATAGAAGTAATTAACATGGTGACTGAAGAAGACAAGAAGGAGTTGAAAATAATAGATAATTTTGAGCGTACAGAAATGGTGGCGCTACTTAAGGAATATCTTGATGTGTTTGCATGGTCCTACAAAGATATGCCTGTATTAGACCCTGAGATAGCGTCACATAAAATTCCATTATACCCGGATGCAGAAGTGAAAAGGCAAAAATTGAGAAGAATGCATCCTAATATGTCACTAAAGATCAAGGAAGAAGTGATTAAGCAATTAAAAGCCAGATTTTTAGAGGTGTCAAGACACCCAGAATGGGTAGCTAATATTGTGCCAGTACCTAAGAAGGATGGGAAGGTCAAGATGTTCATGGATTATAGAGATCTAAATAAGGCCAGTCCAAAAGAAGATTTCCCACTCGCTCATATCGATGTTCTGGTTAGTAACACAACAAGAAATCACAGGTTTTTGTTTATGGACAAGTATTCTGAGTACAATCAGATCCCCATGGATGTTAATGACAAAGAAAAGACAACTTTTATTACTCCTTGGGGAACTTTTTGTTACACAGTGATGTCCTTTGGTTTGAAGAATGCTGGAGCTACATATCAACGTGTTATGATTGTATTATTCTATGATATGATGCATAAAAAAATTGAGGTTTATGTAGATGACATGGTGGCCAAATCTAAAGAAGATGAAAGCCATGTAGCAGTCTTGCGGGGGTTATTTAAAAGACTTGGAAAGTGTAAGTTGAGACTCAATCCTACTAAATGTGTCTTTGGAGCATCTACTGAAAAATTACTAGGGTTCATCGTTAGCAGAGAAGGAATAAAGGTGGACCCAGATAAGGCGAAAGTAATACAAGAGATGCCTCCTCCTAAGACGAAGCATGAAGTGAGAAGTTTTCTCGGGATACTTAACTATATTGCTAGATTCATTGCTAACTTGACCAGCACCAGTGAGCCTATATTCAAGTTGTTGAAGAAGCATCAACTAGGTGAATAGGATGAAGAATGCCAAGGAGCTTTTGACAAAATGAAGACTTATTTAATGAACTTCTTGTGTTGGTACCCCATATATCAGGTCGTCCTTTAATATTATACCTAACTGTACCGTCAACCTCAATGGGAGCAATGTTAGGGCAACATGATGAATCCGGAAAGGAGCAAACAATTTATTATCTGAGTAAGAAGTTTAATGATTGTAAAGCTCATTACATGGCTATTGAGAAGACTTGTTGTGCTCTAGTATGGACCTCAAAATGACTAAGGCAGTACATGTTATATTACACTACTTAGTTAATCTCCCGAATAGACCCTCTAAAGTATATATTTGAAAGTCCTCACATTTCATTAAGGGTTTCAAAATGGCAAATGATGCTGTCAGAATTTGACACAAGTACATGACCCAAAAATCCATCAAAGGAAGTGCAATTGTTGATCATTTAGCTGAAAACCCTCTTGAGGGTGGACAAATAGTAACATCTGAGTTCCCTGATGGAGAAATATTGACAGTGGAAGGAGAAGAAGAATATGACGATGAGCCTATACGAAAAATGTATTTTGATGGAGCAATCAACATGTATAGTAGTGGCATAGGAGCCATGGTTGTTTCACCAAGTGGAAAACAATTCCCAGTTGCCATTAAGATGGATTTTGAATGCACCAATAATGTTAGGGAATACGAGGCCTGTTCCAATGGCTTACAAGTTGCAATTGACTTGGGAATTAAGCAGCTGAAAGTATTCGGAGATTCTGCACTCATCATTTATCAGGTGAACGGTGAATGGAAAACCAAAGACCTAAAATTAGTGCCTTATCAAAAGTATTTGACCCAGTTGATTGAGAAGTTTAAGGAGGTGACCTTCTCCCATCTGACTCAAGACAAGAATCAGTTTACACACGCCTTGGCCACTTTGGTTGTAATGACCAAGTTAGATATTCACAACAATGTCAAACTCATCCAAATAAATACGCATAGTGAGCCGGCGTACTGTGCCAATATGGAACTCGAGCCAGATGGTAAACTTTGGTACCATGATATCAAGAAGTACATTCAACATTGAGAATACCCATCTGGGGCAAGTGAGGTAAATAATAAGACTATCTGCTGATTGGCAATAACGTTTTTCTTAAATGGAGAGGTTTTGTATAAGAGGAGTCATGATGGCACCTTGCTTAGATGCGTGGATGCTCGTATAATCATGATTGAAGTCTATGATGGAATCTGTGGAACTTATGCTAATGGTCATATAATGGCACAAAAAATCCTAAGGAGTGATTATTATTGGTCCACCATGGAATCAGACTGCATGGAATATGTTCGAAAGTGCCATAAGTGTCAGATATATGCAAATCGAGTCAATGCACCTCCATTCTCCTTGCACAATATGGTATCTCCATGGCCTTTTTCGATGTGGGGAATAGATGTCATTAGGCCCATTAACCCCAAGGCTTCCAACGATCATCACTTCATTTTGGTGACAATTGACTATTTCACCAAGTGGGTAGAAGCTTCCTCATATGTCAATATCACTTAAAAGGTATTTTTGAATTCCTCAAAAGGGACATTGTCTGTAGATATGGGATTCCAGAAAGGATAATCACAGATAATGCTACCAATCTCAATGGTGTTGTGATTCAGAAATTTTGTGAAAAGTTCAAAATCAAGGATCATAATTCAGCTCCCTGTAGACCTTAGATGAATGGTGCAGTTGAGGCAGCAAATAAGAATGTCAAGAAAATTGTTGCTAAGATGGTTGTGAACTACAAAGACTGGCATGAAACGTTACCCTATGCTTTGCATGCGTATCATACCAATATACGATCAAGTACTTGGGCAACACCTTTCTCTTTGGTGTATGGGATGGAGGTTGTCTCTCCCATAGAAATTGAGATCCTTTCTCTAAAAGTTTTGATGGAGAGAAATGCGAGTTAGAGAAATCTATGAATGAATATGGTGAAAATTTGTCTGGACAATTGTATCAAAGTAGAATGACTAGGGCCTTTAACAAGAAAGTTGAATATGATAGAATAGAAAAGACTAGAATCTATTTGTCATGGACAATTGTATCAAAGATTTTATGCCTAAAAAAAAATGGGCCTCATTAGGTTGAAAACCCGAATGGCAATAAAAAAAAGGGTTCTTTAACAAGAAAGTTCAAATAAATAGTCTCAAAGAAAGATGAGAAAATTTTTTTTTTGTCTACATTCAATTGGCTATACTGGGGGAAATTTTTTTTGAAGAAGTGTTGAAGGAAGTTGCAACAGAGACTGTAGTTGAATTGTCAAGCAGTTGTAGGGAATCAATTAGTTGAGGCACAATGAATCAATACTGGGGTAAATTTTTCTTATCTTTGCAATTTTTCTTTGTTTCTATGCTTTCATCTTTCAAGTATGTGTCTTTCCAAAAGTTCATGTACAATTAGATTACCAAAGTAATAAAAGGAAGTTTGTTCATTCAACGAATTTCTATGCATTCATGAATGCATGTTTACTCATTAAGTTATGTATCAAATAAGATAAATTTAAAGTCAACAGTTTGATTTGATAATTCTACAATAATCCTTTAATGATTGAGTTGGACTAACAGATCTTAGTAGCGCAAAGTACAGATTGCAATGAGGCATTTGTTGGGAATGATTACAATACAAGCTATATAAGCTTTCTTTGCTAAGAAGAAAAGGGGGGTTGAAAGAGAGAGAGAGAGAGAGAGAGAATAAAGAAATGAAGAAGGTAAAAGAGCAAGTAAAGAGGGTCCCAAGCCAACCAAAGGGGTCTGATGAAGAAAAACATGTGAACAACGGGTTTGATTGGTTGAAGCTTTCCAAAGTTGTCATTTAGTTCAAATGTTTTTTTTAAGTCCCTGTCTAATTGACACAGATGTCTTCTATCAATTCTTTTGAGTGCATCGACTCCACGCAATGATTTCAATTCTTTTGAGTGTATTGGATCCATTCTTTTTAAATTCTTTTGAGCGCATTGGCTTCTTACATTTTAAATTCTTTTGAATGCATCGGCTCCACCCATTTTAATTTTTTTGAGCGCATTATCTCCTTGCATTTTTTTTAGCGCATCGGCTCTATGCATTTTAATTCTTTTGAATGCTTCGACTCCATGCATCATAAATTCTTTTGAGCGCATCGGCTCCTTACATTTTTTCTAAGCATATCAGCCCATGCATTTTAATTCTTCTAAGCGCATCTGCTCCATTCATTTTAATTCTTTTGAGTGCATCGGCTCCATGCATTTAATTCTTTTGAGCGGATTGACTCAATGCAATTTAATTCTTATGAGCGAATCGACTCTTTGCATTTTTGTTCTCGCATTGTTTTGATTTTTGTTTTTTCCTGACCAAAAATTGAGTTCATGTCTTTACTCGTTCCTTACGATGATAAAATGAAAAGCTACAGTTATTCTTTTTATCTATTAAGAAACAAGTAAAGAAGGACAACTGTAAACACCCAATTTTGTCCAAGGTTTTTTGTTTAAAAAAAAGGAAAAAGACCTAACTTTCACCCATTATCCAACCTATTGACCTAGTATCCTGCTCATTAACTCATTATCCAACTCATTGACCCATTAACCCATAACTCATTATCCAACCCACAACCTATATAACATTGAACTTATCCTAAACCAACCCTAATACTCATCCTAAACAAACCATAACCAATCTCAACACTCATCCTAAACAAACTAATCATAACCAAATCTCATTAGTTATCCTAAACATACTCATCCTAAACAAATCCCAACACTCATCCTAAATAAATCCTAATCACACTTTAACTCAAACACTTCAGCCTAATTAATAATCACATATTTTATATATTAATAAACTCTCATTTTTAGTCATTTACACTCTCCATATACTTAATTGATTAAGTCTGGTTATGTTTTGTATGTTTGGACTCAAATTGGACTTAATTGATTTTTCTAGTATTATTTGGGTCTTACACTGTTTCTGTATTTCTGTCATATCTTCAGTTCTAGATGTGTAAAAATTATGTATCTTACCTTGTAGGAAAGATAAGAGAGAGCTCTACAACTTTGATAAAGAACTCAAAGTCTCATTCAGACATCTAGTGGAGCTAATTGGGCTCGGAAGTCAAAACACGAGTTTTGTGTCTGGAACCTGAATAGTGTACAGTAATCAGAGCATAACTCAGGCTGTAAGAACTTTCTTGACCTGAAATTTGGATATTTAAAAGTTAAGACCCATATCTACAACTTTTATGAAGAATACAAAACTCAAATCGGACAATTTAGAGGTAATATTGGGTCTGGAAGTCAAAACAGAGGTGCTGAAACTGGGCCTGAATAGTCTGCAGTAATTGGGCCATATCTCGGGCTGTAGGTGATGAAATGAGCTGAAATTTAGATATCTGGAAGTTAAGACCCAGATCTACAACTTTTATGAAGATGACTTTTCCAATTAATGATGGAATCCATGAGTTAAGCAATGAATGATTTCGGAGACAAAGGATCTCAATAATTTTCCACTCACTAACTCACCATTTAGCATTTTTCACTCATTCACCCACTCATTCACCTACTCTTAATCAGCCCCCTTGTCATTTTGTATCCCTAATCCTCTATAAAAGGCACCATTGGCTGATCATTTGGTGCTCTTGGTGTTAGGCTTAGTTTTTAGAAGTTATGGTTATGCTTGTTTATTGTTTTCCTTTATTGTAATTTTCTCTTGCTTTAAATTAAAGCTATGTTCATCTTTCTCTTCTTCTCTCTTTCTTTCTTCTTGTCTATGAGTAACTAAATCTTCATCTTGCTTGGATGAAAGAGTGAAGCTCTTGGAAATGAAATAAGGTTAGATTATTCTATTTCTTGTGCTTAAATGATATATTATCAAATGAATATTATATGTGTTGTATTTTGTTTTCAATCAATTTAGAAACCTTCTTTGTATAATAGAGATCTTGATTTATTGTAGACAATAGGATTGACACAGTGAATGCTTGAACTCATTTACAAATGTTGGTAGATAATTAAAGGAATCATAATATGATTACATATATAATTGAACTTTGAATGTTATATTTTTCGATTGGAACCTCCGTTGTGTGTGGATTTCAATTGAGTTATAAAGAGAAATAATTTTGCCTTTAATTTATTATCAAGAGTGGATCTCCTAACCCAAGCAAGTTCTTAAATTCATTTGTGAACATCTTTTATTAATTTTGGTATTATGACAAATCATTTTCTTACCTCAATTAATTTTTCTTCATCAATTCCCTGTGGATCGACCTCGGACTCCCGAGAAACTTATTACTTGAGACAACCTGCACTTGGGTTTGTATCCTTTAAATCTCGTAGTCAAATTTTTGGCGTCGTTGCCGGGGACTTGACTTGAAGTTTTAATTTATTGAGGTTCTCATACTTTAATAAAATCTATTCTCTCTTCTCCCCCACCAGAGCAAAAGATCGACTTGCCGATCCTTCGATTTCTTTACTAACTCTCTTTCTAACTATCTAACTTACTAGCCTACAAACTTTTAACTTTTAATTTATATCATTTATTTTCTGCTTACTAACTTTTATTTTTTGCACTCTAACTTTTTAATTTCTGTTATTTATTATTGCTTTCTAACATAACAAAATAATCTTTCTTCTCCTATTCTCTATCGCCGGCTTTGGTGGGGCTCTGCCTCTCTCCGATTTTCATATTTTAAATTTACTTTCTGTAATTTACTTTTTGTTCTTTATTTTCTGTATTTTACTTTTTACACTTTCTAACTTACTAATTATTAACTCTCTAATTATCTAACTTTTTAATTTATCAGTTATCTAACTTTTTACTTGTTAATATTTATTGGGTGATTGGTTTATACCACATCCTTGTTAATATTTAATGGTGTGTTATACCGCCAGCTTATACATTATTTTTGTTTATTTATTTTAAGTTATTTATATATTTATGCTTAATTGGTATCGTGATTTAAATTCTGGTCGTTTAGTTAAAATTAATCCTGGTACTTTGTATATTGATTTGTTTGAATCACAATTACACATAATTGACACAATGGTTGAAAATGAAAGTGTACATGATGAACATGAAAATCAACCGTTGCGAACTATGTGTGAATATTTGCAACCATCTCGAAATTCTAGTCCATCATGTTTTATCTTTCCACTCAATGCCAACAATTTTAGATTTTAATCAGGGATGATTTCTTTACTTCCTAATTTTCATGGTTTAGAATCTGAAAGTTCATATTTACATCTGAAAGAATTTGAGGAAGTATGTATTACTTTCAATGACCAAAATTGCACTGAAGAGATTGTTAAGCTTAAATTGTTTCCTTTTTCTTTAAAAGATAAAGCAAAATCTTGGCTTAACACTTTGAAACCAAAATTAATTTGTACATGACAAGAAATGTAAGGTGAGTTCTTGAAGAAATTTTTTCCAACACATAAAACCAATGCTATGAAAAGACAAATCCAAATTTTTTCCCAAAATTCAAATGTAGCATATTTTCAATGTTAGGAACGGTTTAAAGATTTGTTAAATTCTTGTCCACATCATGGTTTTGAAAAATGATGCACTATAAGCTTCTTTTATGAAGGTTTAACACCTGAAACTAAACAATTTGTGGAAATAATGTGTAATGGTGAGTTTCTTGATAAAGAACCTGATGAAGCTTTAGACTATTTAAACTAATTGGCTGAAAATTATCAATCTTAGCATAGTACTAACCCTTCTGAAAATTCAATTAGATCTAACCTTTCAAGTGCTAATAAAGGAAAATATCACCTTAGTCAAGAGGAAGATCTAAATGTTAGGTTTGCTAGTTTGGCTAGAAAGGTTAAAGCCATGGAATTAAGAAAAGCAAAAGAAATCAAATCTATGCAAAATGAAGAAATTTGTGGCATTTGTGATGACTTAGGACACTCAACACATGAATGTCCAAATATTTCTGTTTTTAAAGAAGTTGTACATGAGCAAGTAAATGCAATGATTAAATTTAAAAACTCATTTACTTCTTCTTTTTCAGATACATACAATCCGGGATGAAGAAATCACTCGAATTTCAGCTAGAGGAATAATAATTAGTCACAATTCGTGCAACCACCACCTCCTCAGGCATAACAGGACTCTCAAAATTCTTAAGGATATGCACCTTATGTCCCACTATATAGGAAAAACCTTGAAGAAACACTGTATGCATTCATAGAAAAGTAAAAGGCCATTAATAAACAAAATAATCAAACTATGAATGACATAAAAGACACTCTTACTAAACTTTCTTCTGCACTCACCATTCATGAGAAAAGAAAATTTCCTTCTCAACCTCAACCAAATCCCAAGGGTCAGTACAATCTAAATTAGAGGAGTTCAGAAAATCAACAAATAGACCAAGTCAAGTCAGTGATAACTCTTAGGAGTGGAAAGGTTGTTGAAAAATAAATTCCCGAACCTTGTGACAAAGAAGATGAACCAATTGCCTAAGAAAATGAAGAAGCAGACCAAAAGGAGACTACACTCTCGCCTTCACTCCCATTTCCTCAAGCATTGAATAATTCAAAGAAATTGGACTACCACACTGAAATTTTTGAAATTTTGAAACAAGTAAAGATCAATATTCCTCTGTTAGATGCTATCAAACAGATTTCTTCTTATGCCAAATATTTGAAGGACTTGTGCACTATTAAAAGGAAACTAAATGTAAAAAGAAAGCATTTTTGGTTGAACAGGTAAGCTCCATTCTTCAGAATAATAATGCGTTGAAATATAAAGACCCTGGTTGTCTTACAGTTTCATGCATTATTGGAGAACATAAAATGAAAAAAGCTTTACTTGATCTTGGTGCTAGTGTCAATTTGCTTCCATATTCAGTTTTTCAGCAACTCAACTTGGGTGAGTTAAAACCAACTTCTATAACTCTTCTACTTACCGATAGATTAATTAAAATTCCAAGAGGAATAGTGGAAGATGTGTTAGTTCAAGTTGATAAATTCATATATCCTGTGGATTTTATTGTCTTGGATATTGAACCTATGGTTGATAGTTGCAAGTCAATTCCTGTTATTTTAGGCCGTCCATTTTTAGAAACATCAAATGCTTTGATAAATTGCACAAATGGAGTGGTGAAGCTAACATTTAGAAATATGACACTGGAGTTTAATGTTTTTAACATGTGCAAGCAACCACAAGAAGTCGTTGATGAAAAAGAGGAAGTTGAAGGAATTGAAGTCATTATAGATTATCATCTTCAAACAAGGAGTTTTTTTGACCCATTAGAAATTTGTTTAGTCAATTCATTTGAGTCAGGCATGCAACTAGAAGATGATATCTCTGAAATATGTTCTTTGCTTGATTGTACATAGGTAATGGAGTATAAGGGATGGAAACCAAGATTTGAAGAGCTAAAACCCATGAATGATAATGCCCATGAAGAAGTACCCACACTGGAACTAAAGCCATTATCTGCTAGGTGAAAGTACACATTTTTGGGAGAAGAGCAAAACTTTCCAGTGGTAATTTCCTCGTCTCTTACTGAAGAACAAGAAGGTATGTTAATAGAAGTACTTAAAAGGCATAAAAGTGCAATTGGATGGATATTAAAGGACATAAAAGACATTAATCCATTAATTTGTGCACATAGAATACATTTTGAGGATAATGCTAAAACTTCTCAACAACCTCAACGAAGATTAAATCCACACATAAAAGAGGTAGTTAGAGCTGAAGTCCTTAAATTGCTTGATGTTGGAATTATCTATCCTATCTCTGGTAGTCAATAGATAAGCCCTACACAAGTTGTGCTTAAGAAATCTGGAATAACAGTGGTAGAAAATGATAAAAGTGAATTAATATCTACGCGAGTCTCATCTAGTTGGCGTATGTGTATTGATTTTAGAAAATTAAATGCTGCTACTAGGAAAGATCATTTTCGCTTGCCATTTCTTGATCAAATTCTGGAAAGGATAGCAGGACATCCATACTACTATTTTTTTGATGGTTTTTCAGGTTATAATCAAATACCAATTGCATTGGAAGATCAAGAAAAGACCACTTTTACATGTCCTTTTGATACTTTTGCATATAGAAGAATGCATTTTGGCCTTTGTAATACTCCGACAACATTTCAGAGATGCATGTTAAGCATTTTTAGTGACATGATTGAGCATTATTTAGAAGTTTTCATGGATGATCTGACAGTTTTTGGAAATTCTTTTGAAAATTGTCTTGATAATTTGAAAAAAGTTCTTAAAAGATGCGAAGAAAAATGATTTGTGTTAAATTGAGAAAAATGTCATTACATGGTTACCTCAGGAATAGTGTTAGGTCATGTGATATCTTCTTAAGGAATTGAAGTTGATAAGGTCAAAGTTGAATTAATTGCTCATTTGCCTTCCCCAAAAACAGTCAGAGAAGTTCGTTCCTTTTTAAGACATGCGAGATTTTACAGAAGATTCATAAAGGACTTTAGTGCTATATCTAGACCATTATGTAGTTTTCTGTTGAAAGATGCACCATTTGATTGGACTCAAGAATGTCAAAAATCTTTTGAAAAATTAATTGGTCTTTTGACATCTGCCCCTATCATGCAATCTCCTGACTGGTCTTTGCCTTTTGAGTTAATGTGTAATGCTAGTGATTATGCTGTGGGCGCTGTTTTAGGCCAAAGAAAGGAAGGTAAGCCTCATGTGATTTGTTACGCAAGTAGAACTTTAAATAGTGCACAAATGAATTACATCACTACTGAAAAAGAACTACTTGCTGTAATTTTTACACTAGACAAATTTTGATCTTACTTAATTGGTTCTTCTATTGTGATTTTCACCGATCATGCTGCTGTTAGATATTTGATGTCTAAGCAGGATGCCAAACCAAGATTGATACGATGGATCTTGTTGCTTCAAGAATTTAACATCACAATAAAAGATAAGAAAGGAGTCGAAAATGTTGTCGCTGATCATTTGTCCAGACTTACAATAGGCTCACCTTTTGATAGCACACCCATCAATGATTCTTTTCCAGATAAATTTTTATTTTTTGTCAATTCCATGCCTTGGTTTGCTAACATAGTTAACTTTCTTGTAACAGGACAATTCATGACAAGACAATTTTGAGAAAATCTTTTAAAATTAGTCAAAAAGTTCTGCTTTATAATTCTCGTTTGTACCTATTCCCTAGAAAATTGAGATCTAGGTGGAGTGGTCCTTTTGTTGTCAAACATGTGTATCCTCATGGGGCTATAGATATTGAGAATCCTAGGAATGATAATGTGTTTAAAGTCAATGGACAAAGACTCAAACTATTTCTGGAAAACCAAGTTGATGAGGTAGAATTCATCTCTCTTTTTGATCCTTGTTATGAATAGAATTCACTCTAATTTTGTTGCCTTGTTTTTGCAGTTCTTTGTGTTGTCGGTTACGTGGCGACTAACGGTACTCTGTGACTCTCAAGTCAGTTTGTGTTTCAGTTTCTCAAAATAACTGAATCAATCTTCTCCTTTAAAATGGATATCATTCTTTCAAACCAGAGAAAACATTTTCCTTCTCTCCCTCAAAATGCTCTAAAAAAAAATCTACAAAGTTAGATGTGAAATATTGAGACAGTTAATGCACAAGGGTATACCAAAAGATGTATGTTGAATAATTAAAGCAAAGGTCAGACTAGCAGGTGAGTCTTCAATTTCATTTAACTCATACATGTCAGGTCTTGGAAGAAGTTCGTATTCTAAATGGAGAAGAGGAAAAAGGTTACAAGTTTGTCACAAATGCGAACGATGGAATTGTAACAAGCGATGTCATTCTTTGGGGATAGTTTCCGCAAACAGAGAAGATAAAATTTTCTTCATTAAGAATGGCCTGAGTAAGGAGTTATTAAATGATATCTTATTGACTCTTGAGACGCATTCTTGTGGATTTGTGCATCATGAACTTCTTAATTTGTGGAATCTAAAAGACTCTGTTTGCTAATTTATAAGAAAATTGGATGGGAAGCTTATCTTTGACTCATAGAAGGCATTTAAGCCATTACTGGACGTGAAACCAGAAGCAAATGTGAGACATATCCATAACAATTTGTACATATTATCTTCTTCTTCTTTATGTTTTCTTTAAAAAAAAGAAGAAGAAAAAAAGCAAAAAAAAAAAAAAAGAAAGAAAGAAAGAAAAAATGTTTAAACAAGGGCGATCCGAAAGGAGTACCATGACTTTAATTAGTTGTGGAGCCCCAACCTTTGGTTGACCTGTCATTGACTCGGGTGGACCTTTGCACGCTGGTCCTTAAAAAAGTTCGTATACCATTCTCTGTAGAGAGCTGCACACCATAATCCAATGTTTACCATCTAGACACTATGGAGTTGATGGACAGGCAGAAGCGTCCCACTCTGGTTATTAGTGAGTAGTAACCCGCGACTGCCAAAGCGTATGAGGCATCTGAGCTTGATCCTCTCTTTCATTAGATGGGGCTCTCAGCGCCCTGGGATGGGACGTTCTGGATCTTGGACATTACGAGTTTTAGATTTTAGCATCTTTGTTGATGTTACAAGCCCAAGTGTGAGCTCTCCAAGTTCCAGACCCAGGATGGAAACCCACGATGGTTTCCTCTTTCTCCTTTCTTCGAATAAACAGACGTGAATATCTACTACACTGGTGACATGCAGTATAAAGACATGCCACTACTGCACTCATGACGCGCAGTGTAAAGATAAGCCGTGAAAACTGTATATATAGGTATGTTATTATTTGCTATTATATTTCTTTTATCTTTGTATAATTTTGCTGTATTTTGGTTTTGGACAGACGATCCTCTGAGCAGGATCCTTCAAGGGTTTCTAGACTTCTTTACCCTGCTGGTTTTCTTGAAGTCAAAAAAAATAAAAAAATAAAAAAAAATTATGTGTTTCTTAATTTTAAACTTTTCTGACAACAGTCAACCTACCCTTATAGGTGCTATTATTACCCTTTCCATTCTTTTTCCTATTTAAACACTCTATTTTCTCCACTTTCCTCTAACTCAAAATCATTCAGAGAGAAAGGTGAGTATAGAGATGGAAGGTGTTTCTGTTCATCAAATTAAAAATATCTGTGTATTTTGTGGGTCTAAGTATGGGAAGGGTTTAGAGTTTGTAAACGCAGCTACCACTCTTGGTCGATCACTTGCTGCGAGGAATATTCATCTTGTATATAGGGGAGGTTGTCGTGGGTTAATGAGGGCTGTATCACTTGCTGCATACATAGGAGGCAGTCAGGTTTTAGGTGTCATTCCTGAACCATTAGCTCAACAGAACATCATTGGAAAGACAATTGGGGAGGAACTTAAGGTGTCATCAATGAACGAACGAATGAAGATAATGCTTGAAAACTCTGATGCATTTATTGCCTTACCAAGTGATTTTGGTACCTTGGAAGAAGTTTTTCAAATTGTCTCTTGGGCCTAACTGAACATCCACCATAAACCCATAGGTTTGTTGAATGTAAATAATTTCTTTGATATTTTGTTACTTTTTCTTAACCATGTTGTGGAACAGAAATTTATCACATCTTCGGCAAGACAACTTCTTATCTCTGCTTCCACTATTGATAAGTTGATTGATAAATTAGAAGCTTTTGTTCATGAACCTGATCCAGTAATAACTCAGATAGATTGGTCAGAAGGAAACGGTGAGGGAAGCAGTATGCATCGCAAGCCCGATCAGACACTCCAGTTATTTAAATAATATTAAGCTTTGGTTTTATTTATCGTACTTTATTTTTTTTTAATTTGTGTCAGATTTCTCCAACAGGTAATATCTTCTATCCTTTATTCATCTATATTTTAACATTGAGGACAATGTTACGATCTAGTTGGGGGGGAAGGATAGTTGATCAAAAAAAAAATTTTTTTTTAGAAAGTATAATATGATTATCATGGACTTACTAAACTAATAAATGATGGCAGAGTAAGGAGTAATTTTACTTCTAAGACGCATCTAAATTGGGAAGTATGTTTAGTGATATGACTATCAGAAACCTATTCGTAGTAAACCAATTAAGGATGACAAAGTAAGGAGTAAATTTTGCCTTGGAGGTAATTTTACTCTTGAGACGCATCTTAGTTAGGATAGTAACTATTTAGTGTTTATTTGTAGAAGTAGCAAATGGATTCTTGGATCTGAGCATAAATTGTCTTCTTTTTTAAAAATTACAAGCTTGGATATGAATGTTGATATGGTGGATTGAGAATGATAAAAATATGCCTTATGAGATTTTGAGCCTATTGATGAATGAATTGAATATCTGTACCATTCTCTTCTTTCTTGTGTGATTTTCACTCATGGAATTGTTACTTTAGAACTTGCTTTGATTCTTTTTTAGGCTACATTGTCACATGCATACATAAATATGATTGAGGCATTTTGAAATAACTACTTTGATCAAATAGTCATCCTTGTATATTTTCCCTTGTGTAACCCCTTTGAGCTTATTTGACTATTCCTTGTTTTTAGCTCATTACGTGCCTTTAAAAAAAAAGAATAAAAGAACATGTTTTTACCCAACCTTAGGGAATAAGAGAGCATTGACCTTGTTCTTGAACAAGTGTGGGGGTGTGTGTGCAAAATGATCAAAAATGAAAATAAAATAAAAGATAAAAAAATTGACCACCGTTGCAATCAAAGGATTATCAGAGTCTAGAATAAAGGTGGATACTTGGAAACAACAGGAAGAAAATGAGAATGTTCAGGTCTAACAATGAATGCAATTCACCAATTTGGGATTGATCTTCAACAAAACATTAGTCAAATATTAGTGATTGTCCTTTATGATGAATGTTCTCAAACATTTTCTCCACTCTAACTGTACCATAATGCTCTTTTATTCTTTTTGGTATTTATCTTCTCACATCCATATTATCCCCTCTCCTTTACCATGACCTCATTACAACCTTAAATAAAGTCCTCTTGATTTTTGTATGCATGTGTTTGAGAAGCGAAGAAGTAGAAGATAAGCAAGCTTATGGTAGTGCAATTGTTCATGGGTTGAATAGAGTGAAATACTTACCTTTTAAACACTTGAGAGATTGAGAATGAATTCTGTGAGGATCTATCATTCTTGATTCATTCTTTTTAACTGAAGTTTCTTTGCTTATTGGTTTGAGATGTGAAGAAATGTTACCTCATTAATGCTTTGATCCCTTGAATTTCTTGTTGCTCTTCTTGCTTCATCGAGTCTTTTAGAGTTTTTAGCTTTTGAGTCTATGTCATTTTTCTTTGTTTCCTAACTTTGGTCTTATGTGTTTTGCCCAGGAGTGCAAAAAGCTAAGTGTGGGAGAATTTGATAATAACATATTTTATACATTAATAAACCCTTATTTTTAGTCATTTACACTTTCCATATACTTAATTGATTAAGTCTGGTTATGTTTTGTAAGTTTAGACTCAAATTGCACTTAATTAATTTTTCTAGCATTATTTAGGTCTTATTGTTTCTGTATTTTCGCCATATCTTGAGTTGTAGATGTGTAAAAATTATGTATCTTCCCTTGTAGGAAAGATAAGAGAGAGCTCTACAACTTTGATGAAGAACTCAAAGTCTCATTTAGACATCTAGTAGAGCTAATTGGGCTCGGAAGTTAGAACATGAGTTTTGTGTCTGGAACCTGAATAGTGCACAGTAATCAGAGCATTACTCGGGCTGTAGGAACTTTCTTAAGCTGAAATTGATACTTGAAAGTTAAGACCCATATTTACAACTTTCATGAAGAACACAAAACTCAAATCGGACAGTTTAGAAGTGATATTGGGTCTAGAAGTCAAAACAGAGGTGCTAAAACTGGGCCTGAATAGTCTGTAATAATTGAGTCATATCTCGGGCTGTAGGTGATGAAATAAGCTGAAATTTGGATATCTAAAAGTTAAGACCCATATCTACAACTTTCATGAAGATGACTTTTTCATTTGATGACGGAATCCATGAGTTAAGCAATGAATGATTTCGGAGACAAAGAATCTCAATAATTTTCCACTCACCAACTCACCATTTGGAATTTTTCACTCATTCACTCACTCATCCACCTACTCTTAATCAGCCCCTTTGTTATTTTGTATCCCTAATCCTCTATAAAAGGCACCATTGGTTGATCATTTGGTGCTCTTAGTGTTAGGCTTAGTTTTTAGAAGTTATGATTATGCTTGTTTATTGTTTTTCTTTATTGTAATTTTCTCTTGCTCTAAATTAAAGCTATGTTCATCTTTGTCTTCTTCTCTCTTTCTTTCTTCTTGTCTATGAGTAACTAAATCTTCATCTTGCTTAGGTGAAAGAGTAAAGCTCTTGGTAATGAAATAAGGTTAGATTATTCTATTTCTTGTGCTTAAATGATATATTATCAAATGAACAGTATATGTGCTATATTTTGTTTCCAATCAATTTAGAAACCTTCTTTGTATAATGGAGATCTTGATTTATTGTAGACAATAGGATTGACACAGTGAATGCTTGAACTCATTTACAAATGTTGGTAGATAATTAAAGGAATCATAATATGATTATATATATAATTGAACTTTGAATGTTATATTTTCCGATTGGAACCTCCGTTGTGTGTGAATTTCAATTGAGTTATAAAGAGAAATAATCTTGCCTTTAATTTATTACTAAGAGTGAATCTCCTAACCCAAGCAAGTTCTTAAATTCATTTGTGAACATCTTTTATTACTTTTGGTGTTGTGACAAATCCTTTTCTTACCTCAATTAATTTTTCTTCATCAATTCCCTGTGAATCGACCTCAGACTCTTGAGAAATTTATTACTTGAGACAACCTGTACTTGGGTTTGCATCTTTTAAATCCCGCAATCACTAATCCCCTCCTATATTAACACATAACCCACACACAAAAAAGGACCTTTCAGCTTAATACTTTTAAGCCTCCTTCCTTACAATAGTACCCTTTCATCTTTTACCTCATAACCATCAACCTTCACAAAACCACCACCAAACACTCACCATCTTCCTCACCATTAACCAACCACCAAAACAACCTCCATCTCTCGCCACGTCCAAATCTTCACCTTCTTCATTTCACTATGACTCCATCATGCACCACCATTCACTCCTAAACCGAGCTTTCATCTATTACGTAACCCAAGAACCCATGAAAGCAAACCACCATATTGTACCCCATCTTCATTCTTACCACCCACACAGAACCAAACACAATTGCAAACCAAAAATAGAGCCTTCCTTATCTCTATAGCCTAAACAAACGCACCAGCAATGCCATCCACTGTCACAAAGCCACACCACTTCCCGTTCCTCCAAGTCGTCACCACATCTTAACCTAAACTTCATAAACCTGCCTCCACTCCATCAATCGCACCACACCAGTCTACGTACCATTCGACCCATCGCCAACCCGACGAGCCGCAGAAGCTGGCCCGCTTTGACCACAACACCACACGTCATCGAGAACGAACCCAGATCTATTGGAACCCACGCCAGATCCGCGCCCTGTAGCGTCGTCGCCCCCAGTCATTTTTGCTTAAACCGTACTGCCTAGCCCATCGAACCTAGACCGACAAACTAGAACATCTAACCCGAGTCGCGCATTGACCGACTGCGTCCGATCAGCCGACGTCCCACAACTCAGTAGCCGCACTGCGACATTTGTGACCCACGGATCGCCTCGTTCAAGCAGGATCTGTAACACCCCTTGATTTAGTAACCACGGAACAATCGTTATTATACCACGATCACTAAAATTTTAGCGTGCTACAACTCAACGATAGGTTTTCAAAATTTAATCATTGTGCATATAAAGAAAATATGAGCCACGAATGAAGTATATTTAGTACATAACTCCTAAAATACAACCACCGAAAGAAAATACATTCCATATATACAGATATATCCTTAACATAAAATACTGGTAACACAAAACATAATACTTACATATCCAAACAACAGAAGATGTGTACAACTACCATATAAAAACTCGGCCTGACCCAAGTCCAAACACCTGAAAGGTAATATCTCCCACTTGGTCTTCCTCTGGAACCAGAACGGGCAAATTCCCCGGTGGTCAAGGTATGTCACGACGAATGGGAGTCCGAGCAGTTGACTCCATAGAATCCTCCCTAGGGGTGTAATGTCGATCACCCCACAGGTCTCTAATGGGCATAGAGAACTCCACATGCATAAAAGCATTGAAGGTGAAAGTAGTAACCCCAAGATAGGTACTACTCTTAAGCACAGTCACCTCCCCTCTATACACGAAACACTCGGTGTCACAGTCGACACACCAGGCATCGATGCCTCCATGAAGTCGTACCAGCACGTAACCAAAGAAATTTCGTCCAGACGCTATCACTGTATTCAGAAGTCAATCTACTAAAATCCAAACGATTCAAGCTCGCCTTCCTTCACAATCTTCTTCAACATAATTGTAACTCATAACAATATAACAAAGAGGTGAGATCCCCTACATCGCATACCAAAATGGCAACAAATAAAAATGATACGAATGACAAAGTCATTCCATACATACAGATATTGCAGATATATTCAAGTTATCAATTTCATAAATATCATCAGAAAGCATATCCCACAATAATATAAACATTAACAGTACTATAACAACATATATCCACCATAGATATATAATGATTATGCCACCACAATATGTATGTTGACTATGCCACGACAATATGTATACTGACCATGTGTATGCATACTGAACTAGTTCCTACTCCATGGAGTTAATACTCAATTTCATATATGAATGACCTAAAAGATCTGTCACCCTCGATGATAGTCTACGCTGGACGCGAAAAGAAATAGTGCTTGTTGGTTCCTCGTCAGTGCATTGCAACGGTTCTTCATGGCCAGAGGTATATAATATGACAACTAGGTCACTAGATGAATCACCTCGCCCTGACGCACCCTGAGATCCTTCCCTTGGATCACGCTACTCAATTCTCATTCACTCCTAGGCAATAAAAGTCATACAGACACTAACTGTATGATGTTCAATGCATGATAACTCAATGCATAACTCAAGCCGCCTTTGTACTATTCCCAATGATATCAAAACAACCGCCCATACAATTGTCTGATACCATTAGTATCAATGATATTATATAACCGCTCATACAATTACATAATAACACTGATCCACCCGGGTCCAGCACATTGGCACAACAGCAAACCAGTGTATAATGTTCAATGTATGATAATATTCAACACACGATAACTCAATGCATAACCCAAGCCTCCACAGGCCATAAACCATATTTTAACAAAATTGGGTTCAGTACGCCGGCTCGATAGCAAACCGCTATTTTCATAATCGCGTAAACGTTTTCCAATGTTTTCCCAAAATCCACATTATATTACTTTACTGAAAACTACTTTCATTATCTTTGCTTAAATCCTCTTAAACAGAATGTCTTGAATTTCTAAATCACTTTTAAAACTTATTCTCCATTATCTTAATCAAAATCATTATTATCTAATCATAAAACTTTGTTCCATTCTTCTTAAATAAAATACTTTAGATCTCAAATCACTTTTAAAACGTCTTTCCCATTTCTTATAAAATTCATCATTTATCTAATAAAAACTATATGTTTTCCATATTCCTCTTAAAAATCTTTTTATAATAAAATACTTTAAACTTAACATCCTTTTCCCAATTCATTCTTTATGATCTTTGTTAAAAATCTCTTCTTTCCAATTTATAAAATCTTATATGTTTCCTTTCCAAGCTTAAAAATCTGAAATTCATATTCTTATTACCTAATCACTAAATCCACAATTTATAAAATATCCTTGACTTGATTACTCCTATTTTAAATAGAGTGGCCGTGAGCCATAAAGGTTTTTGAACTTAAAATCTATTTCCTCTTATATATATTCATAGCATACAATGTATCAAAATCCCACTATAACGAATTTATGCATACTTCCAAGCAACAAAGATAACATAGGCAACCAAGTACAACTATCTAACTCATATAATCAAGTAGATAAATCATCATAGCAATTAAACAACTATATAATTTTCATGCATACTATTAACTTCATATAATCAAACATAATTAAACAAGCACAAGTAATCATAACCATACAATCAAGTGAATGAATCCTCACATGGATTCTTCACTGACAAACACAATTTCCATTTTCTCACCACCATGTTTGGCCGATAAGGTTAATCTCCTTTTTACCTCAAGAGAAGATCAAAAGGAAGCTCCTTGAAGTCTCCTTGAATTTTTGTCCACCACCACCAACATACAACCCTTAAGAGAACAAGCATACAAGCATTAGATCTAAAGCTTGATAGAAGACAACCATGGATCAAGATCATGGTTTAACACTTAGAAAATAAGATTAGAAGTGAAGATTCAAAACTTCACCTAAAGGTCTTCAAATCTTGAGCTTAGCAAAAGCACTTAAAGATGTATGAATTTGAAGATAGTCTCAACATGAAAATGTCTTAGAATGGTGTTTAGGTTCAAGATCTATGGTTGGATTGAATTAAAAGTGGTTGAATGTTGGTGCATGGGATTTGGCCGTGAGGTTATAGGAAGAGAAATGTGAGAACTTTTGTTTTGTTTCTTGATAGTGAGAAGGGAAATGAACAAAGTGAGACTACATTACCATTTGGTCATCCAAGCTTGCTCTAGAACCTCCTTGATGATTTTCGTCCAACACCTCCACCAAACCCTAGGATTTTCAACTCACAAGATTAATACCTAAAGCTTGAAAAAGAGAAGATCAATGATAAAAAATGGTTGTCCTTGAACACGAAAATGAGAAGAGAAAATGAGAATAAAAAAACTTACCTTTAGAGCTTCAAGTTAGGGCTTGAAAGAAAACGATGAAGATGAGAGTTTTTAGAGATGGTTCCAACAAGAAAAAGTCTTCAAGTGAGGTGTAATTTCAAGCAAGGTGGTTGTTTGAAATTAAGCAAACATGGAGGGTAGAGAAGTAAGCTTGGCCGTGAGGATGGAGAGAAAAGAAATATGAGAGAAAAGTGAGAAGAGAAAAGTGTGCAGCTTTCTTTTTGAAAATGAAAAGTGAAATGAAACTTAAGTGAAAAGATGAAAGTGGTCATCTTTTTGCCACTCAAAACCATAGCCACACATTAGGAGAGAGAAGGGAGAAGCTTCTCCAACAAGCTTGGTAGAAAGCTTCTTCATTAAGATTTGATGAAGCTTCTTTAAGAAGCTTTGTTTCATTTTTTGAAAAAGTCAACAAGTGATATCATATGAATGATGTCATAAAGTGAACACTCTAGAAAAGATGACTTGTACTTCACTAAAAGCTATTATCCAATGGACAAATGTTATAGTTAACAAAACTAGTATTTATTGTCTATTGGATAATATGACGTACCAAGATTTTATTTATCAACTAAAATCTCAAAAAATAAAAACTTCGTAAACTGTGTCCGGTTTCGGATTTAGTAAGATCTCCCAGCTCCGTTTCACAATTGAAAATTTTTTGGTCTCAGAAAAATATTATTTTTCTGGTCCCGCTTAACGTGCATGCAAATCGAAAAATATATTAAAATAATCAAAATCATCGAAATAATTCACAAAAATTCACAAAAACCACAAATATTATAATATGAATATAAATCACAAAACAAGAAATTTCTGGGGTGTTACAGGATCAGATCCTACCACTGTTGATCCAGCCACCGTCGAACTGCCACTGCCGCTCCTCTGCTTTCTCATCAAGCCCCTGCACCTATTTCAAAAAAAAAAAAAGCCCCTCTTCGTAAGCCTTGTTCTGCCATTTGGTGTTTTAATTCTTTTATTTTTTTTATTTTGGGGTAAAAAAATAAATAAAAAAAATAAAAACAAAATAAAAAATAAAAAACAGAACTTGATGATTCCCATTTTTTTTTAAACAAAAAAAAAACCAAGTCAATTTTCAAAAAAATAAAAATAAATATAAATCTTTTTCAAAGTTAAAAATGACCAACCCACAATTATTTTATAAAGAATTACGTGACTTTGAGTTCCTCATTATACCTGAGGATACGTAGGAGCAGAACTCCTATTCTGTCAAGCCAAAAATTAATTTTTCACAAATAATTTTGTTTTTTTTATAAAAAGGGTGAAATAAATATATTTTGGGATTATTAAATTTTGCACAACTGACTTAAGGTACCGTCTTAAGATGAGTATATTAGGGGTGCTGTTGAATTAAGTTTCTACCATTCCCTATGCATAATCGACTTTCGAATTCAATCTGGTTTCAAAGACTATTTTTCTTGGGTTTTCCATTTTTTTCTAATAAAAATAAAATTAGTAGCAACTCTTAAATTTTTTAATTTAAGTTGCTATTCTGCCGCGATTACAGTTGCGACAGTGGACTACAAGCATGAAGTTTAATTTTAAATGGAAAGGCAATAGTTAGTAAAAAGGAGCTCAAATTGGAGGATTTTCAAATTCCAAGAGGAGCGAGAGACACTGCAATATAAATAGCAGCATCAAAGAGTCCCTTAACCTTCCTTTTTGTTTATTAAGTTCTTTAGTTCTTTTTCCTTTTTGTTATCTTGTTAATCACTACAACACTTGCTACTTTGTAAGTTACATTCCTTATTTTTCAATTCCATGAAGTTACTATTTCTTATGAATGCTACTAGCATTTTGCATTTCCTCAACTTGACATTTGCATTCACAAATCTAGACACTGTGTGAAAACAGAGAGCTCATAAGAGGGAGTCGTTCCCTTCGTCGAATTGAGATTTTAGAATCACATCGTCAATTAAGGTTGTCAAAATCTGACGGAAACAAGGTGTGACTTGTGTGTGTGTGTTTGTATGTGTGTGTGTGTTGTGATAAGCATAATGTAGAATGTGGTTTGTTATAGTTATTTTTGTGTACCATATTTACACTTGGATTAGATAGACATACCTATCAGTATACTTGTAAAGATGACTCTGACACTGACTTTGATAATGTATAACTTAGTGGATTGTAAAAGGGCACTAACACCCTTAATTTTACTTTACTTGTTCTTATTTTGTATGCATCTATGAGCTTGAGGCTCAATGCACAGTGATGTTGTGTAGATACTGATGCTTACACATTTGATATGCTGCTAGATATGTATGATGACTCTGTTTCTATATGTTTTCTATATAGTGTTGTAAGTTGAGAATAAAATTGACGTATTATGAAATTAATGGCCATGGTTCTTCCAACAAGAACCCACTTGCACAAATGAACCTAATAATGGAATGGTAATCAAATGAACTAGAAGGAAAATGGCCTTTCTCACTAAGATGAGCAAAAAAATTCCATCAACAAGCTTGGGAAAGAAATAAAGATGAAATAATACATATGAAGTAATAGTCTACTTAGACTTTGGTTAATGACGAGCCTAAGCATGACTACTTCATTATAAGAGTGGGTATAATGGGGTAGTTATACTTGGGGCGTTACACGAAATAAGTCACCAAGATTGGGGCTAGCCTATTTGAAGGAGAGAAAGAAGAATTGAAGCTTTTCATGCAGGAAAATAAAGATATCTTTGCCTGGATTATAGCGGACATGCCTGGTCTAGACCCCAACTTCATCTACCACTGATTATCGATCTCCATAAATGCTAAAAAATTGATGTCGCGGAGAAAAAGGAAAGTGGACCCAAAACACCAAATGGCAATTGAAGAACAAGTCAAGGAACTCCTTAGCGCGAGTTTCATAATAAAGGTAGCCTACACCACTTGACTCTCTAACATCGTTCTAGTTAAGAAGTCTTCGAGGAAGTAGCGCATGTGTGTAAATTACATAGACCTTAATAAGGCCTACCCCAAAAACCTTTACCCATTATCAAACGTTGACAAGTTAGTGGATGGTTCTTCTTGTCATAAATACTTGTCTTTTATGGTGCATATTCAGGATACAACCAAATTCCAATGCATCCAAAAGATGAGGAAACAACAGCCTTCATAACAGAGAGAGCAAGCTATTGCTACAAGGTAATGTCGTTTGGGCTGAAGAACACAAAAGCTACCTACCAAAGAATGATGAATAAGGTCTTTAAAGACCAAGTTGGGAAGGTGTTAAAAGTGTATATAGATGATATGATAGTGAAGATGTCAGCCACATGAGACTGTGTTTCCGAACTCGTGGAAGTATTCGCATAGCTATGGAGACATAACAAGAGGTTGAATCCAGAGAAGTGTATATTCGGAGTTCAAGCTGAAAAATTTTTGGGGTTTATGTTAACCTGCAGAGGAATTAAAGTCAACTCAAATAAATGTTAAGCTATTATAGGCATGCAAAGCCCCAACTCCATCAAGGAGATTCAACAGCTCGCAGGTTGGGTAGTAGCACTCACAAGATTCATCTCTAAGTTGGCATAGAAGGATCTTTCTTCAAGCTTCTGAAGAAATGGAATGACTTTATGTGGACCTCGGAGTGCATGGAGACTTTCCAGGGTTTGAAAATTGTACTTTCCACACCTCCTATTTTGACCATACCAGAAAAAAAAAGGAAAAGCTCTACCTCTACCTTTTAGTTAGAGAAGAAATCGTGAGCTCGATCCTCGTAAGGGAAACGGAGGATGGACAGAAGCCTATCTATTTTATTATCAAAGTGTTGTAGGGACCTGAGATTCACTATCAAAGAATAGAGAAGTTAGACTTTGCACTACTTGTTTCTGCCAGAAGATTAAGGCAGTATTTCCAATGTCACCTAGTGGTGGTGAGGACGAATTAGCCTATCAGAAAAGTGCTGCATATGCTCGAGCTTGCTGGAAGAATGATAGCATGGTTCGTGGAGTTGTTTGAGTTCAAAATAGGGTATAAGCCCTACCAAGCAATTAAGGCATAAGCTCTATTCGATTTAGTGGCAGAATTCACCCATTGCCTAATTTCAAACTAGGTTGAAGAATGGACAATTTATGTTGATGGAGCATCAAACCTGAAGGGGAGCAGAGTAGGAATCATGTTGGAAAATGCCAAAGGAGTCATAGCTGAACAGTCTTTGGTTTAAGCTCTCTACCTCAAAAAATCAGGTTGAGTATGAGGCCATGATAGCTAGACTCATTATGGAAAAAGATCTTGGAGCATCCAAAGTTAGACTCTGCAGCGATTCACAACTGGTAACTTCCCAAGTTTTGGGGGGAGTTTCAAGCCAAAGAACCACAACTGTAGAGGTATCTAATCAAAGTGAAGTAGCTTATGGAAGGGTTCTCCGAGGTGAAGAGAGACCATATTCCCCAAGAGCAGAACTCCAGGGTGGACATCCTGTCTAAACTAGCCAGTACTAAAAGCCCCAATAATAGGTTTGTCATTCAGGAGACCCTGTCCATACCAAGTATAGCGAAGCTTGAGACTATGATGCTGGTTGATAAGGAGAACAATTGGATGAGGTCGATTATCAACTATTGCCACACTCGATGGCCCAAAATGCACTAAATTTTGCTGGAGAAAATGAGAGGATAGAGACATTTTTGGAAACTAAGGGAATGAAGGAAGTAGAAAGTGAAAACCGCTTCCCCTCCCCTTATTGCCTAGTGCCAATTGCCACCCACGCCGAGGGCAGTTTGGGGAACGTTTGAAATTTGAAATTATTGCCAAGTGTAGAGACCAAGCGACTGCTGCAAGCTTGCAAGTCCCACGAAGCCGCGTGGCAAAAAGTTGTTATTATGCAAGCAAAAAGACATCAGTGTAGTAATGGGAACATTCCAGAATAACCAAGCTTCACCCCTTCGTCTATCTCGAATGACTCCCATCCCGAATCACGAAAAGGATCCAACATCAGACATTCTGAAGTCATGACCACGGAGCAAATTGTGATTTCATATCGGCCTCTCATCTAGCCGCTGTATCCCGTGGTCAAGAGCAAAATTGCTTGACCTCAACGAACTACAAGCATAGGCTATCTGTGACTTGTGGTCAAGAGTAAAATGCTTGGCCATGAGGACAGAAAGATTAAGACCACAATTTCGGCATAAACATAGAGAAATTAGAGCTCAGCACCTTAATGACCATCTAAACACCGACTTAAGGACAATGTTCCATACTAGGGTTTGGGCTTAATCGGGCCAAGCCCAAGAACAATGAGACAATAACTATACACACTGGATAAAAGAAATGTCTCTTGCCAAGGGACATAAAAAAAGTCAACGCCATGTAAGGAATATGTCAAGAAGCTTCCTCTTGCCATTGGAATGATCATTTTAGCCCTTATCACAACTTGGTACCAAAGACACTCACTCTTCTATAAATAAGGCACTATAACTTTATAGTAAAAATCTTTTCTCTCATCTTCTACTCTTAGAGTCTTATTTTACTTAAGCGTTTGAATGTCTTTATAAGTATCTAACCCTCTTGCACCAACAGTCAAAGCAGCTACTGGAATGGAGAGCATTCTATCTAAGGAACTTGCAGCACTCTTGACGTCCAGGGTAGAAGAGAGACCAACTTGATTTAAGAAGTCCAAGTGCCATGTTGGTTGCACATTTGGTTAACAGAGGAATCTACTATGGTCATAAAAAGAGTTTGGACCATGAATGGTCCCTGCAAATTACCATCTATAGCATGTCACTCACTGTTTAATGGTTTTTAGTAATTATTTGTTTCTTAACATTATTTATTATATTTGAACCCAAATAATATACAAATATTGTATTTTAGTCTCCCCATTTTCACCCTTTTTCCGGGATGTTAAATGCTGCAAACTGATAGTCAGCAATGGCAACGAACTTGTCGTAATACCAGAACTGATCCGCCAAAGTAAAAACCATTGAAGAGAAGAAGCTAGTCTAAAGTAATAACCAAGGTTATCTAAACAGTAATGGCAACGAATCAAAGAAGAACGAACCGAGAAAATCATCGAATAGAATCATCGTGTGCGCTAGTCGCACTAGAGACTCACCATCGCCACCGACCGAAGATCAAAGCCAAATGCACCATCGTCGGCTATTCAGAGCACTATCGTGGGACCACCAATCAGATCCACCGAAAAGCAGAGGCGAGATTAGACTACCGTAAAACACAGCGCAATGGTGATTTTCACAACAGGAAAAGAAGCTGAAGCTAAGCACGATGTGTATGGAATGGAATAGTTTTTTGAGAATGGAGGGAAGAAGACGCGTGTGGTCTACATGACTGTTCTTGACCTCACTGTAATGTAAATGGAGGTGAATCGACCAATTACTGAACCAGGGGCGGCAAGGCTGGCGGCGAGGCCACCGTTAGATACCAAAAATGGTGCCAGTTTTAGAGAGATCGAGTAAGCTAGTGCAAACCACTCTGTTTCAAAAGAATAGATCCAAGGTTAAAAGACGACCACGTGTCTTGCTTATATTTTGTTTTTTGTTTTTTAAATTTAGGATGTTTTAAAAACCTTAAATATTTAGGAAATTTAAATATAATAAATATATACCAAATACTTATTTAAAAATTTAGTAAATATATACAGAATATTTATTTAAAAATGTAACCTTAAGATAAGTATTTATCAAATATTTAGTAAATATAATGAACCAAAAAAGTATTTAATACTATATATATATATGTACACTTCAAACTTTAGCCTAATAAACTGTAAAGTGCAAATAAAATTATGCATTCATTTGATAAAGATTGGTTTAAAAGATATAATTAATTTAAAAATATTTAATTATTATTAATTTTGACTACTTAACACTCAAATATAGACTCATTGTTGTTAATACTGATTATACTCGTAAGTAGGGGTGACAATAATCCGAGCACATTATTATTAAGTGTCTATATTTAACATTTTTGCAAACAAGATTAGATATTTTTAGCCAAAGCCTACTTTAGCATAGTTTACCCACGGGAGCATATCAACCTTCATTGCCAACGATCTCTAACAGAAATCACCTTACCTTTGTGTTGGCACTAATAATTGCTTGTCCAGACTACTTACTAACAACTTATAATTGTCATTTTAAAAATTATCATTCCTAAATAAATCTTATTTAAATTAAGACTTCATTAATGAGTTTGACTTTAATATACTTAATTAAAGTTTGACTTCAATAAAGAAAATTATTTAAGTGACGGTATTTTAAGGAATTTACATATTATAAGTTTTTAGTAGGAATTTTGAATATGCAACTCGCCACCCTTCAGCAAAACTATATGACACTTAACAAGAAATGGTGAAATTTGGCATTTTGGGACAATTCTCATATTTCATTTTAATATAAGATCTAATGGTCATGAATAAATTAATTAACATTAATTAAGAAAGATATTACGCTAATATTAGAATTTCCTCATTTAGTTTCAATCATCATAGGTTTTTTGGACCGAAATTTAGCTCTGAGCCTAACATGGAGCGATCATGCGCAGACTGGACCAAGTCACAGATCTAACTCGATGCGACCCCACAACCAAACAGTTATTTAAGAAAAAATCAATTCTATCTTAATCAAATTTCACATAAATAGAGATCTTTAGAAAATCAAATCTTTGTCATAATCACTCTATCAATGTATCAAATACGTGGCTTAGCCTATAAGTACGACGCCTCCAAAATTCATTTATAATATTAGTGTAATATGTGCGAAGAGATAAAAAATTTCCCACTCCAAAAAATCTTGTCATGGTTCCGGCCATAAAGCAATCCAAAAATTCAAGTAACGCCGCTCATGAAAATATCCCTTCTAAACACTTTAAATCATATCATTTTCGATCTCACCAAGGATGGATACGTCAAGAAAACATGAAGCAAAACGTTGGGCAAATAGCGATGATCAGCATAGCTCTCCAACACGCAAGCATTACACACGATTACATCCTTTACCCAGTGAGGTACATCATCAATTGTGGCTGGTTAAGGGCACTACATTTTCATTCATTAACCACCAGAATTCTCATAATAGGGAGTATGAGCTCTTTGTGACCACTGAGCAAAAAAGACAACCCATTGATGAGGCCCACTTCCACGTTTCCTATTGACTATCACTCAAATGCTCACAATGTTATTGCTCACACAACATCTCAAGGAAGTCAATCCTCATCTCTTATCATAGTGTCTTTTACATCACTTTTGAATATAAGGCTTTCTTATATTTATTATTTGACACATTATTTAAAAATTTATCTTCAAATTTACAAATTCCTTGAAAGAGGATACTTAGGCTTGATAGGTACACTTGAGGTAAAGCTTGATTACATCTCTATACTAAGATAACAAAAGGCTCCAAAGAAACCATGTTCACTGCAAAAGCAGCCTACAAGGCAATTGACAACATCCTTGCTTTGATGCCAAGCCAATCATTGATACTTAATGTCATTAAAAAGCAATTTACGACCATTGATGAGGATGGAAGAATTTCCTAAAATTCTACACAACGAATCCCAAATTTGGTCATGCTAATTCCCATTCATTATTCACATGTTGTCAATCTCTAATTATTGCTTATGATTCTTTCCATTATTGTCATTATGACTTATTTATGCAATACAAGGAATTGCCACTTAATGCCAAAATGTTGCAAATGTATAATGGCCTATGGCCATGAGTAGCCTTCAACGGCAAGAGAACAAATACAATTAATTGGTACCTTAAATTGTCATTAATCTAAATGGTGATTATTTACAATTATTTGTCTGCAATCAATGATATCAGTTGGTCAGACTTGCAATTCTCAGTCTTCAACAAGGAACAATGGCAATGGTTGTGTATCAACCTGGGGAGAGATGGATTCTTGAGTAAAGAAGCACGAAAGGCCGGATGAACCAGACTGCCTTGAGGAAATTTCAGCTTGTAAGCTACAGGTTTTATTTTTTCCAAGACCTCATAGGGGCCGTAGAACCTAGGACTCAACTTTTGGTTAACTCTTTTGGCTAGAGTTTTCAATTTGTATGGTTGGATTTTCAAATAAACAATCTCTCCCTGTTGGTAATCCACCTCACGCCTGTGCTTGTTAGCTTGCATCTTCATCATATTCTGACCTTTGGCTAAAGATTCCTTTAATTCATCAAACATTTGATTCCTCTTAGTCAAGAGTTGATTCACTTCTTCCACTACTGAAGGAACTCCATCTCCCCGAATAAGGACATGTGGATCTCTGTCATATAGAGCCTTGAAAGGAGCAAAACTCTGCCCAAGCCAACCACCTTGGCCACTGCTTAGGTTTAAAACCAATAAGACACCTCAAATAGGTCTCCACACACTTATTTACTACCTTAGTTTGGCCATCTGATTGAGGGTGTAAGCAATGCTATACTTTAACTTTGCCCCAACCATCTTAAATAATTCTGCTCAAAAGGAGTTGAGGAAAGCCCTGTCCCGATCCAATACAATTGAGGAAAAGAAACCATATAACTTGACTATGTCCCTAGTAAATATTTTAGCAATCTCCTTTGTTGTGTAGGGGTGAGACACAACCACAAAATGAGCATATTTAGTGAGTCTGTCCACAACCACTATGATAGTGTCCAACCCACCCGTTTTTGGGAGCCCGCTAATGAAATCCATAGATAAATAAGTTCAAATGGTATGGAATGGGTATAGGGTGTAATAAATCTCCAGAAGTGAGGTTTTGAGACTTATTCCTTTGACAAACTTCATATGCTTGCACATATTTCTGAATGTCTCCCTTCATGCCTTCCCAAAACAGCAACCTTGAAATTCTTTTATAGGTCCTGAAAAACCCAAAATCCCCCTCAATAGCTGAATCATGGAACTCCTTAAGCACCAAAGGAATTTTTTAGGAAGTTTTTGGAATCACCATCCTACCTTTGTAGTACAACCTACCCTTCTTAAGTTGGAAGCCTATATGAGAGTTTGGTTGCCTCAATAAATCCTGTAGAATTCCCCTCAACTGTGTATAAGTTTGGATCTCCTCCTCCAAATCATCTCAGTCGTTGAATTGGATAGAGGAAATAGCTGAGAATTACAATCTTCTAGATAATGCATCTGTTACCCCATTCTCTTTTTCATGTTTATATTTGATCTCAAAATCATACCCTATTAATTTAGAAGCTTGTTTTTGCTGTTCTTCACCCCATAGTCTTTGATCTTGCAAGAATCTGAGGCTCTTCTAGTCAGTTTGCACTAGGAAGTGCCTCCCCATCAAATAGTGCCTCCACTTCTGAATTACCATTACAATGGCCATTAATTCCCTCTTATAGACTAACTTATTTTGAGCTCTACTCGAGAGAGTTTGACTCATATAGGCTACAAATTTGCCCTCCTGCATAAGTACTCCTCCTACTCCCTTTCCTGAGGCATCAATCTCCAACATAAACATTTTTTTCAAAGTTTGGTACAACTAAGATAAGTAGTGATGTCATGGTAGTTTTGAGCTCCTCAAATACTGCTTAAGCCTCTATTCCCCACTTGAAATTGTCTTTCTTAAGCTACTGTGTTAAGGGCCAAGCAATTTTACCAGAGTCCTTCACAAACCTTCTATAATAACCTGTGAGCCCAAGAAACCTCTTAGCCCTTTGATATTAAGTGGATGAGGCCAGTTTTACATGTCTTCCACCTTCTTGGGGTCTGTTGCCACTCCTTGTACTGAGATGATGTGCCCTAGATATTCTAACTATGTCTAGCCAAAGGAACACTTCTTTCTATTCACCCACAACTTATTCTCCCTTAGTAATTGCAAAACCATCTTGAGATGTTTTCCATGAGTTGGTTGATCATTGCTGAAAATTAGTATGTCATCAAAGAACACCAACAAAAACCTCCTTGGATAAGGTTTCAGCACCTTGTTCATTAAAGCTTGGAAAGTGGAAGGAGCATTAGTTAAGCTAAAAGGCATAACCAAAAACTCATAATGCCCCTCATGTGTTTTAAAGGTTGTTTTAGGAATGTAACCCTCCTTCATTCTGATTTGGTGATACTTGAATTTTAGATCCAGTTTAGAGAAAATGACTGCCCTTCCTAATTCATCCAGTAGCTCATCAATTATTGGTATTGGAAACTTTTCTGGTATAGTCAATTTGTTTAGAGTCCTATAGTCCACACAAAATCTCCACCCCCCATCCTTCTTTCTGACCAAGATTACCAGGCTATAGTAGGGACTTGTACTTGGTCTGATTATACCTGCAGTCATCATTTCATCCACAATTTTTTTTATTTCATTTTTTTGGTAGTAAGGGTACCTTTAGGGCCTTAAGTTGGGAATGTGAGCTCATTCCTTGAGGTTGATGGCATGATCTTGCTCCCGGTTAGGAGGTAACTCCTGTGATATTTGAAATAAGTCTGTGTACTCTAGCAAAATATCTTGAATATCTTCTGACACTTGCTCCTTAGGGTGCTCCTTAGGTTGCAGCTTCTGATACTCTATATAATATCCCTCACCCTCATCCCTTAAAGCTTGTAACATGACTTTAAGTGATGTTTGAGTCTTACAAAGAGATGGTTCTCCCTTCAATGATACCTTGTGTCCATCCTTCTCCCAGTGCAAGGTGAGGTCTCTAAAGTTGGCTTGTATGTCCCCAAGGCTCTCTAACTAATCCATCCCCAAAACTGCCATAGCCCTCCTAGTTCAAAGAGGAAGAAATTTTGTTGTATTTCCACCTCTTGAATTGGCATCTTCACATTGCTGCAAACTCCCTTACTCCTCACCTTACAACCATTACCTATTTCCACTGTGTAATCGGGAGTATCTTCAACTGCCAGGCCCAGCTCCTTCACTAACTCCTTTGAAATAAAATTATTAAAAGCTCTACAATCAATAAGCACTACTAGCTGATGCTCCCTAATTTTTCCCCACAATTTTAGGGACTTAGAAGAAGTTGACCCTATTATACTCTTCATTGATAACTGTAGAGCTTTATCATTCAACTGCTGCTCCAAATCCTCCTCTTCCATATTGGATTCCCCATCTTTATCATCCTCTCCTTCCAACATAAATAACTGCTAGTGTTTAAATTTACAAATATGCTCTCTGCCCCACCTTTCTCTACATTTGAAGCATAATCCCTTTCTGCTCCTCTCTTGGAGTTCTTCCTGAGATAGTCTCCTAGGGCACGTGTGCTCATCTGCAACTCCATCTGGTGGTTTAGGTTCTACAGGTGGCCTTGGATTAATATTGCCTCTTGCTGCTGTTTGATAATAATTTTTTCTTCCTTCAGATCCTCCATAATGTCAATATCCACCTTCTCCTTGCACTTTTTTAAATGGAATTCCTCCTTTCATTAAAGATCCCCCTTTTTGTAAGCCCCAATTCTTTTCATCAATCAACTGGACTTTGTCCATGAGATCAGATAGGGAGTGTAATTCATACAACTTCAACTTAGCTTTTAGTTCCTCCCTTAGTCCAATAAAAAAAAATCCCCTCATCATCGAGTTGTCCGCGATCTTGACTGGACCTGTAGCTAGCTCAAATTGTTCATGGTACTCTGTAACAGTTTCGATCTGCTTGATACTCAGCAGAGGTTCCAAAGGATTTTGAATAATTCCAGGCTGAAACTTGTGAATTACCACTTCCTTGAATTAGTTCCAACTAGGATTATACATTTGGTCCTCCCACCATTAATACCAGTTCAACACTCTCCCTTCCATGACCACCATTACCGATTCCATCCTTTCATTTCCAATCACTCCGTTCACCTTGAAGTAACGCACCACATGGTTAATCCAGCTATATGCGTCCTCTTCTAAAAATATTGGAATCTCAAACTTCCTTCCTCCTTCATTTGTTTCTGGAGTTCAGCTCCCTTCTGATGAGTGTGTCCCGGAATTCCGAGACCTATCTCTCTCTTGGAGGGAAGATTCCCGCATTTGCTCCGACCTAGCCTTGCTCCTCCAGTCTTTGTCCACGCTATCCTCTTCATCGCACAGTGAGGATCGCCTCCAGTACCGCGACCGCCCTCTGGAATTTCCCTTGTTTCTCGCTTTGAACAAGCGCACCAGCTCGTCCAACTTGGCCTCCGTCTTTTCTTGTTTCGATAGACTTTCCATCAAACTTCTCTCCATTATTTCCAATCGTGATTCCATGTTTGCTATGGTATTGACCATCCAAATGCCCAAAACAAACAGCTTTGACACCAATTGATAGGTACCAAATAAATTTAATAGCAAAAAAGAATAATAACACAGGGATGTATTGAATATTCTAGTTGATATCAATATGATATCACAACCAGTTTAGTGTATTCTTGGAAAAGGAAGATAACAAAATTACAAAGAAGAAAGGAAAATAATTCTAGACAAATGTAGAGTGTCTAGTCCCTACAATGCACAACTCAATTCTTACCTACCCACGTTTTCCCTCTCTCTCAGCATATAAACCACTCTAACAAACTTCGACTCACTTTTCCCACACCATCATTTGGCCAACTTAGCAGTTAGTTACTGCTTGTTGTTGGTGCCTCCTTTTGGTGTAAACTTGTGTCACTTTTGGGCCAGGGCTTCTATCAATATGGCCTGGATCTCTATCGCTTAGGCATTAAAAAATTGGCTCTGAGAAGATATATATAAATGTATAACCTGCAGTATTTTCTCACACAAGTGGTTTTGGCAGAGGGATTGGCATACAGTCTAATAATCATTTAAGAATAAGAATACATACTCTCTTATGTCTATAAAACTGGCATTTACTAGTCTCTTCTCTATACTGCTTTCTGTCAGCAGTTTAAAATGTTGTATTACCAGGTTGTAGTTGAATCAGGCCGTTCACATAGTTTTTTTAGCTCCTTGCTATAGAGATAGGACTTAAGCAACTTTTGAAATGGTTATTGATTTTTATTAGTGAAAGAATTCCCTGTCTAACTCTACCATACTGTTTTTTGTGTGGAACCAGCCCACTTTCCTGATGGACTTTGCTATTTTTTTAAATACTCTAATTCACATTATATTCATGGAACAAATCTACTAGGTTGTTAATTGTATTACCCGCAAAATTTTGCCGGGGATGACTCTTCTTTTATTGAATTTGGTTGTCTGCTTTTGTTATATAGACATGATGAACTTCAATTGGTGTTTATGAGAGGACTGAACATTTTCAGTTCTGACTACTCCTAATCACAACTGTGGTTTTTGTGTGCTCTAGGAATTCAGGATGAGGGAAGTCCAGCTTGGTTCACATACTATGAGTTCTCATTGCGAAAACACACAAGCATGATTGGCTCATACTTTTGTTCCTTGTGTTGATTGAGATCATCCTATGCGTTATCCATCCTTTCTATCGCTTTGTTGGGAAGGATATGATGACTGGTCTCAAATATCCCCTGAAAAGTAATACAGTTCCTGTCTGTGCTGTTCCTGTAAGTTTACTGCTTCAGATATAGCATGTGCAAATATATTTTTCTTGAATAATTACACTAACAAGGTTATCTTGTGATTTACTATTTCATGGTTAGATGTATGCAGTTTTATTGCCTATGATGATCTTTCGTGTTGTCTATATCCGAAGGAGAGATGTCTATGATCTTCATCATGCCACACTGGGTATTAATTTGTAAACACCCCTCATTTATTAAATTGCTAAGAAGCATATTATTATTCTATTTGCTAAAATGAAACACTTAGATACGATGACAGGAAATTGTTTGCTAGTGCAGATCTATTATTCTCCATTTTAATAACAGCAGTAACTACTGAGTCAACAAAAAATGCAGTAGGTTGACCTCGACCGGACTTCTTCTGGCGATGTTTCCCAGATGGAAAGGATGTATGTCTTCCTTGAATTTTAGGTTTCCAATTATTGTCTGTGTGAAAGATTTTCTCCTCCAATGCTGCTACCTTTAATGATTAACGGCTTCTTGTTAGGTTTATGATACTTGGGGAAATGTCGTATGTCATGGTGACAAGAATGTCATAAAGGAAGGATATTAGAGTTTCCCAAGCGCCCATACTTCAAGTGTGTAGCATTTATTTTATATGCTGTTTAAACAAATGTCTACAAAAAAGACTGGTTTTGCCATGCTCATAACTTTGCCGTAATTTAGTTTCCAAGAGAAACAGATGGTGGAATTAGTTTAAATCATTCAAACCATGTTTGCTCAAATTTTATTTCATTGGTTGTTTGCTTCAAATAATTTCGATTTATGTGCTGGGTCATTTGCTGGTCTGGGGTACTTATCTGGAAAAATAAAAGCATTTGATCGCACAGGCCATGTTGCAAAACTTTGCATTGTTTTTCTACCGCTACTTTTTGCTTCACTTGTTGGCACTTCTCGAGTTAATGACTACTGGCACCACTGGCAGGACGTGTTTGCTGGAGGTCTTTTAGGTTGGTCCATCTTTACTATCTCAATTAGTTATAAATTTATTATAATTAACTAGGCAAGCTTCCTATTAGGCATGGCACCCGCGTGGAATAGGTGCGCGGTGTACTTTCTCAGTTTCCGTCCCCGCCTTCTCAATTGTCTCCGGTATATGCTTCGGGCGAAAAAATCTCCTTGTCCTTGTTTTCAATGGACTTGTGGAGACTCCAAAATTATTTAAAAAAATGATTAAAAAAATTAAAAAAATCAAAATAAAAATATATAAAAAGTTATAAACAGTTTCAATTTAAATTTAATATAAACAAATTAAAACAACAAATTATTATCTAATGATATATTTATTTCCTTTTTAAAATCTTAAATTAATATAAAAATAATATAAATAAAAATTATATATATAGATATATAATCATTAAAGATAATTTAATAATCTCACGAAAATGAAAACCCTGTTGAGTGGAGAATACAATCATCATCCCCGTATGTGCATCTACCTTTGAAGAGATTTTTATTTTCATCCCTGTCCTTGTGAAGAAATTTTTTTCAAATTCAAATCTTCAAATAAGACAGTTTCCGGGGAGATTATTTTTCATCTCTACCTCCTATGTAACCAAAAGAAGGGGTAAAAAGAACGAACTTACCACTGTTGTTGGTTCTTGACTTGACTGACTATTTAAGAATTTTTCTTTCAAGTCTTTTAGTGGCTACGTTTTGCTATTTGCAGTGTTTTCCTCCTCATCATTCTGAATGTATGTTTCAGTGCAGATTCTATCTGATGATTTATTATATAATATAATTGGCTGGCATATGCTTGTTTATATGTCTGTCTATGTGAGTTGGCAGGTTGTGTTTGTTGGTCATATTCCTTTGGGAAAATCATTTTAACAAGAGGGGATAAATTTATACTCTGTTCACCTATGTTTTGATCTTTGCACCCAATGCTCTAGGTATATTGTTTTTCTCTGCAGGCTGGGGACCTTATGCTTATTTTAGGATATTTGAATCACGAGGTATGACACAAGTTCCTGATGCTCAGAATGTGGGTCTATCCCAGTTAACAGAGGCTCAGGTTGAGAACCAGGAGGGACAAAGTTGCCTTGGGTGTATGGGGTTATCTTCATCACGGGATCATAGTTCAACATTGGATGAAGTTGAATCTGGGAGAAGATAAAATTTCTACATCTTATGATTTTGCTCTTTGTAAATCAGATCTTAGTTCATATCCTAGGATTTAACCAGGATATAAAACTAACACATTTCTGCTGAATAATTGTTTTCTACTCAAATAGTCACTACTACCTTTGAAAATTTACATACTTAAGAGTCAGATTTGGGAGTACACGTTAAAATTAAAATCGATTATAGGTGTCAACAGGACCTTTTTTTTTTTTTTCCTGGTTTGTGTGTGTGTTTTGGGGAAGGGGGCGGGGTGCTGGGGGGTGTTTGACAGTCTTCGTTTCATGGGGTTAGGTTTGTAAAAACTTGGACACAATTTTCTTGTATCAAATCAAATATTCTAAAAAATATGTCCTATTCCTACACTTTATTAACTAATTAAGGTTTTATTCATTAAGCCGAAGATACAACATCTGTTATTTTTTATTTATGAATCTGTGGACATAAAAAAATGTGAAATCTTTTGACCAAAGACCCCTAATCTACGTGACAGCCGATTCATTCACAACATAATCTCGTCATGAAAAATATAACAAAAATTATAGTGTTACAAAAAATTTTGAAAATTTGAAATTAATATTTTTGGATCAATTTGAGTTTGATAATAAAATAACAATGATACGGGATATATATGAATTACACATGAATTTTTTTTATTTTTAATTTTTGTTTCTATAAGACCTTATAACTTTTAATGATAATAAATTATGCTCAATTGTTTTTATTCGGTTGCATATTGTTACAAGTGATAATAATAAATTAATTTTAATTTTTTTTAGGAAAGTAAAGTAATAATAAAAAGGGAAAATTTCAAAAACTCACCTTATATTATATGCGATATGCATTTTGGTCATGTTACTTAAAAAATGTGCAAAATAGACATGTTACTTTGTGTTTTGTGTAGAGAATTACAAAATAGTAACAGATGTTAGTTTTTGGATGAAAATGCACACGTGCAACACACGTGCACGTTTGAATTTTTGACCCCCAAACGCGATATTCTTATTCCTCTCATCTAAACCCTAACCTTAACCTTAGAACTCCATAATTCCAAGCCGACGAAACCAAACCACCATTCATCACTTTCTAGCCACCAGCCATCGAGCCACAGTAGCCAGCCCCATCACCCAGAAACTTGAAACCCCAAAGTAGAGACCCATCAACCAATCCCTCTATTGTCGAAGCCCCACAAACCCAAGACTTCCACCATTGCGTACCACCAAACGACGTCACCTGAAACCCTCCATTGTAGAGACTGGGTCGTGTTTAGGTCGATTATGTTCTACTCATTGGAATCAAAGAGTGGCGATTGTAGGGGAATGGTGGTTGTGGAGGACCATCGGTTCAGTGTTGTTGTCGTCGCGCTAGTGGTTGTCATCGGAGACTAGATCGACGATAATGGAGGTGTCTTATGTGCAGATTAGTTGCAACAGTCTTCAGGGAATTGGGAATTTCAGTTATGGAGTTCTAGGATTAGAGTTATGGTTTGGGTGGGAGGAAGAAGAAGACCGCGTTTAGGGGTCAAAAATTCAGACGTGCATGTATGTTGCACGTGTGAGTTTCCATCCAAAAACTAACGTTCGTTACCATTTTGTAGTTCTCTATACAAAATGTAAAGCAACAGGTCCATTTTGCACATTTTTGAAGTAACATGACTAAAGTACACATCGCGTATAGTACAAGCGATTTTTTCTTCTTTTTTTTTTAAGTTTTCCCTAATAATAAATTATTGAAGTATTTGAATGGAGAACAAAACTTTTGAAAAAGGATGGAGGTGGATAGTGAGGGAGGGCGGGTGCAACCTATCTATTTCCAGGTAAACAACCCACTAGAAGGGTCTCTATTACTAAGAGAGCTTCAAGTGGGAGGGGGCTAGGTAATGATAATGGAAGGGATAGTATTGTCTTTTATACATCTTTCAAAGATAAGCTTGCAGGGAAGAAGACTCCACTGTAAAGTGGGAAGATGGATTTGATTGCTAATAACCTAGCTAGAGTGGAATTAGTAGAGGGTGATTGACTTTCTCCAAAGTTCTTTTTGTATGATAAGTTGTTTAATCACTTGTGCTTTCCTTGGGAGAATGCTTTGGTGGTGAAGCTATTTAGGGAGAAATGTTGGTTTCTTAGTCATACAAGAGCTGAGAACATCCTGAAAAGCCTGTTGAAATTTTGATATCATGAATATAGGTTCATGGTCACCTGGCTTTGTTTCGTCTACAGCTAGGTGGTTGGAGGTGGACCATGGATGAAGTTTGATTACTACTGATAAGTGAGGACTTGGTCACTCGACTTTGTTTCGACTACAGCTAGGATTGAGAAGTCTCTCGTCTAGTTTCATTTTCCTATTCTTAATCTTATGTATTATGATGAGAATGTGCTCTTAGCTCTGGCTAATACGAAAGGGAAACTAATTAAAGTGGACTTTAATATGTGTCAATGGGAAAATTTGCTCATGTTTGCATAAAGATTGATTTGAACCAACCAGTGGTGGGGAGAGTATGGATTCATGGACATTGACATAAAGTTGAGTATTGAGGTCTTTATATTATTTGTGCAAAATATGGTTGTTATGGGCATATTACCAAGGAGTATCAAGCAAGCCAACGTCTAGTTTATGCTATTTTGGTGGAGGGTGGTGGATCAGGTCATCGAGTTGAGGGGCAAACTGTAATTAGGGTTTTGGATGAAAATGGTAATAAACATAGTAATAAAGGCAGAGCCTTTGTGATTTCCAATCATAGAAACGTCATGGACCAATTTGTGGAGGACAATAAGCATAATGATTGGTTAGTTGTTGTCAAGAAGAAATATCGAAAATTGCACATTAATTCTTAGTTGAAATCCAATGGACCAACTTCTTTATCCAAAGGGAATATGTTTGACCTTCTTGAGGAAGATTCGGGTAACGTCAACATGCATTCTTCTCACTTGCATGCAAAGCGCACTAATGGAGTCAATGATAAGGCAATTAAAGTAGATTTTGTTAGGACAGTCAAAGGAATCACAATCAAATCAGGTGTTGTTCATGAGTGGGAAAATAAACTTATTGTTGGTAAGGTTTTTGTTACTAAAAATAAAGAAGTGAAGTCAGACAAAGTGGTGGGCCAATATAAGTTGGGCTTGTTTGGTGGTGTCTAGGAGTTTGGTGATACATTGGGAGCGAGCTCAAATAATAGGTTTGAGGGTCAAGCTATGACCATTAGAGGGTCAAGCTATGACCATTAGAGGGTTAAAGTGGACTTAAGGAGATATGTATGGAGGGCCAACTAGAGGGGTCAAGAAACTTATAATTATGTCGAGTCAAAAAAGGAAATCGGGACAAGACACGGTGGCTCTCTCGTTGTAAACTCTAACCTGTTGGAGATCCCACCTAAAGTGTCCAAGGCCGTTTTGGCTTCAAATCCTAGTCGAAATAAATAGCCTCATTTCGTTGTTGACGTCAAACATAAACCACCTGACAATTCTGTTAGTCATGACAACCATTACCTAAGAGGGAGGTTAATTGGGTGATCACAAAAAAATAACTATTGTAAATTACTCAAATACAACGTAGGTTATATGATAAATCAAGCAAATAAGCTAGATATCAAGTTCTTAAAATCAAAACATCAAAATGACAAGATATGCAATAAATAAATATATTGCACCAAATATTAAAATTAAAGAGTGTAGGGAAGAAAGAATCAAACTCAAAAATTTATCCTGGTTCAACTACCAACTGCTTGTAACCTATATCCAGTTCTCAAGTTTAACTTGAGATTTTCTTCACTATCTGCAAGCTTCAACTAGGTGCTTGATAAACCTTTATAAGAAGAGAACTCCTCACACTCTTGGGATACCTCATCTTTAGTGTTTGAACCTCACAACCAAAGGGATACCTAACCTTTATCGTAAACTTAGAAGGATGTCTCACCTTCTTATAATTTCTTTTTTCAACAAAAGGATATTTCACCCTTTGTGTACAAACCTTGAGAGATCCTTCACCCTCAACCTTTCTATAGGGATAACTCACCCTTAATCTTACTTGAGAGACTCTCCACCTTCTTACAAGTTTTTACAACAAAAATTACAAGATACACACTTTCAAAGGGTAGATATACAACTTAAAGAACAAAGGAATAAAAGAATTTTGCAATGAAGAGCTCAAAATATGATTTTGATGATACAAGGGTTAAATCAAGTGTTCAAGAGTGGTAAAAGCTTCAATCTTCACTTACTTATAGAGATCAAGTGATAAAATAGTTGTTGGTATTGTTTAGAAATAATTTACCATGAAAACTAGTCGTTACTAGCCATTAGAATGCTTTCTGACATCGAAAATAATCAATTATTTATGTGGATAATCAATTATTTGATATGTAATAATTGATTATTGAAGTGGATAATCGATTATTTTTTTCTTCATTCGTTTCCAGCTTTTTGACGAATAGAATAATCGATTATTACTTATGGATAATCAATTATTGCACTATATTTTCAAAAACTAATTTTAAATGGTCATAACTTCTTCATTTGTCATCTAATTTAAGCAAATAATCATTCCTTGGAAAGCTCTTTGAGTCAATTTTCATATGAAATAAGTTTCAAATCCATAATCAAAGTAATTTTAGAGATATAATCAAATTAGTGATCAAAGGTCAGTTTTCAAAACTCAAACTTGACTATTTTTCATAGTTTTGAATTATCACCAAGATTAACTTTTAAAAACTTGTTTGTTTGGCATCTTAACATATTTAAAGACATTTGTGAAGGTTGAAAAACTTATTTGAGCTCTCTTCTTGTAAAACCTCTATTTTTACATAGGATAAAAGCCTAAAATAGAAAATATACCAAATCTAATTCTTAGGCTTCTTGATGTAATCCAAGCTTCAAAAAAAAATTTCTCTTCAAATCTTGCAAATGTTTGAAACATCTTATCATTTTCATTCTTCTTAAGTTGAATATAACTGAGATCTTTTACTTTCTTATTGCAATGCTTATTCTTGGTACTTGGATTATCATACAAAGTATTGCTCACTTAAAACAAAAGTAATTAGTCCAAATTCATAATTCAATATCTTCATATGCATGATTCATAAATATATAACTCAAGTTAGTCTAACATACATATAAGACTTTCGTAGACATATCCAAATAAGATGTTTATCAATTATTAATAGATATATTCTATATAGGATGTAACAAAGAATACTTTACCCAAAATGCATGATTTCTTACACAACACTATAATGTACATTATGCACATTTGTATTCAAATAGAGTCAAATTCAATATTAATTTAATACAACTCATATAACATATTGGATATATTCTATAAAAGATGCTACAAAGAACTCAATGTTCGTTTCTTATATGAAATATAACAAGATAGAGTACATGATCGTACATGATCCAATATAATTCATTAAGCACATCTATGTAGCATAATCACCATCCTTTTTTCTTGTAATTGTCATCATCAAAACTTAACATATTAAACCATTGAGGCAAACTTATTTCCACAAATTCCACAATCTCAGACCTAAAAGGTGAGGTTTGGACTTTGGAAGGCGTTGTAGATTGATGCTCAATCTAATAATGTTCCATAAAAGATTATTCCAAGGTGTGAGGATATGGCCCCTTAATACGTAAATGCTTATCGTATACATCTTGTTTTGTTTCTCCCGATTATTTTCATGGATAATGTTATTGTTTGGAATTGTCGAAGGGATGGTAAGAAGTTCTTTTCTGGGATGGTTAAGGATGTGTATAGGAAGTATCATGTCTCCTTTCTAGCTCTTCTTAAGACCCAAATCAGTGGAGAGAGAATGGATAAAGTACTCATCCATATGAAGGTTAAATGGTTCACTAAGGAGCCTTGTTTCTTCAATGTTTGTTGTGGTAGGCCTAGATGGTGTTGCGTTCTAAATTATGGAGGGAATCGAAGAATATCAACATGTTTGTATCAAGTCCTTAGTGTTCAGTGGGTGATTTTAATGCCATCTTATTTATTCATGTGAAGTTTAGAGGATCTTGTTCTACTAGGGCTTGCAAGTTGTTTTGGGATTGTATGGATCATTTTTCTCTCATGGACATTGGTTTCACTAGTCCCAAGTATACTTTGAGGAGTGGTGCGTTGAGGAAACAACTGAATATGGTGCTAGTTATTAATGATTGGCAAGTGTCTTATTTTGATTATCTAGTAACTTATTTTCCCTTCTTTAATTCTAATCATACCCCTATATGGATCAAATAAACAAGGATGTTGTTGGTGTGCGTTCAATCAAGCCTTTCAAGTTTTTAGATGTGTGGTTGTCACAAGATACGTTTCCTAATCTGGTTACTAAGATTTAGGATTGTGCGAATGGGTGGCATGCTAATATGTAGAATTTCTTGAGTATGGCTAGAGACTGGAACTAGAAAACCTTTGGTCATATTCAGGAAAGAAAGAATCGCCTTGGTCTAACTAATGGTATTCATTATTCCTTGGTTAATGTGTCGAATCCCTTTCTTGATGAGCTTCAACCCACCTTGTGGAATTATTATCAGAAATGTTTGTTTAAGGAAACTCTCTGAGGACAAAAATCCTGTTGCAAGTGGATTATGTTCGGTGATAGGAACACCCATTACTTTAATATCTCTACGCTTTCTAGGAGGCATAGAAATAGGATTGCAGTGATAAGTCTATATTTTATAGTCTTAACTAAATGAATAATGGTGATTTGCTTGCATTTTAGACCTCTTTAGTGCCTAATCGAGTGATTTTGGCTACCATTTATAAGTTTGGATTCAAATTGAGCTTAGTTGTATTTTTTAGCATTATGACAATTTTACACTGTTGCTATATTTCGGGTATAACGTGAGTTATAGACATCTAACAATTATGAACTTTATCTTGTAGGAAATCTAAGAGGAAGATCTACAACTTTGATAAGAGCTCAGAGCTGAATCAGATGTCTAGTGGGTCATATTAGGCCTAGAAGTCAAAACAGAGGTACTGTCACTAGAACCTGAGTAGTTTACAAAGATTTGGTTATATCTTGCGTTGTATGAGTCATATTTGGATGATGAAACCAGTGGCATTGGAAAACTAAGACAAAACCCTTCAACTTTTATGAAGATCACTTATCCAAAATCCAATTTATAAGCGATTGAAGAGTTAGACACGATCGTGTCTAACTTGGAAAATGTTTTTGTCAAGCTCACATGGCCCTGTCTAACTTCAATGAAGCTTCTGTGTGGGAGACACGACCGTGTCTCCCATGAACATGCAAATTATGTTATTTTTCAAGCTCACACTGCCATGTCGAGCTTAGACACAGTCGTGTGAAGTTTTTCACCCCAAATCATTATAAATAGAGGCAAATCCCTAAACCTAAAAAGACTTTTGGCTAGAGACTTGTGTGATGCCAGGTTTTCAGAGGAGAGACACAAGGATTAGAGGCGAAGGCTTTGAAGGCAAGAGCAAGAGTCTTTGAAGATCAACCATTGAAGTTTTTTTCTCCATCTTCATCTGCTCCATATTCTTTTTTTCTTTAGAAATCATGATTTTTTCTTTAATCTTTGTTCTTGTTTGTGCTACAATTACCATGAGTAGCTAAACCCTTTTTCTAGGATTAAGATGAAACTCTTTATTTATCTATTATGAATTGTTAATTTGATTCTTTGTTAATGAGAAATTATTGTTCTTGATTCATTCTTAGTATGCTTAATGTTTGTGGTATGTTGTGTGACATATTTACATGATCTTAGGCTTTAGGTGAATGATCGAAAGATGAAATCTAATTGCTTGATAATCCAAGAATTGAACTTAGAAATTGAGACCTAGAAATAAGCTTAAATCCTTCGAGGGTTAAACGATTGTCATAAAACTTAATGGATTGGAACTTAGATTAATTGCCATGAGAATGAGATTGATGAAGTTTTAGTACGTTTTTAGTGCTAAAAAATTAGGTTTTAAATAATTTAAGGCAAATCACCTTCAAGAACATTAGCAAATATAGGATTACAATTTATTATAGGAGGTAGTGTAGTGAATTCCTAATCCTAGGCCTTTAAATTTTTGTTGAATCTCACCTTTTCTAAATTTATTTGCTTTCTTTATTGCTTTGAGTTTTGTTTTAATTTTAATATAGCTTTCACTATTGCTTTTGTTTGCTAAAATAATCAAAGCAGCCATAAGAGTTAGTAATCAACTGATCCTTAAGGGAACGATCTTTATTTTACTACTTGTACGATCCATGCGCTTGCGAAAAGTCAACAACAAGGTTTTAGCGTCATTGTCGGGGATCGTGTTGATATTAACACAAGCGGCAATTTGGTTGATTTAAGCAATTTTTATTTTATTTTATTTTAATCTTATTTTGTTTTAACTTTATTTTTCTTTGAATTTTTAGGTATTGTTTCTTTTTTATGCATAGAACGAGGAGTCAAGAAAATTTTATTATCCCTATTGATCTTGAGATCGAGAGGACACTTCGTGATATTAAAAGGGAAAGAAGAACACCACTAATTGAGGAAGACCACATGGCGGACAACACTAACCAAGTTACCAATGCAGAGTGAAGGCTGAGGAATTATAGAACTTCTAATGCTAATGCTTGTCAGTCTTTCATTGTTAGACCACGGGTAGAAGCCAACAACTTCGAGATCAAGAGGTCATTGATCCAGATGGTCCAACAATTACAATTCAGCAAGTCACCAACTGAAGACCCAAATCAACATTTGGATGAGTTCTTAGAATTATGTGACACCATAAAGATTAATGGGGTTTCAACGGATGCTATACGGATCAGACTTTTTCCCTTTTCTCTTAGGGTGAAAGTAAAGAAGTGAATTCACTCGGAAGCCCAAAATTCTCTCACCACCCGGGACTTGATGGAGCAGGCTTTCTTGGACAAGTAGTATTCGATTGGAAAAACAATCAAGCTCCGTCAAGACATCACTACCTTCTCTCAAAAGGAAGATGAATATCTTTATGAAGCATGAAAGAGGTAGAATGATCTGATTTGTCAGTATCCACATCATGGTCTATAGGATTTTGTTGTCATCCAAGCATTCTATGCTAGGTTGACTTTCTCTACAAAGGCAGCTCTTGATGTTGCAGCTGGTAGTGCTTTGATGGGCAAGACTCCAACCGAGGTAAAGACTTTGATCAATGAAGAGGCTTCGAATATTTATTTGTGGCCAAGTGAGAGATCAAATTCAAAGAAGCAAGCCGGAATGATAGAGCTTGATGTCATTACTATGTTGAATGCCAAGTTTGATGCTTTGACTAAGTCACTTGAGAATATGAATGTTAATGTCATCACTATCCTTAACATAGCTTGTGAAACATGTGGAGGAGGGTATTTGGCATCGGAATGCAATACAATGGAAACATATTCTCAAGATCAGTCTTTGGCGCAAGTGAATTATTTGTAAAATGGCAATTTCAAGGCTTAAGGTAACCTCTTCTCCAACACTTATAATCCAGGATAGAGAAATCACCCTAATTTCTCATATGGTACCCAACAAAACCAAGGGGTTCTATCCAACAATAGACCTCTACCCAGATTCCAATAATTGCAACAATCTTCTCAGGGTGCAAAGTTCAATTTAGAAGCTCTTATGGAGAATTTCATAGTCACTCAACAAGAGCAAAATCAAGTCATTCAAGCACAAGTGCAACAACATGGGGAGTCCATCAAGCAAATCAATACTTGCCTAGATCAAATAGTCGCTTACTCCAAGATGCTTGAAACTCAAATAGCTCAACAAGCAAGCTTATTCAACGTGATGCAAGGGCGTATACCAAGTTAACTAGAAACTAACCCAAGGGAGCAAGTTCAAGTAATTTTCTTGAGAAGTGGGAAGCAACTTGAAGGCCCTACAAGGGAAGAAAGGCTTGAAGATAGGCAAACTCATAAAAAGGAAGAGAAGCAAGAGAAGAGCAAGTGTAACACCCCTTGATGTAGCAACCGGAGCGTAATCGTCATTACACCACAGTTACTAAATCCAAGTGTATCACAGTCATGATAACAGTAATTTAAATTCTCAAGAGTCTATATATTTTTTTTGACAATCTGCATAAGTAGAAAATACGAGCCTCGAATGAAATATAAATATATTCAACCCATAATACAACCACTGAAATAAAATCATATTCCTTAAATATATATTTTATAGACAATTTACACAAATCACTGATGACATAGAATATAATAATTACAGAGTCTAATAAAATACAGCGAGAATAAAAACACTAAAGGGGAAAAAGTAGTAACCCAGGGAAGGGTACTACCAACAGACAAAGCCGCAACCCCATATGTACATGACGCACGGCGTCCCAGTGGACACGACAGGCATCCATGCTTCCACGCGGCTGCATGCTTACGTAGTCGAAGAAATCTTGTCCAGGCGCTCAAGCCGATCAACCAAGGTGTTGTCCCTCTTTATCTTCCTCGCGATCTTTTATCAAATATAAATATAGAACAGAAATGCACAAATATAGGAAAGAGGTAAGACATCCTACCATCATTACCAATTATAGCAGCCAGAAACAAAACGGCACAACGCGCCCAAATAGCAATCTCAGACAACATTTCCAATTAATAAACAGTAGATCCAATAGTAAAACAAAAATGGCGCAACGCACCCAAATAGCAATTCAGAACATCATTTCCAAATAATAAGCACTAAATCCAACAGTAAGTAATTAAACAGTTCCGGGCAGACATTCATTACAGTAATGATCAGACAATTCACAGTTACAGAAAAATAATGATTTACAATGACAGATTATTTCATGATGCACATGCATGCTTTCCCAAATTTCTACTCCATGGAGCTAGACACAAACAGTCGGAGAGAAAGATCAGGAGACATGTCTGTAACTCGGCTGCCGCGGCCAAAGTGCTATTCATCAATAATTTTCATGTGCACATCAGGCATTGTACAGACAGTCCTCGCTAGATCACGATATAGGACAGTGTCTCGGTCCGGATCGTCGGTGTGTTTGCATCGGTCTACCCCACGGCACAGAGGAGCTCATAACTATCTATGTGAGGAACCTGCACCCCGACGGCCCCAAGGTCAAACATGACCTACACTAGTCTACTCGCACCCGCACAAAGGTGTATTCAATCTCCTAGGCAACTTAGCCTTACAACAGTCCACAAGGACATTCACAATGCATAAGACTCTATGCATGAACATGTATGATTCACAATCTCATACAATTCCATAATATGCCACAATGGCCAATATAAGCATCAATATACGAATGGTCACTCACATGGACCTATAACTTTACAACATAAGGATCAAATCAATCACATGGACCCATAACTTTACAACATAGGGATCAAATCAATTGGTGCAGTTTTAGGTCCATTATGAATTCTAACTTAGAATTTGTTTCCCTTTTTAAGGTTCATGTCCAATCCAATTTGTACAATTAATTAAATCTCCCAAGGTAATTTAATTTCTCGCAACTTGTAAATTATTTAAGCTCTTAGACCTCACACTCTCTTGTTCTTCACTCACTTGGAAGTTCCTTAAGTTTTATGACAATCACATTCTTAGTCCTTTAAAATTTACATAATCTTTAATTATGTTAAATTCTTCCGATTTATTTATTATCCAACTCATTACATAGGTTTCTAATTACCTAATTAATCATGCTTCTAAGTTACCAAAGTCACAACATTAAGCCCCAAAAGGCCTTAGAGGCCATGGCCTCACAAGGGTTTCATTTCCAAATCTTTTCAAGTCATCACATTACATGTCATTCTCTTAATTCATTTAATTGTTCACTTGTTAAATTAGCTCACCAAGAACCCTAATTTCTTGGCCTAAAACCGTAGCCTCCCTAGTAATTTCCATTCCAAATTTTTTCTTCCATTCAATTCCATTTTATCGATTGATCAATTTAAGTCTTATGCTAGTTACAACTTAATCACAAATTTACCTAAATTCTAGCCTAAAACCGTGGCCCTCCAAGAAAGGTTCTCAAATGTTTTTCTTCCATTTCCAATCACATAATCCAATCCAATATACCATTATATACAACAAATCAATCCAAGGTCACAATTATCACAATTTCAACATTTAAACATAGCAATCATCAAATTAAAGAATAACCCTCATTAGGGTTTTTCCACAACCAACACAATCAAGGTTCCTAGATGCTAAGAGAGGTTGAGGAGGAGTGTCTTCCTCTTATCCAAATGAAGAAATCAAGAGAAACACCAATAAATCTTCTTTGTAATTTCGGATTGCACCTTCCAAAAACCCTAGAAATTTCAACTTTGTTAAATCGATACCAATGCTTGAAAAATGAAGCATGGATGGTCACCAAGGAGACCATAACCATGAAAATGAAGAGAAGAGAAGAGAAGTTTTGAAACTTACCCAAAAAGCTCAAAGTTTGAAGCTTGGAGAAAGTGTTGAAGATGATGGATTTTCAAGAAACTCCAAGAAGAAAAGATGTTTAGAATGATGAGAGGATTAAGAAAATGTGCTTAGTTAAAATTTTTGTGAAGGTTGAGTGGGGAGAGGGAGGGCTGGCCGTAGCAATGGAGAGGAGAGAAGGAGGAGAAGAAGAAAGGGTAGAGTGAGAAAGTGTTTTGAGAAATTATGAATTAAAGTGTAGTAAATTGAATTAATGAAATGCAATTTTCCCCCCTGCATGGGCTGCTCCAGCCATGCATAGAGAGAGGAGAGAGGGAGAGTGTTGGCTTCTCTTGGAAACCAAGGGCCATTTGGTCATCATTTGGTCAAAGCTTCTCAAAGAAGCTTTGATTATTTAACATTAAATTTGAATTAAAGTGGATAGATTAGACATAAAGTAGATTGCATTGGGATAATGTGATAGGATTTTTATTACACACTATTATCCAATGGATAATAGTTACAGTTGACAGAAGTCGGTATTTAATTAATCTGACAGATAAATTTTTTGCAATATTGGTTTGTCTTATCTGTTAAGATTTCTTGAAAATTGTGAAACCTCGTAAACTGTGTCAAGCCTCGGGTTTAGTAAGATCTCCCGTCGACATGTCCATAGTTCAAGGTTCACAGAGAAAACATCGCGTTTCTCCCGTTCCGCTCAGTGCACACGCAAAACGAGGAATATACTAAAATATTCGACGTTTCCGAAAAATTCCCAAAAATTCTCAAAAATTGCAAATATTATAAAACGACTATTCATCATATAATTTTCCAGTTTTCGAAGCATTACAATCGTTTTCTCGACTCTGCTCAATGTTTGCACAAAACGAGGAATATATTAAAATACTCGTCGTTTCTGAAAAATTCCGAAATAATTCTCATAAATCACAAATATTAGAAAATGACTATTTGTGGCAAAATAATTAATTTTCGGAGCGTTACACTGACCTCAGCAATTCTCAGCTCAGTGTGCACGTAAAACGAAGAATATATTAAAATATTCGTCGTTTCCGAAAAATTCCAAAAAATTCCTAAAAATCAAGAATATTGTGAAATGATTATTTATGATTAAATAGATACTTTATGGGACGTTACAACACTCCCATACTAAAAAAGAATTTGGTCCTCGAAATTTACATACCTCAAAATAGTTCTGGATGCTGCTCCTTCATATTGTCTTCCAGTTCCCACGTTGCATCACCAGTCGTCTCATTCCAGATCACCTTTACCAATGGAATCTCCTTTCCTCTAAGTTGCTTCATTCGTCGATCCTCAATTCTCACAGGAGGTGCCTCATAGGTTAAGTTCTATTTTAACTGTACTGTGTCCGGTGCTAAGACATGACTTGGATCAGGTAAATATTTACGCAGTTGTGACACATGGAAGACGTTGTGTATGTTGGAAAGAAAAGGAGGTAAGGCTACTTGGTAGGCTACTGGACCTATCCAACGAAGGATTTGGTAAGGTCCAAGGAATTTTGGGGTGAGTTTTCTAGATTTCAAAGCCCGGCCGACCCCAGTCGTGGGTGTGACTTTCAAGAACACATGCTCACCTTCTTCAAACTCAAGAGGCTTTCTCCTCTTGCATGCATAACTCTTTTTCCGGTTCTGAGCAGTCTTCATCTTCTCTTGGATCATTTTGACCTTCTCAGTCGTCTGTTGAATAATATCTGGTCCAATCGTGAGACGCTCACCGTCTTGGTACCAACACAATGGTGTCCGACACCTTCGTCCATGCAGAGCTTCATAGGGTGTCATCCCTATACTCGAATGATAACTGTTGTTGTAGGTGAATTCTATCAATGGTAGAACTTCATCCCAACTTCCAGTCTGTTCTATTGTACAAGCTCTAAGCAAATCTTCTAGAGATTGGGTCGTTCTTTCAGATTGTCTGTCGGTTTGTGGGTGGTACGCTGAACTCAGACGTAACTTTGTTCCCAACGATGCCTGTAGACTCTGCCAAAATTTTGAAGTAAACCTCAGATCCTTATCCGAAACAATACTCGTAGGCACATCATGCAGTCTAACGATCTCTCCAATGTACAGTTGGGTCAACTTCTCCAAACTGTACCTTATGTTGATCGGGAGAAAATGAGTTGACTTTGTGAGTCGATCCACTATTACCCATATCGAGTCGTGTCCTTTCTTTGTCCTTGGCAATCCCACAACAAAATCCATCGCAATGTTGTCCCATTTCCATTCAGGAATAGACAATGGTTGCAGCAATCCTGCTGGTCTTTGATGTTCCACTTTAGCTTTTTGACAAACTAAACAAGTCGACACACATCTAGTGACGTCGCTCTTCATTCCATGCCACCAGAACAATTTCTTCAGATCTTGGTACATCTTAGTTATGCCTGGGCGCATACTTAGTTTGCTGGTGTGAGCATGTTCCACAATATATCGCCTAAGCTCTTGGTCATGGGGAATGCAGACTCTACCCCGAAATCTAAGGATTCCATCCGTTCCTTCCTCAAATTTTGTCTCTTTGCCTTGCCTCATCAGTTCTCTCGCTTCTTGCAAGAATTCATCAACCTTCTGCTTTTCCCATATGTCATCCATTAGCTCACTTGAGATGGTGACCATATTCATACAAATCCTTTCGGGTTCCAACTTAACAAATGACCAAATATCTCTAAATTGTTCTATAAGGTCTCCTTCCTTGATCATCAGGGTAGAAACACTGATGGTCTTCCTACCCAAGGCGTTTGCCACGACGTTTGCTTTGCCAGGGTGATACAACAATTGGAAGTCATAGTCCTTTAGGAATTCCAATCATCTTCGTTGCCTCACGTTTAGCTCCTTCTGATCATACAAGTACTTCAAACTTTCGTGGTCACTGAAAATGTTGAACGTCGCTCCATAAAGGAAATGTCTCCATATCTTCAGAGCAAAATCCAAAGCTGCTAGTTCCAAGTCATGCGTCGGATAGTTCTTTTCATGCACTCGTAACTGTCGCGAAGCATAAGCTACCACTCTTCTGTGTTGCATAAGAACAGACCCCAATCCTTGATATGAAGCGTCACAGTACACCTCGAATGGTTCATTAGGATTAGGTAGCACCAATACTGGTGAGGTAGTTAGTCGTTTCCTCAACTCTTGGAAACTCTGCTCGCAGCTATCAACCCATTCAAAAGCTTGGTTCTTCTTTGTCAGCTGAGTGAGCGGTCCAGCAATTTTGGAAAATCCTTCTATGAATCTCCTGTAATATCCGGCTAAACCCACGAAGCTATGAGTTTTCGTCACTAACTTCGGTCATTATGGATATCAGAAGTCTTAATTCTGGAAACTAATGAGGTTTTCATTGGAATGGTTTAGTAGGATATGACTAGAAAATGATCAATCAGTCCCTAAATCATAAACTCTAACCGATGCGATTTCAAGTAAGCAAAATAGATCAACAAAAGGTTCAATCTTCATGAGAAGTAGGATAGATTAAACAAACTCAGGTGTCAAGACAAGTCTCAACAGTAGGAATGAGAACAACTAAGTCGAAGATAAGAAAGATACAGATGAATCTAAATGATCTATGCAGTTACGAATTGAAAATGGAAATGTTACCCCCAGAATTATATGGCACGATTACAGGGTTATCATTTGAGGCATAACTTCCCTTGTTGAGATCCCCAAATGTTGAGGTCTGATTGGATCTACCACTACTAGCACTTTCCCCTATGGGTTGGGTGTGGTTGTTACTTCCTTGGTACCCGTGAACATAGTTCTCGTTTAAACTTATTAGCTTTTCCATTATTCCTCCTTTGGAATCTAGGTAGTCCATGGTTATCCCAAGTCTAACTTTCCTTCAATAGATTTTGAATCTTAACCTCCAATTCTCGTTGTTGTGCGGTCCTCTGATCTTGGTGAATTGTCACTTCAGCTATCCTTTGTATTTTTTCCTGCAGTCGTAGCCATAATTCTACGGTCTTGTCCTGCGCTTATGTAAGTACATTTTCCACAAGCCATTGACTCTCTTCGAAGGCGGACCAAACATAACACGATAAAACAAATGTAATTATTTCAAACAACATTACCTCCCTTTAGAAGTCAAACACAAAGAGTCACACAAAGCACATAATTCAAACAAAGCAAGTTCAACTCACAAATCCTAACGATCTCTAGCTCTAACTTCTCCGTTCTATCTCCTGTGGCGTAATCTCTCGTAAGTCCCCAATCTCCAAACAGCTTCTCGAACCAAATTTAAACTAGTCATTCTTTCCCTAGAAGATCAGTTTTCCAAAACCTTTGATCTCCGCACAAAAGACTTCCTATCTTCCTAACACAGCACGCCTAGGAGAAGTCATAGTTTCCTATACACACAGAACATTACATATCGAGTAGGCCAGTCCTCAATATCATGCAACTGCATCACAGTAACTATCAACATTCAACCTACAGCAAGTCATGCATTCCTTTCCCATCATCTCAATCAAGAGACAAGGAAGTGCACAACAGACCAAATTCTAATATGCCTAAATATAGCAAGTCCATACCCCGACTCAACAGGATGAACTGCTCTGATACCACCTAATGTAACACCCCTTGATGTAGCAACCGGAGCGTAATCGTCATTACACCACAGTTACTAAATCCAAGTGTGTCACAGTCATGATAACAGTAATTTAAATTCTCAAGAGTCTATATATTTTTTTTTGACAATCTGCATAAGTAGAAAATACGAACCTCAAATGAAATATAAATATATTCAACCCATAATACAACCACTGAAATAAAATCATATTCCTTAAATATATATTTTATAGACAATTTACACAAATCACTGATGACATAGAATATAATAATTACAGAGTCCAATAAAATACAATGAGAATAAAAACACTAAAGGGGAAAAAGTAGTAACCCAGGGAAGGGTACTACCAGCACACAAAGCCGCAACCCCATATGTACATGACGCACGACGTCCCAGTGGACACGACAGGCATCCATGCCTCCACGCGATTGCACGCTTACGTAGTCGAAGAAATCTTGTCCAGACGCTCAAGCCGATCAACCAAGGTGTGGTCCCTCTTTATCTTCCTCGCGATCTTTTATCAAATATAAATATAGAACAGAAATGCATAAATATAGGAAAGAGGTAAGACATCCTACCATCATTACCAATTATAGCAGCCAGAAACAAAACGGCGCAACGCGCCCAAATAGCAATCTCAGACAGCATTTCCAATTAATAAACAGTAGATCCAACAGTAAAACAAAATGGTGCAACGCGCCCAAATAGCAATTCAGAACATCATTTCCAAATAATAAGCAGTAAATCCAATAGTAAGCAATTAAACAGTTCTGGGCAGACATTCATTACAGTAATGATCAGACAATTCACAGTTACAGAAAAATAATGATTTACAATGACAGATTATTTCATGATGCACATGCATGCTTTCCCAAATTCCTACTCCATAGAGCTAGACACAAATAGTCGGAGAGAAAGATCAGGAGACATGTCTGTAACTCGGCTGCCGCGGCCAAAGTGCTATTCATCAATAATTTTCACGTGAACATCAGGCATTATACAGACAGTCCTCGCTAGATCACGATATAGGACAGTGTCTCTGTCCGGATCGTCGGTGTGTTTGCATCAGTCTACCCCACGGCACAGAGGAGCTTATAACTGTCCATGTGAGGAACACGCACCCCGACGCCCCCAAGGTCAAACATGACCTACACTAGTCTACTCGCATCCGCACAAAGGTGTGTTCAATCTCCTAGGCAACTTGGCCTTACAACAGTCCACAAGGACATTCACAATGCATGGGACTCTATGCATGAATATGTATGATTCACAATCTCATACAATTCCATAATATGCCACAATGGCCAATATAAGCGTCAATATACAAATGGTCACTCACATGAACCCATAACTTTACAACATAAGGATCAAATCAATCATATGGACCCATAACTTTACAACATAGGGATCAAATCAATTGGTGCATTTTTAGGTCCATTATGAATTCTAACTTAGAATTTGTTTCCCTTTTTAAGGTTCATGTCTAATCCAATTTGCACAATTAATTAAATCTCCCAAGGCAATTTAATTTCTCGCAACTTGTAAATTATTTAAGCTCTTAGACCTCACACTCTCTTCTTCACTCACTTGGAAGTACCTTAAGTTTTATGATAATCACATTCTTAGTACTTTAAAATTTACATAATCTTTAATTATGTTAAATTCTTCCGATTTATTTATTATCCAACTCATTACATAGGTTTCTAATTACCTAATTAATCATGCTTCTAAGTTACCAAAGTCACAACATTAAGCCCCAAAAGGCCTTAGAGGCCGTGGCCTCACAAGGGTTTCATTTACAAATCTTTTCAAGTCATCACATTACATGCCATTCTCTTAATTCATTTAATTGTTCACTTGTTAAAGTAGCTCACCAAGAACCTTAATTTCTTGGCCTAAAACCGTAGCCTCCCTAGGAATTTCCATTCCAAATTTTTTCTTCCATTCAATTCCATTTTATCCATTGATCAATTTAAGTCTTATGCTAGTTATAACTTAATCACAAATTTACCTAAATTCTAGCCTAAAACCGTGGCCCTCCAAGAAAGGTTCTCAAATGTTTTTCTTCCATTTCCAATCACATAATCCAATCCAATATACCATTATATACAACAAATCAATCCAAGGTCACAATTATCACAATTTCAACATTTAAACATAGCAATCATCAAATTAAAGAATAACCCTCATTAGGGTTTTTCCACAACCAACACAATCAAGGTTCCTAGATGCTAAGAGAGGTTGAGGAGGAGTGTCTTCCTCTTACCCAAATGAAGAAATCAAGAGAAACACCAATAAATCTTCTTTGTAATTTCGGATTGTACCCTCCAAAAACCCTAGAAATTTCAACTTTGTTAAATCGATACCAATGCTTGAAAAATGAAGCATGGATGGTCACCAAAGAGACCATAACCACGAAAATGAAGAGAAGAGAAGTTTTGAAACTTACCCAAAAAGCTCAAAGCTTGAAGCTTGGAGAAAGTGTTGAAGATGATGGATTTTCAAGAAACTCCAAGAAGAAAAGATTTTTAGAATGATGAGAGGATTAAGAAAATGTGCTTAGTTAAAATTTTTGTGAAGGTTGAGTGGGGAGAGGGAGGGTTGGCCGTAGCAATGGAGAGGAGAGAAGGAGGAGAAGAAAAATGGAGAAAGAAGAAGAAAGGGTAGAGAGAGAAAGTGTTTTGAGAAATTATGAATTAAAGTGTAGTAAATTGAATTAATGAAATGCAATTTTCCCCTTTGCATGGGCTGCTCCAGCCATGCATAGAGAGAGAGAGAGGGAGAGTGTTGGCTTCTCTTGGAAGCCAAGGGCCATTTGGTCATTATTTGGTCAAAGCTTCTCAAAGAAGCTTTGATTATTTCACATTAAATTTGAATTAAAGTGGATGAATTAGACATAAAGTAGATTGCATTGGGATAATGTGATAGGATTTTTATTACACACTATTATCCAATGGATAATAGTTACAGTTGACAGAAGTCAGTATTTAATTAATCTGACAGATAAATTTTTCGCAGTATTGGTTTATTTTATCTGTTAAGATTTCTTAAAAATTGTGAAACCTCGTAAACTGTGTCAAGCCTCGGGTTTAGTAAGATCCCCCGTTGACATGTCCATAGTTCAAGGTTCACAGAGAAAACATCGCGTTTCTCCTGTTCCGCTCAGTGCGCACGTAAAACGAAGAATATACTAAAATATTCGATGTTTCCGGAAAATTCCCAGAAAATTCTCAAAAATTGTAAATATTATAAAACGACTATTCGTCATATAATTTTCCAGTTTTCGAAGCATTACAGTCGTTTTCCCGACTCTGCTCAATGTTTGCACAAAATGAGGAATATATTAAAATACTCGTCGTTTCCGAAAAATTTCGAAATAATTCTCATAAATCACAAATATTAGAAAATGACTATTTGTGGGAAAATAATTAATTTCCGGAGCGTTACATTGACCTCAGCAATTCTCAACTCAGTGTGCACGTAAAACGAGAAATATATTAAAATATTCATCGTTTCCGAAAAATTCCTAAAAATCAAGAATATTGTGAAATGATTATTTATGATTAAATAGATACTTTTTGGAACATTACAGCAAGGATAAAGAAAGAGATGAAGGAAGCACTAAAAAAGTATGTTCCTCCACCGACATATGTTCCACCTTTGCCCTTCTATCAAAGCTATCAACGGGCGAAACTTGATCATCAATTTGAAAAAAATTTGGAGGTACTTAAAAAGCTTTACATTAACATTCCTTTTACAGAAGTTCTCTCCTAAATGTCCTATTATGCTAACTTCTTGAAAGAAATTCTCTCTAATAAGAGGAAGCTTAAGGACTATAAAACCGTTACTTTGATGGGAGAATGTAGTATAATCATTCAAAACAAGCTTCCACTTAAGCTTCAGGATCCGAGTAACTTTTCAATTCCATATTTAATTGGAGACATGCATATCAACAAGGCTTTGTGTGATCTTGGGGCAAATATGAGTTTGATACCTTTTTTCTATTTATGAGAAACTTAATATTGGGGAGCTCAAACTAACCATCATCTCTCTTCAATTAGTGGATCGGTCAATTAAACATCCTATTGGCATATTAGAGAATGTTCCTTTGAAAGTGGAAAGGTTTTATATACCGATCAATTTTGTTGTGCTTGATATGGAAATCAATGTTCAAACCCCTATCATCTTGGGCAGGTCATTCCTAGCCATTGCTAGAGCCGTGTTTGATGTGAAGCATGGGAAAATAACCCTCAAAGTAGGTGAAGAAGTTGTTGAGTTCAATTTGTATTAAGTCTCCAAGTAATCGACCATTGTTGATTCTTGCTTGAGGGTTAATGTGGACGAAAGTTTGGATAGGGAGGTGCACACTAAAAGCCATCCACAAGACCCCTTAGAGAAGTGTTTGGTGCACAATGGTAATACAAATGATGAAGATGAGGAGGTGGCGACCTATGCTCAAATTTTGGACGTATGCCCAACCATTTCCCCTTCTCAAAATGGTGAATTCAAGGAGCTCAAGGTCCTCTCAATCAAAGATTCCTCCCCAAAGGAATTTGTAACTAATGATATGCCAGAAAAGATTTTGCTCAAGGCTGCCACCAACTTTGAGAATGTCAAGCTCTACAAGAAGAGACCAAAGAGGCGGCATGACAAGTGTATCAAGCAACATGAGTTTAAGATTGGGGATAAAGTTCTTGTTTGTAACTTACGTCTTCGTCTTCTTCCTGATAAGTTTTGGTCAAAAGGGTATGGACCATATGAGATTGTTCGCATCTTATCATATGGTGTGCTTGAGATGAAGAAAGAAGGTCATAAGGCATTCCTGATAAATGGCCAAACAGTGAAATACTATGAAGAAGGAGTGGGGACTAAGCACCACTCCATTGGTATCACCTAAGCATAGAACCAGCCCATAGTCAAGCTAATGACTATAACTTAGCGCTTCTTGTGAGGCAACCCAAATTTTCTCTCTTTTTCCTTACTTTTTTAATTTTTTATTTTGTTCTTATTTTTTATTATTATCATTTTCTGTTTTTATTTTGTAGTTAGCTAATATTGAGTCGGCTTAGGTGCCTTCCTGAGTTCAGAGCCTTTGTAGGGGAATGTATATAGTTGTCGGCTACTAAAAAGATTTTTCTTCTCTTTCCTTTAGTCTCTTTATTTTCGCATTTAGTTCTTGCATTTTGTTTTTCAGTTTTTGCTTTGTTTTTCTTATGCAGTTTTAAATCACATGTCGCCTCTCAGTTCAACTTGATGTTTGAGTTCATGGCTACACGCCTCCCTCCAGCTCTCCCTCTCCCACCACCTTCGTGATCTTGCGTTTCTATTTTCAGGGAAGTTTCGTTGTCCTTTATTATGTTATTTTTCTTATTTAAACATTGAGGACAATGTTTATTTTAAGTGTAGGGGGAGTACTCTTAATTTTTGTGAAAAATTTTGTTAAATAAATTAACACTTGACTATTATTAGTAATCAAGCTGGAATTGTGTGTTAATTTCTTGATTATTTCTGAGTTGAAAGAAATATGTTTGAGATGGAATTCCACTACCTATGAACTGATTTTGTGCAAGGCAATCTTTTTCAATTGAGTGTTGAAACATTTAGCATCTTATTTGTAAATTAGTCATGTCTACTTGCATTTAATTTTTTTATTAACATTAGCCAGAAAGTGAGTTTAAGTCTTTATTGATTGGATTTTTCATAACAAAATCCTATTTTTCTTCTAGAGTGATATTTCTCTTGATTGATGTGCGCTAGAACTTGTTTTGATATCTTGTTGAGACTTTAATGATTCACATACAGACTTGAACATGATTAAGGAAATTAGGCTTAATTCTTTCTTGACTTCCAAAGTTGCATTGATAAAATAATCCCTTAGTTGCCCTATTTAAGCCTGAAATTAATTTTTTTGAATACCCAATTTAATAATCAGGTTGGTTTCTTTAGAGCAATTATTGTGTTAATTGAAAAGTCATTAAGGATTATTTTTGTTTTCAAGGGTTGATTAAAAAAAATGAAAATGAATGAAGAAGGAAAAAGAAAGAAAGAAAAAAGAAAAAAGAAAAAAGAAAAAAGAAAAGGATTGTTGGTGATGAATAATAAGAATGTTGGGTTGAAAGTGAGAATATGTTATCTCCTTGTGCATTATGTTTTCAACCTGATTCGGTTTTGTATCGATTTATCCCTAAATGTTCTTTATCTTTACTTACCTTTTTCCTACCTTTCATTATTCCCCTTGACCCCGTTACAACCAAAAGAAGTCATTTTGATTCTAGTGTTATATATGAACTTAGAAGTGGAGATGAGATTGATAACTAAGCTTATGGTAATGCATTTTTCAAGAGAAATTTGAGTAATCTCTTTGTTCTTAAACACTTGAGGAATAGAAAAATGAGTGATCTCAAATGGTTGGTTAAGAGAAAATGTGCAAGCTAGACTCAAGCCTCTAATTGTATTAAGTGTTAAACTATCTTGCTTGATTGGATTTGATTACTGAGCTTAATTAGATTTTTAAATTATAGAATTTCTCTTGATTCGTGTTTCTTGATGTTGAGTTTAATCTTATTTTTTATTCATATTATTTGCTTGAGGACAAGCAAAGTTTAAGTGTGGAAAAATTTGATAAGCCTATATTTAATAGTCTTAAACCAAATGAATTATGGTGATTTGCTTGCATTTTAGACCTCTCTTGTGCTTAATCGAGTGATTTTGGCTACCATTTATAAGTTTGGATTCAAATTGGGCTTAGTTGTATTTTTCAACATTGTAACAATTTTACATTGTTTCTATATTTCAGATATAACTTGAGTTATAGACATCTAACAATTATGAACTTTATCTTGTAGGAAAGCTAAGAGGAAGATCTACAACTTTGATGAGAGCTCCAGAGCTGAATCAGATGTCTAGTGGGTCATATTAAGCCTAGAAGTCAGAATAGAGGTGTTGTCACTAGAACCTGAGTAGTTTGCAAAGATTTGGCCATATCTTGGGTTGTAGGAGTCATATTTAGATGAAATAGTGGCATTGGAAAACTAAGACAAAATCCTTCAACTTTCATGAAGATCACTTATCCAAAATCCAATCTATGAGCAATTGAGGAGTTAGACACGGTTATATCTAACTTGGAAAATGCTTTTGTCAAGCTAACACGGCCCTGTCTAACTTCAATGAAGCTTTTGTGTGAGAGACACGACCGTGTCTCTTGGACACACAGTCGTGTCTTCCCTGAACATGCAAATTATGCTATTTTTCAAGCTCACATGGTCGTGTCGAACTTAGACATGGCCATCTAAGGTCTCTTAAGCCTAAAAAAAATAGTTTTTCACTCCAAATCATTATAAATAGAGGCAAATCCCTAAACCTAAAAAGACTTTTGACTAGAGACTTGTGTGACGACAGGTTTTCAGAGGAGAGATGCAATGATTAGAGGCGAAGCCTTTGAAGGTAAGAGCAAGAGACTTTGAAGATCAACCATTGAAGTTTTTTTCTCCATCATCTTCTCTTTTCCTTTAGAAATCATGATTGTTTCTTTAATCTTTATTCTTGTTTGTGCTACAATTGCCATGAGTGGCTAAACCTTTTTTCTAGGATTATGATGAAACTCTCTATTTCTCTATTATGAATTATTAATTTGATTCTTTGTTAATGGAAAATTATTGTTCTTGATTCATTCTTGATATACTTAATGCTTGTAGTATGTTGCGTGCCATATTTACATGATCTTAGGTTTTAGGTGAATGATCGAAAAATGAAATCTAATTGCTTGATAATCCAAGAATTGAACTTAGGAATTGAGACCTAGACATAAGCTTAAATCCTTCGAGGGTTAAACGATTGTCATAAAACTTAATGGGCTGGAACTTAGATTAATTGTCATAAAAATGTGATTGATGAAGTTTTAGCATATTTTTAGTGCCAAGAAATTGAGCTTTAAATAATTTAGGATAAATCGCTTTCAAGAACATAATTAAACAGTAGCAAAGATAGGATTTCAATTTATTATAAGAGGTAGTATAGTGAATTCCTAATCCTAGGCCTTTAAATCTTTATTGAATCTCACCTTTTTTTAAATTTATTTGTTTTCTTTATAACTTTGAGTTTTGTTTTGATTTTAATATAGCTTTCACTATTGCTTTTGTTCACTTAAATAATCAAAGTCGCTATAAGAGTTAGTAATCAATCGATCCTCGATGAAATGATCTTTATTTTACTACTTGTACAATTGTGCGCTGGCGGAAAGTCAGCAACATACGACTCTTGAAAAATCTCTAGGGATTGGGTTCATAATGATTATACTCTTAATGAGATGGTTGGGACCTTTTTTGTTGAGCTTTATCAATGTGGCCACCAATACACTCCTTTCATTCTCTCTGTTGTTATCTTATTTTACGAAAAATGACTTGGTTGATATTCTAAACCTCTAAACTTGGATGAGATTAAAAGTGCCTTGTTTAGTATGGGGGTCTTAAGATCCCTAGCCCAGATGATCTTCATTAGAGGTGGGTAACGAGCCAACTTGGTCCGCACCAGCCCAATTCGCAACAGGTTGAAGATAAACGTGCCGAATCAAGTTAGCCCACATTTTAAATGGGCCATCAAAAAACTGGTTATGTCTATACCGCTTTAGCCTGCAGGTTTGCAGGCTAACTGTAATATCCCTTCTAAATTAAATTCTTATATATACCTGTATTTAATTCGTATTCTATATCCATAGGACATACGGGTAATTTATAAAATTGTTATTAAGGACGTATGTGGAATTAAAATTTTTTGCATATAAATTCAATTATTTGTATACAGTAAGTCCAAGGGACTAACAGAAGATTTCCTAGAACACTAGAAATTGTGAAAAAGGTTTATAAGTTATTTAAGATATAAATTTATTAGTAGACAACTTATTAATTATAGAAATTGGAGTAGTCTTAACTTGATTGGTTGATGATTAATCAATAGTAAGAAGACATCAATTCTAAGGTGATTGACTAATGAATTACAGTAGTTTCAATGTGATTGATTAATAAGGAGAAACCAATGGGAGTTAGACAACTTACAAGACACTAGCTTCAATGTGATTGGTTAGTAAGGAGTAGCCAACGGGAGTTAGACAACTTAGTGTGATCAACCAATAGAAATTAGATAATATACAAGACATAAGTACAAAATTAATTGGTTAATGATTAACCAATAGGAATTTGACGTTATGCAAGACATGAGTTTAAAATGATTGGTTCTTAGAAACACTAGGTTATTATTTCATATTGGTGGATTGAAGACACTAAACTCATTTTAAGTGGTTGGTTTAGTGGCTAATGAAGGTTAGCCACCATAGAAACTCCTAACTAAATATCCTAACTATAAGTTAGATTAGTTTGGTTAGAATAACCAAGTGTCATCATAACCTAACCATTAACCAATAGAAACATAGACATTTGTTAAACTTTTCATTAGTTAGAAGTTTAGAGAAGCTACACTTGTTGCATTTATCATTGGATGATTAGAAAATATAAAAAGAAAAGAATTGAAAGAAAAAAAAAAAAAAGATGAACACTTGAAGCTACTAGAGTCTCGGCCAAGAGAGAACCAAGGAGGAGGAAAGAAGAAAAATTGAAGAAAAAAGAAGAAAAATCAAGGAACAAGAAGGATCAAGAGTTTCTAAGTTCATCCACCAAGAGATTAAGCCAAGAATCTCATCTTTTTCATCTTAGTTTCATCCAACTCGAGGTAGGGAGTCATACTTTTTCTCTAAAGTTTTCTTGAGTTGTTTTTATTTCTATGAGTGATCTAGTATGTTTTTCACCATGTCTTTGAATCAAGTAGTCTTGTTTGTGACTATTTTTGTTAGTTTGAAACCCTAGGTTAGTAAGACTTAAATTTTGTTCTTGAGATTTTGTTTAGGTTTCTATGGAAGTTTATTGAAAGAATAAGGTTGTTGGTGGAGAAGAATCATAAGGATGATGTTAATTTTGAGAAATTATGGTCAAGAAATGAAGATTCAAGAACTAGGGTTTTATTCAATATTGATTTGGGAATTTTGATCTAAACTTTGATTTAATGTGAAATTGATGTTAAAAATGGTCTTTTGAAGCTAGAAGTAGTCTAGAAATGATGAGAATAAAAAGAAATTTTTTTTTTGTCATAAAATGGGTATTTCAGCCAAGCATGGATTTTAGGGTTATAATTGCTTGATGATGAATTGTATTGTATTTTATTGTTATAATTATAGAAATAAATTATATAAATTTTATTGATGTTGAAATCTTGAGTAAATGATTGATTATGTTAATGTCAAAAATTATGAACTATTAACGTAGTTTTGATGAAAGAATGATATTCAAAGTTACGGTGTTTTATTAATTGGCTTTGAGCCTAAAGATGTAACATTAATATTTAAGAAAAAAATGTATATATTCTAGGACCCATTAAGGTGAGTCCATGGAGCTAAGACACAATGGAACTTAATGTGGGGTGATCACTTTTATTAGGATCCCAGATTGGGAATGGCCACTAAGCTAGGGGACGCCCTAGAAAGTTTGAGATCTTAGCTATGATATGTTATGTTATTGGCCATGTGAACAAGAAGAGAAAATAAAATTTAATGGAATGTGAAATGATATTATTTAGTATGTATTTTATTGATATAAAGTAAAATTATGTAGTACTCTGTTTGAAACTTATTTTCTACAGTGAATACAGCTGGACATAGCATAGTTCAAAATAAATAATTTTATTAACTGTATGATTTTCCTACTGAGAATTATAAATTATCACCCCTTATATGTTATGTTTAGAGAAACAGGATGACACGCATTACTCTAATGATTAATATTGATGCTTACTTTGTGTTTCACACTTCTATTGAAGAATTTCGTTTGGTTGTAAATAGATGTATGTAGCTGACTTGGCTGCATTGTGGATGTGCACTGTCTATTGATGTACCGACTTCATTTATTTTTTTAGACATTTGAGATGTCTTCTTTTTGTAGTTTTGTAATTTTTTGGGATTTTTTAAATATTCTAGACAAATGTACTGACACACCAAAAATGTTAAATATAAATGTAGTTAGTGTGTTACTAGAAATTTTTCTGCTTGTATTTTATTATATTTATGTTCCATTGATACATTTATCGTATGGATTATAAAAAGTAAAAATATATGTATAGGAACTTCAACTTAATTAATTTAAGTATCACATTAATTCCATTACGTATTAAATTAAATCGTTGCACGCATTTAATTAAATCTTAATAATAAATCTTAAATAAATAAAGAAGTACGTAATATTCTATTAGCGTTAAGTAAATATACATTTAAATGAGATATGTAGCAATTGTTTAATCTATTATTAAAATATAATTAAATTACTAATAGGATGTTACACTGACTTATAGGCCCATTATTTATTATTATTATTTTATTTTGCTTTTATTTTTTATTTTTTTCATACTTTTTTTTTGACTTTATTTAGATATTTTGACCATTAGAGTTATTTGTGCTTGATAGACTTTTTTTTTAATCATTGGGCAAGAGAACTCGTTGGGAAAAAAGTGTTAAAATAGTATTTTTATTTTTTAAAAAATATTTAGCAAGTTGGCAAGTTGGCTCGCGAGTTTGAGCCACAACCCGTTTAACACACAGGTTAAATGGACTAGGCTTGTAGGCTTGCATTTAAACGATCTTGCAAAATGCTTAATCCTAACCTACACGAACTTGGGTTAAACGGGCTGGCCGTGGACCACGACTCATTTACCTAGCTCTAATCTTCATTCTATTTTTTATTTGAGTTAGTGGCCAGTTATAGGTCCTTCTGTTTGTGATATGGTTCAATATATTTTTTAACATCCTGAAATGTTAGATAATATATAAATATAAATTCTACCTTTATCTCCTTCATTCAAAGATTGATAATCCTAAGTATATTAATCAATTACATCCCATAAGCCTTTGTAATGTTATTTATAAGGTTGTGACAATTGCTAATAGACTTAAGCAAGTGATGCCCTATATTATCTCTTGCAATCAGTGTAGCTTTGTTCCTGGCCAACATGGTTCTAACAATAATATCATTGCCTAACAGATTATCCATAAGATGAGGTGTCAAAAAGGTAAAAAAAAGGTGTATTGCTATTAAAATTGATCAGTATAAAAGGGTGTATGACTATTAAAATTGATCTTTAAGAGGCGTATGATTGTTTGAATTAGAATTTCATTGTTAACTATTTAAACGATCTGGGCTTACAGGCTGACTGTATTAACCTAGTTTGGCACTATGTTTCCTCTTCTTCTATGAAAATCATTTGGTATGGTGATTGTACTTGATAATTTTCTCCCTCTAGGGGTATTTGACAAGGAGACCCTCTCTCCCCTTATTTGTCTGTTATCTATATTGAGAGGTTCTCCCAACTTACATGTTCAGTGGCTGATCAAAATTACTAGAAAATCTATAATGCTTTCAAAGCATGGGCCGCGTATATCTCATCTATGCTTTATGGATGATTTATTCCTTTTTGCGGAAGCTTCTTTGGAACAGGCAGAAGTTATTATCTTTTGTTTGGATTCCTTTTGTCGTAGCTCAAGGCAGAAGTTAGTAAGGATAAAACGAAAATTTATTTTTCCAAGAATGTGAACCATTGTAGAGCCTGAGAGAACTCTGATATCTCGGCTACATTTTGACAGATGATCAGGACAAATACCTTGGGATCCCTCTCCTTCATAAAAAGGTTACTGATAGGACTTTTAGTTACATTCCAGATAGGGCAGTTTAGAGGCTCTCTAATTGGAAAACAGATTCTCCCTTGTTGGCAAGTAGACTTACGCTTTATTCTACTATCATTTCTTCACTACTTTCCTATTTAATGCAAACCATGCTCCTTCCTAGTGCTGTTTGTGATGAGATTTAGAAGAGGAGTCGTAGCTTCCTTTGGGGCTCTACTTCTGATCATAGAAAGATTCATCTTAGGAATTGGGATGCTATTTGCCTTCCTAAAAGGACAGGTGGGCCTGATTTAAGACATACTGGATCTATGAATATGGCCAAAGTTGGCTGTGGTCTTATCCAGTAGAAGGATGATTTATGGGTTGAGTGGTTCGGGGAATTTATAGATGCAGTGATGACTAAATTCCTTCTTTTCAGAATCATTAGGGTTCTTGTAATCTCTAAAAAGGAGTACAAGTCTTCGTAGCATGTGGACAAGAATCTCACTTGGTGGTTAGGAAATGAGCATTCTGCTCATTTTTTTGACAGATGCTTTGGTCCATGGGGTTGGTAAACTTGTTGGCTTGGCCATGATCCCTCTAACAAATGAGGACTTGTTAGATATGGTAGTTCACTATACTTTTAAGAGTGGTCGCTGGAACTAGGACGTCCTTGAATCTCTTATTGCCTCATCATATTAGCATTAGAATAGCTGCTATTAAACCTCCTTCTTTTGAGTTGGACCATGATTCTGTTGCTTAGGTGCTTTCGCATGATAGGAGCTTCTTGGTGAAGACTGCTTATGATAGTATCACTAGTTCTAATCATATGTTGGAGGATCCTTTTTTCCATATCATCAAGTGGTGGAAAAGAATAGAGAGAGTGAAAACTTCTCGCGACCGTGATCGCGGCAGGAGCGGCAAACAAAATAATAGTTAGGAGTCGTCACTAATTTTATTTAAATTAGGAAAAATTAAAAGAATCTTGTTTAGAAAATAGTCTTTGGAACCAGATTGGATTCGGGAGTCGGTTATACATAGGAAATGGTGGAAATTTAACCCCACAACACCCCTAATATATCCGTTTTAAAACAGTTACTTTAATTAGTTATGCAAAACTTAATAATTTCATAATATATTTATTTTACTCATTTTATTAAAAAAAACTAAAAAAATAATTTGTGAAGATTTAAAATTTGACTTGACGAAATAAATATTTTGTTCCTACGTATCCTCAGATGCAATGAGGAACTCAAAGTCACGTAATTCTTTATAAAATTCTTGTGGGTTGGTTATTTTTAATTTAAAAAATTTTGAATTATCAAGTTATCACAACTCAGATGATTACAAAACTTATAGGATTAACAAGTTGTCACAACTCAGTTAACTCTATTTTTCTTTTAAAAAATACTTATTTTTTTATATTTTTATTTTTTTAATTATAGATTAAATTGTTTTTAATTTTGAAAACATTTGAATCATCAAGATGTCACAATTCAGATGATTACAAAAGTTATATGATTAACAAGTTATAATAACTCAGTTAATCTTATTTTATTTTTTAAAAATTTTCAATTACCTTATTTTTATTACTTTTTTTATTATTAATTTTTTTATCCTTTTCTCGTTTTTTTTAACCTTTAATTTTTTTTATCATTTTCTCTTTTTTTTATCCTTTTTCTAACTTGCCCAATAAGCTCATCCACTAAAGTACAAAAAAAAAACTAACAGAATTAGAGAAAAACAAAACCCAACACAATGGCTTATAGGAAACAGAAAACGGAAGAAAACAAAAGTGGATCTGGGTCGAAGAAGATGGCTGGTCAGGCGACGGCATCGGGTTGTGGCTTCGTGGCGTCATTGTTCAGGTTCGGTGCGTGTCGGCTTCAATGCGTGCTGGCGTCAGGATGCAGTTTGGGTGGCTGGGTGGATACAGTGAGGCTGTTCCGATGTGGCTCGGGTTCGTGGTTCACAATGTTCGGAGCGGTGGACGATGAGCGACGCGGATCAGAGCGCGCGATGGTGCGGTGCGAGTGGCTCTGAGTTCGGGTCGATGAGCAGTCCAGGCAACAAGGACAACAAGCGGCGTTGCGCGAGTATGGCAGTGCAGAACGGGTTTGGTCGACGGCAGTTGTATTGTTGGTTTCAGGTTGCCATTTTCGGGAGGGGCTGGTCACAATTCGTCGGGTCTAGGTTGGGAGATGATGGATGATAATGGGTTGATTGGGTTTTTGGTAGTTTAGGTGAGTAATTTTTTGTGGGTAATGGCTTTTTGGGTGGCGAGGATGATTTTTTTGGTTATTGAATATTGGATGTTGAAATGGTGAAGAAGATAGATATAGGTAATGGTGAGGTTTGATGGTTATGAAGATGAAGGCTAATGGTGATGAAGGTTGAAGATGAACATGATGTGGTGATGGAGGAACTTTGGTAGAGGTGTCTTGAGAAGGCTATGTGAGTGATTAAGCTGAAGTCTGTTTTGAGGTCCTAGTCAAAGTATAGGTTATGGGTTTTATAAGAGGAGATTAGGGTGAAGAGTTTGAATTAAAGTGAGATTAGAATAGGTTTAGCATGAATGTTGGGATTTGTTTAGGATGAATATGTTTAGGATAATTGATGGGATTTGGTTAAGATGAGTATATTTAGGATAACTGATAGGATTTGGTTAGATAGGTTTGTTTATGATGAGTTTGAGTTATAGTAGAATGGGTCAATGGGTTAATGGGTAGGATAATAGATTATGGGTAGGATAATGGATTATAGGCTGGATATTAGGTCAATAGGTTGGATAATGGGCTAATTGGTGAAAGTTGAGTCCTTTTCTTTTTCTTTTTTTTTAAATAAAAGCCCCAGACAAAATTGGGTATTCACAGTTGCTCATCTTTACTTGTTTCTTACTAGATAAAAAGAATAACTATAGCTTTTCATTTTATCATGGTAAGGAACGAGTAAAGACATGAACTCAAATTTTGTCTAGGAAAAACAATGCCAGAATAAAAATGCGAAGAGCCGATGCGCTCAAAAGTAAATGATAAAAGTCGATGCACTCAAAAAGTAAATGACATAATAAAAAGTAAATGACAGGAGCCAATGTACTCAAAAAGTAAATGACAGGAGCCAATGTACTCAAAAAGTAAATGACAGGAGCCAATGCCCTCAAAAATTAAAATACAAGGAATTTTAAATGCATGAAGCAAATGTGCTCAGAAACAAGTAAATGCCAAGAGCCGATACGCTCAAAAAGTAAATGACATGAGCCAATATGCTCAAAAATAAATGACAGAAATTTAAAATGCCTGAAGCAGATGCACTCAGAAATTAAAATGCATGGAGCCGATGCGCTAAAAAAGTAAATGACAGGAGCCGATGCGCTCAAAAATAAATGACATAAGCCAATGCGCTCAGAAGATAAAATGCATGGAGGTGATGCGTTCAACATGACATGAAACAATGGACTTAAGATCTTTTTTCTTCTCTCTTTTTCTTCTTTTCTTTTCTCTCTTTTATATTTTCCTCTATTTTTCTCTTTCTCTTTTTTCTTTCTTTCTTTCGAACCAACGGTGACTCCGGAAAGCTTTGACTAATCAAACCATTATTCACATGCTTTTACTCATTAGACCTTTAGCTCAGAATCCTTTTGACTTACTCTTTTCCTTTCTTCATTTCTTCATCCTTCTTTCTATTAATTCAACTCTTTCTTTTCTTCTTGCCAACAAAGGCTTACGTGGTCATTATTAAAATCATTTCCAACAAATGTCACATTGTAATCTGTACTTTGAGCCGCTGAGATCTTTTAATCTGACTCAATCATTGAAAGATTGTTGTAGAATTGTTAAAATCAAATTGTTGACCTTAAATTTGTTATTTGAGATATAACTTAATGAGTTAAATATGTATTTATGAATGGATAGAAATTTGTTGAATGAACAAACTTCCTTTTATCATTTTGGTAATATGATGGACATGGACATACAAGAAACAAAAGAAAATTACAAGGAATGAAAAAAAAAATTTGCCCCAGTATTGGTTCCTTGTTCCTCATTCAATTGATTCCCTGTAATCATTTGATAATTCAACCACTTTTTTATTACTACTTTCTTCAACACATTTTTCCCTTAATCTTTTAGCAATTTTGCCCTAGTATAGCCAATTGAATACAGATAAAAATTGCCCTAGTTTGGTGACTCTTTCAAGGAGCTTCAAACATTCTTTCTTTGAGATTTTGTCTATTTATTTGCCCTAACTTTTGCTTAGGCCGCCCTTTCGGGTTTTTAACCTAACCGACTCTTTTTTTATATATATTACTCTAACTTTTGCTTAGGCCGCCCTTTTGGGTTTTCAACCTAACAAGTCCCCCCTTTCTATATTCTTTTTTTTTAGGCATAAAACCTCTTGACGACATTAGTGTTTATAGGCCTTGGCAATTCTTCTCCATTCATGTTCTGCAAAATTAATGTCCCTCCTGAAAATGCATGCTTGACTATGTAAAGGTCTTCATAACTCGGAGCCCACTTTTCTCTAGCATCCTCTTGATTAGGGAGAATCTTCTTCAAAACCAAATCTCCTGAACAGAACTCTCTGGGTTGAACTTTCTTGTTAAAGGCTCTAGCCATTCTGCTTTGGTACAATTGTCCATGACAAATAGTTGCCAATCTTTTCTCTTCTATCATGTTCCACTGCTCATACCGAGTCTTCACCCATTCAAATTCTTCTAATTCTGCTTCCATCAAAACCCTTAAGGAAGGAATCTCAATTTCTATGGAAGAGATAACCTCCATCCCATACACCAAAGAAAAAGGTATTGCCCCAGTACTTGATCGAATGTTGGTACGATACGCATGCAAAGCATAAGGCAACATTTCATGCCAGTCTTTGTAGTTCACAACCATCTTAGCAACAATCTTCTTGACATTCTTATTTGCTGCCTCAACTGCACCATTCATCTGAGGTCTATAGGGAACTGAATTATGATGTTTGATTTTGAACCTTTCACAAAACTTCTGAATCTCACCACCATTAAGATTAGTAACATTATCTGTGATTATTTTTTAGTATATCATTTTCCCCTTTAATTGGATCTTCTAAGTTCTTTTTGATCTGAATTGTTCATCAGGGAATTGTCATTGTTGTACTCATGTTCACCTTACTTGAAGCATTACGTAACAGATAGACATGGATTCAAAAGTACGATAGAAAAGGAATTTACTAAGTAAACAACTTCTAGATTGGTCTACAAAAGAGTATATAAGAAAAAAAAAAGACATAAATGATGATAGGAAATCCAAAGAGGTGCTGACCCGATATGAATAAGTTTGACCTTCATGAGACCAATCTTTAGTTGTCTACTAGACATTATGGCTAAGGATTTTCTTCTGCTGAACATCTACATCAAGCCAAATTGAACTAAAGAGAAATTTACCCCAGTGTATGACTGAATTAAATAGGGCCAAGACTTATCCTAGCGACTAAAAAATTTGCCCAAGACAAATTGAACCAAGGAAAGGAAAAATTGCCCCAGTTTAGAGCCGAGTCGAATGAGGTACAAACATGTCCTAGTGTAAGGCCAAATTGAACCAAAGAAAAATTTGCTCCAGTCTAGGACAGAAATTAATTGGGTAGGAACTCGTCCTGGTGACCAAAAGATTTACCCCAGTGTAGATTAAATTGAACTAGGGAAAGAATGCCTCGATGTAGAGCTAACTCGAGCAGGGTAAAAACTTGCCCTGGTTTAAGTCTTTTTTTTTTCTTTTTCATTTTTTTTAGGAGCAATGAACTAAATACTTGGATGAGCGTAACATTTGTCTCAAAATTAAAGTTAACGTAAATAACAACAACCCTTCATTGATCAAAATGGACTTTTTGAGTCTTGTAACGTGGCCAATGCTAGGGGTTATGGAAAGAACGATATAAGGCTCAAACAAGTGTTTAAGGGTGGAATGAGACTAAGGATCCTTGTTCAAAATTAAACTTTATCAACTGCTTTTCCACTTTCAAACACACTTTTTTCTTATTATTCTCCATTTCTTCCCCATTTCATTTCATTTTATTTCTTTTTTCTTTCCCTTTTTTTCATCATTTTTTTTTACTTATTGCCTATTTCATCCTTTTCTTCCTTTTCCATTATGCTTCAAAATAGTCAACATGGCGATCAACTTTTGTTTTATGCTATCATCTAGTCCAGGGTTTATTGAAGAAAATTTCAAGCTCAAAAGGGGTAATAAGGGATAAAAATAATGAAATTTTGTAAAAGATAGAGAAAAATGGTCAATCTTCATTTTCAAATCATAATTGTTTATTTTCAAAACTTTAATTTTGAGACAAAAAGATAGTGCACACCAAGTAATTACTTCTTTGCTCCTTTTTTTTTTGCAAAAGACACTTGCACACGGACCTTACATCTACTAAACTTAGAATTGCCAAGAGTTGGAGTCTAATGAGGTCCAAATACAAGGAAGACACTTTGAAGAAATAAAATAGAATAAATATTAAGTAGGACAAAGTGATGAAAATGAAAGGGAACAAGGTACCCATGCAAATTCATTACATTAATGCTTTAAGAAGGTTAACATCAATCCAACATCACTAATTATTTTATTAATGCCTCAAATCTCTAATTGTTCAGATATTTCGAGTTGCTGGCACAACATTTATTTTATTCCTTCCACCATGATTAGGGGTTGAGTTGTTAACAATACTCGGTCCGGCCTCCTCTTGAATTTCCAGCTTTCCACAAGCGATCAACTTCTTTACTGTCATCTTGAAAGATTCACAATTTTCGATTGAGTGCCCCGGGATATCCATATGGTGTTTACAAGTTAAATTTGGGTTGTACTATGCTGGAAACGGTGATTGTAGGGGATGTACAAGATTTCTTGAGATGAGGTGAACATCAAACAGCTTTTGGAATAACTCTACATTTGAAATGGATAGTTTTGGGAAAAGAGGTAGGTTTTAGGAACGAAAATGACCTTTGATTTTGAAAGTTTGGTCTAGACTATAGGTGATTTGGGAAGTTTTGTGAAGGTGGAGGTAGATATTGGGTATAGATTGGGCGATATGGTTGAGGTACGGGAACATTATTAATTTGGAGTTGTGGGATTTGAGGTGTATTCATGGGAGGGACGGTTAGGCCAGGTAGATGAGAAGGTGCAAGTATTTGATAAGAATGGTAAGTATTTGGGGTATATGGAGGCTCGGTGGGCAGGGTAAGATGGTGGGTAGCAAGCTTGTGAAGGTTGTTGGATTTGCACGTAGCTCACCTCTAGCTCTCTTTTCTTAGGAGGAAACCCCTTCTTGAAACCATCTTCATTATTACCAGTTGGCAATTTTCTAGCCTTTACCAGATTTTCAATCCTTTCTCCGATAACCATTAAATTAGCAAAGTCTCGATACACAACGCCCATCATTGTCCCAATATAGGGAGCTCCCAAGGTCCCTAAGAAGTATGAGCACATTTTTGTCAGAGTCAACGGCGGTTGCACTTATGCTGCGAGAGCTCTCCACCTCTGGGCATACTGTTTGAATGTTTCCTCATTTCTCTTCTGTAATGTTCCCAACTGCTCTCGGGTTGGGGCTGTATCCAAGTTAAATCGATATTGCCCCATGAACAAGTTTGCCCAGTCATCCCAGGAAGATATTTTGGAAAGGTCTTGTTCCATACATCATTCCAAAGCAAGCCCAGTCAAACTTTCATGAAAGAAACTGATGAGAAATTCCAATCCTTTGACCAAATTGACATTTTGGTAATATATGTTTTCAGGTGAAAAAGGGAGTTGGTACTCTCATCATATTTGACGAATTTTGGAATTTTGAAATCCTTGGGAATGATGATATTAGTAGTAGGGCACAATTCTTCTATCCCAAGGGGACCATAGGTACTTGGGCCCTTGATTGCTTTAATTTGCTCTTCCATCTTTTGCATCCATTCTTCTCTCGTCTTGTCATTTGGATGGCCGTGTGACCAGTCCCAGCAGGAAATCCCATTGGCATCGGGATGGACATATGCGGTGGTTCCCATGCACACTCAGCATTGCCATGAACTTCATTTCGAGTTCCTTCCAAGGAATGATATCCGTCTCTGATAGGAAGTACTAGTGATGCAACATTTGATGTTATTCTCACAACATGTATCTCAGTAGTGACCACAAGATTTGTCCTCATTGAAGTGTTATGTAAATGTGCTCCACTTACTCTTGTAACTCCGGCTGCCCCCATTAAGGTGAGGGTCTCCCTCATAGCTAACAATATCTCTTTCATTCTTCTCTGAGACTCTGTCATCTTATTCACCCTTCCTTTACTTCTTCTACTTCCATACTTAGATTCATTCCTTTGTTTTTGGATGCCATGGCCGCAAGCTTTGTTCGAGCCCTTGTGTTGTGAACTCAAGTTTGATTGCTGTCTTCTTTCCTTAGTCGTGCAATGATTCTAAATTTCCTGTTAACAATCAAGGTACAATTTATTAGAAACAACCATGATTATTATTTGTTTATTAGAAGATCATTATTAATTTGTGTCGAATAGACTTGGGTGAGTATCTTTGATCTTTCTCGTCATGACCAATTCTTAGAACGTCTCGTTCAAAAGTATTGGTCTTAAGTAAACATGGGATCAGAAGAACAAAAAGGCATGCTTCATTCAATTGAAAAATCATCAACATCATTGAGAGTAGTACATAATTTTCATCTTATTACATCATTGTCTAGCTATTCTTAACCGAGTACACCTTGATCATCCACTTTATTTGTTCAATAAGACTCTTACAATACTCAATGAAATCATTAATCTCTGCCAGTGTCTTAAGAGGATCGACCATCTCATCAGTCATCTTTAAATAATATGGAATGTCTATAATTTCCGAGTTGGCGAGGCGTACTAGTCTTGTGAAGCAGTCCATCCAAAAGTGTGCTTCTTCTTTCCATTTAATGATGTCTTTGTCTTGTTGTTTCACCTGATCCATCAACTTTCGCAAGTCTTCTTGTCCCTATTGCAACATTGCTTCATACCCTGCAATCTCTTTGTCAGTGTGCAACCTCTTAATTTTGAGTATGTCTTCATATCTTGTTGACATCATCATCATTTGTTGCCTCATATTATCCACTTGTTGAAGAGCATCATTCTGTGCTGCTTTGGCATTTATAAGCAACTCCTTAAGTTGTTGATTTTCGACCAGAGCCCTCAATCCCTTTCTTGTTCTTGGAGCCCTAGTTCCTTATTTACAGTTTCCAAACATCTTCTGATTTTTGACATACTATCCTGCTCTGTTCTTTGCCTTTTGTTTGCTTGTTCAAGAGCATAGCTTTTCTCAGAACTTTCACGTTTTAAAACTGCATATGCTTGGCAAATCTTTTCTAACTCTGTTTCTAATTTCCTCTTTTCTTTATTAGTTTATGCTAACTTTCCTTTTATTTCTTCATCTTCTATCAGAAATGGAGGCAGAGGTTTACTAATTGTAGAGGTTGCTGGACTTTTGAAAGGTAGCTTGACTTCCTGAGCCATGTTCTTGACCCACTACCGATAACCTTCTTTGACTCCACAACTTCTGACTCCCAACTTTCTTCCTTTTCTAACAACCTTCTTCCAAGCGTCTCGTACCTTCCTTAGTGTCTCAGTACAGTTCATCTGCATGTCGTAAATAAAGGGAGTGGTTTCCAATTCTGAGGGTGGCCCCATCATGGGATAGCCAAGTTATTGCAATGCCAAAGCAGGGTTGTAGTTAATGCATCCTCGAGTACCCATGAAAGGAACATTAGGAAAACCTTCACACTGGTAAACCACAGTTTGTCCATATTTCCACCACGGGTACCATATAATTTTCCTCTCCTCAAGCTTGGCCAATTCTTCTGCCCATTCACGGCCATTCATTGTTCTCAACTGGAGCATCGTGAGATCTGTAATAGGACATGCTTCTTTGTAGTCTCTCTTGAACATGTGAGTCGTAAACCATACAAATAGCATCGGTAGACAACATAAGATCCGTTTACCCTTCTTTTCATGGTAGAAATTTAAAGTGTAGTAAACATCAGCAATGATGACAAGGACATGGTTTGCGGTATCATTTCTTCAAGTCAGGAAGACATCAATTGCTACAAAGTCTATCAAGTCTTCACTACTCGAGAAGAGGATGGTGCCGTAAATGGTGAGGGCTAGCACATTTGAAAAAGTACTCTAGTCTTCAACCTTGGCGAGGCAACGCATGTGCTCTTCTAAATACTTCCTCGGAAACCCCTCTGTTCCTTTCTTATTTTGTTTTGCCTGGTACAGATCTTTTACATGAATCTTCAAGATGTCTACTATGGTTGACATAGATGCATAGTGGCCTATATATTGGTGTGGTTTTTCCTTTTCCAAAGGTAAGCCCAATATCTGCTCAAACTCTTCTAAAGTGAGGGCCAACTGAAAATCTTGAAACGTGAAGCAACGTAATGGTGGATCATAGCATTGGGCTAGCGCAGTGATAGCTTTTACCTGTACATCCACCTCTAACAGATTCAGGATCTTTCCATATCTTGCAGTGAAGGTCAGACATTGGGTTTTCTTCAACATTCGGCCCAAACTCGCTAAGCTCTCTGTTTGCACTTTTTTAGCCTTAAGTTGTAGAGTCCTTTTTGAAATTACATCCTGGTGATCTAATCTTATGACACTTTCCATTTTTAATCAAAGATACTAGAGGTGTCAAAATGGGTCAAGCCCGATGGATCGGCCTGAATAGCTTGACAAAATGGACGGGCTGGGTTAGCAAAATGTCAGCTCGAAACTTACATGACCCAAATATGTCAGGTCAGCCCGCTCTTTTAACATTACATAAGGCTAAATGGGCTGTGCTGGGCTAGAAAAATGCTAACCCGAAACTTACATGGCCCGAATGGGCCGACCTGAAAATGGCCTGCCCCCGAATGAGTTGGCCCGAATGGGTCAGGCCGGCCCGTTTTGACATTCTTAAACGATAATCACTACTAGTCCTTAGGCATTGAATTTCAAATGGTTCTCCAACAAACCTGGGGATGAAGAATTATCAATGTACGGTTTTCAAAAAAGAAATGATTTTACAATGAAATAATAAGTGAGTTGTTGGTCCATTAATAGTGATTAGCCTCTTTTTTTGGGAAAAATATTTTTTATTTTTTTTATCAAGAGGGACACTAGTATGGTTCATCACATTAATGGACTAAACAACTCACGAGACATACAGATAAGTCAAAAAGATAACAAAAGGTACGCTCTCTTTGTGCCCTAATGAGATTTCCTTAAACTTGGGGATTTATATCCTGAGGATCTACGAGTCTTTACTGATTCGTGAAAACTTTCCTTAGGTGGTTCTACTATTCCAAAGACCTCTAGAGCTAAGTCATATTTCAGAATGTTGACCACAAATAATAGGTAAATCACTAGGTGTGATATATTTATAAAAAAAGACACACCCTAGATGAGGTTTTTGCGATAACCAAACAAGATGTACATCCAAAATGGCTACTACTACACAACCTCTACTTAACTTAAGCTTCACTCAGACCCAGGTATATTGCCCTACTCGAATGTGTGTGATAAATATGTAGGTGCAATAGGTGTAGAGAACATACAAACTTTCATTATCCTAAAGACTACCCGCTTCTTGCAAAACAAAAACAAATACAAACAAAAATTCGAAGAGAAATTCTCTTTCATAAGGTTTTAATAACAAAAATAATTAAAAAAATAAAAAAAGGTAAAACAAATATACAAAAATTAAAAAAAATTGCACAACAAACTTATATGGGCTTGACTCTCAAGTATCCCCAGTGGAGTTGCCATCTGTCCCGACCGTGATTGCGGCGGGAGCGGCGAACAAAATAAATAGTTAGGAGTCACCACTAATTTTATTTAAATTAGGAAAAATTGGAAAAACCTTATTTAGAAAATGGTCTTCGGAACTAGATTGGATTTGGGAGTCGGTTATGCATAAGGAAGGGTGGAGACTTAACCTCACAGCACTCCTAATACATCCGTTTTAAAATGGTTACCTTAAATTAGTTATGCAAAACTTAATAATTTCATAATATATTTGTTTTACCTATTTTATTTTAAAAAAACTAAAAAAATAATTCGTGAAGATATAAAATTTGGCTTGACGAAATAAAAATTTCACTCCTACGTATCCTCAAGTGCAATGAGGAACTCAAAGTCACGTAGTTCTTTATGAAATTCTTGTGGGTTGGTTATTTTTAATTTAAAAAATTTGAATCATCAAGCTGTCACAACTCAGATGATTACAAAACTTATAGGATTAACAAGTATCACAACTCGCTTAACCCAATTTTATTTCTTTTAAAAAAATATTTATTTATTTTATATTTTTTAATTATAAATTAATTATTTTTAATTTTGAAAACATTTGAATCATCAAATTATCATAACTCAGATGATTACAAAAGTTATATGATTAACAAGCTGTCACAACTCAGTTAATCCTATTTTATATTCTAAAAAATTTCAATTGCCTTATTTTTATTACTTTTTTATTATTAATTTTTTTATCCTTTTCTCATTTTTTTTATCCTTTAATTTTTTTAAATCATTTTCTCGTTTTTTTTTTATCCTTTTTCTAACTTGGCCTAATAAGCCCATCCACTAAAGTACCAACAAAAAATAACAGAATTAGAAAAAAAACAAAACCCAACACAATGGTTTACAGGAAACAGAAAACGGAAGAAAACAAAAGTGGATATGGGTTGAAGAAGATGGCTGGTCAGGCGACAACGCCGGGTTGCGGCTTCGTGGCGTCATTGTGCCAGTTCAAGTTCGATGCGCGTCAGCTTCAATGTATGCTGGCGTCAGATGCAATTTGGGTGGTTGTGCGGATACAGTGAGGTTGTTCCGGTGTGGCTCGGGTTCGTGGTTCACAGTGTTCGGAGCGGTGGATGATGAGCGACGCTGATCAGAGCACGCGACGGTGCGGTGCGAGTGGCTCTGAGTTCGGGTCGACGAGCGGTCCAGACGACAGGGGCGACGAGCGGCGCTGCGCGGGTATGATAGTGGGAAACGGGTTTGGTAGATGGTGACTATATTGCTGGTTCTAGGTTGCTATTTTCGGGAGGGGCTGGTCACGGTTCATCGGGTCTGGGTTAGGAAATGATGGATGATAATGGGTTGATTGGGTTTTTGGTAGTTTATGTGAGTAATTTTTGGTGGGTAATGGTTTTTAGGTGGCGAGAGGATGATTTTTTTGGTCATTGAATATTGGATGTTGAAATGGTGAAGAAGATGGATATAGGTAATGGTGAGGTTGGATGGTTATGAAGATGAAGGCTAATGGTGATGAAGGTTGAAGATGAACATGATGTGGTGATGGAGGAACTTTGGCAGAGGTGCTGAGAAGGCTACGTGAGTGATTAAGCTGAAGTCTATTTTCTGAGGTCCCAATCAAAGTATAGGTTATGGGTTTTATAAGAGGGAATTAGGGTGAAGAGTTTGAATTAAAGTGGGATTCGAATTGGTTTAGGATGAGTGTTGAGATTTGTTTAGGATGAGTATGTTTAGGATAACTGATGTGATTTGGTTAGGATAGGTTTGTTTATGGTGAGTTTGAGTTGTAGTAGAATAGGTTAATGGATTAGGTTATGGGTTAATGGGTAGGATAATGGATTATGAGCTGAATATTGGGTCAATAGGTTGGATAATGGGCCAATTGGTGAACGTTGAGTCCTTTTCTTTTCTTTTTTTTTTAAAATAAAAGCCCCAGACAAAATTGGGTGTTCATAAAACCTTTATGTGGTTTAGCATAATTTTTGTTGTCATTTTGCCCGTAGCCTTATATGTTAGAGATATAATTCCTTGAATACTAAGCATGTCTTGCGTGACTGTCCTTGGGTGAAGGATTTCTTATTGCGGTTGTTAGACCAACGCTTGTGGCATAAATTGTTTGCTCAAGATTTATATACGTGGTTGAATGACAACTTGTAGGATAGGCAACCCTGTGATGGTGGTTCTTGGTGTAAGGTCTTTCCTCTAGATTTGCACTTTCTTTGGCTTTCTGGAATGAGACCATCTTTGGCCAAACTTACACAGTGACCCCACGAACTTATTGTAGGCAAAGGTTCGAGTATATTTTTTAAGACCCTAACTAGCCTAATTAGCTTTAGCCTGGGTTGGGTTATGGGGATGGTTGGGTTTGAGCACCCTTAGCTTTCATTTAAAACTTGTGACATGTCTTCATACAAAAATAGGAATGTGAACAGGGCAGGGTAGAGGTGAATAGTGCTTCTCCCGCCCTTATCTCTATCCTCATCACGGGTATCCATTTATGATCTCTACAGGGGGACATGTATCCATGAGTATTGTAACACCCTCTCTAGGGCATCACATTTTCGATTCCCGACTCATAATCTGAAAAGAAGTTCACACAAGTTTGAGTTATAAAAAAAAAATTGGTTTAAAAAAACTTCTTTCTTTACTGACACGTAAATTTACTGAAAATATTAGGTACTCATATTTCAATTTCTCATTATCAAATATTGACACACAATTTACAGAGAAATATAAATTGACAGACTCGTTTGTTCTTTCTTTTTCCACAGTAGCAAACCCATTACTGGTCCTACTTAATAGCACGGTGTAACACTAACGATGAAAACTTAACATACTTGTTCCTTCTCCTGTATCAACTTGATACATCAGAACTCTATTCCTTGTCAACATTGCTCCCCATCGAGTCATGAATGTCCACTCCTTGTTGTTGTCCCCAATCTCAGAGTGTCCATCGGAATGTCCATCTTGAAGCATCAGACATTTGTTCTATGTCTGTTCCTTGTCCTCAAACATCTTTTCCATTTCAACACTGTCGGCAAGGTCATTCTCCGACGTTGTCTCCAAACGTAGAGGTATTTGTCACCCGCTATGTCTAAGACAACTCGTTCCTTCTACTGTATAATTTTAATAATACAGACATAGCAAAAACAACATAACAAAGAGGTGAGATCACCTACACCAAGTACTAAACGTGGCGGACTGAGAGATAACACAAACAACAATATCATACGCTTATCATAATTACAATCATGCCATCATCATTATGGTTATTACACGGATACAATATTAAAATCATGCTATCAACATTAATCAACTATCATCATCCAATCAAATATCAATTCAATTATCATAAACAACAATTATGATAATACCTTCAATTTATCATCATCATCATCCAAGTATTCAAAACAATTGTCATACCAATATTCCTCAATTAATATATATCACACAGATATAAATGTTCGGTTTATGCATGTACACAAGACTCGATATCCTACTCCATGGAGCTAAACACGGTTGGAGAAATGATCGAAAAGAATCATCGGTACACTTCTCATGCCTCGAACCACGTCTATAATCCTCATTTTGATTTTTGCACATCTAGCATATACACGACGCCTTTATCGATCTTGATTAAGAATAGTGTCTCGGTCAGATCATCGGTGTGTGTCGCGTCGGTCTAACCTACTATTCATGATGAGAGCGACTCAACTTCCATTGTAGGCAACCCGCACCCCGATGCCCCAAGGTCAACGAGTGACCTACACTACGCATATCGCACCCACTCAAGAGGTGTGTTTTCTCCTAGGCAATCAGCCATATTCAAATCTCATCGGACCATTTCAATGCATGTATAATGCACCAAATACCAATCATAGACAAATATGTCATTTTCTCACAAACAAGTATATGGACACCTGTTCAACAAGAATCATTCTCATACTTTCAACAAAAAATCAGTTATCACGTTTTCATAGTTGTAAAACACTTTTACCGTATTTTCACAATCTCGTAACATTTTTGTTACGTTTTCAAATCTAAAAACTTTTCTCATTATGTTTTCTCAATACCATAACACTTTTTTATATTTTCACAATACCGTAACACTTTTGTTACGTTTTTTTAAAATTCCAAAACGTTTTTATTACGTTTTTACAATACCGTAACACTATCATTATTCACGTTCAAATTCTAAAAAGTTTTTGTTATATTTTCACAATACCGTAACACTTTTGTTACGTTTTCAAAATGCTGCAACTCTTCTGTTGCACTTTTAAATCACGTATTAATTTTTCAACGTTTTTCTTAAACACGTAAAAATATACGTTTATCAAATCCCATAATATTTTTCCACTGTTTCAAAATTACGTAACTTAAAAATCTTTTTTTTACGTCACGTGTCACGTAAATCATTTTCTTTCATTTTCAAAATATTTAAAACACTTTTCAAATCACATAATGATTTTTCGTTATTTTCACAATCACGTAAAAATATTCTATTGTTGTTCAATCACGTTATGATTTTCAATGGTATTTCAAATCACGTAAAATATTTAAATATACACCAAATCACGTAGAAATATTAAAACATTTTTCAAGTCACGTAGGAATACTTAAACATTTTTCAAATTGCTTAGTTTAAAAATCACGTTTTTAGGATACGCAAAACGTTTTTCACCATAATTTCATTACAGAAAATACTTCTTAACCTTTAAAAATTCCTTTTCAACTTTTCTCAAAATAATATAACTTTATATTTCATTTAATGTATATTTTCTTACTCAAGAATATTTTTTCACAGCTTCTTTCTTCAAGAAATTCTTTTTCAAAATATACTTCACAAAAATCACTTTTCCATTGATGTAAATCAACATTTCAAAACTTAACATTTTTCTAACGTATTTCAAAACTTGAAAATAAGTTATACGTTAGTAAATTTTCAAAACACCATTATATTCTCCATTTTTCCCAAATCATTTCCAAACACAACCTTTTTCAAAATAAGTTGAAGTTCAAAAACATTTTCGTTTTCAAAAACTTGATTTTCTCAGTGATAAACGCCTAATTCCCTTTCTAAAATCCTCGTATTAAATCCATTCGTTTCCACTTTAAAATTCAATTTGTTCATAAAAATCAAGCATTACAATGCCTTCAAAAACGCACATGACTATTGAAAATTATCAAAATACTTTTCCTTCTAAATTGATATAGTTTTACACAAACAAAACCATTAAAATTTTTGTTTTCAAAAATCAAAATACCGATGGTCATAAAACCAAACCATTTGTTCAAATTCGTTTTTACTTTATTTGCAAATTCTTTTTCACTTTCTTTGCAAATCCTTCAAATCAACGTTCGTCCGTTTCATTTCAAAATTCATGTTTAAAAAATACTTGGGATCTTTTTACACAAAATAAATCAATGAAAATTCCTCAAAAATCGTATTCTTATTCTCTTGGAAAACAAATCCTTTTGTTTATTTTCTAAATTCTTCAAATCATCCATTTTCATCTTTCATGAAAATATTAGTTTGTGAACACCTATTTTGAGGTGTCTTGTTCAAATCCACCATGTTCTAAGTACTCAAAATCAATTCTTTTGTTCTTGAAATTTTTCAACATGAACCCTAATTAAGGCATCAAAACCGTAGCTTTCCTTGACTATTGGAGCCAAAAATCAATTTCCTTTCCACCATCAGTCATGACATATACATATATATTTCATCATAAATAATATAAGCATACCATCAAAGCCATAAAAGCATGTATAGATATCAAGCATCATCAAAGCTATAAAATCATGCAAACATATCAAGATAGAAAATTAATCAAAGCTTCATAAACACCCACAAATTAATTACATGACCATGGATATGAATCCTCACATGGATTCCACATCCATCAAATAAAATACCATCTCTCACCACCACGCTTGGTTGGTGATGATGATCTGATCTCTCTTATCTCTTGAAGATCCTCCAAAGGTTCTTGATTTGCTTTTTTTCCAAGTCCTTCACCACCAAGGGCTTCTCAAATACAAAATAAAACACTCAAATAATTAATATACAAGACTTGAATAAGAAAACCATGGATTAGAATCATGGTTAGAACCTTGAAAATCAAAAGAAAAGTGAAGAGTACCAAATTTCACCATTAAAGCTTCAATCTTTAGCTTGAAGAACAAGGTTGAAGATGAATGATTTAGAGAAAATCTCCAACATGAAAGTTCTTAGAATATCATGGAGATTCAAGATCTAGAGTTGGATGAAATTAAAAGAGCTTGATGGTGGTTTTAGGTAGTATGACCGAATGGTTTCTCTTGAAGCACAAAGATGGATTTTTTTTTTTTTCATAGAAACTTGAAGCTTGGATTTGAAGATTAAGATGAATGATTTTGGAAAAACTCATAACTAGAGATGTTCTTAGAATGGTGTAAGGATTCAAGAAATAAGGTTGGATAAAATTAAAAGTGATGGAAGGTGCTTCTTGGAGAGCTTGGCCGAATGGTGTTATTTTGGGAGAGAAATGAAGTTTTCTTTGGTTTTGCTTCTTGAAACTTGAAAGAAAAGGTGAGGATGTAATAATAGAAAGCATGAAAATGAATTCTTTGGTCTTCTTTAGAGTGAATGACCATAGCCTTACTTGGAGAGAAAGGAGAGAATAATTTGCTAAGTCTTGCTTTTGGAAAATTATGAAGATTGATCAAAGATAGTCTTAATAATCTTCAAATTTTTCTTTTACTAAAAAGGCTACTAAAAAATGTCTCCCTTCTTCTTTGTTTTCTTCAAAACCGTGCTCCCCCTCCAAATGACTTTCTAAGGAAGCAAACAAATAAATCATAATCAAGGATGATGTATTGGTGATCTTGACATGTAATAATGGTCATCAAAGTCATCTTTGGCTTCCAAAAGCATGCAAAAACCGTCCCCCTCCTTGAATTATGCATGCCACCTTTTTCAAGTCATTATTTGAAGCCTTTCTAGCCATTGATTAATTCAATATTAGGATTTAGGTAGATTTTTAATTTTAGAAGACTAAATCTGCGCCATTGGATTTTTCTCCTTTAAATTCTAACCATTAGATGTGTCTCCAAAATTAATGGTTAAGATTCTCCTTCAAACTTTTAATCTAAGGGTTCTAATTAGTCTTTCTTTTTAGAAGACCAAATTTCCACCATTGATTAATTCTTCATCCAATTGGCCATAAATTAATGAGATTAAATCTCCACCCTTGATTTAATCTAAATCCAATTTATAAATGGTCATTGTCACTTTTCAAGACCAATTCTACCTTTGATTACATTTATGGTTGATATCAAAGCCTCTTCCTAACTATTTTCTCACACCATTGATTAAATCAATGGTTATTATCCAAGCGCTTTATTAAGTTTGTTTTCTTAACCTTTGATTAAATCAATGGTTAATATTTAAACCAAGTATTCTCATCCAAGGGTATAAATTAAGTCAAGCTTTCTTTGTTGACTACGCAGTATAATATTTAGTCTTGTATTCTACAAATAATATTTTTACTATATTTTTATCATTTGATAATTAAATACAAAGATAAAATACAAGATCTGAAAATTTTTTAAAATGCTTTCCTGGATTCAGGCTTTAGTAAGATCCTGCCTCCGTCTAAACAAGTACAAATTTTTCTATGCGTAGAAAATTTTTTCACTTTGTGGGACCCACTTGGGCCCACGTATAGCCACTTGGGCCCACATACCCCTCGTGGGGCCCACAACCATAAAAATTTCAAAATCACACATAAAATCACAAAAATTAAAAAATTCACAAATATCCAATCAGATTACGTAAATTAATTACCTAACGGTAAAAATTAAATTACGTAAAGTTTTCCTACCCAAAAATTTTTATTTTCCGACACGGAGTAAATCACTCAAAACGATCAAATACTACTGACGAATAATCAAATTAATTTTACAACACTCAAATCACTAAACAAATAAATTCTCGTTAATCCGTCAAAATTATCATGTTTAAGAGATTGAAAATTTTGGGGTGTTACAAGTATCGCGGGTATTTAATAATTCAAGATGAAATTTTAAACATAACAAAAAGAAAACATAAATAAAATAAACATTAACATCACATATCAGTATCACAATAACATATAAAATTCAATTCAATTTTGTAATAATTAATTTACATAAATAATTATTACATTGATGATATACATTTTTTCGAAATGCTTTTTATCATTATGAATTCATTCATTAAAAAATTCTTTGTGAAATAAAAAGAAATACATATTTTCATCCCATCTCAACATAAAAGATAAAAAGTTCTTGTAAAAAAAATTAAAAGAAAAAAATCATAATATATGTAGCATATTAAATAAAATATATATATTTCACTAGTTCATGGGTACCTTGCAATGTGGTTATTATGATCCTCACCCTTACCCTCATTTATTAAATGTGTACTCATCTCCCGTCTCATCGCGAATAATCTACGCAAATCTCCATAGGCATGGATATTTTTGCCATCTCTATACTAAAATGAGAAAACTTTTCATCTCCTAAACTTTCAAGTGTTAGTGTAATTTTTTTTTGTAAGAAGAATGCTTAGACAGTCATAATTTTTTTACCAAATGGTCTAGCATACTTGTTGATTTTTGGATAGGTGAATGGTTACTAATTTATTTCATCCAACTACCATATTTGAATCTAGGTAAATTATGTCAAAATTTTAACTATTTTTTTTATTTGTGTAACATTACTCATTTTGTAAATAAAATACTCAATAGTAAAGGTGTCAAAATGAGCCGAATTCAATGGACTGATTCAAATAACTCAATAAAATGAGTGGGATGGGCTAGCTCGATTTTGACCCAACTTGACGCGGCCAACCCACACTGGGACGGGCTAGCCTGCAAGCCTGATTTTTAATTAGGGTATTATTATATAATTTATATAATATATAAAAATTTTGTTCTTATTTTTTAATTTAAGTTAATATTTTTACAACAAAAATAATTTTATTTAATGTTTGATGATGTTTAAACTATATAAAAGAAAAAAAAGTGTTAAAACATAATAATAATTTTTTTAAGTGTTGAAAACTAAATAAAAAATAAAAAAAGAATATAATACATGTCACCAAAATTTCCGACTCAACCCACTTCTCACATAGAGCCGAATTAGGTTAATAATTTGCCAACTCGTAACGATATTGATCCAGTTCAACCAAACCCAAAATGTAGTTGATCAGTTGGGCTAACCGTTTTGACACCTCCACTAAACATATTGAAAATGTGATTATGGATAGTGACCTAATACAAACAAATGCAGGGTCCATTGGAGAGGGATTGCACCTTGAAAAAAAAATTACGCCATCCATGCTTTTTATGGGAAAGAAACTTCTGGTTCCCTGACATCTCTCTTTTGGGATATGTCTGTGGTGCATCCAAAAAATTAAGGTGTACCGATGCCCCTTATATGTAAGTCATCGATGTTGTCTAAAAACATATCTACGACCCAAAATCATTACCAAATACTTGAAGAACTAGTAAACTTGGAGAAGGTTCAAATGAATTAATTTGAGTTATATTTGGTAATTAAATTAAAAAAGTCAATCATTATTATCATTTCCAAACTTGATGAAGACATAAGTTTCTCCAAGTAAATATCTCCTACATGGTTCACCTGTCATTCTTACTGTCATTGCCAACTAGGAGGCCGCCATCGCCTATGGAAGAGTCGTTGACACATACGGAACAAAGATGGCGGTGGAGTCGTAGTTAGGGATTTTGCCGATGTAAACATACAAGGAGTCACTAAGGAGTCATAGTTACGGATCTCGCCATCGCTGTCGACCAGAAAGTCACCATCGTTGCCCATCACAAAGTTGCCATTGAGCATTGCTTGTTGCCATTGCCAGTGACGAAATTGTCAGTGAAGATGACACGGGTCTTGCTAGATCTAGACGTGTGCGGGTCATGTCAAATCTTGTTGAAAGACCCAACATAATTTGAACTTTGAATGGTTGATTTTCTTGAAGAAGAAAAGATCTGACATGTGTCTTGTTAGATCTATGTTTTTTTTTTAAATCCAAATTTGTATTTTGTTGTTCTTTGAATGATTGATTTTGAATCAATGAATATCTCTAGATCTAAAAGTTCTTTCTATATATATTTTTTCAAAGTTTCATTTGATTTTTTTCTAGAGAGACTATCTATTTAGGAAAATTGAACACTAATTTTACTTAATTATTTAATTTAGTTTCAAAGACATTTGAAATATGCCGGCACTTCCAACCTCCCCTTTAATTTAGTCTGCCTCTCTGGACGTTGCTAAGACCTTAGATAACAGATCTGGAGTGCGAAACAGTTTGGATTGTTTTTGAAATATCAAGACGTTAGCACCATCACCATAGTAATTTCAATAATTGTCTTTGATAAACAAGGTTGGATGAGGAGCAAATCTCGTTTCGGTGTCATGGAGTTAGATTATGTGTGATGAAATAATTACTTCTGACTTTCAATCAAATTAAAACAATTAATAAAGATCAAATATAAATTATAAAAAAATATTTTTAAAAACTAACTTACACTGACTGGTTATGATAGGTAAAATAGAGAGTTCACGATACATCTAATTTTTAAGGTTGACCAAAGAACAATCCCTCTCTTCTGTAATATAAAATTTATACAGTATACAGTGTTCACTTACTCAAAAACAGAAACCCCTTAAACCCTTAACACCACCAAGAAAAGCCCTCTATCTGGACAGCATTTTGATTGTAAGTTTATCTGAATACAAATTAACCTCATGCTATGCAATAATTGAGGAGCTTCCTTTTCTTACACGGTACCCCATCTCGATTAATGCCTCACAGCCATACCAGTATTATTATAATGTGACCGAACTGGGTCCATCCCATTAGAATCTCAATTTTCACTCACAGCCAAAAGTAGTGGCTCACTCACTCCTCAGGTAAACGGTGCTTATGGTTCTAGATATATGATCTCTCTCTAGAGTCTGAATCTGTTAGTGGTCTCCAATTCATGCTTATACTGCTGCATCTTTGTTATCCTACTCTTTTCTCGTGTTGACACAAATTGAAATTGCCCCTTTGCTTTGCTATGCTATTCTTTGCAACCCCTTTAGCTTTTTCTTCTTTTTCAGGTCGCGTTTGATACCCAGCTCACTCTCTTTCTCACTATGATTCTATTCCTTTGAATGGTTTTCGTTGCTTCACATAATGGCCTGGTGGGATTTAAGACCCCTCTTTCGTTTTCACTATATTAGGACCCACTTTCAGGTCAGTGGCTTTTGCATCCTTCCTTCTCTTTCAACTTTGTTTTCCAGTTTATGTTCATGGGTATGCATTTCTATAGTTGTTGTGATCATCATAATAATTATGGGTTCAGATTGAAGTTTTGTGCAGACTAAATTTTAAGTACATTAAGAAATCGATCATTGTTTGGCTGTATGATAATTCCTGTTTTAAACCATATAATTAAAGTCCAATATAAAGATAATTCATTTTATTCATACTTGTGAAGCTTTTACCCATCCTTCTCTTGATCAGAAATCAAGTTAAATGCACAACATAGCACATTCTCATTGTTCTTTGATTCTAGATTAAATTGGTGCAATGATGTATCACTGCCAAAACATTCATAGATTTTGATATGCTTCTTTAATCTACTATTTCTGTGTTCTAGTTGTTGTTATAGCCATACCCATCTTTTGTAGTTTGTATTAATGTTTATTTTTTCATACTGGAAATTCTGCACCATGTTTGGGACATATAGGCTGATATTCTATAGGAGTAAATGTCAACTGGAGGAAAAAGCCTTAGTTGCAACTGCTTGGAATTGGATCAGGCCCCGAATGATTTGAGAAATTGTTATATTTCTCATGAAATTCTGAACCGACACGATGCTGTCTCTCATCCTAATCACCTTGTATAAGCTCCTGTGTGATCTCAAATTCTTCTAATAATTCCATTGTAATTCCCCAACTTTACATAATAAGTGTCTGTTACTAAGCACTGGCTGAGGCATCTGTGTTCAGATACTACTGTTTGAGTCAACCCTGTTACGACCTAGATACCAGAAGTCTAAAAGTGAAGTGTTGTAGTTTCACGTGTGTCACTCTGAGAAGAAAATGATTTCTTACTTCTGTATGATGTTTGTTTATTAAGTAAGTGTCTTATGGCATGAATTTCACCGTTTGATGCATGTTGTGAAGGAATGTTCTCATGCCATGCTTGTCTGATGATGAATAATTCTTATTTGAGACTTTTAATACAGTCTCTTGTGGTAGAACTCTAAGATACAAAATCCAAACAGATAATTTCCGTGTAGGAGCCAACTTTTTGCAGATTGATAAGGTTATCTATAACTTTAAAAGAGTGAGCAGCTGTATCACATTGTTTTGATAGCATATGTGGCTGTTGTTAGCGGTTGACATGAGTATCTGTAAAATATTGTCCTTTATCTGGCTACACTTAGTTTATTAAAGCAGAATAATTGATTAATCTGTTGCGTGCCTTTAGTTCTTTGTGAGTTTCTGCTATGATCTTTGTTAGTGAAATATAATTAGGATTGATCTATTGGACTGGGCCTTGCTTTTATATATCAGTACTTTCCTGTATTAGCTCTAATCGTTTAATATAAAAATAGAGTTAGGGTGGCTAATCATAACAAGTTAGCTACTCCTTTTTTCTATTTTACCTCTCATGTTTTTCTCCTTCTTCATCTTTCTTTTCTCATAACATGGTATCTAGAGCCAGTTTAAACAAACCTTAGTCTCCATAACTAAAAAAGCACCTTCGTGCTCAGAATCTGCCAATCTACCCTTCCCTAGGGTTGGCTGATTTTTCGCAGCACTGCTGAGGTCCTGATCGGCGTTCTTCGTGGGTGTTTGGGCGTGAGGGTTTCACGCTAGATGTGCTGATCAACGGCCAGGTGGGTGCAGCACTTGCTGCTTTCAGTGACCAGGGGTGTCGTCGTCGGCCAGGGGAGCCGCGACTGGTATTTTTGGCGACCAGGGGTGTCGCTGCCGGCCAGGGGTGCTGCGTTTTTGGTGTTTTTAGTCGCGGTTTGGAGTCTCTATTCGAACCCAACGAGCCCAGTCCGCGATTTGGGCATTTTCAGGCGTGCTCTAAAGCTTTCTTTCATACCCAGTCTTGTTGATGTGTTTTTGGGTGCCATTTTGGTGTTTTCAGTTCGGTTGATGCGTTTTCCAGTGGTGTTTGGGTGTTTTCAGTGCAATTTGGGTGTTTTTCGTTGAGCCCAGTGACTTTCGTGTTGTTTGAAGTGTACGTTGGTATCTTTCTTTTTTTCTGATGGCCAGTTCTGATCATAATTCCAGTTCCACCAGTTCTGATGAAATCTAAGAAGTCTACGAAACCTACCGTCATACCTGAGGTCATCTCTGTTTCTGTCTGCATTACTGTTGATAAGTTTGATGGGAGACACTATGCGAAATGGCGTAAAACTATCACCATGTTTCTCACTGGGATTGAGAAAGAAGATCATCTGACAGATGACCCACCAACATCCACAACCAGGCATGATTGGTGGTTGTGGGAAGATAACCGACTATTTGGTATGATCAACAACACCCTTGACACTTCCATTAAGCATGATGTTTCTCACTGTGATACTGTGAAAGAGTTATAGGAGTATATGAAGTTTCTTTATTCTGGGAAAGCCAACTTAACTCGCCTTTATTAGGTGTCACAGGCGTTTCATAGACCAGCATAGCAGAATCAGTCCCTTCATGGGTATTTTACTGACTTTAAGCGTATCTATGAGGAATTGAATGACCTCCAACCTATCTCTACTGATGTTAAACAGATGCGCCTACAGCAGGAACAATTGGCAGTTGTGAGTTTCTTGTCTGGATTATCCTCTGAGTTCAGTGGCGCTCGTGATCAGCTCTTGATTGGTTCTGATCATATGACCCTTGCTGATGTTTGTCGCCGCCTCATGCGCACTCATCATGTGTTGCATTTTGATTCTTCTTCTGGATCACCAGCTACTATGGTTGGTCGCGGTGGTAGTAGAACAGGTAGAGGTGGAGGTCGTTATAGAACAGGTGGTCGTGATGGTAGCTTTCCTGGTGGTCGTGATGGTGGTTCTTATTTTTGTCATTACTGTGGGGAGGAAGGCCATACTAAGAAGAATTGTTGGAAGTTGAATGGGAAACTTGGTTCCTCCCAAGGTCAGCATTATGCTCATGCAGCAACTCAAGAAGGTCTCTTGCCCACACCTATCACTGTTCCTCAAACACAGGGTCTCAGAACCATCACCATGTCTGGTGCTAAATTTGAGGCTTACGCTCAGTTCCAGGCCTCACAGGGTATTGGTCCTTCCACTGTTACTCTTGTCCAGTCAGGTAATCCCATTGCTTGTCTCACTTCTTCCTCCTGTACCTAGGTCATTGATTCTGGTGCAACAGACCATATCATAGGTAATACTGGTATTCTATCCTCTTTTCTTCTCACTTCTTCCTTACCAAATGTCACTCTTGCTAATGGTTCCTCAGCCCCTGTTATAGGTAGTGGAGTTGCCAATCCTTCGTCTTCTCTTCCCTTACATTTTGTCTTATGTTTTCCGCATTTTCCTTTTAATCTTTTGTCTGTCAGTAAAATTACCAATAGTCTGAATTGTAGTGTTCACTTCTTTCCTACATATTGTTAATTTCGGGATCTTGGGACGAAAAAGGTGATTGGTAGAAGTCATGAATCCAATGACTTATATGTTTTGGAGTCCACCAATCTGGGACCACTGTTGGTTGCTTGTTCTGCTTCCATTTCTCTGTTTCTTCTTCATTGTCGGCTTGGACATCCACCCTTGTAGACATTGAAGAAGTTGTGTCCTTGTTTAGAGTCTTCCTTTGTTTTGAATTGTAAGTCTTGTCAATTTGCTAAACACCATAGAGGATCTTTTCCTCCTAGGGTCAATAAGCGTGTTGCTTCTCCTTTTACTTTAGTTCATTTTGACATTTGGGGGCCTTGTCCCATTGAGTCTAAGGCTAGTTTTCGTTATTTTGTTACTTTTGTCGATGATTACTCTTGTGTTACTTGGCTTTATTTAATGAAAAATCGTTTAGAGGTGTTTAATATATTTCATTTCTTTTGTGCTGAAGTTTAAACTCAATTTAATATTACTATTCACACTCTTTGTAATGATAATGCTAAAGAATACTTGTCTACCCTTTTTCTATCTTTCTTGTAAGAACACGACATTATTCATGAAACCTCATGCATTGTCACCCCTCAACAAAATGGGGTGGCGGAAAGAAAGAATCGACATTTATTTGAAGTTGCTCGTGCTCTTTTATTTGAAATGAAAGTTTCTAAACATTTTTGGGCTGATGCTGTGTCTACTGCATGTTATTTAATTAATCGTCTCCCTTCATTTGTTCTTAACGGTCAAATCCCTCATTCCTTGCTCTTCCCCTCTCAATCTCTATTTGCTCTCCCTCCTAGAATTTTTGGTTGCACTTGCTTTGTGTGGGATGTTCGCTCTTAGGTCTCCAAGTTGGATCCTCGCTCCCTCAAATGTATCTTCCTTGGTTACTCTCAAAGTCAAAAAGGGTACTAGTGTTACTCTCCTGATTTACGTCGGTATCTTGTTTTCGCAGATATGACATTCTTTGAAACAACTGCTTTCTCTTCTGAGTCTACCCCTTCCTCTCCCCTAGATAATGATGAGGACTTTCTGATATATTCTTTTCCTACTCAGGGTACCTCCTCTTCTCCTTCTTCGTAGTCTCATCCTTTCCCTCGTCCTCCTGTGCTCAACCATTATGTTCGGCGGAACCAGCAGCCTACTGTGGCCGGTCCTACTACTCTAGACCCTACGGATTCATTGCTTGTTCCAGTTCCTACTTCCTCTCTAGATCCTGCTCCTCCTGATTTGAGTCCTGTTCTTCCAATTGCTCTTCGAAAAGGTAAACGTTGTTGTACTTATCCCATTTCTTCCTTTGTTTCTTATGCTGGTTTATCTAGTTCTGGTCAGTCTTTTGTTGCTTCTCTTGATTCTCTTACCCTTCCTAATACTGTTGCTGAGGCCTTGTCTAATGAGGGGTGGCGTCAGGCTATGTTGGATGAGATGCATGCTCTTGAACACAATGACACTTGGGAGTTAGTTTCTCTACCTGCTGGTAAACAGGCAATTGGTTGTAAGTGGGTGTATGCTGTGAAGGTTAATCCTGATGGCTCTGTGGCCCGTTTAAAAGCTCGTCTTGTTGCTAAGGGTTATGCTCAAGTTTATGGCATTGATTATTCTGATACCTTCTCTTCTGTTGCTAAACTTGCCTCTGTTCGTCTCTTTATTTCTCTTGCAGCTAGTCATCATTGGTCAGAATGCTTTTCTCTATGGAGACCTACAAGAGGAGGTATATATGGAGCAACCTCCTGGGTTTGTTGCTTAAGGGGAGAATGGTAAAGTTTGCAGACTAAATAAGTCATTATATGGTCTCAAACAAGCTCCACGGGCATGGTTTGGGCGCTTTAGTCAAGCTGTTCTTCAGTTTGGGCTACAGAGAAGTACTTTTGATTATTCAATATTCTTTCGATGCTCTCAGGATGACTGTATTTTCTTGGTGGTTTATGTGGATGATATTATCATTACTAGGAGCTGTTGAATTAGAAGGTTTTAGGTAAGGAAGGAGGAAAAGAGAGAAAAGGAACACTCAAAATAATAAGACTATATTGATATTGGTATGATGATGATGTGATACAAAAGACAAACTCAATAGTCATATTTATACTAATATTAGGCTATTAATCCTAATTAATAAGGAAACAAATCAGAAACTATAATAAATAGGAAATAAATCCTAAGAGATCCTATGAGATACTCTAAAATATTTCAAGATACAATACAAATATATTTTTCAGATATTCTAACAGGAGCAATGAGATTGGGATCAAAAAGCTTAAGGACTTTCTTCAAACACAATTTCTGACTAAGGACTCGGGTGCTTTGAAATACTTCTTATGCATTGAAGTGATGCGGAATTCGAAGGGTATTTTTCTTACTCATAAGAAGTATGTGCTTGATTTACTCAAAGAAACAGGTATGCTTGGAGCCAAACCTGTTGAAGCACATGTGGTCCGTAATGTCAAACTCTTACCAAATGATGGAGATACTATGCCTGACCCTGAACGATATAGAAAGTTAGTTGGCAAGCTTAACTACCTCATAGTTACTCGTCCTGATATTGCCTTCTCTGTCAGTGTGGTTAGTCAATTCATGTCATCTCCCCGAACCACTCATTGGGATGCTATTCTTTATATATTGTGGTATCTAAAAGGGGCTCCAGGTCGTGGTGTCTTGTATAGAGATTATGGACATATCATGATAGAGGGGTTCTCCGATGTTGATTGGATTGATTCTCCCATAGATAGGAGATCTACTTTAGGTTATTGTGTTCTTGTTGGAGGTAACTGTAGAAAACCCTACAGTTTAGGAGTTGTTGGACGGTGGCTTCTGTGGATGGTGGCCTCTTGGTCTTGTTCCCACATTGTTTTTAGTGTTTATTGTTGCTTATTTTCTAGGTTTGATTAGCTTGTTTTCTAGGGACTAGTTTAATGTACAACTATCTATATATTACCTCCATTGTAAACATTCTTGATAATGATAATATATATAAAAACAATTTTCCACATGGTATCAGAGCTTTTTTTTTCTAAACCACACTATGGCAGATGACTCTATCAATAGCCAAGAGTCGACAACCTTAGAGACTCAAATGAATCAAACTAATGCTATCATTAGTTTGAATGGACTAGATGGTTCTTCTGTCCAGCTATCAGCAGAAAAACTCAATGGGAAGAATTTCCGAGAATGGGCCCAGTCCGTGAAACTCGCAGTAGACGGCAAAGGAAAGCTCGGGTATCTTATCGGCGACTCAAAGAAACTTGATTCAATGAATGCTATGGCACTCGGGCAATGGAAATCGGAAAATTCCTTAAACACCTCATGGCTTATCAACTCCATGAAGCCAACTATTGGGAAAACATATATGTTCCTACCCACAGTAAAAGAGGTGTGGGATGCAGTCCAAGAAACCTACTTTGATGAGGAGAATGCTTCCCAAATCTTTGAAATTAAGACACGTCTATGGCAGATGAAACAAGGAGAGAAGGAGGTGATAGCCTATTACATGGAGATGCTAGCACTATGACAAGAATTGGATTTAAGCAGTGAAGAAGAATGGCATTGTGTTGAGGACAGTGCGCTGTTCAAGAAGAGATTGGAAAAAGAGAGTTTTTGAGTTCCTTGCAGGCCTTAATCGAGATTTAGATTATGTACGATGAAGGATTCTCAGCCGCAGACCACTACCATCTTCTCGGGAAGTGTTTACTGAAGTGAGGCATGAAGAGGCAAGGCGCAAAGTCATGTTGAAACAGGTCACAACCATGGTACTAGAGGGCTCAACATTTGTATCTTGAGGGACCTACAGTGGGCCAAATACCAAGCAACCAAAGGGCCGCCTCTGGTGTGAACATTGTCGAAAGCCTGGCCAATGCAAGGATAATTGTTGGGAGATCCATGGCAAGCTAGCTGGTTGGAAACCACGACAGAGCACCAAAACTAGAGGCTATCAAGCTTGTTCTGAACCACAACCCGAGAGGCAACAGGTGGAAAGCAACCACTCTGACAGTGGCAGCAGCAGCACCTCTAGCCATGACCAACTACAGAAAATCATGGAGATGCTATCTACTCTCCAAGCCTCAGGTCAGTCACCAAAAAAATACTCTATCTAGTAATTTGGTGCACAAAGAGGTAATTTCTCACAAGCCTTATACACCTTTCGTAACCATACACCCTGGATTATAGATTTTGGAGCCTCTGACCGTATGACAGACTCTTATCACCTTTTCTTGTCATATATCCCATGTGCTGGTAATCTAAGTCAAAATTGCTGACGAATCTCTTGTTCCTGTTGTCAGCAAAGGGAGTATTCGGATTTTTGACTCGATTACTTTAGAGTCTGTTCTTCATGTTCCAAAATTATCTTGCAATCTTTTGTTTGTCAGCCAACTCACTAAACACTCCAATTGCTCTGCTAAATTTATTTCATCTCATTGTGTTTTTCAGGACCTGTAATCGGGGACAACGATGGGCAGTGCTAAGGAGTATGAGGGAATCTATTACTTCGAGGAAGCCAAAGTGAATGATTAGTGTCAAAGTGTTATTTGTAATTCTGTTTCTATCCCTAAGAATAGTGACCTAATGTTATGGCATTCTCGGTTGGGTCACCCCAATTTTCAGTACATGTGTCATTTATTTCCTTTGCTATGTTTGAATAAAATGTCCCTTGATGTTCAATGTGAAGTGTGTAAACTTGCAAAACACCGAAGAACTTCATTCCCAAAATCCAAATACAAACCCACAAAACCTTTCACAATCATTCATAGTGATGTATGGGGACCTTCCCAAACCCCTAATCGCACTCACACAAAATGGTTTGTAACATTCATTGATGATCACATTCGCACTTGTTGGGTCTACTTGTTAAAAGATAAGTCTGAAGTACGTTTGGTGTTTATTAACTTTTATGCCATGATCCAAACACAATTTCACACCCAGATTCAAATATTGCATACTGACAATGGCACGGAATATCTCAACCGCACCTTAGGTCTCTTTCTTCAAGACAAAGGGATCATTCATCAAAGCTCATGTGTAGACACCCCTCAACAAAATGGGGTTGCCGAATGCAAAAATAGACACATTCTTGAGGTAGCACGAGCCTTAATGCTCACTACCCACATGCCTACAATGTTTTGGGGTGATGTTGTTCTAACAACCACTTACTTATCAGTAGAATGCCCATTCGTGTTTTGTCCTATGCTACACCCCTTGACACTCTCCTCGAATTCTTCCCTACCTCTCGGTTGGACTCCAATCTTCCTCTTTGTTTATTTGGCTACACTGCCTTTGTGCATGTCCATCCTCACTAGCGCACCAAACTGGATCCTCGGGCCACCAAGTGTGTCTTCCTTGGGTATTCTCCATCCCAAGAAGGTTACAAGTGCTATGACCCTATTTCCCGCTGTCTCTTTATCAGCTTGGATGTCACCTTTTTCGAGACAACTCCATTCTATTCCAAGTCTTCCATTCAGGGGGAGAATGTGAGTGAATCTCAGACTTGGAATAATTCCGATGGTGACATGTTTTCTCTTGACTTTCCTCTCACCAATCTACCATCCTCCACTTCCTTGCCAGTCACAGAAGGAAACTTAAACTCAAGAGGAGAGATAGAACAACAGAATAACAAGGAGACACTAGTCTACTCACGAAGGCCGAAGCCGAGTGATAATGACAAACTCATACCCGAAGCACCAAGAGCCCATCCAAGAACCTCCCAACAACTCAAAACAGGTAATAGAACCTACTTCTAATAAATCTGATAATATTGATCTGCCCATTGCTCTCAGAAAACAACCTCGTTCATGTACTCTTCATTCAATTGAAAAATTTGTGTCCTATAATACCTTGTCCACGAGATACCGTGCCTTTACTTCTAACCTTGACAAGGTCAAAATTCCAAAGAACATTGAGGAGGCACTTGAAATTCCAGAATGGAGAGAGGCTGTAATGGAGGAGATAAGGGCATTGGAAAAGAATGGAACATAGGAGGTTGTGAATTTTCCACGAGGAAAGAGACCAGTAGGCTGCAAATGGGTATTCACTATAAAATACCAAGCAGATGGGACAATTTAGAGATACAAGGCCCGATTGGTTGCAAAAGGATTCACTCAGACCTATGGCAACGATTACACAGAAACCTTTGCACTCGTGGCAAAGTTGAACACTATCCGAGTGCTCCTATCCCTGGCAGCCAATCTAGATTGGCCACCTCAACAACTTGACATAAAAAATGCATTCCTAAATGGTGAGTTGGAAGAAGAAGTGTACATGACATTACCCCTTGGATTCAATAAGAGGGGTGAGGAGAACAAAGTCTGTAAACTGAGAAAGTCCTTATATGAACTCAAACAATCTCCCAAGCCATGGTTTGATATATTTACAAAGGTGATAAAAGGAGAGGGATATTGCCAAGGACAGTCTGACCATGCCTTGTTTTTCAAACAAAGAGATGGGAAGAAGACTATTATAATTGTGTATGTCGACGACATTATCCTCACTGGAGATGACATTGACGAAATGGAAAGATTGAAGAAAGTTCTAGCCACAGAATTCAAAGTAAAGGATTTGGGGCAAATGCCATACTTTCTAGGGATGGAGGTAGCTAGATCAAAGAAGGGAATTAGTGTTTCACAACAAAAATACACCCTTTGATCTCTTGACCGAAACAGGCATGCTAGGTTGCAAACTAAGCGACACACCTATTGAAGCTGGAAAAAGAACAGAATATGTTGGGAAGCCAGTAGATAGGGAGAGATATCAAAGATTAGTCGACAAACTCTCTGCCTGTCACATACCAGACCAGACATAGCTTTTGCACTGAATGTAGCAAGTCAACATATGCAATCTCCAAAAGAAGCACATCAGGAAGCAATCTTCAAGATCCTAAGATATCTAAAGGGATCTCCAGGGAAAGGCTTATTGTTCAAGCATAGTGAACAAAAGGAAGTGGCAATATTCACTGATGTTGATTAGGTTGGCTCTACAGAGGATAGAAGATCCACAATTGGACACTGCACCTTTGTGTGGGGAAATTTAGTCACTTGGAGAAGCAAGAAACAAAATGTTGTAGCAAGGAGCAGGTCAGGGGCGAAGTTGATTCTTTGCTCGGGGAATATGTGAAGGATTATGGTTGCAGAGGTTATTGGTAGAACTACATGTTGAGTTAGAATTACCTATCAAGTTGTACTGTGATAATTGTTGAGAGAGAGAAAGAAAAAGAAAGACATATACTGAACCGTGTGTTTCAACTACACAACGAGACCGAATATATATTCAATAAGTAATAAATAATTACACAATATACATGATGTGGGACTAACAACCGTACTACTAATTTACACCTAATTACATATATTTCAACATACATATATTTCCAACACTCCCCCCTCAAGTGGAGCATATAAATCATATGCACCAAGCTTTTACATAAATAACTTATTCGTGGACCTCTCGGGGACTTGGTGAAGACATCTATAGTGATCATTTGAGTTGACAAAGTTTGTGATGATGTCTCCGATAGAATCTTTTCCTGATGAAATGACAATCGACCTCGATATGTTTGGTCCTTTCATGGAACACCTTTGGATTAGCTATATCAAAGCACAGTTGTCACATATGAGTGTCATTTTCATCTCACCAAATTGAAGTTCTTTGAGGAGTTGTTTCAACCAAGTGAGTTCACAAGTGACTGAGGCCATAGCTCGATATTCTGCTTCAGCACTAGATCTTGCAACAACATTTTGCTTCTTACTTTTCCAGGAAACTAAGTTGCCTCCAATGAATACACAATACCCAGAAGTAGATCGTCTGTCAGTAGGAGAACCTGCCCAGTCAGCATCTGAGTATCCAACGACCTGAGTATGTCCCTTATCTTCATAGATGAGACCTCTTCCGGGAGCTCCCTTAATGTATTTGAGGATTCGTATCACCGCATCCCAGCATCCTCACAAGGAGAGTTTAGGAATTGGCTAACCACACTGACTGCAAAAGAGATGTCTGACCGAGTAACAGTGAGATAGTTTAACTTCCCAACCAATCTCATATACTTTTCCTGATCCGATAGAGGTTCCTCCTAATCTGGTAGAAGTTTGACATTTGGATCCATGAGAGTATCAACCGGCTTGGCATTTAACAATTCTGTTTCTTCATGGATATCCATAGCATACTTTCTTTGAGACAACATTATACCATCCTTGGATTGAGCTACCTCAACCCCAAGAAATATCGTAGTTTACCCAAGTCTTTGGTCCGAAAGTGAAGAGAGAGATGTTGTTTTAACTCACATATGCCATGGTGGTCACTTCCAAGGATGACTATGTCGTCAACATACACAACTAGATAAATGCGACCTTGGGGTGTGTGGCGATAAAACACGAGTGATCTGCTTCACTTCGAATCATACCAAATTGCTTTGAATCACAAGGTTTTGAATCGTCCGAACCGAGGCTCTAGGAGACTGTTTGAGACCATAAAGAGACTGTGGAGACGACATACCAGGCTAGAAGACTCCCCCTGAGCAACAAATCCAGGAGGTTGCTCCATATATACCTCTTCTTCTAGATCACCATGCAGGGAATGCATTTTTAATATCAAGTTGATGAAGAGGCCGGTGTCGAATGGCGACAATGGACAAAACAACCTGGACGAGAAGCCATTTTAGCCACAGGAGAGAAGGTATCCCCATAATCTAAGCCAAAAATCGTGTATACCCTTTCGCCACAAGACAGAGCTTTGAGACGATCAATTTTACCATCGGGACCCATCTTGACTGTATAAAGCCACCGACAACCAACAACAGATTTTCCAGGGAGGAAGAGTAACCTTCCCAAGTACCATTGTTGTGAAGCGCACTCATTTCATCAATCATTGCTTGTCTTCATCCTGGGATGGGACAAGGCATCACCTGGAGATTTAGGGATGGAAACGAAGACAAGGAAGAAAGACAAGCAAAGTGCAAAGAAGAAAGGCGGTGATAACTTAAAGCAATATAATGAGGAGAAGGATTACGAGTAGGCCAGGATACCTTTTCGCGGGGGCAATGGGAAGATCGAGTCGTCGACGGTCTGGAGGCGGTAAATGAGTTGGTTCCGAGAAGAGTCCGCAATGACCTCGCAGCGGTATCCGGAGGAGGGACACGGGGTACGGGAGGTTGTGGTCGGCGGTGATAAGTGTGGAAGAAACGATCGGTGGTCTTTGGGGATCCGTATGGGTAGAGGGTGGGGCGGTTCAGACTCGACAGTGACAGGGGACAAGAGGAACCGGAAGGAACGTAGAGATTGACTCGGGAGGCGAAGGAGACGACTCAAAGAAGGGTACAGACTCGAAGAAAGTAACATCAGCCGAGATAAGGTAACGTCGTAGAGTAGGAGAATAACAACGATAACCTTTTTGGGACCGAGTGTAACCAAGGAAGACACATTTGAGGGATCGGGCTGTAAGTTTGTCTAGACCAGGAGAGAGATTATGGACAAAACAAGTGGACCCGAAGACATGAGGCGGAAGAGAATGAAGAGGCTGATGTGGAAACAAGACAGAATGAGGGACCCGGTTATCAAGCACAGAGGATGGCATGCGATTAATAAGGTAGCATGCAATAAGGACAACATCACCCCAAAAACGAAAGGGAACGACTATGGAGTAAGAGGGTCCGAGTTGTTTCAATAAGGTGTCTATTTTTACGTTCGGCTACCCCATTTTGTTGAGGTGTATGGGCACAAGATGTTTGGTGAAGAATGCCATGAGAAGCCATAAAAGTCGAAATTGATGAGATAAGTATTCACTAGCATTATCACCGCTTGAGTACGAATAGGAACACCAAATTGAGTTTTAATTTCTTGATAAAACTTTTGAAATATGGAGAATAACTCGGACACTGTTTTGCATTAAAAATAACTAAGTACATCGAGAGTAATCATCAATAAAGGTAACAAAATACTTGGACCCTAAAGTAGAAATAGTACGACTAGGACCCCATACATCGAGAATGAACTAAGGTAAAAGGAGACGCGGCTCGAGTACCAAAACGATCAAGAAACGGACTACGGGTGTGTTTCCCTACTAACCGACATGACTCACAAGGAAGACTCGATAACTTGGAGAGGCTCGGCACCATTCTCTGTAGTTTGGCAAGGCTAGGATGACCCAACTGAGCATGGATGGTAAGAGGGGAATCGTGGCAGAGCAAACATGAGAAGGGTTGGAGAGCTGGTAGAGGCCATGGGACTCATATCCGGTGCCAATCATCCGTCCCGAACTCCGGTCCCGCAGAGAAAGCAAGTGAAAGTAATAGAACAATCAAGAGAACGGGTTAAACGACTAATAGAAAGTAAATTAAAAGGACACCCAGAATATAGAGAATCGAATCAACGGTGAGGGAAGGTAGGGGATTAGCAGTGCCAATCCCTTGACATTGTGTCTGAGAACCATTAGTCAAGTAACCATAGGCAAATAACCAGAAGTAGAGAGTTGAGAAAACAAAGCCTTATTACCAGAAATGTGGTCGGATGCACCAGAATCAAGAACCCAAGGGCCAAGGGATGGTGGTGAGAGAGACAAGCATAGGAATTACCGGTGTGCGCAATGTAAATGAAGCAGTGGAACCGAGGAGGGCGACGCCGCTCAAAACACTTCGAAATTCTGCATAATCACCCGGAGAGGCTCTAGGTGGTTCAGAAGGCTCAAGAGTGTCTGGTGGAGTAGACTGTGCAACATTAGCAGTACGGGGAGGACGGCCATGTAAAGTCCAACATTTATCAATGGTGTGACCCAGGCGATGACAATGATCACATTTCGGACGAGGTTTGGAACCTGAGTGACCCCCACGGGAACGGCCACGGCTGTTGGTCGAGAGGCAAGGCAGATGTGTCACCGGTGATGGGGGCAACAAGAGAATCGATGCGTGCTTAGCCGGAACCCGAAGCAAGGTAGAACACGTCGCGAAAAGAGTGGGAACAGTGGAGATCCCAAAATCGATCACGGATGGTGGAGTAATCCGCGGTAAACCATAAAGGCCCAAAAGCATGAAGAAGGTGTTCCGTTGTTCAAGTTCCTTCGCCGGGTATCTGCTGGGAGGCAACGCTTCATTGAAATCGTGGAGAGCACCATGAAGTCTGCCCAAGTAGGTAGACATAGAGCCATCAAACCTCCTCGGGGCAATAAGACTCATAAGATCATGACAAACCCCATACAATCGGCGAGTATCATTGGTGTAGAGGACCTTGGCTGCGCCCGCACAGTTCACGGGTCAAATGAGCCCGAAAAATCTGCTTCAAAGAGGAGTGGATGGTGGACTTAAGCACACCGCACAACCGAGCATCAATCTTTTTCCACACAGGACGGTCGGCTTCGAGCACATAATCAACCTTGGTAGTGAGATGATTCTCGTACCCTTGACCTAGTAAGCCAAAGTTTGACGTCGGAGGCCCAAGAATCATAATTAGTGCCATCTAATTTGTCAGTGGAGAGATGGGCACTGATATAATTACTGAAAACACCAGGTTCTACCTTCGGAGCATCTGTAGGACTCAAGGAAGCCATGGGTCAGATGACAAATAACCCAAAAAACGCAATGAACAGTACCTGAAACGTATACGGAAGGTGTACGACAAGTCTTATGGGTGCGGTTGGGGAAATGGAGGACTGGGCTCAACAGAGGAGAGGCCGGCGACCACGGTGGGACGAACGGCGGCGGAAAGAAGGCCTGACGCGCCGTCACGCGCGGCCGAGTGAAGCGCGTGGGTGCGAAACGCAGCCCACTGTACTCGCGCGTGTGGGCGCGTGGATGGGCGGCTGGGCCTGTACTTCGGGGATCGGGCCGAGCAGAGGGAGGCGCTCCGAGCGGTGGTGGTGGTGGCCGGAAAGGACGTCGGCGGTGGTGGCCGGAGAGGATGTCAGCGGCGGCGGCAGGGGCTGAGACTGGCCGGAAAGGAGCACGGCAGAGGAGATCCGGTACCCGGAGTGATGACACGGGTTGCCGGAAAAAAATTTTGGCACCGGGGGACAGTGGGTCCTCCGGGTAGGCACGGTTCTAGGATTTGCCTTTCTCTAGGCTCTAGATACCATGTTGAGAGAGAGAAAGAAAAAGAAAGACATATACTGAACCGTGTGTTTCAACTACACAACGGAGACTGAATATATATTCAATAAGTAATAAATAATTACACAATATACATGATGTGGGACTAACAACTGTACTACTAATTTACACCTAATTACATATATTTCCAACATACATATATTTCCAACAATAATAAGGTAGCTATCAATATCTCTCTCAACCCTGTCGAGCATGACATAACCAAACATGTGGAAGTTGACAGACACTTCATTAAAGAAAAGGTGGAAGAAGGAACTATTTGCATGACATATGTTCCTACTAAGGAGCAGATTGCAGACACATTCACCAAGGGACTACGTGGACAACTCTTTGAGGATCTCATTGGCAAGTTGGATATGATTAACATCTATGATCCAACTTGAGGGGGAGTGTAGAAAACCCTACAGTTTAGGAGTTGTTGGACGGTGGCTTCTGTGGACGGTGGCCTCTTGGTCTTGTTCCCACATTGTTTTAGTGTTTATTGTTGCTTATTTTCTAGGTTTGATTAGCTTGTTTTCTAGGGACTAGTTTAATGTACAACTACCTATATATTACCTCTATTGTAAACATTCTTGATAATGATAATATATATAAAAACAGTTTTCCACAGTAACCTTGTTTCTTGGAGGAGTAAGAAACAGAGTGTTATTGCTCATTCTAGTGCCGAGTCAGAATATAGGGCTATGGCCCAAGCTACTTGTGAATTGGTGTGGATTCCTAATCCCGTTTCTCATGAACAGACAAAGTACATTGAAGCTTATTGTCACTTTGTACGAGAAAAGGTTCAACAGAGTCTTCTTGTTACTGGACATGTACGGATAGGAGAACAACTTGCAGATATCTTTACCAAAGCACTAAATCGAATTTGAGTTGACTATATTTGTAACAAGTCGGGTATGATCAATATCTATGCTCCAGCTTGAGGGCGAGTGTTAATAAAATATAATTAGGATTGATCTATTGGGATGGGCCTTGCTTTTGTATATTAGTACTTTCCTGTATTAGCTATAATCGTTTAATATAAATATAGAGTTAGGGTGGCTAATCATAACAACTTAGTTACTCCCTTTTTCTATTTTACCTGTCATGCTTTTCTCCTTCTTCATCTCTCTTTTCTCATAACAATCTTGATATAAGGAATATAAGCTAATGCAGGCATGCTCTATTTTTTGACTCATAGCAGTTCATTTAATTTGAAGCAGCTGATTTGATAAATGAATTCTTGGCTTGGACTTATAACTCTTTTGAACTTATCTATCTCTTTCATGAGAGTTGTGATTCATGTCAGCTAATGCTTTATTCCCCTCTTTTTTTTGGGGATAGTGCCATTGTGACTTCTGTATTTTTTCTAATTGAGCAGGCTGTGGTAATCTGTTTTAGATTGATTGGCTTAACTTTGAAGCTTACCTTTGTTGATTAAAATCGATTGTTTGTCTTGTTTTGTGGTGATTTTCCTGAATCCTGAACCTAATAGCTGTTTGAGTGTGTTTACTGTTTGTGATGGACACATGCTCTTGCTTATGTATCCAGAGATGCTGGCATTCATGCTGAATAAATAGATTTAAAATTTCAGGAATATTTAAGATGGTTATATGTTACACATAGAGGATTTGCCAGGTTTTTTAATTTGGATATTTTGCAGCTTTGCTTAACTTTACTGGATATCACTTGTCTTTAAAACCACAGAGAGGCTAAAAGTTTTAAGAGAAACAAAGCAAATCAGGGTATTTTCGTGATGATTGTCCCTGAAATTGCTTTCTTACCTAGGATTGAAATTGCTTTCTTACCTAGGATTTATCAAGCAGGAGGCTGGGAATCTCTGCTGTGACTGGTGCTCGCTTTTCATCCATTAATTTTCCATTGATAGACACAAAGAATGAAGAGGTATACAATACAATTTAATTAATATTTTTCTTGAATAACTAAAGGAGATTCTTCAGGCTTAGCCATTACAATATTGGCTGTGAGAAGATATATATGAGTGTATAACCTGTCTCCAGAATTTTCTTACACACACAAGTAGAAATGGCAGAGGGATTGACATACAGTCTAATAATCATTTTACACCTGTATAACTGGCATTTACTAGTTTCTTTTCTATACTGCTTTCTGTCAGCGGTTTAAAAATGCTGTAAATAACCAGCTTATAGTTGAATCAGGCTGTTCACAATATTTTTTGAGCTCCATGCTACAGAGATAGGAGTAGGCAACTTTTGAAAAGCTTATTGATTTTTATTAGTGAAAGAATTCCCCTTCTACCTCTACCATACTGTCTTTTCTGTGGAACCATCCCACTTTCCTGATGGACTCCCCTCCTCTTTAAATATTCTAATTCACATTATATTCATGGAACATATCTACTAGGTTGTTAATTGCATTACCATTGTATCAGTATATGAAGACATACAGCATACCAACAACGCAAGACTTTGCTAGGGACAACTCTTATTAAATTTCTTGGTCTTCTTTTGCTATGTAGATATGATGAACATCCATTGGTGTTTATGAGAGGACTGAAAATTTTAATTTCTGATTGCTCTTAATCTCGATTGTGGTTTTTGTGTGCTCTAGGAATTCAGGATGAGGGAAGTCCAGCTTGGTTCACATACTGTGAGTTCTCATGGATATGCAGTTGTGAGAACACACAAGCATGATTGGCTCATACTCCTGCTTCTTGTATTGATTGTGATCATCCTATACATTATCCATCCTTTCTATCGCTTTGTGGGGAAGGATATGATGACTGATCTCAAATATCCCCTGAAGAGTAATACGGTTCCTGTTTGGGCTGTTCCTGTAAGTTTACTTCTTCAGATATAACATGCACTAATATATTTTTCCTGAATAATTACACTAACAAGGTTATCTTGTCATTTACTATTTTGTCATGGTTAGATGTATGCAGTTTTATTGCCTATGGTGATCTTTCTTGTCGTCTATATCCGAAGGAGAGATGTTTATGATCTTCATCATGCCATACTGGGTATTAATTTGTGTATACCCTTCATTTATTTAATTGCTAAGAAACATATTCTATTTGCTAAAATGAAACACTTAGAGACAATGACAGGAAATTGTTTGCTCGTGCAGGTCTATTGTTCTCCGTTTTAGTAACAGCAGTAATTACTGATGCAATAAAAAATGCAGTAGGTCGACCTCGACCAGACTTCTTCTGGAGATGTTTCCCAGATGGAAAGGATGTATGTCTTCCTTGAATTTAGGTTTTCAGTTCTTGTTTGTGTGGAAGATTTTCTCTTCCAATGCATGCAAATTTATATCTCCAATTATGCTGATTCTTAATAGCAGCCATATTTAATGATTAACGGCTTCTTGTTAGGTTTATGATACCTGGGGAAATGTTGTATGTCATGGTGACAAAAATGTCATAAAGGAAGGACATAAGAGTTTCCCAAGTGGCCATACTTCATGTATGTAGCATTTATCTTATATGCTGTTTTACTGATGTCTACCAAAAAGACTTGTTTTGTCATGCTTATAACTTTACTGTAATTTGGTTTCAAGAGATATAGATGGGGGAATAAGTTTAATTTATTCAAAGCTTGTTTACTCAAATTTTATTTCATCAGTTGTTTGCTTCAAATAATTTCAATTTATGTGCAGGGTCATTTGCTGGTCTGGGGTTTTTATCATTGTACTTGTCCGGAAAAATAAAAGCATTTGATCATGCTGGCCATGTTGCAAAACTTTGCATTGTTTTTCTACCACTACTTTTTGCCTCACTTGTTGGCATTTCTCGAGTTGATGACTACTGGCACCACTGGCAGGACGTGTTTGCTGGAGGTCTTTTAGGTTGGTCCACCTTTAATATATCTATTAGTTGTAATAATTAACTAGGCCTCCTATGTATAATATATATATATTATAAAAAAAACACACACAAACCAGAACAAAGAAAGCTACTTACCTCTACTGTTGACGCTTGACTGACTAAGAATTCTTCTTTCAGGGCTTATCGTGGCTACATTTTGCTATTTGCAGTTTTTTCCTCCTCCTTATCATTCTGAAGGTATGCTTCAGTGCCGATTCTCAGATGATATATTAAATAATATAATTGGCTGGCATATGCTTGTTTATGTCTGTCTATGTGCATTGGCAGGTTGTGTTTGTTTGTCGAATTCCTTGTATAAAATCATTCTAACAAGAGGGGATAAATTTATATTCTCTGTTCACATATGCTTTGATTTTTGCACCTGATAATACATCTTTCCCTTTATAAATAAGTAGAGATTTAGACTCTAGATATGTGGATTTAATCCAACAACATACCTAGGTGTGAGTCATCAATGCAAAGAATTTTGTTGGCATTGTTAGCTATTTCGTTGCAGCCTTTACATGTTTGTATTATAACGAAGGGGAAGTGAGGACTGTTGCTGCTTGTGTTATCAGTGTAAGAATTTACATTCATTGCCAGGGGAAGAAACAGGGTTCAGAATTGACATTAGTTTATGGCTTAAGTCCATTTAAAGTTAAGCTTTTATTCTTAGTAAACAATTAATCATGACTCACTTTTAATTATTTACCATCAAAAGTTACCAAGCTGATAAATTTGTATCTGTTATGAAGTATGCTGCCAACCACCTGATTGCTTTAGATATGTTGTTTTTCTCTGCAGGCTGGGGACCTTATGCTTATTTTAGGATGTTGGAAGATTCACGAGGTATGACACAAGTTTCTAATGCTCAAAATGCTGGTCAAGCCCAGTTAATTGAGGCTCAGGTTGAGAACCAGGAGGGACAAAGTTGCCATGGGTGTATGGGGTTATCTTTAACACGGGATCATAGTTCAACATTGGATGAAATTGAATCTGGGAGAAGATAAAATTTGTACATCTCATTATCTTTCTCTTTGTAAATAAGATCTTTGGGATCCTAGGATTTAACCAGGATATAAAACTGACCAACACATTTGTGCTGAATAATTGTTTCTACTCAAATAGTCACTAGTATCTTTGAAAACTTACGTACTTGTTTATGAGACTTAGATTTGGGAGTACTCGTTAAAGTTTGAATAGATTGTCGGTGTCAACGGGCCTTCTGGTTTTTTTTTTTTTTTGGGGGGGGGGGGCTGACAGTTTTGTGGGGTTAGGTTTACAAAAACTGACAATTTTCTTGTATTTGTCCTATTCCAACACTATTAACTAATTAAGGCTGTATTGATTAAGCCGAAGAAACAACCTCTGTTATATCTTTATTTGTGAATCTGTGGACATAAGAAAAATGATTTTTCTTGACTAAAGATCCCCTATAGATAGATCTACTTGATAGCTGATCCATTTACAACATAATTTCATCATGAAAAGTAAAACAAAAATTGTTGCGTTATAAAAATTTTTGAAATTTTGAAATTAATACTTTTGGATCAGTTGGAGTTGGATAAATATAACAATAATATGTGATATATATATATAGAGAGAGGGAGGATCAATTTATACCAGTATAAGTTGATTTTCTCTTACACTCATTTTCAACTGTTAGATCTGATTTCATCTAATGGTTATCTTTAACGAAATAATCTCAATCATTAGATGAAAGTTAAACTAACGGTTGAAAATAAGTGTAAGAGAAAAAAAAACTTACACTGGTATAAACGGATCCCTCCTCATATATATATATATATATATATATATATATATATATATATATATATATATATATATATATATATAGGATTTTACTTTAGTGAGAGGAGTGTTTATTGTGAGAGATGAAAGGAGTAAATGTTGACCATTGGATCTTACATGAATGGTCAAGATTAGAATATAAATGTATGTGACCTTTTTAAGTAGTCACATGACCTTTAAGTAACTTTTAATCTTGACCATCTATATATGGTTGTATGGTCACATGATTGTATGGTTGTAGGTATCATCGAGCCTTCTGTTTTTTTTGGGGGAGGGTGGTTGACAATCTTTGTGGGGTTAGGTTTACAAAAATTGACAATTTTCTTGTATCAAATCAATTTTTTAAAACATATTTGTCATATTTCAACACTATTAACTAATTAAGGTTGTATTGATTAAGCCGAAGAAACAACCTCTGTTATATCTTTATTTGTGAATCTGTGGACATAAGAAAAATGAATTTTCTTGATCAAAGATCCCCTATAGATAGATCTACTTGACAGCTGATTCATTTACAACATAATTTCATCATGAAAAGTAAAACAAAAATTATTGCGTTATAAAATTTTTTGAAAATTTGAAATTAATACTTTTGGATCAGTTGGAGTTGGATAAATATAACAATAATATGTGATATATATATATATATATATATATATATATATATATATATATATATATATATATATATATATATATATATATATATGATCTTACTTTAGTGAGATGAGTATTTATTGTGAGAGATGAGAGGAGTAAATGTTGACCATTGGATCTTATATGAATAATCAAGATTATAACATAAATGCATGTGACTTTTTTAAGTAGTCACATGACCTTTAAGTAACTTTTAATCTTGACCATCCATGCATGATTGTATGGTTGTAGGTGTCAACGGGCCTTCTGTTTTTTTTTTTTTGGGGGTGGTTGACAGTCTTTGTGGGATTAGGTTTACAAAAATTGACAATTTTCTTGTATCAAATCAATTTTTTAAAACATATTTGTCCTATTCCAACACTCTTAACCAATTAAGGTTGTATTGATTAAGCCGAAGAAACAACCTCTGTTATATCTTTATTTGTGAATCTGTGGACATATAGAAAAATGAATTTTCTTGACCAAAGATCCCCTATAGATAGATCTACTTGACAGCTGATTCATTTACAACATAATTTCATCATGAAAAGTAAAACAAAAATTATTGCGTTATAAAATTTTTTGAAAATTTGAAATTAATACTTTTGGATCAGTTGGAGTTGGATAAATATAACAATAATCTGTGATATATATATATATATATATATATATATATATATATAGGATATATATATATATATTTATAGAGAGAGTGTTTATTGTGAGAGATGAGATGAAATGTTGACCATTGGATCTTACATGAATAATCAAGATTAAAACATAAATGACGTGACTTTTTTAAGTGGTCATGTACGACTTTAAGTAACTTTTAATCTTGACCATCCATGTATAGTTGTATGGTCAAGATTTACTCCTCTCATCCTCTCACAATAAAAACTCCTCTCATTAGATATGCCCTTTTATATATATATATATATATGTCCATGGATTTTTTTTTGGGGGGGTTAATTTTTGGTTTCTACAAAATGTAAAGAGAAGCATCTTGGGAAGGGTTTTTCTTAAAGGCAACTTGTCCGAGGGATTAGGCTCCCTACCTAGCCAAGGCGGGCTTGGTTTGAGACATATTGGATCCATGAATATGGCCTTGATGGCCAAAGTTGGTTAGGGTCTTATCCAACTAAAGGATGATTTATAGGTTTTAGTGGTTCGAAGAATTTATAGATGCGATGACCTCATTCCTTTTGTTCATAATCAACAGGGATCTTCTAATCTCTAGAAAGGAGTGTGCAAATCTTGGCAACATGTGGACAAGAACCTCATTTGGCAGTTGGGAGATGGGGCGTTTTGCTCATTTTTGGACAGATGCTTGCGTCATTGGGGTTGGTAAACTCACTGGCATGGCCATGATCCCTCTAATAGACGAGGAGTTATCAGCTAAGGTGGTTCACTATACTCTTGAGAGTGGTAACTAGAATTGGGACATCCTTGAATCTCTCTTGCCTCCTCATATCTGTGCCAGAATAGTTGCTATTAAACCTCCTTCTTCTGAGTTGGGCCATTATTCTATTACTTGGCGTTTTTTCATGATCGGAGCTTCTTGGTAAAGACTGCCTATGATAGTATCATTGGTTCTGATCACGTGGCGGAGGAACCTTTCTTTTTTTTGGTCTCATTTAGCAGTGGAAAAGACCAAAGAGAGTGTAAACCTTCATATGGCTGACTACCATGAAGAGCTTACTGGCAAATGAGCATCGTTTTCACTGTCATCTTTCCCATAATTGCATATGTCAGAGATGTAATTTCCTAAATACTGAGCATATTTTGCATGCCTTGCGTGACTCTCCTTGGGTGAGGGATTTCTGGTTGCGATTGTTGGACTAGCGCTTGTGGCATAAGTTCTTTTCTTAAGATTTATATCCGTGCTTGAATGAAAACTTGTGGGATAGGCAACCCTGTGATTGTGGTTCTTGGTGTAAGGTCTTTCCTCTAGCTTTGCACTTTCTTTGGCTTATTCGGAATGAGACAACCTTCGACTAGACTTGTAGCGACCCCAGGGACCTATTGTTCCATTTCTAGGCAAATGTTCACTCTCATTCTATTATTGAAGAAGCTACGTCCTCCTTGAGTAACATGTTTGCTATTACAGATGACAAAATGGGTCAGCCTACTCCCATCTGTCACGGGTTAACAAAAAATGACTAATTGCCATCCCTAAGATTATCCGAATTTAACTGTTTGTTGCAAAAATCAATCATAAGCAAGGACCGGACCGACCAAGAGGCTAGATCGGTCCGAGACATTCAACTATGATTTTATGATTTATCAAAAGAGAAAAACACAAAAGTATAAACATAGGCTACTCTACACAAGTACTAAGATGTAAAATTATAGAGATGTTGAAGGACTTAGTTTGGGGTTCCAAACTACAATTCAAGTAGGCAGAAAAAATGTGACTTTGGTATGTTTGTGTGGCCCGTGCTTTATGGGTCAAATCAAATAAAGCATCTTATATTTTAAATTTGGTGTGCTGATGCAACAATTAGATGTGTCAATTTTATAATTCAATAACAAAAGCAGAAACAAAACTTAAGCATAAGAACAAGGAAAAAAAATTGTAAAACAAAGCCAAAATGAAAATTACAACAATAATAGTTACCAAAAAAATTTGCAACAATAAATCATCATATCTGAATCACAATCGTTTTGTTGGAATCTGAAAAATTTTTCTTGGATTTTCTAGACTTACGGGTCTCGAGATCAAAATTGTATCCAATTCCTTGGCCGAACCCGAACCCAACACCAAGCCCACAACCCATTCCAACGCCGAAAACCAGTCGCAGATTGTTGAAGGGCCACCCTCCATACCCGAAGGCACCTACCAAACCGAAGCCTATTCCCGCACCGCATCCGATCCCAGCACCAAACCCAGGACCCAACACTGATGTTTGAGGTTTGTGGGGTTTGTTTCCGAGGAACTTGGTTATTGGGAATTGGTCTTGGTCGTTATTGGTGGTGCTGTTGTTGGCATTCCAAGTCCAGAAGGAGTCAGCATCAGCTTTGGTTTTCATTGCGTGGGCGATTACGAATAAGGATGGGTCTCACTCTCACACCGAGGAGAACAAAATGTTGGTGACTTGCTGTGGCTGCGAATGGATAGGATTTCTAAATTCTATGTTCGAGTATGTTTATCAGTTTTTGTCTCCTTTGAATGGCACGCACGAGCCCAACACAGGGAGTACTAAAGTAGAGATATTTAGTATACATCGTCAGATCCCTGAATGAATGATGGAAATTATATGGGAGACTAGTGAATGTGTATTTTAGCATTTAAATTAATTTTTAATGTCAGTTAATATGTAGATATTCTGAAACTAATTTGAAAGATGAAAGCATATTTAGTAACTTATAAATTTATAAATTACATATTAATTATTTTTATTCCAAAAATATCTTTTTATTTTATATGTTGTATTTTGTAATTAATATGTAATTAGTTATTAATTATTTTAGTTAATGTTTTGAATTTCTAATTTTCTTTTTATGATATCCTTAAGTAATGATGTGAAATAATATGTTAATATGTTAGAGTTTGGAGAGTAATTTTTATCATTCAAGAATTAATATGATTAACAATGTATTTTTTAGGAATTAATTTAACTATTTACTCTATTTAGTGTTGTAAAATAAAATTTTAAAATGAAGTTTTTTTAGTTAAAATTTTTAATTATATTTTTAAATTTTTTAGTATATTTTTTCAATTAATAACATAGTTAAATCATTAAATCTTTTTAGAGATATCATTAATCCTTCGTAATAATTGTGTATCAAAAAAAGATCTTACACAATAATTTAAATGACTTTTGAGTGAACTTTTTTATTTTTTTGGTAAAGAGAAATTTAAGGACTTTTGAGTGAATTACATTTTTTGGTAAAGAAAAATTTAAGATAAATAGTGGCTGCCCCATCTTAGCCCAATGAGCTTTTATAAAAGTATTTATAAATAATTCTCTAAGGACGGACCTCGACAGTATATGAATTCTAACTAACTTAATTGACACATTATTTCTTTTTTAATCGTACCAATTGCTACTGCAAACGACTTTTGATTGAAAGATTTACTTAGATCAAATAGTAGGAAAGAGAATAGTACGTAAGAAGTAAGAAGAAGAAGTAAGAACTAAGAAGTGAATATTATAAGGATTTAATTTGAATTTATTATTAATGTAATTTTTTTATATTATTATTTAATTATATATTATTATGTTATAAAAAATATTTGATTATCATAATAAATACTTCAAAAATTATATATATAATAATATATAATTTATTAATAGTATAAAAAATTTTACATTGACAATATACCAATATTAAACTCATACTATAAACTACAGGAAAAATTGTTTTTACAAGGAAAAAAAATAGAAATGCTGATGTCTAATAAATACAATAATTGTGTGTTGACTAAAAATAAGAGAAACAATTATACAATTAATTAGGGGCATTTATGGGCAAAGTTGGGTTGATTTATTCTAGTGTGATTCTTTTATTGTATAATTTTTTGGACTCGGTCTTAGTCTTAAACCTTAATTAGGTTAATACTGAATCGGCCTAAGATTTACATAAAATTTATCAATTTAGATATTATACATAATTAAGACATTATGCAATTTTAGAAGTAAAAAACTTAGAATGCTTACCCGTTTTTTTTCCCACATTTATAAGCAATAATGCATCTGCACTATATATAGTTCATATAATGCTAACTTTAGCCACCAAATAGTCCTAATAAAAAATATGATATTAATTATGACAAGAATGTAATGTCACCAGCTTGAATTATATTCTTTAATCATATGAAAACTAATGGATAATTTACACTAGATATTCTCAAACAATTTAAGTGAATAAGTCATACAAACTATCTTTAATTTTTAAAAAAGATTATAAGTCTTAAAATAATAAATAACATTGGGCCAACTTAAAATATGGCGTAGTCCCAGCTCAAACATACACCATGTCTAATCTTTAAACCCAATTCTAGTTACACTTAATATAAATTGAGTCTCCTAAAACATCTCCTTAACAAATCCCGTTAATACTTGATAAAGAAAATATTAAACAAAAAAGTAAGTGTGTTTAATATCTTAAAAACATAAAAATATTCAATACGTTTTTTATTAAATAATTAGAAGAATTATTAAGAAGATTGATTATAAACATTTGAAATTATTCATAAACTTAAATAAAGGGTTTTGTTAATAAGTGCCTTAAAAACATTGGTTAAAGAACATTTAATATCTTTTATTAAATGTTTTTAATTACATAAAGAATAAAGCATTTTGAACATTGGTTAAGGAGCATTTAATATATTTTTATTAAATTATTTTAATTACTTAAAGAATAAAGCATTAAATATTTTGAATTTCCAATACAATAAATGATTTATTTTTTAGGAGTTTGCTAATGAATGTCCAAGGAATAAAAAATGGATTTTTTAATTAGTGTCCTAAGGGCACTGATTAAGAAATATTTAATACACTTTATTAATTATTAAATGTTTTTAATTACTTGCAAAAAAAATGTTTCTAATTATTTAAAGAATTTGCTAACGAATGCCTTTAGGGCATTGGTTATAAAAACAAAAGTAAAAACTATTAAATATTTAGTATTCTCAAACTAATTTTTTTTCACATTTCATTTAATACTTTTTATTTTTATTTCCTTAATCAATGTCATAAAGACACATAATATCCATATATTTAATATTTTATATTGTCGATTCCTTGGGCATTCAATAGTGAATTATTAAAAGAATAATTCTAAATTCTCTTAATCAATCTTTTTAATAATAATCTTAATTATTAAATAAAAAAAATATTGAAAATTTTTTATATTCTTAAGATATTGAATTTATCTTACTTTTTCATTTAATATTTTGTTTATTAAGTATTAAGAATATTATTAGAATGATTTTTTAGGAGAGTGCAGAAAAACTCTTCCTAAAAAATAAAACATTTATTGTATTGAGACTTCAAAAAAAAAAACATTTAATATTTTCCATTTTCTATCTACTTTTATAACATATGCCGTAATGACAAATGTTAAAGAATCTAAAATAAAAAATATTGAATGAAAATTAAAGTATTTAATATCTTAAAAATATGAAACACATTCAATATTTTATTTTTTAAGCACTTAGTAAAAAATAATAAATGATGTTTTGATTCCTTACTTGTTCGTTAAGAGCACATATTAACAAAATTATCATTTTTTTAATGCTCTTTTTTTTAACTTTCTTAACTAATATCCTACAAGTACTCGTTACTGATTCCTTAAACTAAATTATGAGGGAAGAAAACTTACAAATATATGACCTCTTGCTTGTACAATTTATGACTGATGAACATATTCCAATTATTAAATACTTACAGAAAGTAATAAAAAGAAATCAATGAAGAGAGGAAAAAAGAAACTAGTTTTGTTATTCTTACATTTGGAATTCTACACCTTACTTATAGTGTTATACATTGTTATCTATGAGTAGAGGTGAAAATATGATAGGCTAGGTTACGCTTTGTATAAATAGGCTTAAACCTATTTTGTCATATGTTGACCTAAGCGTATAGTTTATTATCTTAATTATTTATTATAAGTTTTTTTTCTTTCAACTCAACTTATCTTATTTATGAAAACATAAAAGTCTGATTTGTTTAATAAATAAATAGACTAGTTTGATAGGTCAAAAAGACTTTTTAAATGCTCAAATATTAACTTATATAATTAAATAAGTTTTTTTAAAAGTTTAAGTTTGATTTGTTTGTTAAGAATCAAGATGGATTCTCTCTTATATATTAATGAAATAAGAGGAGAGGATCGTGTATGAGAGAGAAAGAAACAATTTATTTGAAATAAAACTAGTGAACCCAATAAATTAAGATGATGAATTTTGTATAACAAAATTTGTGTCTATCTCTTTCTAAGAGGATGATCATGAAATAAGAGAGGATACTCACTTATTTGTTAAATAAATTAAACCTAAATATGCCAAAAATAAGACTGGGCCTTGGGTCCCTCAATAGATTACCTGACTTATTCATACCTCATACCGATAAATTAATTATTAATTAACAATATTTATTGTTTGGTTAATGAAGTTAATGAACTTACAACCGTATTGTTTTCTTAGAAAAGAACATGTCTCTAGGACAAACAACGTGTTGTTAATTAATAATTCATTTATCGATCAATAAGCGTAGAGTTTCAAGAAAAAATATTTTTCCAGAAAAAATAGCTAGGTCATTCCTAAGTATTTTCTCGGGAACCGCATAGGGAAATTCTTACTAAATAAATTTGAGAAAGCGAAAAGAAGAAAAAATAAAAAGAGAGAGAATTAAAGAAGAGGCAATAAAGAAAGAAGACGAATTACACGGGATATGGTTCATGAGAAGCAACCAAGGTCTTGGAAATCTCAAAAATGAGCCTGGCCTCAAATGCATCACCGGAATAACCCTTAGAAAATTGACGAGCCTTTGGAATCCGTTTTCTGCCAAAGATGTTATCAGTGTTCATGGCGCCTAAATTACCTGCCAACGTTAACATAAAGTTAATATAAGCATTCTTTAGCTTTGCCAACATCTTCAGTGGTGACCTCATCATCCGTCTCAGCCTTGGAATTGCTCTGATCCTCCAATACCTATGTGGGCTTCTTCTCAACCGTATGATCTTCATCTTCTTTCCACCGGGGCTGGCGCCACCCTCGAGAAGTTGGTATCGCCGCCTTCTCCAGTACCTTTTTATGCCAGCGTAGGTTGGCTTAGGCAATAGTGACTCGATTTCCATGTTTTGGATAGCCTGGACTTGGAGGAGGAGGAGCTGGTGTTGGTGAGGTGATCTTAATTTTCTGCTTATGGATGTAGAAGGCTTTGCAGTTTGCGTGTGTAACGGTGAGTTAACAAAGATATATATATATATATATATGATTGCACGATTACAGAATCACTCCTCTTCAGGCTCTGGTAACAAGTTGAAAAAGAGAGACATATAAAAAAATTATATGTTTAAATTACACAACAAAAATCGAATTATATAGACTTGTTACAATAATACAAAGATCTTAATTATCATAATTAAATAATTTGGTTAGCCTATATAACAAATTTAAACATAGTTTTCAACAATAATATCTAAAACTGATAGAATTACTTCCTACCATTTGCTTTATAGAATTAGTTACAATAATAATGATATGAAAATAAAATCATCTTCAATCAACAAACCTATCAAAAAAATAAAAATAAAACTTCAATCAACATAATAAACTTTCATAAATTAATTTTGTACATGTTCTTAGATTATAAAAATATCTCAGCACATAATTATAGAACCTCAAACCTCCAAAACATGTGGGTACCTAATAATAAAGAGAACTATTAATTGAAAAATATAAATAAAGTATAGCTATAGAACTGGACCAGCCTGACCAAAAAACCCTCAACCCGGCCCATGGATTGGTCTGGTTCTTAGCCACTACGAGTTTTTGTGTCAAACCAATGACTTGTCCGGACAGTTTGACCTAAGTTTCTAATTTTTTTATTTATTCATTTCAAACTTCAAAATGGTAATTTTTAGGATTTGAATATAGTACCTTAAAGACCCTTTTAATGAAATGTATTTTGTCATTAGACCACACATGCCCTTGTTGAGTAATATTATCAATTTTTTTAATTTATACTATTATGTAACAAATTCAATTTTAAAAAATTGAAGTTAGATAATTATCATTATTAATTTGGTTACATTATTAATATTTTTTCATATAATATATATTTTTTTATAGAAAGTACTTTTTTATATAATATTGTTTTAAAAAAGTTTTATTATTTATCCGAATTTTTCAATTCAACCATTTAACTCGTAGTCGGACAACTAACCCATTGATCTAGCTTCTGATCAAATCAACTTCTAGTCCGAGTTATACAACTATAAAACAAACACTCCATCAATAGTTGTTTTACATTCTAAGGCTTATAAAATTAATGTTCTTTCTTATTGCATAGAAAAATTACATTATTAATTTTTTTGAAGTTAAAAATAAAAAACTATATCTATAATAGAATGAATAAATCAAAAATATTAAAGAGTCAATGTCGCGACGGGATCACAAGCGGATAACGACTTAAATTACAAAATTTAAGGGAGTCGCCACCAATTTTATTTCTTATTTGGAAAAAATTGGAAAACAAAAAAAAAATGGTCTACGTTCAAAAATTCAAGTTCGAGTCTGATTATGCACAGGGAAGGGTGGAGACTTAACCCCACAAAGACTTCTAATACATCCGCTTTGAGACGGTTACCTTAAATCAGTTGTGCAAATTTTTATAACCTTTTAACAATATCTATTTTACCCATTTATTAACAAATAAACTAAACGAATAAATTATGAAAATTTAATTTGAAAAGAATCTTGTTTCAAAATTTCACTCAATTTTTTAGAGAAGTGAACCATCAAACTGTCACAATTTAGATGATTCTAAAAAAAACTAGATTGATAAGCTGTCACAGCTCAGTTATTCTCGTTTTATTTTCTCCATACAAAGTTCAATTATTTTTATTTTATTTTATTTATTTTTTTTATAAAATTTCCCCTTCTATAAATAAATAAATAAATTATGAGAATTTAATTTCATTTCAAAATTTTACTCGAATAAATCATCAAACTGTCACAATTTAGATGATTCTAAAAGGACAAAATTAACAAGCTGTCGCAACTCAATTAATCTTGTTTTATTTTCTTTTCACAAAGTTCAATTATTTTTATTTTATTATTTTTTAGAAAGTTTCCCACTCTTCCTTTTTTTTTAAAAAAAAAAAAGGTTGATGATTTATTTATTGTTAGTAAGGAAATGAAAGATAAAATACCAATAAAAATAACAATAAGGTTAAAATATAGATGTGTAAAAATTGCAAGAATCAGTATGTATAAATGTAATGGTCAAATAAAGGGTATTAAGAACAACACCACTCAACCCATTAAATAAAAAAAAAAAACTGCTTCAATATCAACACAAAAAAAAACAAGAATCCCTTCTTTTTTTTTTACGCGTCCCAACAAATAATCAGCCACACACCATCACATGACTTTGGGAAGGGGTTATTATATCTTGTGCACTGCTGGAAGCAAAAATAAAAACAAAATAAACAACTTAACTAACTAGTACGACGTTCCATGATGAGTTAATATGTTTTCACTGTAGGACACCTAAAAGAACATGATATTTTCAGTATAAACAGACAGGTTTTGGAACCAGGATTGGTCCACTTTCATGCTGATAAAACGCTGAAATTATGACACTATGAGGGATATACAACATGTATCATATCTAATCTCCAACACATAGGATCAAATCATTGAGCATGAAGACGCATTCTTCAAGATCATAAACAGCAACGTGACAACAAACCCACGGAATTCCAAATACCCATAGCAAGCAAACAAATTTGAACTCCAAAAACTTAAAATACCAAGGCCAGTAACGTGCTGAAGTTCAAGACCCATGCATTATGCATTAACTATTAGCATATTGCCCCCCATTTTCAGAAACTACTAAATGTAAAACCGTGGTATCCAATCCAAAGATGATCTCATTCTCAACATTGAACTGCAAGCCATCAAGTAATCCATGAACAACAAGCTAAAAAATACCTAGTTAACACTCTAGCACATAAACACAAATATGAAGCAGAACCTCATCAACAAAATCAATAACCGTGGTATCCAATTCAAAGATGATCTCATTCTCAACATTGAACTGCAAGCCATCAAGTAACCCATGAACAACAAGCTAAAAAATACCTAGTTAACACTCTAGCACATAAATACAGATATGAAGCAGAACCTCATCACAAAATCAATTTTGGAGGGAACCCTTTGGCTCGGACAATTCATCACACCAGAGATAGGCAACTGAGGCAAAGATTAGACTAGAGAAATACTAGTTCTAACAAGGAAGAACCGAACCAACAAGGACCAAAACATTCTTCGGGGACCACTCCCAATTACTCACATGTTGTTCAGGCATTTAATCATATGGCTTAAAAGCCAAGAGAACCAACATCATAGAAAGGAATAATTCGCATATCAGAGATCAACCTCAACCATCATGTGAACCAATCTAAACAATCAAATGACTATCAACACAAAAGTGAACCCAGTAACTCAAGTCAAACAGAGAAGAGATAATTTAATCAAGGGTACAAAATCGCAGAAATGTAAAGTTTCAGCACACAGTATCAGCTAGCCATTTGCATCAAACAAATAGTATGCAACGTAAAAAAAACTAAGTAAAATGGGGATGAAACATACCAACACGCCAACTTCAAATCAGAAGATCAAAATATACCAAGAACATAATAGAATAATTTTCATCCATTCAATACTCTCATTACAACTATGGCATAGAGAAATAAAAATGAAATTACCAAATGAGGATCTTTCTGAATGACTAAGTATAGCAACAACTCTGATCCCCTTTTAGCCTTTCAACTACTCGAATTTTCTTTTTTTCAATTTTTTTTCTAATGCCTTCAGAAAATCACTGAACCTCCTCTCAAATTTCTTTCTAAAAAAATACACAGAAAAGTTTCTCTCTTTTTTTCTATTAAATTCTCAGATCAATAAACTCTAGAGAAAGAAGAAGAGAATGACCCAACCCTCTAAATTTCGTCCTCTGCAATTTATAGTAGATGGCTGGGCAAAAATAGCGGTTGCTTGTGCTTCAGAGCATTTGTCTTCTCAAATCCTCCATTTTTGTACTTCTTTTCTTTGTTCCACGCAAACTCCACCTTTTGACTCTTGCAATCTACCCAAAAATGGCATCTTTGCGCTTTGAGCTTCGTTAGGACAGGAGTTGAGGTTGCTTGTAGTTCTGGTATTGCAAACTTCGAATTCCTTCACGTCTTCCATTTTTGTGTGTTTTTCCTCTGCTCCACATAAAAACCTTACCCACAAACGGTATCCTCGCGCCGTGAGTTCCAGCAAGAACGAGGATGGCGGTTGCTTGCAGCTGCTGCCATGGCGTGTGGGAGCTCGTGACGTAGACTGGTCGCGTGAGGGAGTGATGATGGCTGGCAGAGCTTTGAGTCTTGTGAAGTGGAGCTAGGTGCGGCTGCTAGGGAGAGGGAGAGAAGGGGGAGGAGGCTGCTAGGGTTTGAAGGGATTGGAGAGGAGGCTGCTAGGGTAAACGAAAATGGGAAGAGGGATCTAGGTCATGGGTCCTGGGCTGATCAGGCCCAAACTCATTCTCTCTCTTTTTTTTTTTTGCTTTTCATTATATTTTTTAGATTTGTTATTTTCTATATTAGTATTATTATTTTTTATTGATTAATAAAATTAATTTAAGTAGTTTTAATTTAATTAATTTTTTTTTTAATTTTTAATAATAATAATTTTTTTTAATTAAAAATTTTTTAATTTAAAAATTTTTTAGTGTCCGGACAAAATTGGGTGTTCATTAGCGATTGCCCTCTTTACTTGCTTCTTACTAGATACTAGGAATAACCGTAGTTCTTCGTATTATCGTCGTAAGAAACGAGTAAAGACGTGAACTTAAATTTTGTCCGATGATGAAATGGCGCTAATTGCAAACTAGTAAGCTTAAGTACGGATTTATGAGCTGTCACAGCGTCGATAATCCTACCAAGGTGAAGCTCAGCGTGACGCCAGAGACGTCACTGTGTTGTCAATAAGCTGTTGCAGCTAAATTGACGTTTATTTACTCAAAAGAGTTTGATTTTTTTTTTAATTTCGAAGACGTTGGGTGATCTTGTGACCCGAAATGTAAAAAAAGTGGGCCTGCCCCAGAGATGGTATGAATGAGGTGGCAAAGATGTTGGTTGAAAACCAGTGAGCTCAAACGTGGATTTACGAGTTGTCACAATGTCGTTAATCCTACCAAGGTGAAGCTCAGCGTAAAAACAGAGACGTCACCGCATTGTCAGTAAGCTGTCGCAGCTCAATTGACGTTTACTGATCAAAAGAGTTTTTTTTTTCGGTTTGTTTTTTTTTTTTTTGGAAATAAAGCTGAGTAACCTTGTGATCTGGAATTGTAAAAGGTAATGAGCTTGACTCAAAATGAAAAATGGGTATCTGATGTACTAAAAATTAAAAGTAGTAGGTATCTGTGTCTCGATATTTAGAATGACAATGGGCTTTTGTGTCCCGAAATTAAAATGCAGTAGGCTTCTGTGTCCCCAAAAAATCAAAATGCAGTGGGCTTCTGTGTCCTGAATTTTAAATGACAGTGGGCTTCTGTGTCCCAAAAATTAAAATGCAATGGGCTTCTGTGTCCCGAAATTTAAATGACAGTGGGCTTCTGTGTCCCGAAATTAAATGACAATGGGCTTCTGTGTCCCGAAAATTAAAATGCAATGGGCTTTTGTGTCCCAAAAATTAAAATGCAATGGGCTTCTGTGTACCAAAAATTAAAATGACAGCGGGCTTCTGTGTCCCAAAAATCAAAATACAGTGGGCTTCTGTGTCCCGAAATTTAAAAATGACAGTGGGCTTCTGTGTCCCGAATTTTAAATGACAGTGGGCTTCTGTGTCCCGAAATTTAAATGACAGTGGGCTTCTGTGTCCCGAAATTAAATGACAATGGGCTTCTGTGTCCCAAAAATTAAAATGCAATGGGCTTCTGTGTACCAAAAATTAAAATGACAGCGGGCTTCTGTGTCCCAAAAATCAAAATACAGTGGGCTTCTGTGTCCCGAAATTTAAAAATGACAGTGGGCTTCTGTGTCCCGAATTTTAAATGACAGTGGGCTTCTGTGTCCCGAAATTAAACGACAATGGGCTTCTGTGTCCCGAAAATTAAAATGCAATGGGCTTCTGTGTCCCGAATTTTAAATGACAGTGGGCTTCTGTGTCCCGAAATTAAACGACAATGGGCTTCTGTGTCCCGAAAATTAAAATGCAATGGGCTTCTGTGTCCCGAAAATTAAAATGCAATGGGCTTCTGTGTCCCGAAAAGTAAAATGCAATGGGCTTCTGTGTCCCGAAATTAAACGACAATGGGCTTCTGTGTCCCGAAAATTAAAATGCAATGGGCTTCTGTGTCCCGAAAATTAAAATGCAATGGGCTTCTGTGTCCCGAAATTTAAATGACAGTGGGCTTCTGTGTCCCGAAATTAAATGACAATGGGCTTTTGAGTCCCGAAAATTAAAATGCAATGGGCTTCTATGTCCCGAAAATTAAAATGCAATGGGCTTTTGTGTCCCGAAAATTAAAATGACAGCGGGCTTCTGTGTCCCAAAAATCAAAATGCAGTGGGCTTCTGTGTCCCGAAATTTAAAAATGACAGTGGGCTTCTGTGTCCCGAAAATTAAATGACAGTGGGCTTCTGTGTCCCGAAATTAAATGACAATGGGCTTCTGTGTCCCGAAATTAAATGCAGTGGGATTCTGTGTCCCGAAAAGATTTTTTTTGTTTTTTGTTTTTTATTTTTTGTTTTTTGTCTTGTTTTTTTTTTTTTACAAAGTGAAGCTAGGCGTAAAAGCCAGAGACGTCACTTCTGCAAACTGTTGCAGCTCCCCATCTTTCGATCATGAAAAGATGCAACTCAATCATGTCAGTAGATCGAAAATATTAAGAACTTTCACTTTCATACTGGATGCTAATTGCTTCCTCGAAAAGTTTTGATCCGTCAAACCCGGGCACAAACTCTTGCAAACTAGGGCTTATCAACTCATTTCCAATTCCTTGGATCTTCAAACGTTGAGGTGGCTTTACTTCTGAGTTTGCTCATCAGCCACACAGTCTCACTCTTAGCATTGCAGATTGTATAGGGAGTATGTTTTCATTTTCTCCCCTCATTTGAAACTTCTAACACATTATTGATCTAACTTGTTAATTGGAGGATTGCCATTAGATTATTGAGTCAATGATGCTGAATTTATATTCTATTTCATCGAAGCATTTTGTAATAAACATATGTGATTTCACAGGTATGAAAGAAAGAAAAGAATAAGAGAGAAGAAAAGAAAGTTATTTTCATTTATTTGAATGTTCTCAAGCACACAAAGGCATTGAAAATGACAAAGAATACAAAAGATGACGCAAAGACAGTGCGAAAGGTAATTGCCCCGTTAGGATTCCTTTATTCTCTTTAGATAGGACCTAATTTTCAGATGGATATTACAACCATTGACTGCCAATGATACAAATCCTCTTCTACTGATCACCGCACCAAATTTGCCCCAGTTTCTTTTCTTCCACCACTGCTCAAAATTGCCCCAGTTTTTTTTTTATTTCTTTTTTATGCCCTAACTTTTGCTTAGGCTGCCTTTGCTTATGAGTTTTTGACCTAACGGGTTTCTTCTTCTTTTTCTTTCTTTTCTTTTTGTTTCCTTTCCTTTATTTCTTCTTTTCTTTTTTTTCTTTTAGGCATAGAACTTCTTGACTGCATCAGCATTTGTTGGCCTTGACAATTCATTTCCATCCATATCTGTCAAAACTAAGGCTCCTCCAGAGAACGCTTGTTTAACAATGTAAGGCCCCTCATAACTTGGTGCCCATTTGCCTCGGGCGTCTTCTTAGTTTGGAAGTTTTTTCTTTAATACTAGGTCACCTACTTGAAACTCCCTAGGGCGTACTTTCCTATTGAAAGCTTTTGCCATTCTTCTTTGGTATAGTTGCCCATGACAAATGGCTTTTAATCGTTTTTCTTCAATCATGTTTAACTGCTCATACCGAGTTTTTACCCATTCTGCCTCTTCTAGCTCGGCTTCCATTAGCACTCTTAAGGAAGGGATTTCGACCTCTATAGGGGTAACTGCTTCCATGCCATATACCAAGGAAAATGGTGTCGCCCCAGTGCTAGATCGGATATTAGTGCGATATGCGTGGAGAGCATAGGGGAGCATCTCATGCCATTCTTTGTAGTTGACCACCATTTTGGCTACTATTTTCTTGATGTTCTTATTTGCTGCTTCTACCGCACCATTCATCTGGGGTCTGTAAGGAGCAGAATTGTGATGCTTGATCTTAAACCTTTCACACAGGTTCTTAATTTCGGTGCTATTGAGATTAGGGGCATTATCTGTGATAATCCTTTCCGGAATTCCATATCGACAGACAATGTTCGCCCTCAAAAATTTAAGGACAACCTTTTGAGTGACCTTGGCATAGGAAGCGGCCTCTACCCACTTGGTGAAGTAATCAATTGCAACCAGGATAAACCTATGGCCATTGGAGGCTTTTGGGTTTATTGGCCCAATGACATCGATTCCCCACATTGAAAAAGGCCAGGGTGCCACCATATTATGCAATGGGACAAGAGGTGCATTGATGCAGTCAGCGTATGCTTGGCATTTATGACACCTTCGAACATATCCTATGCAATCGGATTCCATAGTGGACCAGTAATAACCACATCGAAGGATTTGGTGAGCCATCATGATACCATTGGCATGTGTTCCACAAATCCCTTCATGAACTTCGGTTAAGATGGTGAGAGTCTCCTTAGCTTCTACACATCTGAGGAGCGTACCATCATAATTCCTTTTGTACAGTATCTCCCCGCTCAAAAAGAAAGCCATGGAGAGCCGACGGATGGTCTTTTTGTTTGTCTCATTTGCCCCTGATGGGTATTCTCTGAACTTAATGTACTGCTTGATATCATGGAACCAGGGTTGACCGTCTTCTTCTTCCTCAACATTAGAACAATAAACAGGTTCACTTTGTGCCCTCACTCGGATGGGCTGCACATTAGTATGGATATCCAAATCGGTCATTACAGCTAAGGTAGCTAGAGCATCTGCAAATTGGTTCTTATCTCGAGTCAAGTGTGAAAAGGTGATCCCTTCAAACTTCTCAATCAATAGCATCAAATATTTCTGGTATGGAACCAATTTTGGATCCTTAGTCTGTCATTCCCCATTTACTTGATAAATTATCAGTGCTGAATCTCCATACACTTGTAATTCTTTCACTCCCAATTCTATTGCAACTTTCAACCCTTGCGCACATGCTTCATATTCTGCAATATTATTGGTGCAATCAAATTCTAACTTGATGGAAACAGGGTATTGCTTCCCACTTGGTGAGGTGATTACTGCTCCTATGCCACTCCCATACATGTTGACTGCTCCATCAAAGAACATCTTCCATGTGTCTTCTTCATCCAGCCTTTCTTCTTCAACTACTAAAACATCCCCATCAGGGAATTCAAACATTACAGGTTGATCGTAATCAAGCGGGTTCTCAGCTAAATGATCTGCAATTACGCTCCTTTTGATAGATTTTCGAGTCATGTGCTTTATATCAAACTCGGAAAGAACCACTTGCCACTTGGAAACTCGTGTGAAAACATGAGGGCTTTCGAATATGTATTTCATCGGGTCCATTCTTGAGATCAGCCAAGTTGTATTGTACAACATGTATTGCCTCAACCTTTTTGACGTCCACACTAGTGCACAACATGTCTTCTCGATTGCCATGTATCGAGACTCGCAGTCATTGAACTTCTTACTCAAATAGTAAATGGCCTGTTCTTTTTTTCTTGTTTCATCGTGTTGCCCTAACATCGCTCCCATGGACGTTTGTAAAACCGTGAGGTACAAGATCAAAGGGCGGCCAGGTGCAGGTGGCACTAAAATAGGAGGACTTTGCAAGTAGGCTTTTATTTTATCAAATGCTTCCTGATATAGTTCATCCCATTCTCCTGGTTGTTGTTTCCTTAGTAACTTGAAGATTGGCTCACAAGTACTAGTCAGATTGGCTATGAACCTAGCGATATAGTTCAAACTCCCGAGAAAGCTTCTTACTTCCTTTTCGGTCTTAGGAGCAGACATCTCTTGTATTGCTTTGACTTTGTCATGGTCCACTTTGATCCCTTCCTTGCTAATAACAAATCCAAGCAGTTTTCCAGCCGATGCACCAAAAACGCATTTTGCTGGGTTTAGCCTTAACTTGTACTTTCTGAGTCTCTCAAATAGCTTCTGCAACACTGCCACGTAGCTTTCTCCTTCTTTGGACTTGGCCACTATGTCATCCACATATACCTCAATTTCTTTGTGCATCATATCGTGGAACAACGCAACCATGGCACGCTAATAGGTGGCCCCAACATTTTTCAACCCGAACGGCATAACTGTGTAACAAAAAGTTCCCCAAGCTGTGATGAATGTGGTCTTCTCTTTATCATTCGTATCCATGGGAATCTGATTGTAACCAGAATACCCATCCATGAAAGAGAATCTATGGCCTCTTGCTGCATTATCGACAAGGACATCAATGTGAGGCAATGGGAAATCATCTTTAGGGCTAGCTTTATTCAAATCCCTATAATCCACACACATCCTGACTTTTCCATCTTTCTTTGGAACAGGGACGATATTTGCTACCCATTCTGGGTGTCTAGATACTTCCAAAAATCCGGCTTCCAATTGCTTGGTGACTTCCTCCTTGATTTTTAAAGACATTTCAGGGTGCATTCTTCTCAATTTCTGCTTTTTCGCCTCAACATTGGGGTATAGCGGAATTTTGTGGGAAGCTATGCTCGAATCCAACCCTAGCATATCTCTATAAGACCATGCAAAGACATCCATGTAGTCTCTGAATAACTTGATCATGCTTTCTCGCTCCGGGTTATCCACTAACCTTAACTCTTTCTTATCTTCATCAGTCCCCATATTGATTACTTCCACTTCCTCTTCATCTAGGCTGAATTCTCTTTCTGACCTTTCTACCAATTTGGCAAACTCTTCAGTGGTATTCATATCTTCGTCTGAAACATAGTCATCTATATCCATCATCGAATAAGAATCCATCTTTGAGCTTTCAGGAATCCTTTCATGAGACAATACCTCTACAAGACCCAAATCCCTGGAAGATTTATTTATGCCAGATTGGAAATTATTGATAGACAGAAAATATGGTATTTGGACAAGGCTAAAAAAGCGTAAGTCAAAGATAGAAAAGAAATAGAGCAATGGATCAACTGAGAAGCGCACAAGTTCATTGCATTGACATTTTGATGAAAGATAACATGAGCAGGGAATCATATTAAGAAACACACAAGTTCAATACATTAAAGCTTCGATAAAAGTTAACATAAATTTAGGATTACAAAAGTCTAAGATAGCTTCATGACTAAACAATTACTTTATGGCAACCACATCAAATAACGCCTCAGATCTCCAATTATTCAGAGGTTTCGAATTATTGGAGGGTCGGATAGCATGGTTTTCTCCTGAGTCTTCCTCCACATTGTTAATGATTAGGCGGACCTGATGACTGGAGGTTCCATTGATAACTTCAGCAGGTACGGGGAATGTTTCCTTCAGATGAGGAATCGTCTTTGTCAGTTTATTCTCCCCTTTTCCCCCATCGAGAGCCAAGCCATGCTTCATCATTCTTTCCAAAGATGCCTCATACCCTAGACCAAATCTGTTCTTGTTCTCTGGCAGGGTGATCATAGATTTGATTCCTTGCAACTGAACTCCTAAACCTTTCCCGGCTTGATAACCGTTATTAGTCATGATGCGAGTCACAACTTGGTGAACATCTTTGGAGGATGATTCTTCCTTCTTTGTTTTTGCTTCTACCAGCTGGAAGCTATGTAAGAAGTTGTCCACCTCCAGTTCAGTGTTTTCAACATAAGGCACTGAAATAGGTTTCATTAGTAGGATTTCTTCCTCTCCTCGAATGGTAACTAGGCATCCATTTTCAATGTATTTCAAGCATTGGTGCAAGGTTGAGGGAACAACACCAGCGGCGTGGATCCATGGTCTTCCCAATAGCATAGTGTATGTAGGCTCAATCTCCATTACTTGAAACAGTACTTGAAAACAACTTGGACCTATCTCGAGTGGAAGGGTCACTTCCCCCATAATCCCTCTTTTCCTTCCGTCGAAGGCTCGCACCGTCATTTCTTGAGGTTTCAGGTCTTCTACACTCATAGCCAGTTGGGACAAGGTATTCTTAGGGAGGACGTTCAATGCGGAACCTCCATCGATTAAAACTTTTGCAACTACATACCCCTGACATTTCAAAGTGATGTGCAGGGTACGCGGGTTACTTCCTGTCGAACGTACCACTTCTTCCTCAGAGAAAGGAATCACATTGACGTGCCTTACCGGATCCACCATATTCACTAAGTTTTCCGCGGTAATATCTGGCTTCACATAGGCTTCATTCAACACTCTTTGTAGTGCTTTGCGATGAGGTTCAGAGTTCATGATAAGTGACAAAAGAGAGATCCGAGCTGGAGTTTTCCTGAGTTGGTCCACAATATCATACTCGCTTTGCTTCATAATTTTTAGGAATTCCTCTTCCTCTTCTTCTTTTGTTTCTATATTGATTGGTTTTCCTTTCCCAGCCTTATCTTCCTGCCCATAGCACCTGCCACTTCTTGTAATTCCCTCTATGTCCCCAGCACTCGGCACTGCTTGTGCGAGCTCTGCTATTTGAGCGATAGGGACTGAAGAGATTTGCCCTACATTACCTTGTGTCTCTACCTTGACGTCATACTTCCAAGGTACAACGTAGGTATCACTGTAGGAAAAAGGTGTAGGCTTCTTTATTGCTATGACAATCTTCCCAGAATTTGGGACGTCACCAACACGTGGAAGTTTGAGAACTAAACGCTCCACGATACCTATTTCTCCTGCGGATTCTCTTGCTCGAGTAACATCCACTATACCTAAAGCCATGAATTTCTGCAACTGAGTTTTGAACTCCTGACAACTCTCAATATCGTGTCCCTTCTCTATATGGTATTCACAACAAGCTTCATATTCAAATCCTACCTCCTCCAAGGTTACTGAAGAACAATAACCTGCTTGGACCAGACCTTGGAATATTAACTTCATAGGTGTTTTGACGTTTGCTACCTTTTGAACCCCTTCCTTGTCTTTTTCTAATGCATTTACAGTTCCTTTCCCATGATTCGGAATTGGGTTGCTGGTAATGCTAGGCCCTTTCTCCTCTTCAAAATCTAGCTTTCCGCAGGCAATCAACTTCCTGACTATTGTTTTAAACACCTCACAATCCTCGATTGAGTGTCCTGGGCTGTCCATATGGAACTTACAATTTGCATTAGGGTTGTACCAAGCTAGGAATGGGGGTACCATGGGGCGAGCAGGGACGCATGCGACTAGGTGCGCATCGAACAATTGTTGAAACAGGTCAGCATTGGAGATTGGCAATTTTGGAAAAGGGGGTAGATTCGACGGGGGTCGAGCATACCCTTGGTTTCCTGGATTTCGAGGAGTGGGAGGACGATTAGTATAAACAGGACGAGCGGGAGTATATGGATGTGGTGAGGGAACATGGTTCACTTGGTATGAAGTTTGGTAAGCTGGGATATTGGGCGACGGGGCTTGATAAGCAGGGTATGATTGTGGATTACGAGGAAAGCGTGAGTTTTGTTGTTGCACATAGCTGACTTCTGGTTCTTTTTTCTTTAGGGGTGTCACCTTCTTAGGAAAACTGCTCTCTGTATTTCCAATAGGTAATTTTCCAGCTTTTGCAAGATTTTCAATCCTCTCTCCAGCCACAATCAGGTCAGCAAAATCATTGTAAGTTGCCCCTGCCATTAATCCAATAAAAGGTGTTCCTAAAGTCCCCATAAAATACGAGCTCATTTCTGACGAAGTCAGTGGTGGTTGAACTTGGGCTGCCAGCATTCTCCATCTTTGGGCATATTGCTTGAAAGTTTCACCATTCTTCTTTTGCATGGCCCCTAGTTGTTCTCGGGTAGGCGCAGTATCGATGTTAAATCGATATTGCCCCAAGAACAAGCTTGTCAGATCATCCCAGCAGGAAATCCTCGAATGATCAAGTTGCATGTACCATTCCAAAGCTGGCCCAGTCAGGCTCTCATGAAAAAAATTGATCAGAAACTTTTGATCCCGTGACCAAATAGCCATCTTAGTGATGTAGGTCTTTAAATGAAACTTTGGGTTAGTACTTCCGTCGTACTTTGAGAAATCTGGCATTTTGAAGTCCTTTGGGATGTTAACTTCAACCTCTGGACACAATTCATCGATTCCCACTGAGCCGTATAAATTAGGACCTTGAATGGCTTTAATTTGCTCTTGCATTTTTCCCATTAATTCATCTATTAATTTTTCCTTTTCTGAGTTATTGTTCAGAAATATTTTTATTGGTTGCTCATGAGTGACTCCCGCACTGTTATTCCCCTTGTTGGGGTCTTGAACGGTAACTTGATTTCCCTAACCATGTCTTTAACCCATTGGCGGTAACTTTCCTTAGCTGCACAACTTCGGACTCCTAATTCTTTTCCTTTTCGAATGACTTTGTTCCAAGCATTCCGGATATTCTGAAGTGACTCAGCATTTCCTGTGTCCGTGTAGTAAAGAACAAAAGGGGTTATTTGGACTTCTGCAGGTGGTCCCATTATGGGATAACCAAGTTGTCGCTGTGCCAAGGCTGGATTGTAATTAACACATCCTCGCGTACCCATGAGGGGCACATTTGAAAATCTTCCACACTGGTAGATGACAGTTTCTACATCTTTCCATCGAGGATACCATCTAACCTGTTTTTCATCCAACTTCGCCAAATGGTCTGCCCACTCACGGCTGCTCTTGGTCTTCAGCTGGTACATATTGAAGTCAGCGATGGGGCACTCTGTCTTGTATGATCTACTAAAAACATGAGTTATAAGCCAAACATACAAGATTGACAAACAACAGAGGGTTCTCTTGCCATTCTTTTCGTGACAAAAGTTCAGGGTACAATAAACATCCGCGAGAATGGCTGTGACCGGATTATTGGTGTTAAACTTGTAATCAAGAAACACGTCAATTGCTGCATAATCCACATAGTCATCAATATTAGGGAACAAGACTGTGCCGTAGATGGTGAGGGCTAGCACATCCATGAAAGCATCCCAATCTCCACTTTTGGCTAAGTGGTGCATATGTCCTTCAAGGTATTCTCTTGAAAATCCTTTGGTTCCATTCCTATTTTGTTGCGCACCTTGCAGGTCTCTCACGTGTACTTTCAAAACATTTGCTATGGTTTGGATGGATGCATAATGTCCCAAATAGCAGTATGGCTTTTTACCTTCCAACGGCAAACCTAGGATCTGCTCAAATTCTTCCAGCGTAGGTGCTAATTGGAAATCTTGAAAAGTGAAACATCTAAGAGGTGGGTCATAATATTGGGCCACTGCAGTGATTGCTTCCACTTGCACATTCACCTCTAGCAAGTCCAGGATCTTCCCATACTTTGTTGCGAACATCAAACGTTGAGTCTTCTTCAACAAACGACCCATAACCACTAGGCTTTCAGTGTTGACCTTATTGGCCTTGAGTAGCAGAGTCTTTTTCAAGCAGGTATCCCTATTATCTGATCCCATATTTCTTTCCATCAAAGATACTCACTTCAAATCTTGGTTGGATTTAACGGCCTTCTAATAAATTTTCCTGAAGAACAACAAAGAGATTAGAGTGTGGTAAGAAATATGATGCAAGAACGCAAAGCATTATTATTTTTACTTATTTAGACCAAATGATAAATAGTTGGTCCATTAATATTGATTTGCACCCTCTTTTTCCAAAAAGAAAAAAAACTTCTCTCCTTTTTTATTTTTGAGTAAAATTTGTTTTTGAGCGGGGTGCAATTAGGTTTATCACATTAATGGACCACGCTACTTATTATGTATATATACAAAAGTAATGATGACATGGATAAATTTGAAGATAAGAAGAAGGTACGCTCCCTTTGTGCCCTAAGGGATTGCCTTAAATTTGAGGAGTTCTACCCTAAGGATCTATGAGTATTTCTGATTCGTGAGAACTCTCATTGGGTGGCTCTTCTATTCTAAAGGCCTCTAGAGCTTAGTCCCATCTCAAAATGTTAACCACAAGTAGTGGGTAAACCACCAAGTGCGGGACATTTATGAAAAAGGCACACTCTAGATGAGGTTTTCGCCATAGCCAAACAGGATGTACATCCAAAATGGCTACCACTACACAACCTCTACTTAGCTTAGGCTTCACTCAGACCCGGGTATAGGGCCCCGCTCGAACGTGTGTGATAAACGTGTAAGTGCGGTGTGTGTAGAGAGCATACAAACCTTTATAACCCTAAGAACTACCCACATCCTGCAAAACAAAACAAATGCGAAAGAAAATTTTGAAAGAGCCTCTATCCTATGGTTTGCATAATAAAATGAAATCACAGATTAAAATAATCAATAAATGAATTAAAAATAAAATAAAAATAAAATAAAAAGAGTAAAAGAAACATATAAATGTCACAAACATTTGCACAACCATCTTGCCAAGGCTTGACTCTCAACGGTCCCCAGTGGAGTCGCCAACTGTCGCGACCGGGATCGCGGCGGGATGACGACTTAAATTACAAAATTTAAGGGAGTCGCCACCAATTTTATTCCTTATTTGGAAAAAATTGGAAAACAAAAAAAAATGGTCTACGTTCAAAAATTCAGGTTCGGGAGTCTGATTATGCACAGGGAAGGATGGAGACTTAACCCCACAGCACCCCTAATACATCCGCCTTGAGACGGTTACCTTAAATCAGTTGTGCAAATTTTTATAGCCTTTTAACAATATCTATTTTACCCATTTATTAACAAATAAACTAAACGAATAAATTATGAAAATTTAATTTAAAAAGAATCTTGTTTCAAAATTTCACTCAATTTTTTTTAGAGAAGTGAACCATCAAACTGTCACAATTTATATGATTCTAAAAAAAAGCTAGACGGATAAGCTGTCATGTGACTCGATTATTCTCGTTTTATTTTCTCCATAAAAAGTTCAATTATTTTTATTTTATTTTTTTAATAAAATTTCCCCCTTTTATAAATAAACAAATAAATTATGAGAATTTAATTTCGTTTCAAAATTTTACTCAAATAAATCATCAAACTGTCACAATTTAGATGATTCTAAAAGGACAAAATTAATAAGCTGTCGCATCTCAATTAATCTTGTTTTATTTTCTTTTCACAAAGTTTAATTATTTTTATTTTATTATTTTTTTAGAAAGTTTCCCACTCTTCCTTTTTTTTTAAAAAAAAAATATGTTGATGATTTATTTATTGTTGGTAAGGAAATGAAAGATAAAATACCAATGAAAATAACAATAAGGTTAAAATATAGATGTGTAAAACGTGCAAGAATCAGTATGTATAAATGTAATGGTCAAATAAAGGGTATTAAGAACAACACCACTCAACCCATTAAATAAAAAAAAAAACTGCTTCAATATCAACACAAAAAAAAACAAGAATCCCTTCTTTTTTTTTTCTTACGCGTCCCAACAAATAATCAGCCACACACCATCACATGACTTTGGGAAGGGATTATTATATCTTGTGCACTGCTGGAAGCAAAAATAAAAACAAAATAAACAACTTAACTAACTAGTACGACGTTCTATGATGAATTAATATGTTTCCACTGTAGGACACCTAAAAGAACATGATATTTTCAGTATAAACAGACAGGTTTTGGAACCAGGATTGGTCCACTTTCATGCTGATAAAACACTGAAATTATGACACTATGAGGGATATACAACATGTATCATATCTAATCTCCAACACATAGGATCAAATTATTGAGCATGAAGACGCATTCTTTAAGATTATAAACAGCAACGTGACAACAAACCCACGGAATTTCAAATACCCACAGCAAGCAAACAAATTTGAACTCCAAAAACTTAAAATACCAAGTCAGTAACGTGCTGAAGTTCAAGACCCATGCATTATGCATTAACTATTAGCATATTGCCCCCCATTTTCAGAAACTGCTAAATGTAAAACCATGGTATCCAATCCAAAGATGATCTCATTCTCAACATTGAACTGCAAGCCATCAAGTAATCCGTGAACAACAAGCTAAAAAATACCTAGTTAACACTCTAGCACATAAACACAAATATGAAGCAGAACCTCATCAACAAAATCAATAACCGTAGTATCCAATTCAAAGGTGATCTCATTCTCAACATTGGACTGCAAGCCATCAAGTAACCCATGAACAACAAGCTAAAAAATACCTAGTTAACACTCTAGCACATAAATACAGATATGAAGCAGAACCTCATCACAAAATCAATTTTGGAGGGAACCCTTTGGCTCGGACAATTCATCACACCAGAGATAGGCAACTGAGGCAAAGATTAGACTAGAGAAATACTAGTTCTAACAAGGAAGAACCGAACTAACAAGGACCAAAACATTCTTCGGGGACCACTCCCAATTACTCACATGTTGTTCAGGCATTTAATCATATGGCTTAAAAGCCAAGAGAACCAACATCGTAGAAGGGAATAATTCGCATATCAGAGATCAACCTCAACCATCATGTGAACCAATCTAAACAATCAAATGACTATCAACACAAAAGTGAACCCAGTAACTCAAGTCAAACAGAGAAGAGATAATTTAATCAAGGGTACAAAATCACAGAAATGTAAAGTTTCAGCACACAGTATCAGCTGGCCATTTGCATCAAACAAGTAGTGTGCAACATAAAAAAACTAAGTAAAATGGGGATGAAACATACCAACACGCCAACTTCAAATCAGAAGATCAAAGTATGCCAAGAACATAATAGAATAATTTTCATTCATTCAATACTCTCAGTACAGCCATGGCATAGAGAAATAAAAATGAAATTACCAAACGAGGATCTTTCTGAATGACTGAGTATAGCAACAACTCTGATCCCCTTTTAGCCTTTCAACTGCTCAAATTTTCTTTTTTCAATTTTCTCTAATGCTTTCAGAAAATCACTGAACCTCCTCTCAAATTTCTTTCTAAAAAATACACAGAAAAGTTTCTCTCTTTTTTTTCTATTAAATTCTCAGATCAATAAACTCTAGAGAAAGAAGAAGAGAATGACCCAACCCTCTAAATTTCGTCCTCTGCAATTTATAGTAGATGGCTGGGCAAAAATAGCGGTTGCTTGTGCTTCAGAGCATTTGTCTTCTCAAATCCTCCATTTTTGTACTTCTTTTCTTTGTTCCACGCAAACTCCACCTTCTGACTCCTGCAATTTACCCAAAAATGGCATCTTTGCGCTTTGAGCTTCGTCAGGACAGGAGTTGAGGTTGCTTGTAGTTCTGGTATTGCAAACTTCGAATTCCTTCACGTCTTCCATTTTTGTGTGTTTTTCCTCTGCTCCACGCAAAAACCCTACCCACAAACGGTATCCTCGCACCGTGAGTTCCAGCAAGAACGAGGATGGCGGTTGCTTGCAGCTGCTGCCATGGCATGTGGGAGCTCGTGACGTAGACTGGTCGCGTGAGGGAGTGATGATGGCTGGCAGAGCTTTGAGTCTTGTGAAGTGGAGCTAGGTGCGGCTGCTAGGGAGAGGGAGAGAAGGGGGAGAAGGCTGCTAGGGTTTAGAGGGATTGGAGAGGGAGCTGCTAGGGTATACGAAAATGGGAAGGGGATCGGGTCATGGGTCTGGGCCGATCGTGCCCAAACTCATTCTCTCTCTCTTTTTTTTTTTTTTTTTGCTTTTCATTATATTTTTAGATTTGTTATTTTCTATATTATTATTATTATTATTTTTTATTGATTAATAAAATTAATTTAAGTAGTTTTAATTTAATTAATTTTTTTAATTTTTAATAATAATAATTTTTTTTAATTAAAAATTTTTTAATTTAAAAATTTTTAGTGTCCAGAACAAAATTGGGTGTTCACATCAATCATATATTAAGATAATTTAAAGTTAAAACAACATTAATAGATAAAAAAATTGATATATGTTTCATTTATATAGATAAGTTGTACCGTGTTTAGGGTTAAAGTTTTGAAATAGTTACATATCTAAAATTAAGGCTTTAGAGTTTTTCTATTCAATTCCTGCTAATAACCATGGAAACCAAAGCATAGCAGGTACTCAATTTTGAAGAAAGCAAATGAAGAGAAAGATAGAGAAAAAGAAGGCAGATGGAGAAGAAGAAGCTTATTGGACAGAGAGGGGTGTTGATGCCTGTTGAAGAGGTGCTGCCAATTAGCTTGAGACTGTGGCTTAGATGAAAAAGACGTTCAAAGGGTGAGATAGAACTGAAGTGAGAAAGAGTAATGTCCAAAACAAAAGTAATAATTACCATGCATAAATACATATGATCATCAATCTAGTGTGACCAATAAAATAGCATTAAAAAGGAAAAAGAAAAGAAAAGAAACCATAGAACAAAACAAAATGTAGAGTAAAGCATAAGAGAGTATTTTGAACTGGTAGGATCCAACAACAACCCTGTACCAGTAAGCAGAAGAATTAAAAACTGAGCTCTAAAGCCAAATAACGAAGCGGCTAGACTCTTAAGTGGAGAGGGAGAAAGGCTAAGGAAGCAACACATTGAAAATAGAATTAGATTTAAAGTAAATTAACGGAAAATCAAATTTCCAACATTAGATTTTATTTAGTGCTTTCATTTTTCCAAAAAATATAGTGAAGTTACCAAAAGCATTAAATATATAAGGTAAGTAGAAATTTAATACTAAGTAAATATTATAGTGAAAATATAATTAAGAGAGTTGTAAATGATTCGTAAAACATTAAAAAAATTTAAGTAATTACATATATAAAATACTTAAATTTCTTTCAAATTAGGAGGGAAAATAAAACCCTAGAGTAACTCTCTCTCTCTCTCTATATATATATATTAGGAGTGTTCAAATCTAATCCAAATTGAAAATTGAACTAAAAAATTAAAATTCAATTAAAATTAAATAAATTTAGTTATTTTTAGATTTATTTTTGAAAAATCGATTGGATCGATTTTTGGCAAATCAAAACTGATCCAATTTAATTCAAATCGATTAATATTATATAATATATTTATTTACTATTGAGTTTTTATTTTTATTTATAATTTATAATAATTTTAATTTTTCACACATTTCTCTCATTTTATGTGATAAAATATTATTTAAAATATGTTAAATGAGTTATTTTTTTATTTCCTTTATTTTTTTCTTTTTTAATAAGTTAAATTACTTTTAACTTACAATATTATAAGCAAAAAATAATTTTAATCAAAAATCGATTAAACCAATTCAATTCAAACCGATTTAAATCGGTTTGGATTACATCAATTTTTAAAATATAATCAATCAAATTTAATATAAACCAATGTAAATAATATCATTTAAATTGATTGATTTTTTAACTCAAAATCAATCTAAACCAAATCACGAAATTATATATATTGATAAATGTCAGTGAACAAAGATGACCAACGGTCTTTGCCTTCCTTCTTATATTACGTATTGGAAATTTAATTTTTTTAATATTTTCTGCAAACAAGTCAAGTATTCAAATTTTTCTTTTATATTTTCAACAAAACGAGTAAAAGCAAAATAATTTGAATTCCCTATTTATTCAAAGTAAGCTAAGGTTCTTTGGGTACTTGAACTTTTATTTTTTGTTTTTTAAATATTGTGTATTTGAGTTACTATAACTGTAAAACTAACACTATTAGCTGATTATGTGTTATTATATCATTAAAGAGTTTAACTTTTAAAATTTATTATTATAGTTCAATTCTTTAAACAATAAGAACACATGATTATATGATAATTAAAAATACATTAATAATGAATAAAAAATTAAACAACTTCATGATAATAAAGAATGACTATTTGCTATAAAAATGATTAATCTGCTAAGATTCTTTGTGAAATTTAATTCTTATCTTTCAATGACATTTTTAAAGCTTGTAAACCATATTAATTTTAACTGCAACTGTCCGTTAAAAATCATCAAAATAATACATTTTTTTATAAAAGAATTTGGAGAGAGAGGAAATTGTTGCTTTCCAAACATGTCACAAGCTACAGAATTCGACCATTTTATCAATACTATTATCTCACCAGTTGAGCAGCCTCTAGCAATTAATATTTATTATTGAATACAATTAATAAGCTTGTAAAAACTTGAATACAATTGTCCTCTATTTTATTTTATTAAGAAAAGTACTTTTCATAAGTAGGAAGGGCGATGTACTATTAATTAGAACTTATTAAGAAATCTTTAAAAAAAAATTCTATTGGCCTATAAATATTGACGTAAGATTTTAGATAATGACTCATTCATATTCATACTCATTTATACTGCTAAGATGTAGAACAAAATAAAAAAAAATAAATAAGTAATAATATTTAAGCAAAGGAATAGTCAAAAAATAATATTTTAGGGAAGGAGTTGATTGTCAGCTGCACTTAAAAAAGGAGATTGATGTAAGCGATTACGCCACACTTAGTAAGACAAAGAGTTAAAGAGACTTTGAGCAAGGAAAAATGATATTTTATATTTTTTTAACATTGTTTTCTGTATATTTTTTCAGAACGATTTATTTGTTATATAGAACTTCGTACATTAGACAAAAAGTAGGTTAAATCAGCATCAATTAATATCATATATAAAAAATACATGATATAAAATTATGTATAATTTAAATCAATTAGTAAATATATTATAATTTTTTGACATATGATAATTATATTATTTAATTTTTTATTATATATCATTTGATATAATAATTTAAAAGAAATATTAATGTGTGTAAAAAAATTGTTACATATACATAAAAGTCTCAATGAATTAAAAATTAAATAAAAAACTATTTATTAAAAAAAATTGACAGAAGCAAAGAAACAAAAATTTAAAATAAAAAAATAACAAAAAAAAAAAACAAATAATGAAAAAACTCTAGAGCGAGACCAACTTGCTGCGATTATAGGGCGGAGGTATTTGCACAAATGGCTGTCAACGGTTAGCACCCATGGATGCCAGGGACGAACTTATTTATAAAAATGTGGGAACATATGCCCCTACTAAATGTAAATTTTTTTCTTTGATCCTATATGTATATTTGTACGGATAGATCTACTTGTATAATAATAGAGATATATATTTCCATTTATTTTAAGAATTTTTTTATTATCTACAATAATTATTTAATATTTATACCATTTCATATTTTTAACTTTATCTTATATAATGTGTAAATAAGTAATTTTACTATAAGAGAAGTTAAAAATTTTATAATATTTTTTTTAAACTACATCCTATATAATTAAGTGTCAAGATTATTCATATATATATATAAATAAAAAAATCTTTGATAATATCAATAGTGAAAAGATTATTTATACTGTGAAGAGAATAATTATAAATTAATTTTTTATCATTACATATTAATATATTTTTTCATTTAATTTTTTTTTATACTTATGTACTATCTTTGTCCACACTATCTAATTTTTCTGAGTTCATCACTGATGGATGCTGAATGAGAGTGCCTTGCAGACGACGGATTCAAGCCTTCAAAGTTCACCCATGTGGCGATATTAATAAGCAGAAGTGACTTGCTTTTTCTATCTAGTGTTTGGTCACACTATCTTTGTTGGAGATTGATGAGTGTTAAATATATTTAATTTTTGGATTTTTTTATTAAGATTTTTAATTGATTTTATTTAGTTTTATTTATTTTAAATTTTAATTTATTTTTAAATAATTATCTCTTCACTTAAAATTATTTGAATTTTTAAGAAAAATCATCAGATTTTGTGCAAATATAAAAAATTTTAAAGATAAATATTAGAAGGATTTGAATATTTTGAGATAAGAATCATATTATTTATTTATGATATTGAGTAAATTCTGGATCCACCGAATTAAATGTATTTTTATTGTGTTTTGTAAGAATTTAAGGAAGGATCAAGTTAGATTCTTAATTGGAGTGTAAATAATCTCTACTTGATGACCAAGTATCTCTATGTTTAATGCAAGGATCTCAAGGAATTTCTTAATTTGAGTAGGATATTTGTTTTCTAATTTATATGAATTCAACAAAAAGAAATAGGAAACAAGAGATTTGGTCAAAGACTAATTAAGGAAAGTATCGCTATCAAACCTGTCTCAGTAAATTTGGGATAATTTTCTCTATAAATATGCAATTTACTTGATTTTGGTGGCATTTGAAAGTTAAGAAAGAGATCTACAAATCTCATGTTAACAACTTTCTGTAATTAAGCTTCCATTAATATTGAAGATTGGATAAAGATTCTCAAAGAGATTTGATTCAGATTTTCGTACTATCCTGATTATTCCTCATTAATTGAGTCATATCTTGGGTTACAGAGATCAAATCGAGGTGCCGTTTGTAGCATTGAAAATATAACAAAAAATCCTACAAATTATCTATGAGATCAATAGCAGATTTGACCATCTGAAAGGTGAGAAAAATCGTGCAAGGTAGATACGGAAAGTTGTTAGCTTTTTTTTTTATAAAGGGAACTCTCTTTAGTTCAAATCATAAAGCAAAAATTTAGAGAGAGAGACAGAAAACTTTAGAGAGATAATTCAGAAGAGAGAATTGGCACAAATCTTTGGAGGACGGCCACAAAGGGAGAATTCAATTCTTGAAGGCTTGAAGATCATAATGACTGTAAAAGGGGTTTTGATTTCTCTTTCCCTCTAATTTTTCCTTTTCTTTGGGTTTTCTTTTCATGGATTTGTATTGTGATATGAGTTTGTTTGTATTGAACATGAGTAGCTAATCTCATAGCTAGAGCTATGTGGGATCTTGTTTTCCTAATTATTTGTGTTTGATCTCGAATTTGATTAAGGTAATTTCTTTTAGGGTTTATCATATTGCTTGCATTATTGTCATAACTTGACCACTTTTTGCATGTTTTAATTTATTATTTGACCGGTAACCATCCGCACTCAATGAGTGGACCTATATGATAAATCTAGGATTAGATTGGTGAATGACCAAACATCAATTTATTTTTACCAATGGAATTGACAGGTATGTTAGTTCATCTCTTGAATTGAGGCTTAAAGCATTCCTAATTAATTCAACTAAATGACCAAATAGGTGATTTAATTTAGGAATAAAATATTATTTCATTCATGACCATTGGGATTCATAAATGAGTAAAAATTTGATTAATTGGATTCAAGTGAACCTTACACCTTACTTTCTCTCTAATTGATTTATATTGTTTGATTGTCCATTGTTTTTTTTATTTGTTTTCTAATTTTATTTTGAGTTTCTTCTATACTTTCGATTGTCTAAATAACCAAAAGTTTAACGAATTTAGTAATTATCTCTTATTTCTCATGAGATCAACGACAAAAACTCAAATCCTATATTACTTTACGATAAAATACATATATTTTTAATATATTTTATGCGTATCAAAGATGGAAAATGAATTCCACATGTGGCGATTGGGTTTGCAAAAATGAAATGAAATAAAACGAAGGAAGATGTCCTCTAGACCCATTTGCTTATTCAAATTAAAGGAAGATGTCCTCTTCCAAATGGTTCCAATTTTGTTCCCTTCCTTCATACTTTTCATTCCGATAAATATACAGAAGGATGCATAGTGGCTGACAATTTGTTATAATCATTATTTAGTATGAATAAGTATGACCACGTGAATTTAGAATTTATATATAGACTGAAATGGACCAATATTCCACCCACACTTGCTTTTTCTTTTTGGAAAAATGTTACGCTAATATCTATGTTTTTATTTTCTGTTATTATTTTTTAAAATTTAAATTCTGAGAATTTTGACTTAATATGCACCTGTTTGTTGATGTTTAAATTGTGACCACCGAATTGACAACCAATGATTCATTACTAAGATAGAGACAAAATTTTTCCAATACTGATCTATTAAATTCAATCGCTATAATAATTAATAACAAAATCTGTTACAGAATTGTAAACGTCACGTAATCCTTGGTGATTAATTGCCTAACGATGAAAATAGAGTTCCATGGCTAAATAGAGATGGATTCTTCCGTCACTATTTAAAAAGTTTCCGTCAATATCATTACACTACATTCATAGCTAAAATTTCTTAATTATTAAAATATTATTATTTAGCGACAAAATATTATAAAAATAAAAAATCTGCTTTGTATATTGATCTCAACAAAGTAGCGACTTTACATAATTAATTGCTCTGTATAATTAATTTCTGCTCTATATAGCTTGAGTGATATCCAAATTTGAGAAGCAATTTACATAACCAAATATAATGTCCTGCACTTGGTCGTAATTTGTAATAGACGCCACTCAAAAACTGGCTTCCTCAGTTGTAGGTCGAGTCAAGAAATATCTCAAGCTGTTAACAAGAACATACTAGATGGTAGAGATGAATTTTAATCAGTTCAGAAACTAAAGGGTCATTCTGACAACATGTAAACTCTAACACCAAATCTTGCAGTTCATTACAAATTACAATCTTTCACTGTATGAAGCAATCTTGGTTTCTTATCATTTAACAAAATTGTTCAAGTTACCTGCTGGAGAGGCTTGATGATGGCTTTACCCTTGTAGTTGACATGAAACTTTGCCTTAGCCAAGAGATGGTTAAGTGGGTTGCTATGTCCACATCAACCTGAAATATTTTAAAAAACATAAGCAAGATTCTACCAATAAGGTCAGAGACAATTAGACGAATACAAGGAGAAACGGAATGCGTGCCAAGCAACACAAGGCTTAGAGGCCTCACATACTGGCTTTTAATCAAGTTAATTGTGATACAATAAATATATATTATAAACTTCCTTTTTTCTTTTAATATAAAAAGAAACTATTACCTAGGATAATAGCTTTTAACTTCCTGAAATTCAGAAAATTTGTTTACATGTGGTCAGAAAAGAATGAAAAATTCATGTTTTAAAACTAAAAGTTTAAGTTCAACATATAAGAATTCATCACCTGCGCCTTTGTAGGCACGACTCCAAAAGCTGCTCCCAGAGCTAACTGGGCACTTGATACCTCTAATTAGAAGCACAGAACTCCCTGATGGTATCTAACCAAATCATATTCCAACATAAGAGAAGGAGGGTAGTTCAGAAGCATACCAGGTGATCCTGAATATAGCAAAATAAATTCTCTTGACTAATTAGACAAGCACATGACTCCAATCACACTGACATTCATCCATACACCCAAACCACAATACACTCAAACTACATCCTAAGAGGAGGCTGTTGCCATTACAAAAGAGCACATCAAGAATAGGATTGGGAAGAGCAAAATCATGAAGACGATATACTATATGTCAAGACTAAAATTGTGACGGGAGGCAATAAAAAATTTAAAAATAAACTAAAAATTAAGAGAGTTACCATCAACTTTATTAGGGTAGGTGAAAGTTAGAAAATTCTAATTTTTTTTGGAAAATTAGTATGCGCAAACTAAATTAGGTTCGAGAGTTAATTATGCACAGGATAGGATGAAAACTTAATTCTACAGCACTCATATATATTTGTCTTAAGACGGTTACCTTAAAGTTAATTGTGTAAATTAAATAACCTAAAAATATTTAATTTAACCAAGAAAAGTAATAAATAATTAACGATATTTACAAAAAGAAAATAAAAATAAAATTAACATAAAAAAGAATCATAATTAAAAAAATTGATGACAATTAAAATAGTTACGAGCAATATAAAAATCAAGAATTAAAATATGCAAGGTCAAATAACAAATTAAAAATAAAATAAGCATACAAAATTAATTTAAAAAATTTACAATAAATGAAAACTACTTACATATAAATCAAAATCAAAATCAAAATATTTACAAATAAAAAGAAAAATAAAATAAAATAAAATTACAAAAAATTAAATTTTGAAAATTTAGTTTTTGGCTTGACTTTCGGCCTATATATTATGTGTAATGAGAAGTTTAAAGTCAACGTAGTTTTTTAAAAAATAAGTATGGGTTAATTAGTTTTAATTAACTTTAAGACCAACACAGTTATCGTAACTCAGCTAACCTTTCAAAAGGTGATATGGTTGACAAGTTGTTACAACTTAACTAATTTTTTTTAATTATTGAATTAAATTTAAAATATCTAAAAAATCAAGAACTAATATGTATATAAATAAACAAAACTAACAAAAAAATTTTAAAAAAGCTAAAATGAACAAAACAAGCATATAAAAAAAATAATTACATAAAAAAAAGAAGAAGGAATAAAAAAAGAAAGAATCAAGAAACTTACCTTCAAGGCATACAAACACTATGCTTATTACACAGAGTCCCACGTGCTCTCACAAATCAAATCTAGAAGAGCAACTGAAAAAAAATAATTTTTTTTACTAAAATCCTCAAGCTCTATATTTAGTATTAAGTCCAAGTGTATAATTTTTTGGATGTATTAAACACTTAAGGATCAATTCTTTATATAAGATGTGTGGAGAAAGAAGGAGCTTCATCTCTCCAATGTGGAACTTTAGTAAAGCGCATAGTTTACCAACATGGGACTTCATGTGTAAAGAAGATGATTGCCATTTTTTTCCTCTGTCTTTGTGATCTTTTTCTTCCTTTTTTCTTTATTGTTTCAAAAGACCTGAACAAAATTAGGTGCTGACAATAGCTCCCTTTTGCTTGATCGATTGAATAGAGAGGTCAAAGCAAAGTGAAAAAAAGCAACCAATTTTTTTTAGATGTTTTGTTGATCAAATCAAAATATTCTTAAACCAAAAAAAGAAGCAATAAACGACATATTGCTAAATAAAATGGTGTAAACAAACAACCAATTATTCACTAACCCAGATAACAACAAAATTATGAAAAAATCTATGACAAACAAATGATCAAGAGATATTCTACAACCTAGATAACAACAGGGAATTCGAATATCTGAGACAAACAAACAATCAACAAATATTTGACAACCTGGATGGCAGGGAATTCAAATATCTTAGACAAAAAAAAGTAATAGGTATTCGACAACCTAAACAACAAGAAATTCAAATATCTAAGACAAACAAAAATGGATGAGATAAAGATTCTCGGGGTTGGAACTTGGAATTGATGAGGGAAAGATCCATGGGGTTTGAGCCCAGAATTGGTAAAAGAAAGATCCTCGAGGTTTGAACCCGAAAATAATGAAATAAAGATCCCTAGGGTTTGAACCTGATGTAATTGGCATTGACAATGATTTTAATGATCACAAACAAGAAGATATATGCAAGATCAAGTCCAACATCCTTCAAGACTAGTTATAGGACTTAGATATCATGTAAAGGTAAAAAAAAGGTTCAAACTAAGCTCTAAATCCGTTTTTAAAAAATCCAAGATAGCACTTAATGAATCAATGTGTTTTCAAGTTGTTAAAAATGTTCTTAGAATAAAGAGAAATGGCTTTTATGTGTTTGAAAGTGTTTTGCAACAATTGAATGTATTTGGCTTATACTGTCTAAGTTTTTTTTTTTTAAAAAAAATATTGTTAGATGCCAAATAATCGATTATGAGCTTGCCATAATCGATTATCTGGACTCAACATAATGCCCTGTTATGGGTTTTAAGTCAATAATCAATTATGTGGATAACCATAATTGATTATCAAAAGTCAGAATGCCAAGTTTTTTTTTATCTTTTAAGTAATAATCGATTATTGCACAACAATAATCGATTATTGAGTTTAAAAGGCTATTTCATGCCTCTTTTATTAAAAAAACAATAATCAATTATGGCTAACCAATAATCAATTATTGGTGCTCTAGAAACATAATATTTTGTGTTATATCACAAATAATCGATTATGGGTATCCAATAATTGATTATCTAATCAATTATTGGAAGCCCATAATTGATTACATGAGCTTCTAAAATCAGTAATAACGGCTAATAGCTCGCATTAAATGTTACCAACTCACTCTCAATGGCTCTTTAATGACTTGTGCTTTAAATACAAAGCATTAAAGACTTAAATGGAGTTGGATATCACTCTGAAAAACCTTCTTAAGTATTTATTACGAACTATAACAACCTTCATTCATACTTCTCGATTTTTGAGCTTAAGTGTGTGATCATCTTGCTACCTCTTGGATTTCAATTTGTATTATCTACTCTTATGAGCATTACTAATCTTTCTCTTCATCTTAAAATCATTGTAAGAGGGTGAGGTATCCCTCAAGACAGAAAGGATGAGGTATCCCTTATTGTAAGACTCAAACACTAAAGGTTGGGTATTCTAAAGGTGTTATAGTTGCTCTTGGATGTAAATGTAGCAAACACCTATTGAAGCTTGAAGTCTAGTGAAAAAATCTCAGGTGTATCACTTGAGGACTAGATGTAGGTCACAAGAAGTGACTGAACTAGTATAAATCTTGGAGCTTGCTTCTCTCTACCCTATCTCTTTTACATTTGTGCTTTTATAGTTGTTTGCTCTCTTGAATACTTTGATTCTTAGTGTTTTTGGTCTGAAAAGTTCTCATTCTCATCTATCTACTCCTTATTTGATAATTACTAACTTTAACAAAAATTGATAAATAAGTATTTTTGAAAAAAGTTTGCAAAATTTTTTTACAAACTCAATTCACCCCCTCTTGAGTTTGAAGCCACTTGGTAACAAGTGGTATTAAAGCTCAACTCTTCTATTCAGAGCTTAATAGTTTCAAGATGAGAGATGACTTCTTCAAATCATTTTTCATTGGAGGGTGCTTCTATCAATAGACTCCCCTTTTTCAATGGTGATGGATATGCTAATTGGAAGGAAATAATGAATTTTTTTATTGAAGCTGTTGATTTAGATGTGTGAGATGCTATAGAAAATAGTCCTTTTATCCTTACACATCTTGTTAATGGTGTAAGAGTTAATACATTTAGAAGTGAATGGACTAATGATGATAATAAAAAGTACAATACAATTTGAGAATTGAAAATATCATCACCACAACCTTGGAGTATGATAAATTCTTTAGAATCTCAAATTGTAAAACAACCCAAGAGATGTGGGACACTTTATAAGTCATCTATGAGGGTACTAGTGAAGTGAAGAAGTTAAGAATTAATACTCTCATGCATGAATATGAGCTTTTTAGAATGAATAAAGGTGAAAGCATTCAAGAAATGTAAAAAAGATTTACTTATATTGTTAACCATTTTGCTTCATTGGGAAATACATTTCCTAATAAAGATCTTATTAACAAAGTGTTAAAATGTTTGAGTAGGCATTGACAACCAAATGTGACGACTATTGCGGAATCAATGAATCTTTCTACCATGACCATTGCCACACTCTTTGGAAAGCTTCAAAAGAATGAAGTGGACTTGAATAGACTCAATCAACATGAGAAGCTTGACAAGAAGAAGAAAGGAATTGATCTTAAGGTCATCTTCTTTATACTTGATGATGATGATGAAGATGATGGAGATGACTTGGAGAATATTGAACTTAATAAGGAGAACCTTAGCCTTCATGTAAAGAAGTTCAGGAAATTCCTTAAGAAAAAAGGAAATCAAAGAAGACCTCCCTTCCCTTCAAAGAAGACTAGTCACAAAAGAGAAGAAACTTCATCCACTCACTACAAGAAAATTATGATTTAGCATCGAATTTTGCAACGGATATCATATCCCTAGCTAATATCACGATTTAGCGCTAGAATTTGCGAAGAATAATGGTGGAAAATTTTCTATTTTTAGCAACGGATTAACGACGGATTGGTCCCTAGCTAAATTTTGCAAGGGCTACTCCCTCTCTAATCCGTCGCAAAATCTTTTGGCACCCTAAAAATTTTGCACAATTTCATTCCCGCTTTTTTTTCACTATATTAGTTCTTATTCATTTACATGTGTCAACGTCCTATGCATTTGTATATGATTTTATTTTTAAATTATTATTTTTTTATAATTCCTCTTTCTCTTTCTAACTATTTCCCATTCTCCTACGACTTTCCCTCTATTCTTTGTTTTTTTTAATCCCAACCTTCTCTTCTTCTTCACGAACACCATCCCCTTTTTTCTTTTTTCTTTTTTGTGTTTTTTATGCATAGTAACGACATCTTCGTCAGCGTTGACGATGACACCTACTGGGGATTCTATGTCTCCAACTGGAAACATGCGCTCAGTGAGAAGCACTACGCTAATGGTGACATCTATGAGGTTTGGTGGAGGAGCAACTTGCAAGACGAAGCTACGTGTGGAAGAACGGGGACAAGTATGTTGGGCAGTGGAAGGGTGAGTCTGAGAATGGTGGAGAGGGTGCTTTTGATATTGGCTAGTCCCTGTTGGTCGTTTGATGGGGATGTCAACTAGAACGTTCTTAGCAACATTGAGAAAATTGTTTCTCTTCCGCAACACGCCGAAGGAAAGCTCTCATTTTGTTTATTTTCTTATCATTATGAAGGTAAATCTTTCTTTATCCACCATTATATCTTGAAGGTAAGTCCTTCTATTGTTGGGGTTTTCTTCCATTGCTAATTTTTTTTGCTTTTTGGATAGGGTAGGCAAGTATTCTTCCGTTAAACATATATTTTTAGGTCTGAGATAAAATAGAATTTTCTCACTGAATTTTAAATTTGAACTACGATGTTGGATTTGATTAATCTCTGAAATGATATTGACGACAGTTTAGTTCTTTATGTTGTGCTTGATTTTGTTTTATTTTATTTTATTTTTGCTATTGTTTCTTGCAATATATCAAATCCCTAAGCTGTATCTATTCACGGGTTTTCATATACTGTGAACATTTGGTCAAGTTAGGATTGAGAAAATTCCCAATTGACATTTGGTTAAGTTTTCTTAACAAGGCGCAAGGAGCAAAGTGCTAACATACCCGGGATTCCTAATATTGCTAAGTGTCTTCAGCATTTGTTGCCATTGAAACAGTGGGAGGATGTATTTCTTGCTAAATTTTTAGCACTGAGAATGGTATGTTCTTCGAGAACCTATTTCTTTCTATAAATAATATGTCTCATTTCTTTCTCATTTGGAATGACCAATACTCTCTTTGTCCAATAGTTATGCCATTTCTGCACCACTTTATGCATACCACTTGCTCACCTACATTCATGTCTGTACTTGGGATCCATCTAAACTGGAATTGGACATACATAATAGAATTATTTAAATTTGTTCATATTGTTCACTTAACTAAGGTACTAATTGATGTCCTTGCTAACAAAAGAATTGCAAGAAATTTTTTTACAGTTGAAATTTCCCTTTTCTCATCATGTATTTGAAATTGAAACTTTCTTTATTGTCATCAAAGCCACCCCTCAAAACTAAATTGAGCCCTTATTTTGAAATTTTGTTTTAGACGTAGGAATCTGTGACATTGGTTTGGGGCTGCTGGTTGCGTGATGAAAATATGTTTCTGATGTCTATTTAGTAAGGTTGAAGATGTTTCTAGGTTGAATGGTTGAGTGCTTTAGGTTGGAGGATGAGATGTGAGGGGTAGTTGCTGTGTTGGGATTTTTGTGGGTGAAGATGGTGAGGCGTTAGGATGTTGGCTCTGTTTTTGTTTCTCCATGATTCAGGCTTATGGGTTTTTGTATCAAGTTTTAGGTTTCAAAGAATGGATAATTTGTTATGGATCTTCTGATTTTTGTATCAATTTTGTTTCTCTGGATGATTTTTTGCCAATTTAATGAGGCTGCCATTACTAACTACGACCCTGTCATGGTATATTTCGTTCACAATAGCTGTCAAATTACTTGATTATTTTATATCTATTTTATAAAATTGGTTACCATACTGATAAAAATATACTGCACTTCGTAGTTTATCAAACTTGAGAGATTGACACAAAAGGAATTGACTATGCTATCTTAAGTGATTATACAATGCTTATCCTCTCCTGGCATGCATGAGTTGGATAGATCCTTGATCAACGATGCTTCAGTTTCAGCATAATACCCATAAATTTTGACTTAAATCATGTTTTTAATCTGTTTTAACAAATATATGTAGCATTTTCCTTATTCTATGTGGAGTAGGCTTTATTAAAAAATGGTATTGATTAAATCATGCATGTATTTAATATGTTTAAACAAATATATATAGCATCTCTAGAAAGTGTCCTCTATCTGTTGATGTAGATCCAGAGTCTAAAATTGTTATTCCTAATAACTATAATTAATAATAGATAAATTTTTCAATTATTGGCTTTTGAAGGCTATTAGTGCTTTAGCCAGAGAGAGGTATATATGATACTTTGCTATGACAGCTTGAGTGCCTGTGTGATTTATATATATATATAGATATATATATATATATATATATATATATATATATATATATATATATATATATATATATATATATATATATATATATATATATATATATGCATTAATCAAGGGAACCTATTATTTGTCATTATGTTGATATGAGATGGACAACACTTGATGACCTCTGTATTTCCAAGTGGAAACTGATGCTCCTAAAGGTAATACCTTATGCTTTTATTATTTATTTATGCAAATACTATGGCATCTTATTTCGAAGCTGCTGCTTAATTTTTTATCATATTGCTTTCAAAACTTCTAATATTAAGTTGCGTTATATATTACTCAAAATACTTAATGTAGATTTGTTTAATTCAATAAATTAGAAGGTTTCTTACTATCTCAATCGTGGAAGTTTCTCACTATCTCACATAGTCCTATAAACTAGCTATGAAAAAGGTAACAAGCCATAGGTTGGCTCCAAATCTCATTTGCAATGCTTCCAAGAGCCCTTCATGATGAATAATTTAAAACTAACACTCAAAAGAAGAGAAATGGCCATCGTGATGAGGTCCGAAAATAAAGTTTAGCCATTGTTCTAAAAAGCTCATAAGGCCAACCTATAGTAATACTGATAAGCAGTATCAAGAGGAAAACAGAAAGTCCAGGTGATCACATTGAAAATCTCTATTTCCAAGAACTTTCTGTTGGGTGAATGTATTAACTTTAATTCAACTTTATGGTAGATTCATGCATGTTTCACAACTTTATGGTATTAACTTTCTTCCATAATCGTGCTTGCATTTGAAATATACTAACTTTACCATTTTATAATCAAAACTTTGGCAAAAGTGAAGGCTTGTACTGTTGTGTTCTGTTCAGTGTGTTACTGATTCAGATGTTTATTTGAGCTATTTTTCTATTCTCTGGCATAGGCATGTTATTTTGAGTGTGCAGATTAGTCAGAGCAGTTCATGGTGGACTGGTGGTCTAACTTTAGATATTATTCCTTTGCAGTTGAATTGCTCTGACTTTGTGCTCTTTTAAATTTTAATATATTCTAACATATGAAAGAAATTATAGAAGAGTAAAACTGATAAATATAGTTGCTTGCAGATAGGGTAATCTTTTAATTTATGCTTCATGATGACATTCATCTAGTTAAGTTGTTGTTTTCTTGTATGTTTTATTTATAAGATGCCTCATCATTTATCTGTCTATGCTAAGTATAAGGTAAGTTACAATTTTTTTGGCTTTATATTCAAATAATTCTTTCAAATTTTCCTGATGGTTTTAAGAAAACTTTTAGAATTGAAGACCACAATAGATGCTGGATTGTTGCACCGGGGCAGCTTGCTACAGACTATTGGGGCTCAATTTGAGTAATGGAATCTTTTGGTATGTCAAAATAATATACTCAACTATGTTTTTTGTTATGTGTATAATGAACATGAACATAACTGGTCACTTGCTTTTTTATCATGTTTTTTATTGTGCAAATTTTCATTTCCTTTCCGGTTATAGAAATTATTTATGGATTAATATTTTTATTCTGTTGCATTAATGGTCATTTTCTCTTGACAATATTTCTTTTAACACATGTAGGTGAGGAAGGAGAAATCCATTTACTATACCTTGAACACGCTTAGCCTTGATATGACCAAAAAATGTCTTGTGGCTGAGGGATGGAGTCTTGCTTTTGGAACAAAGAAGGTATTTATTATTCCTGTGATCCTTTTTTTTATACTGGTTTTTCTTTTCATCTTGCCAGAGTTAATATTTTACTTTATGATAATATGATTACTGTATAATTGATTCTATGGAACAACTTTGATTTTTCAGATCCAAGATGTATTGCAGTGGACAACATTTGACTCCAACTCCCAAGTCAGTGCCATGTGAGAGCAGTGGTTCAAGAGGTGGTATAACAGGAGGTGCAAACTATTGTTAGGATACTTTCAAGTACTTTTAGAGAGATAATCTTACACAAGCATCACCAAATGACCTTAGTCCATAGACAATTTTAGACTTAACTTTTGTTTAGGAAGACACAAAACTTGTGTAGGTTTATGTATAACATTTTGTGCTATGTTAGCAATATCTTTTGATATAATGTAGATAGTTTCAAACTATTTGCTTAGAATGATATTTTGAGTTATGTTAATATATATTTGATTTTATGTAGTTAATTATGGATACTACTTTATGTTTAGTAATATTTTTATTGTGTTCAATTTATGAGAAATTAAACAGTTCTACAATAAGCAATAAACAAGGGTTAGATGTCTTATAAAAAAATAAAATAAAAGAAAATTAGCGACGGATTAGTCTGTTGCTAAATTTAATTTTAGCGACAGATAGCGATGGACTAATCCATTGCTAAATGCAATTGGGAATCAATTGTATATGTTGACATTGCACACATTTAGCGACGGATTTGCGAGGGAAATATCTGTTGCTAAATTTAGCGACAGATTCATTTCTGTCTCTAAATTTTAGCGTGGAGTAATCTAGCAATGACTTTAACTACAGCAAAATCCGTCGCTAAATTTAATTTAGCGACGGATTTTTACCCTTTAGCGACGGATTTGTCCGTAGCTAAATATTGATTTTCTTGTAGTGACTCTCACATGCTATGAATATGAAAAACCAAGATACATAAAGATGGAGTGTCCTATCTACCAAAAGAAAGTGGAGAAGTTTGAGAAGAGGCCTTCAAAGGACAAGGAAAGGAATGAGAGCCTATATAACATGAGATGACAATGATATGGACTCAATGAATAGCTCCGATAATGAGAAAACTCATCTTTGTCTTTTGGCTAAAGGAAAAGAGGAAGATGTAGATGACATGGAGGTAGTATCCTCAAACCTTGACTCTTCCCCTTCTTATAATAAATTGTAAGATGCTTTTAAAGAATTGTATAATAAATCCATGAGGCTTGCTAAACTTGTTTCCTCTTCCAAGAAAACCATTTCCTCTGTAGAAAACAAAATTTTCATCTTGAATAAGGAAATTAAGGAACTAAAGATTGAAAATGAAGCTCTTGGATTGATTTATGCCAATTCTTCATAAATGAGTTGCTCTTCTCATGAGATTGCATCTACATCCTCTTCTTGCCCTTCATATAAAGCTTTTGAAAAAAAGATTGATGACTTGAAAAATACATTTTCTAAGTTTACCCTTGGAATGGGCAATTTGAATATATTGCTTCGGAAACAAAGATTTGTATTTGAAACGACGGGTTTGGAGTATAATCCCAAAAACCAACAAAAACTCTATAAGAACTTCTTTATTCCATTAAGCATATCAAGTAATCCTTTCATAAAATGTTTTTATTGTGGCAAGAAAGAACATAATGCATTCACATGCAATGTAAGAAAGAACACTAAAGTAGGTTCTGGGATGGTTTGGGTTCCCAAGGACACCTTACCCAAAACTAACACACAAGGACCTAAGAAAATTTAGGTACCAAAGGTTAAAAATTAAGTGTGTGTTGTAGGTATGCTTGAAGGCCAAGAGCTTACATTTGGTACCTTCATATTAGTTGCTCCAAGCACATGACCGGAGATGCCTCCAAGTTCTCTTTCCCAGTCCCCAAGAAGCATCGACATGTAACCTATGGAGACAACAACAAGGGAAATATTCTTGGTGTTGGTAAAGTTAGTAAAACTATTTCCTCCTCTATTGATAATGTTTTGCTTGTTGAAGGACTCAAACATAACTTGCTTAACATTAGTCAATTATGTGACAAAGGGAATAAAGTTATATTTGATTCAAGTTGTTGCATAATTGAAGGAGTATATGACAAGCAAGTTAAGTTTGTTAGTCATAGAGTGAATAACATATACATGATTAGTCTTGATGATATATCCTCAAGTGTTACAAAATGTCTTATGAGTAAAGAAGATGATTCATGGCTTTAGCATAGAAGAATTGCAAACATTTACATGGATCACTTGAATAAGTTGGTTTTTAAGGAGCTAGTAATTAGACTACCTAAACTCAATTTTGAAAGAGATAAGTTATATGATGTATGTCAAAAAGAAAAACAAGTAGAGACCTCTTTTAAAGCTAAAAATGTTGTTTCTACTTATAGACCTTTACAACTTTTGTACATGAATCTTTTTGGACTTTTAAGAACTATGAGCTTTGGTGGAAATTACTATGCACCTGTGATTACGAATGATTATTCTAGGTTCACATGAACATTGTTTTTATCTCATAAAAATGATGTTTTTCAATCATTTAGAAAACTTGCCAAAGTTATTCAAAATGAAAAGAGTTCTAACATTGCATCTATTAGAAGTGATCATGGTGAAAAATTTGAAAATCAAGATTTTGAAACCTTTTACAATGGAAATGACATTGAGCATAATTTTTCAGTTCCTAGAACTCCACAATAAAATAGAGTAGTAAAAAGGAAAAATAGATCTTTGGAAGAAATGACTAGAACTATGCTCAATGAATCTAACCTTCCTAAGTATTTTTGGGCAGTTGCAATAAGTACTGCTTGTTATGTAATGAATAAGGTCCAAATAAGGCAAAATTTAAAGAAAACCCTTATTATTTATATAAAGGAAGGAAACCTAATATCTCTCATCTTCATGTCTTTGGATGCAAATATTTTGTATTAAATATTGGTAAGGATAACTTAGGTAGATTTGATGCAAAAATGGATTATGCTATATTTTTTTTGGCTATTCTAGTCATAGTAAAGCTTTTAGAGTTTATAATAAATGAACTTTTACCATATAAAGGTTCATACATGTTGCATTTGATGAGACTAATCTCAATGGACCGAGAAAGGTATTTGTTGATGATGTTGTAGAAATTTTGGTTAAAACACACTTGAATGACAAGGAGAAAGAAGCAAAAAAGCAAGAAAAAAGTCAAGTTGATCCCCCAAGGCAAAAGGAATCACAAGTCAAGGATCTTCACAAGGAATTGAGAACTTTAAGATATCATCCTCTTGACAAAGTAATTAGTAATGTAACAAAAGGGGTAACAACTCGAACCTCTTTTAAAGATGCATGTGCATGGCCTTTGTTTCTCAAATTGAACTTAAAGACCTAAATGAAGCTATTATTGATGGACACTTGGTTTTGGCCAAGCAAGAATAGCTAAATCAATTGAAAGGAATCAAGTTAGGGAACTTGTTCTAAGGCCCAATAATCATCTAATACTTGGCACAAAATAGGTTTTTAGGAACAAGAAGAAGAAAGAATTGATTATCAAGAAACTTATGTTCTCGTTGCTACATTAGAAGTTATTAGAATGTTACTTGTTTTAGATTGCATCTTGGATTTCAAGTTTTAACAAATGGATGTAAAAAGTGCTTCTCTAAATGCTTTTATTCAAGAAGAATTGTATGTGGAACAACCTCTTAGTTTTGAAAGCTATGAACTACCCAACCATGTTTTCAAATTGAAAGATGTCTTGTATAGCTTAAAACAAGCTCCTAGAGCTTGGTATGAAAGGTTAAGTAAGTTTTTTTTTAGAAAAGAGTTTTTCAAGAGGCAAGCAAGGTTAACACAACACTTTTTATTAAAAACAAAAAACATGACATTCTCCTTTGCAAAATTATGTTAATGATATTATATTTGGTGCTACTAATAAATCCTTATATAAGGGGTGTGCTAGTCGTATGCAAAGTGAATTCGAAATGTCAATGATAGGTGAATTTAATTTCTTCCTTGGACTTCAAATCAAGCAAACAAAGGATGGAACATTCATAAGTCAAACTAAGTATTGCAAGGAGTTGCTCAAGAAGTTTGGAATAGACAATGCAAAAGAAATGGCTACCCCAATGAGCACCTCTTGCTATTTGGACAAGGATGAAGGAGGTAAACTCATACAAATCACTAAATATATAGGTATGATTGACTCATTCCTTTACTTTACTGCAAGTAAATCAAATATAATGTTTAGTGTATGTATATGTGCTAGATATCAAACTTATCCTAAATATTCTTATCTAAGTGTTGTAAAAAGAATAATGAAATATCTTGTTGGCACAGCAAAAATCAACTTTTGGTATCCCAAGGGTGCCTCATGTAGTTTGATTGGTTATTTCAATTCCGACTTTGCTAGATGCAAGACGGATAGGAAAGGTACTAGTGAGACATGTCACTTACTTGGAAACTCTTTAGTTTCTTGGCATAACAAGTAAAAAAATAATGTGACATTGTCTAAGCTGAAGTTAAGTATATTCCAGACATAAGTTGTTGTGCTTAAATCCTTTAGATGAAGCAACAAATTTTTTTTTTATTATTTTATGTTCCACATAGACAATGCCAAATGAGATGAAGCTACCAATAGGAAAATACCAACATAGTTAACGCATCATACGTGGAAACGGCAACACGTTTGGCGTTTTCCTTGGTGTTTTTCACGTGGTAACACCACACGTGATGACGTTACCGCATAGAAAATGTCACGCGTGTCGGTGTTACCGCGTGGAAAATGTCATGTGTGTTGGCGTTTCCACGTGTGTTATGCCAACCGTGTTGGCATTTTTCGAATGGGTTTGTGGCAAGCTATTTAGCAATATGTTCTGCTCTTTGTTAAATATATTTTGTATTGATGATGACATGTGTTATATCTGTCTCTTAGGCTGACATTGCAGAGAATGTCCATGCTTTGGCTAGGAACCCTAATTCGGGATTTAGTATGGCTGCCTTCAACATTCCATGAAGGAGATCTTAACTTCAGTGAAGGAGCCTGATCGCATTACATTAGAGCATCTTCGTCCAACTTCTCCTACATATGACATTCCAAGACCACTCGAGCAATTTGACGAACAGAGGACGCGTCGCAGAAGAAGGACAGGATTAGCGAGTACTCGGTCATGACTTCGACATTTAGTGGACTTTGACTCTTCTGGTGTGCCTAGGACTTAGCTCCTAACCACTACTACTGCTACTTACCCACCATCTCAACCATCACCTCTATCTTACCCACCATATACAAGTTATCCACCATTTACAGATTACTTACAATCTATAGGGTACCTATCACTTACTTACACTTACACACCATATCCAACTTTTACCCTTACACCATCATTTCCATACCCATCATATATGGGTTACCCATCATATCCCCACCCATCATAGCCAGGACCTTCTTCTGATCCCCCTCACAGACCATCACATTTTGACTCTGACCCTTCTCATTGATACGGTCATTACACTTAGATTAATTTATCTACCTTTTATTACATTTGCTTAATCTAGGATGACTATATGTATATGTACAAATGTTTCTGTTATGCATATTATAGATGCTCTATTGATTTGGAAATCAAAATATGTATGGATATGTTTCATCATACAGGATAAAATACTTTTAAGAATGTCCAATTTTAGGGAATATTCTATCAAATTTTTTATAGAATCGGAATGTTTGAATTATTAAGGTTAATTGATTTTCATAGGCTTGCTAGAATGGTATTCTAGCTCATGAACCGGTCATTACCTTGGTTTTGAGTTGACACAAATTCATTCTACGTTATCGTGACATACTTATATTGTTTACACTTTTTTTTAAAAAAATTAATTGTAAGTCACAAGTAAATTATAAAACAACTTTGTTTATTGTATGACGACAAATTTCTATGGCATAAAAATAAAATTTCTAACAAAGCAGTTGAATTTGGTAAAAAAAAGAATAATTATATTTGTATTTACATGCTTTAAAAAAGTAATGGCTTACACTAGTAACATCAACAAGTCTGGTAGTAATAGATCACGTACCCTATCCATCATGGCAAGGTGTTCTAAATTTGTACGAGTCTAAAACAAACTTTCACCTTATAATAGACACTCACAACTTCAAGAAAAAACTGAAGAAATGTGCTTCAACTTGCAGTTTTAGGAAAACGCCAATACAGTTGACGCAACATATGTAGAAATGCTAACTTGCCAGGCATTTTTCATATGATAACACCATCACGTTTGGCATTACCACTTAGAAAATGTCTAACATGTTGGTGTTTCTATGTGTGTTGCACCAACCATGTTGACATTTTTCTATTAGTAGTTCAATCTCCTTTAACATTATTTACGTGGAATGTAAAATAATCAAAAAATTTAACATGACAAAAAATAATAATTTGATAAATAATTTAAAAAATATAATAATTACATAAATATTTTTACCACTAAAAATTGAACTCTCGTAAACCCCTTGAACTCAATTGTGAGCATTATTATTTTACCAAGTGGCCTCAATACTCAAGAGGGGGGTGAATTGAGTTTATAAAATAAGTTCGCAAATCTTTCGCAAAACAATTGATTATTGATTTTCGTTGAAGCTATTGATTAATTGAAGTGAATAGATAAAAGAGATCGAATAAATCACTCACAAATAAACAAACCAAGATAGAAAGTATTAAAACAAAGCTAGATATCAATCTCAGCTCAAGCATATATAATTAAAGCATAAAGTAAAGAGATAGAGTTGAGAGAATTAAACACAAGGATTTATCCTGGTTCAATCACCCCTTGTGACCTACGTCTAGTCCTCAAGCAAACCACTCGAGATTTTCCACTAAACTTCAAGCTTGAATGGGTGCTTGAAAACTTTTACACAATAGAGCACTCACCACCCTGGGATACCTCACCCTTGTGCTTGAGCTTCAAAACAAGGATACCCCACCCTTTTACAGCCTTTGAGGGATGTCTCACCCTCTTTACAAATCAAGGGATACCATACCCTTTACAAACTTTAAGAGATACCTCACTCTCTTTACAAACCAGGGATACCTCATCCTTTTTTCTAGAGGGATACCTCACCCTCTGCACAAAGAATCAAAGTGTATATAAGATGAAACTCTCACAAGAGTATATTACACAAATTAAAGTCCTATAATGCTCTTCAAGAATATCTCAAATATATACAAAAATAGAGCACAAATGATTCAAAGATTGATTCATGGATTTGAGTGATTGAAAGATCTTTCTCAGTTGTTGGTTAGCCACAAATGATGCCCCAAGATGTGTATTTATAAGTTTTCAGATCAAAAGAGCCATTGCGGGCTTTAATGGGTAGCATTTAATGCACCTAATATAATCGTTGGGCACTGTCAGGCCACTAGTAATCTATTACACAATCTCTGTAATCGATTACATAGTTGTTTGAACGTGTTCTTGGCTTTTTGGGTAGGATGTAATCGATTACCAGCCTTAAGTAATCGATTACATGGCCTCTACCAAACTTGTAATCGATTACAACCTCAGTGTAATCGATTACAAGGCTTCTGTTTAGTGTGTAATCGATTACAACACATGTGTAATCGATTACCTTGCCATTTGAACACATTTTACAAGCCCAATTAAAGTATCCAGGCCAATTCTTTCTTATAGAAACTTGGATTGGACAAGATTTACATATGTTTTACACAATCCAAGGTTGAAATCAACAAATCTTTAAAATGTGAACTTTGAATTTCAAGTTGATTTAAAAAGGTTCTTGAAAAACCATTTGAAGATCATTTGAGATATCTTGAGAGCATTTCACATTGATATTCTAAGACCTATATCTAATATACCTTTTCTGATCTTAGTCTTTATCTTTTGATCTTAGTCTTTTCTTTTGATCTTGGTCTTCATCTTGACTTTATTATCATCAAAAACTCATTTGATATGTTTCAAGACATAAGAATTCACATATTATAGAGAAGCCTCCTTTAAAAAGATGCCAAGTCATTAGGGAGAAGGCTATACTCACTTTTTGGCTATCAGTATGGATACTCATTAAAAGTTACTAGTAGTGACCAGTTTCCAACGTTAATGTATATTATATTCCAAATGTTTGAAATTGCTTTCAGTCTATTTTTTTTCCCTAGAAACATTCTCTCCAATTGCCCAATCCCTACAAACATAAATGCATAAATAGTGCTTTATTTTGAATTGTTATTGAAGTTTTTATAAAAATTTAATTATAAATACTACTCAAAAATTATATTTATTTATTTATAACATTCTAGACATTTTATATGTATTAATATATTATTTTTTATAATAATACATTGTATTTATTAATTATTTAATTAATAAATAGTTTAAAATAAATGTTAATATGAATAAGATTTTATTATATAATATTGTTGTTAGTGGATTAATATATTCAAATTAAATATAAAGATTTATTAAGATATTAATTAAAGTTTATGAAGTAACTTGTGAATGTTTTAAAATTCATTATCGTAATTTACAAAAAGGTCAAAGTTTAGAGAAATTGTATATTCTTTTCTTATCTATACATTTAAAGGGAGGAATCAATTTATGTCAATGTAAGACTTGACATTCTTACATGACTTAATAACTGTCTATAGAACATTAATAACAATATAATCAAATTAATGTTTCTTATTTTCATATATTTCAAAATTATATATTATGTTAATATTGACATATATCAATAAAATACTATACAATTTTAGTTTAATGTAAAATTTCATAGATATGATCTATATGATAGAAATTTTAATCTAATGGTAGATTTAGTAAGAAAAATATTCAATAAAAAAGTTATTTAATAGTGTAAGAGTGACCCTACTTATACCGAAAAGAATGTCAATAAATTTGATTATACAATTTCTCCTATAAATTGTATTTTCTATATTTCTAACATTGGGTTATAATTAATTAACCAGGTAGGTAATGAGAAATTATATATATATATATATATATATATATATATATATATATATATAAAATTTCTCATTACCTACCTGGTTAATTAATTATAACCCAATGTTAGAAATATAGAAAATAGAGAGACAAAAAAAGTCTGAAGAAAATTTTTATATATGTACTGAATTATCTCTGAATTAATCAGTTATGCACAAGATAATTTTTTATTTATAGGAGAATGAGTCTATATAAAGAAGGAAATACAATTAAATATAATCAAATTAATATCTCTAATTATATAGGAATCAGATCCATAAGATAACACAAAATTAAGTCTAATTTAATTCTGAGACATGTTCTAGATATTCTAATGTTATCCCTCAAGCTAAAGCTACTAAGCTTTAACTTGCTACAATTAAACACATGAAAATAAAATAAACTAAAAATATTCTAAAAATACAATGTTGAGATCTTGAAGAGGCCTAAACTACATTTGGGATGGAACTATTTGCATTTGAAAAAAAAATATACAATGGAATGGAGCCAAACTGCATATGAGATAGAACCAATATGCATTTGGCTGAAACAACGAAGACGAAGCCAATATATCAAACAAAATTAATTGGAGGCTGGAGCAATAGAGATGGAGTCAATCTTTCAGGCTGGATCAGATGGAGCTGATTGACAAAACTGAACAAAGATGCATATCGGAGATTAGAATCTAGGATAGTAATCGAAATATGGAATGGAGTCTAGAATCTAGGACAAAAATCAGAGTCTAGAACAGAGTCTGGAATGTAGGACAATAATCGAAGTCTGGAATCTAGGATGGTGGTTATGGCAACTGAGCCTGAAACAGAGTGACAAAAAAATGGTGATAGTAAGTGGAAGGATAGTCAGAATATCTAGAACATGACATGAGAGGTGACTAAGAATAAAACTTGGCTTCAACCCTTTCCCTCAAACCATTCCCTTTAACCCTTTTAATCACCCTATATTTGTTACTTCCAACCCCACTTAATTGAATTAATGGACACATGGAGGGTGTAACGCCCCTTTTTGGGAGGAAACGTCACATTGTCAAATAAAAGAAAATGCGGAAAAGTAAAGTTTTAACAAATCAAGACCTGGTTCATTAGTTTAAGTTTAACTTATTCGATGCTTAAGTACGTGAGCAAAAATAGCAATATATATTTTTTTATAATCATTTTAATAATGCGGAATATAAATGATGGTAAAGAATAAAATAGTAGACAAAATTCACATCTGAATAACATGCATATAGGTATATATATAATGTGCTGACATCAATTATACTCAGATACAAGCTTGAAATATCCAAAAAGCAAAACTATACCTGCCCCAAAGGATTATACAAATATACCCCAGAGATATCAAAATATACAGCCCACCAAAAATAATACATCAGGCCCCCAAAATAAAACACTGATAGCCATCAGTAGCTGCCAGTAAAATCAGTCCCTCAGATGAAGAGGGATCGTATTCGGGTCCTCAGCAGGATCCTCCTCTTCAAAGGAAACCTCCATGGGAACCACGGAACCACGGGCAGGAGCCCGAGCAGTAGAATCAAAAGAGTCCTCCCAAGGGGTGTAGTAACGATCACCCCACATCTCTCGGATGGGTAGGTAGAACTCCAGCCGCAGGCTGACATAGCAGGTGACGACAGGCGCCTCATGACGTCTCCAGGCTAGGGCAATCGACACATCTCCCAAGTAGACGTAGCGATCGGAATTCAAGTTGATATGCCAGCACTCTGGCCCTCCGAGGAAGGTCAGACACACATCACCTAGAAATCCGCGCATGCGTGCCGCCATCGTCTCAGTAGAAGCTAATCTTGTTCGGGCCAGAAGCCGAGAAACTCGGGATCTTCCGTCTCCTTGTCGTCGCCTTCGATCAATACAGTACACGCACATACAGCAAGTAATGGAGATACAAGAAAGAGGTAAGACATCCTACCATCATTACCAATTATAGTAGCTAGAAACAAAATGGCGCAACGCGCTCAAGTTGCAATGCAAGAACAATATATCCAAATAATAAACAGTAAATTCAACAGTAATCAGATAAGTAGTTTCAGGCAGACATTCATTACAGTAATGATCAAACAAGTCATAGTTATGGAAAATAATGATTTATAATGACAGAATATATCATAATACACATGCATGCTTTCTCGAATTCCTACTCCATGGAGCTAGACTCAAACAGTTAGAGAGAAAGATCAGGAGACGTGTCTGTAACTCGGCTGCCGCGACCAAAGTGCTATTGATCAATAATTTTCACGTGCACATCAGGCATTGTACAGACAATCCGCGCTCGATCACGATATAGGACAGTGTCAAGTCCGGATCGTCGGTGCGTTTGCATCGGTTTGCCCCACGGGCAGAGGAGCTACCAACTGCCCATTGTGAAGGACCCATACCCCGACGCCCCCGAGGTCATAACAAGACTCACACTAGTCTACTCGCACCCGCACAAAGGTGTGTTCAATCTCCTAAGCAACTTGGCCTTACAACAGTCCACAAGGACATTCACAATGCATAAGACTCTATGCATGAACATGTATGATTCACAATCTCATACAATTCCATAATATGCCACAATAGCCAATATAAGCATCAATATACAAATGGTCACTCACATGGACCCATAACTTTACAACATAAGGATAAAATCAATTGGTGCATTTTTAGGTCCATTATGAATTCTATCTTAGAATTTGTTTCCCTTTTTAAGGTTCATGTCCAATCCAATTTGAACAATTAATTAAATCTCCCAAGGTAATTTAATTTCTCATAACTTGTAAATTATTTAAGCTCTTAGACCTCACACTCTCTTGTTTTTCACTCACTTGGAAGTACCTTAAGTTTTATGACAATCACATTCTTAGTCCTTTAAAATTTACATAATCTTTAATTATGTTAAATTCTTCCGATTTATTTATTATCCAACTCATTATATAGGTTTCTAATTACCTAATTGCTCATGTTTCCAAGTTACCAAAGTCACAACATTACGCCCCAAAAGGCCTTAGAGGTCGTGGCCTCTCAAGGAATTTAATTCCTAATTCTTTCCAATTCATCACATTATAGGTTACACTCTAAATTCACTTCATCCTTACTTGTTACATTAGCTCACCAATAGCCCCGATTTTGGGCTCAAAACCGTGGCCACCCCAAGGGTTCCAATCTCAAGTTTTCTTCCATTAATTCCATTTTAATTCTTGATTCATTCAAGTCTTATGCTTGTTACAATTTGTTCACAATTTATACCATTTTCTAAGCCTAAAACCGTGGCCACCAAGAGGGATTCTCAAATGATTTTCTTCCATTATCAATCACATAATCCAATCCAATATATCACTATATACAACAAATCAATCCAATAGCATAAACAACATAAAATCAATACACAAGCATTCTAATTACTAAATCAAAGAATAACCCTCTTTAGGGTTTTTCCACAACCAACACAATCAAGGTTCCTAGATGCTAAGAGAGGTTGAGGAGGAGTGTCTTCCTCTTACCCAAATGAAGAGAACAAAAGAAACACCAAGGAATCTTCTTGTAGATTTTCGGATTTGAGCTCCACCAAGCCCTAGAAATTTTCAACTTTGTTAAATTAACACCAATGCTTGAAAATAAGCCATGGATGGTCACCAAAGAGACCATGACCACGAAAATGAAGAGAAAGGAAGAGAGGTCTTGAAACTTACCCAAAAAGCTTAAGACTTGAAGCTTGGAGAAAGTGTTGAAGATGATGGATTTTCAAGAAACTCCAAGAAGAAAAAGTGTTTAGAATGATGAGAGGATTTAGGAAATGTATTTAGATGTAAATTTTGTGAAGATTGAGTGGGGAGAGGGAGATGCTAGTAGCAATGGGTAGAGAGAAGGAAGAGAAGAAGAAAAATGGAGAAGAAGAAGAAAGGGTAGAGAGAGAAAGTGTCTTGAGAAATTAAGAATTAAAGTGTGGTAAATTGATTAAGTGAAAGCAAATAATTTCCCCCTTTGAGTGGGATGCTGCCGAGCTTGAGAGAGAGACTGAGAGAGGAATTTTTGGCTTCCCTTGGAAGCTAAGGGCATTTGAGTCATTGTTTGGTCAAAGCTTCTCAAAGAAGCTTTGATTATTTAACATTAAATTTGAATTAAAGTGGATTGATTAGACATAAAGTGGATTTTATTTAGATAATGTGATAGGATTTTTGTTACATGCTATTATCCAATGGATAATAGTTACAGTTGACAGAAGTCATTATTTAATTAATCTGACAGATAAATTTTTTGCAGTATTGTTTTATTCTATCTGTTAGAATTTTTCGAAAAACGTGAAACCTCATAAACTGTGTCTAGTCTTGGGTTTAGTAAGATCCCCCGTCGACATGTCCATAGTCCAAGGTTCGTGGAGAAAACATCGCGTTTCTCTGGTTCTGTTCAGTGCGCACGCAAAGCGAGGAATATACTAAAATATTCGACGTTTCCGAAAAATTTCCAGAAAATTCTCAAAAATTACAAATATTATAAAACGACTATTCTTCATATAATTTTCTAATTTTTGAAGTATTACAGTCATTTTCCCGACTCCGCTCAATATTTGCGCAAATCGAAGAATATATTAAAATATTCATCGTTTCCGAAAAAATTCCAGAAAAATTCACATAAATCACAAATATTAGAAAATGACTATTTGTGGTGAAATAACTAATTTCCGGAGCGTTACACTGACCTCAGTAATTCTCAGCTCAGTGTACACGTAAAACGAGAAATATATTAAAATATTCATCATTTCCGAAAAATTCCAGAAAAATTCCTAAAAATCAAGAATAATGTAAAATGATCATTTATACTTAAACAAATATTTTTCGGGATGTTACAACATTCCCCTACTAAAAGGAATTTTGCCCTCGAAATTTATATACCTCAAAATAGTTCTAGATGTTGCTCCTTCATCTTGTCTTCCGGCTCCCAAGTTGCGTCACTAGTTATTTCATTCCAAATCACTTTCACCAATGGAATCTCCTTGCCTCTAAGTTGCTTTATCCGTCGGTCCTCGATTCTCGCAGGAGGCGCCTCATAGGTTAAGTTCTTTTTCAACTGTACTGTGTCCGGTGCTATGACATGACTTGGGTCAGGCAAGTATTTACGAAGCTGTGACACATGGAATACATTGTGTATGTTTGAAAGAAAAGGGGGTAAGGCTATCTGGTAGGCTACTGGACCTATCCGGCGAAGAATTTGGTAAGGTCCAAGGAATTTTGGAGTTAGTTTTCTAGATTTCAAAGCCCGGCCGACCCCAGTCGTGGGTGTGACTTTCAAGAATACATGCTCACCTTCCTCAAACTCAAGAGGCTTTCTCCTCTTATCTGCATAACTCTTTTGCCGGCTCTGAGCAGTTCTCATCTTCTCTTGAATCATCTTGACCTTCTCAGTTGTCTGCTGAATGATATCTGGTCCAATCGTAAGACGCTCACCGTCTTGGTACCAACATAATGGTGTTCGACACCGTCGTCCATACAGAGCTTCATAGGGTGCCATCCCTATACTCGAATGATAACTGTTGTTGTAGGTGAACTTTATCAGTGGTAGAACTTTATCCCAACATCCAGTCTATTCCATAGAACAAGCTCTAAGCAAATCTTCTAAAGATTGGATTGTCCTTTCCGATTGACCATCGGTTTGTGGATGGTACGCTGAACTCAGACGTAACTTTGTTCCCAATGATGCCTGTAAACTTTGCCAAAATTTTGAAGTAAACCTCAAATCCCTATCCGAAACAATACTCGTAGGCACACCATGCAGCCTAACGATCTCTCCAATATAAAGCTGGGTCAATTTCTCCAAACTGTACCTTATGTTGATCGGGAGAAAATGGCTTGACTTCGTGAGTCGATCCACTATTACCCAAATCAAATCGTGCCCTTTCTTTGTCCTTGGCAAACCCACAACAAAATCCATTGCAATACTATCCCATTTCCATTCAAGAATAGACAATGGTTGCAGCAATCCTGCTGGTCTTTGATGTTCCACTTTAGCTTTTTGACAAACTAAACAAGTCGACACACATCTAGTGACGTCGCTCTTCATTCCATGCCACCAGAACAATTTCTTCAGATCTTGGTACATCTTAGTTGTGCCTGGGTGCATACTCAGCTTGCTGGTATGAGCATGTTCCACAATATATCGCCTAAGCTCTTGGTCATGGGGAATACAAACTCTACTTCGAAATCTCAAAATTCCATCTGTTCCCTCTTCAAATTCCGTCTCTTTGCCTTGCCTCATCAGTTCTCTCGCTTCTTGCAAGAATTCATCAACCTTCTGCTTTTCTCGTATGTCATCCATTAGCTCACTTGAGATGATGACCATATTCATACAAATTCTTCCGGGTTCCAACTTAACAAATGACCATACATCCCTAAACTGTTCTATGAGGTCTCTTTCCTTAATCATCAGGGCAGAAACACTGACAGTCTTCCTACTCAAGGCGTCTGCCACGACGTTTGCTTTGCCAGGGTGATACAACAGTTGGAAATCATAATCCTTCAGGAATTCTAGCCATCTTCGCTACCTCATGTTCAGCTCTTTCTGGTCATACAAATACTTCAAGCTCTTGTGGTCGCTGAAGATGTTGAATGTTGCACCATAGAGAAAATGTCTCTATATCTTTAGAGCAAAGACCACAACTGCTAGATCCAAATCATGTGTCGGGTAGTTCTTTTCGTGCACTCGCAACTGTCGTGAAGCATAAGCTACCACTCTTCTATGCTGCATAAGAACCGATCCCAATCCTTGATACGAGGCATCACAGTACACCTCAAATGGTTCATTTGGATCAAGTAGCACTAACACCAGTGAGGTAGTTAGCCGTTTCTTTAACTCTTGGAAACTTTGCTCGCAGCTATCAGTCCATTCAAAAGCTTGGTTCTTCTTTGTCAGATGAGTGAGTGGTCCATCAATCTTGGAAAATCCTTCTATGAATCTCCTATAATATCCGACTAATCCCACGAAGCTACAAATTTTCGTCACTGACTTCGACCTTTCCCACTGTAGCACTGCCTCTACTTTTGACGGATCCACTGCAATCCCTTCCTTCGAGATCACATGGCCTAAAAACTTAACCTCATCTAGCCAAAACTCACACTTCGACAGCTTGGCGTACAGTTCTTTCTCCTTCAGAATCTGAAGGACTATGTTGAGGTGTTCAACATGATCCTCCCGATTCGGGAAATAAATCAGGATATCGTCGATGAAGACGACAACAAACTTGTCCAAGTACGGATGAAAGATTCTGTTCATGTAGTCCATGAAGATAGCAGGCGCATTTGTCGCACCAAACGGCATCACAAGGTACTCGTAATGACCGTATCGAGTACGAAAAGCAGTCTTGGGTATATCCTCCGTTTTCACTCTTATCTGATGGTACCCAGACCTCAAATCGATCTTCGAAAATACCGCTGCTCCCTTCAGTTGGTTCATCTAGTCGTCAATTCTTGGGAGTGGATACTTGTTCTTGATCGTCAGCTTGTTCAATTGCCTATAGTCCACACACAATCTTGAGATACCGTCCTTTTTCCGAACTAACAATACTGGTGCTCCCCATGGTGACACACTCAGTCTAGCAAACTGTTTCTCCAAAAGCTCTTCTAGCTGTTTCTTAAGCTCTGCCAATTCTGTTGGCGACATCTGATAAGGTGCTATAGACACAGGACCAGCTCCCGGTACCAGATCAATAGCAAACTTGATCTCACGTGTCAGTGGTAAACCAGGTACTTCTTCTGGAAAGACTTCAAAGAACTCTTTCACTACTAGAATAGTGTCCAGATCAGCCTCGCTCTCGACTTTCAAAGAAGATAGTAGCATGTATCCCTGAGCTCCTTCTTTCAAGAAAGCTCGTGCTTGGTTGGCAGTCAAGTATCTAGAATTCTCATCCACAGGAAAGACTATGGTTTTTCTAGAGCAATCTAACAGAACATGGTTGGAAGATAACCAGTCCATCCCTAAGATTATATCTAGTTGTGAAAGAGGTAAACAGATCAAATCGACAGAAAAGATTCGACCTTCAATGGTTAAGGGACACTTCAAACAGACTTTGGTAGTAACTACCGGTTTATCAATGGGGGTTGAAACAGTCAATTCAAAAGGTAGTTCAGACATAGGTAAGCCAAGTCGTAGCACACAGTCATATGATATGAAAGAATGGGTTGTCCCAGAGTTATACAGCACTTTTAAAAGATTACCTTCTATGGTGCCTTCTCCTTGAATCAAGTCTTCGGATTCGGAGGCTTCAGCTCCACTCATGGTGTAGACTCAACCTCCGGCTTGCAGTTTCTTGGCTCGAGTTGCATTGACTGAAGGTTCAACCTTCACTTGATTGCAGTCTCTAGACATGTGGCCCGGTTTGCCACATCTGAAGCAGATAATTCCTTTGATCTTGCAGTCTCTCGTGAGATGATCCTTCCCACACTTTAGGCATTTGGAGCGATATGTCACATTCTGACCAGTTTGGTTCCCAGTAGAACCTCCACCAATTTGTTGCTGATTTCCCGCTGGTCGGGAATAGGATTTCTTTTGGAAGCGGTTTGAACCACTGCATCCACCTCTTTGGGACCGTACAGGCCCAAAGTTCCTGTTTCTCGAGTCTCTAGCCTGTTCCAAGGCTTCAACTTCACAACAAGTGTCTAACAGTTCTGAGAATACCTTCATCTTCAGGGTGATCACAACTTTTTTCACCTCATACCTCAATCCCTCAGTGAACTTCCAGCACTTCTAAGACTCATCTGTCTGATGCTGATAGTGCGTTGAAAATTTCTCCAAGTTCTCAAATTTGGCTGCATACTCACTGACGGTCATGTTCCCCTGTCTCAAGTTGAGGAACTCCATCTCTTTCGCATGTCTCGCGTTTGTAGGAAAATATTTGTCCAAGAACTTGTTCTTGAACACATCCCATGTGATGTTAGTTCCTTCGGCTTCCAGTGCTCTTTGAACTCCGTTCCACCAGTCTTTGGCGTTGCCCACAAGCATGAAAGTAGCATAATTCACCTTTTTGTCTTTGGCACAGTTCATGCCATGAAAGACTTTTTCTAATTCCTTGATCCACAGACTAGCCTTATCTGGATCAAATTCTCCCTTAAATTGTGGAGGGTTGTGACGACGAAACTCTGCTAAGTTGTGTGCATCAGCAGTTGCCTCAAGCTGTTGAGTAGCTCTTTCTTGTTGTTGAGCCACACGCTCATTTTGTTGCGCGATGACTTCCGCCATCCGCTGCATCGCCTCTACAGCAGCGGCAATTTCTCCACTTCTTGCCATCTTACTCTTTCTCAAATCAGGTTAACTGAAAACCACAAGGTAAGTTAGAGGAATTCATTTCAAAACACAAACCACAGAGATTTCACACAGCACAAACAAGATAGACTCACGCACAAGACCCAAAGTAACACAAACCGGGGCTCTGATACCAACTTAATGTAACGCCCCTTTTTGGGAGAGAACGTCACATTGTCAAATAAAAGAAAATGCGAAAAAGTAAAGTTTTAACAAATCAAGACCCGATTCATTAGTTTAAGTTTAACTTGTTCGATGCTTAAGTACGTGAGCAAAAATAACAGTATATTTTTTTTTATAATCATTTTAACAATGCGGAATATAAATGATGGTAAAGAATAAAATAGCAGACAAAATTCACATCTGAATAACATGCATATAGGTATATATATAATGTGCTGACATCAATTATACTCAGATACAAGCCTGAAATATCCAAAAAGCAAAACTATACCTGCCCCAAAGGATTATACAAATATACCCCAGAGATATCAAAATATACAGCCCACCAAAAATAATATATCAGGCCCCCAAAATAAAACACTAGTAGCCATCAGTAGCTGCCAGTAAAATCAGTCCCTCAGATGAGGAGGGACCGTATTCGGGTCCTCAGCAGGATCCTCCTTTTCAGAGGAAACCTTCATGGGAACTACGGAACCAACGGCAGGAGCCCGAGCAGTAGAATAAAAAAAGTCCTCCCAAGGGGTGTAGTAACGATCACCCCACATCTCTCGGATGGGTAAGTAGAACTCCAGCTGCAGGCTGACATGGCAGGTGAGGACAGGCGCCTCATGACGCCTCCAGGCTAGGGCAATCGACACATCTCCCAGGTAGACGCAGCGATCGGAATTCAAGTTGATATGTCAGCACTCTGGCCCTCCGAGGAAGGTCAGATGCACATCACCTAGAAATCCACGCATGCGTGCCGCCATCATCTCAGTAGAAGCTAATCTTGTTCGGGCCAGAAGCCGGGAAACTTGAGATCTTCCGTCTCCTTGCCATCGTCTTCGATCAATACAGTACACGCGCATACAGCAAGTAATGGAGATACAAGAAAGAGGTAAGACATCCTACCATCATTACCAATTATAGCAGCTAGAAACAAAACGGCGCAACGCGCTCAAGTAGCAATTCAAGAACAGTATATCCAAATAATAAACAGTAAATTCAACAGTAATCAGATAAGCAGTTTCAGGCAGACATTCATTACAGTAATGATCAAACAAGTCATAGTTATGGAAAATAATGATTTATAATGACAGAATATATCATAATACACATGCATGCTTTCTCGAATTCTTATTCCATGGAGCTAGACTCAAACAGTCGGAGAGAAAGATCAGGAGACGTGTCTGTAACTCGGCTGCTGCGGCCAAAGTGCTATTAATCAATAATTTTCACGTGCACATCAGGCATTGTACAGACAGTCCACGCTCGATCACGATATAGGACAGTGTCAAGTCCGGATCGTCGGTGCGTTTGCATCGGTTTGCCCCACGGGCAGATGAGCTACCAACTGCCCATTGTGAAGGACCCGCACCCCGACGCCCCCGAGGTTATAACAATACCCACACTAGTCTATTCGCACTCGCACAAAGGTGTGTTCAATCTCCTAGGCAACTTAGCCTTACAACAGTCCACAAGGACATTCACAATGCATAAGACTCTATGCATGAACATGTATGATTCACAATCTCATACAATTTCATAATATGCCACAATGGCCAATATAAGCATCAATATACAAATGGTCACTCACATTGACCCATAACTTTACAACATAAGGATCAAATCAATTGGTGTATTTTTTGGTCCATTATGAATTCTATCTTAGAATTTGTTTCCCTTTTTAACGTTCATGTCCAATCCAATTTGCACAATTAATTAAATCTCCCAATGTAATTTAATGTCTCGCAACTTGTAAATTATTTAAGCTCTTAGACCTCACACTCTCTTGTTTTTCACTCACTTGGAAGTACCTTAAGTTTTATGACAATCACATTCTTAGTCCTTTAAAATTTACATAATCTTTAATTATGTTAAATTCTTCCGATTTATTTATTATCCAACTCATTACATAGGCTTCTAATTACCTAATTGCTCATGCTTCCAAGTTACCAAAGTCACAACATTACGCCCCAAAAGGCCTTAGAGGCCGTGGCCTCTCAAGGAATTTAATTCCTAATTCTTTCCAATTCATCACATTATAGGTTACACTCTAAATTCACTTCATCCTTACTTGTTACATTAGCTCACCAATAGCCCCAATTTTGGGCTCAAAACGTGGCCACCCCAAGGGTTCCAATCTCAAGTTTTCTTCCATTAATTCCATTTTAATTCTTGATTCATTCAAGTCTTATGCTTGTTACAATTTGTTCACAATTTACACCATTTTCTAAGCCTAAAACCGTGGCCACCAAGAGGGATTCTCAAATGATTTTCTTCCATTATCAATCACATAATCCAATCCAATATATCACTATATACAACAAATCAATCCAATAGCATAAACAACATAAAATCAATACACAAGCATTCTAATTACTAAATCAAAGAATAACCCTCTTTAGGGTTTTTCCACAACCAACACAATCAAGGTTCCTAGATGCTAAGAGAGGTTGAGGAGGAGTGTCTTCCTCTTACCCAAATGAAGAGAACAAAAGAAACACCAAGGAATCTTCTTGTAGATTTTCGGATTTGAGCTCCACCAAGCCCTAGAAATTTTCAACTTTGTTAAATCAACACCAATGCTTGAAAATAAGCCTTGGATGGTCACCAAAGAGACCATGACCACGAAAATGAAGAGAAAGGAAGAGAGGTCTTGAAACTTACCCAAAAAGCTCAAGACTTGAAGCATGGAGAAAGTGTTGAAGATGATGGATTTTCAAGAAACTCCAAGAAGAAAAAGTGTTTAGAATGATGAGAGGATTTAGGAAATGTATTTAGATGTAAATTTTGTGAAGATTGAGTGGGGAGAGGGAGGGGCTGCCGTAGCAATGGGTAGAGAGAAGGAAGAGAAGAAGAAAAATGGAGAAGAAGAAGAAAGGGTAGAGAGAGAAAGTGTCTTGAGAAATTATGAATTAAAGTGTGGTAAATTGATTAAGTGAAAGCAAATAATTTCCCCCCTTTGAGTGGGCTGCTGCTGAGCTTGAGAGAGAGAGGAGGGAGAGGAATTTTTGGCTTCCCTTGGAAGCTAAGGGCATTTGAGTTATTGTTTGGTCAAAGCTTCTCAAAGAAGCTTTGATTATTTAACATTAAATTTGAATTAAAGTGGATTGATTAGACATAAAGTGGATTTCATTTGGATAATGTGATAGAATTTTTGTTACATGCTATTATCCAATGGATAATAGTTACAGTTGACAGAAGTCAGCATTTAATTAATCTGACAGATAAATTTTTTGCAGTATTGTTTTATTCTATTTGTTAGAATTTCTCGAAAAATATGAAATCTCGTAAACTGTGTCTAGTCTCGAGTTTAGTAAGATCCCCCGTCGACATGTCCATAGTCCAAGGTTCGCGGAGAAAACATCGCATTTCTCCGGTTCTGTTCAGTGCGCACGCAAAACGAGGAATATACTAAAATATTCGACGTTTCCGGAAAATTCTCAGAAATTCTCAAAAATTGCAAATATTATAAAACGACTATTCGTCATATAATTTTCTAATTTTTGAAGCATTACAGTCGTTTTCCCAACTCCGCTCAATATTCGCGCAAAACGAGGAATATATTAAAATATTCATCGTTTCCGAAAAATTCCAGAAAAATTCACATAAATCACAAATATTAGAAAATGACTATTTGTGGTGAAATAACTAATTTCCGGAGCGTTACACTGACCTCAGCAATTCTCAGCTCAGTGTGCACGCAAAACGAGAAATATATTAAAATATTCATCGTTTCCGAAAAATTCCAGAAAAATTCCTAAAAATCAAGAATAATGTAAAATGATCATTTATACTTAAACATATATTTTTAGAGATGTTACAGAGGGTGATTATAGGGGTTGGAGGGAAAGAGTTGGAGCCAATTTTTATTCAGTGACTAATCATAGTTTCAGATTTTCGAGAACTATATAGTGGAATATTGATGAGATAGATCACATAGGATGATACATCTTTGATACCATGTTAGAAATAGAGAAAACAAGGACACATAAAAATGTTTGGAGAAGGTTTATATACATGCTCTAAATTATCTCTGAATTTCTAAATTAATTAGTTTGTACAAGATAATTCTCTATTTATTGGAGAGGGAGCCTATATAAAGAAAGAAATATAATCAAAACAGTATCTTTATTCATGTAAAAATCAAATCCTTAACATAACACAAAATCAAACATAATTTAATTCTGGGATATGTTTTAGATATTCTAATACCTAGAATCAACAAATTACCAATAGAAAATTAGACACACGAAAAAAATAAAAATGGTGGAAAGTCAATTTTTTTTTTTATCAAAATGATAATTAATTACAACGCAAATTCAACAAATTACCAATAGAAAGTTAGACACAAAATAAGATTAAAAATGGAGAAAGCTAAAATTTATTTTATCAAAATGATATATCATGTTTATTGACTCTTGAATAAGTGAGTAATCCTTACTACCTGTATATTCTGTTAAATATTCTAGTTATTTATTTTTGTTAGATAGCATTACTCAAAAAAAAAAATCCATCAATCAATAACAAAATAATATTTTAGATTGTATCCCTTTACAATTATCTAAAAGTCAAGATACTAACTTTGCAATTTACAAAATGTTTCGTGCAATATGGGTTGGAAGTAAAAAATCCAAGCCATTCCTTTTATTTAGATTAAATCTACCGTTTATAACATTGTAAGTATCCATCTCACCAACTTAAAGTGAGTATTTTAAAAGGAAAAATTTACAGTGATCCTTAATAATATTGGAGCATGGATGCTCCAATATTCACCACCATTGATCTTTAAGGAAAAATGATCAAAGGCTTATGATTATCATAGGCAACCTGTGAAACTGGTTTCCATTTTGACGATATGCTAATTTGATGTTTTTGCTATTTGGTCCGTAGAATGTATTTTAGCTAATTGCAAATTAGAACTTAGTGAATGAACCCTAAGTTCTACTGGATAATATGAAATTATTGACAGGTTATTGGATTTGTGTTCATCCTCATCCGAACTCAGACTCTGAAACCTAATCGTGCAACGCTTACCGCGACTAAACCAGGTGTCCGCCAACGTTAGCCTGCCAATCAGACTCCGGAACCCAATTCAACTAACGTTCTGACATTTCACTTTCGTTTGGGATGGATTTGAAGTATTTTTTCAATCAATGTGACTTGATAACTGAAAGTAGTTTAGCCTTGCAACAATAGATGTGAGGCTTATATGACGTTGCACTAGTGGCTATTTGTACCTGATGCAGCAATCCGACGATATTCAGATGTCGTCCTAATTGAAGACGATGAATAACTGATTGATTGAAGATGTGTTTGAGGTTGGGTTGAAGTTGTGGTATGTGTTCAAACAGTGTGACCGGTAAATTAAAAGCAGTTCTGCTTTCCAATAGAATATAGCCTCAGATCACCTTGCATTATACTACTTCAATGCCAATTAGAATTGTGTTGGTTAAAGTGAGTACAAAATAAATGTGGGTGGGAATATCAAATTTAGGATTATTTTGAACATATACTGCTATAGTGTAATGTAATGGTAAGTAACGAAGATGAGTAATGAAGATGGGCTCAGGAGATTGAATAAAAGGTTGGAACAAACATAGAACAAAAATGTGAGAAGTAGTTAACAGAGTCAAAAGCTTTGATTTGCCCCATCAGGTTATTGGATAAATAGTTTAGGGATATATGAAGGTTATATATGACGCAATAGAATTAAATTCAGTATTGTTCTAGTTAGTTTGGAATTTGGAAATGCCATTTGTTTATTTGTTTTTTTTATTGTAATTAGTAATTATGTGGGTATTTATACAATTGCTAGTGTTTTATTTGTTTGTTTGCATCATCTCATTTGATTTAGGTTTATTTTTATATAAGGAGTGTAGCATTTGCTGGGGAGCCATCTAAAAAAAACGATTAGCAAAGTTTGAAATTTTAATTTATCCAAGGCAGGTAGTGAATGAGGCTGTCGATGATGTAATAAATAATGCATATATAGGTTATTACCTAAACATTTGTTTAAAACTGTTTTATAGGAAGATGCCAAACTACCCTAGCAGTTCGTTGAGAAATATAGTGGAGAAATCTGTTGTATAGTAGAGTTGACAGACCCCAAGAGTCATAAATTTAGGATTGATCTTTCTGTTGCTGGGAAATGTTGTGGCACTATGGTCTAGTTTGAGGCTTTTTAAGTCTTATTATTCATTGACATCCAAGCATTACATGACAATGCTCTATATGGGCGGTGGTAAATTTAATATTATACTGAAGAATATATCGGTGCTTGAGATTCATTACCCTGATTCTGTTATTACAGAGGATAGTCTCTCATAGAGTGTTAAGCTATCCAAGCATCAAGCCTCTGGGAGGCAAACCCTGGTGAGTTGTGCAAAAATTGATATATTTAAGCTATGATATGTACTTGTTATTAAATACCAATGAATCGATTATATAGAAAAAGTAAGGACCTTAAATTTGTTGATCTTATTCATGAATTGTAGCATATACCAGCCAGATTTGTGAGATCAACCTTGCGAAAGGATATGGATGAAATTTATCTTTTTCATTCTGAAGACGAAGACCCTATAATAGTCCATCTATTTTGGAACTCTACAAATGAAGGTTGTTGTGAGATGGGGGGTGGATGGTATCATTTATGCAAGGATAAGGGGCTGAAGGAACATAATGTGCTGGAGTTTGACGTTGATGAACATTTGAGGGTAACATATGTGAGGATTATCAGATATGTTGGATGAATATGCTATGTGTGGTGTGCTTGACACACCCATTCATTTTTTTCAATGAGGGCAAAGGCTGCCATTCATATTTTTTTGTTTGTGTACCAATCAGACGATTTTTGCTGTGTTGGTTGCTGTTTATGTAGTATTAATGCGTTGTTGGGTAATTTTTATGTTGTTGACTTTATGTAGTATTAATGTGTCAATGATTTTTGTTTTCGGTGTGGATAAGTGCCAGTTTAATTAGGAGGAATTTCTTGTAAAGCATTTAATATTGGCCACTGGTGATGCATATATTTTATACTGCACCATGGAAGTAGAGAACTCATTAACAATATAACACCATGTGATGTGAATGAAATTGGGCAAAGTTTAGAGATAAATTACAAGTGGATTGTTGACATTGAAATTTTTGTAATCAAGTTTGTATTCATGTCAAACCTTGTCAAGTTTTGCGGGGGATAAAAAAGAAGTTTTTCATATAGAAAAAATATAATCATACACCCTTTTTAGGTTGTATGATTTAGTAAGAGAAATTGATAGAAAAAATTATGTATGATGAATGGTATTGAGAGAAGTGTAAAAAGTGATGTAAGAGAAAATTTGGTAAGAATATCAGAGGTGTTTACATATATAGTAGTGATTTTTTTTGTTTTTTGTAATGTGTGTGTGTGTGCCTCAAAACCCACCAACGTGGGTATGTCTAATGTGGAAGTTATATCCACTTAATGATAGGCGTAGTTGAGCAAACTTTATATGCAGTTTGAATTCTTGCATTAAATATTACTATGGTACTGACAATGATAAGAAGACATGATGTATGCAATTATTTTGTACGTCTTTTTTCATTACTGTTAAAATATCGATAAACAAAACATATTTGATAAAGGACAAGTAATTAAATAAGGGAATCATTGATTAAACAATATTTCAGTTGTTATTTTTGTAGATATGGATATATTTTGTAAGTTAATACATAGTTTGAATGGCACCTAACATAGTAGACTGTAAATATGAGGAATATTTCGAGTGAAATTCAATAGAAATTAAAGAATAAGCAAAATGTGGAATGATCAATAGGCATAGTATCATTGTCTGTGAAGTAGTTGGGGTGGGTGCTTTTACAGGTCCAACTTGATACAATTTGGACAATAGTTGTCCATTGGTACATAGCCCAAAATAATTTGTTCAAAGTAAAAAAGTAGTTGCACCGTTGGGATTGATGTTTGGAATTGATTGAATGGTGTAATGTGTGTGAAAAATATTTACATAGTATCAAAAGAGTTGATTTATCATTATAGTCCCTGTAAATAGAGTAAATTTTGGCCTAGGGTTTTGGTTTTGGTTAGACCATGTAAAAAAATGTGTTGTGGTTTTGGTCCTTGTAAAAATTGATACAGGCAAAATTATTCCCTACCCTTATTGCATGTATGTTTACTGGTTTAGGGATGTATAGGTTTGAGATATGTAGATGGTTGACTCCCCATTTGTAGTTTATATCTTTTGATTGGTAGGTGTAGTTCTATTTTTTTGCAGGAGGGTGGTGTGGTTGGTTTGAATTGGCTAATGAGGTGATGGACAAAGAGGAAGTCGTGTGTGAGTGTTACCATAATTATGAGGATGTAGTAGAAGAGATCAGATGAAGGGTGGGTAAGCTAAGGTAGGGATGAAGCTTGATTTGTTGAGGACCAACATGACAATGATGTTGGGTGCGGTGTGTGTGTCATGCGCAATGACAGTTGTATTGTGTTCACCAATGGTGTGAAAGGTTAATGTATGGGATTCTGTGGTTGAAAGCAATCAAGAGTTGTAGTAAGCTTTAATTTATTTGATCTTGAAATGATTGAAAAGTGGAGTTGTTGATGAACAAATAGTGTTGATATCATTGGCTTCAAATTACATACCAATTGACGGTGAAGGGTGAGGTAAATGTTATGCTAGTAATGAACTAAATAAATTGACAATACTCTATCTGTGAAACAAGCAAATGGCAGAAAATAGTTCACAAAATTAGTGATGGAATAGTCCCAAAACCTCCATTGGGTGTCATTGCAATACCTTCCAATGAAGCTATTGTAATTGTAAACAATGTAATTTTCATATACAAATACATACCAAAATATAAGGAATCGTAGTGCATTGCTATACCAATGCAAAGCAGTAATAGTTGGTATCTAGCACTATGCTTAATAGAATTCAAAATCTACATATGATACATACCAAAATGTATTACTTCTGTTAAGGACAAAACCAAATTATATGGATTATAAGTTAATATGCCTAGTGCAGGCCATCAGTGATAATAATTCTGTTACCCAATCTTCTAGGACACCTTTTTGGTGCTCCATTTGTTTAGGTTTCTTCTGCATTATGATAATCACATATTTTATATATTAATAAACTTTCATTTTTAGTCATTTACACTCTTCATGTACTTAATTGATTAAGCCTGGTTATGTTTTGTAAGATTGGACTCAAATTGGACTTAATTGACTTTTTTTTAGCATTATTTGGGTCTTACACTATTTCTGTATTTTGGTCATATCTTGAGTTTTAGATGTCTAGAAATTATAAATTTTACCTTGTAGGAAAGCTGAGAGAAAGCTCTACAACTTTGATGGAGAACTCAAAGTCTCATTCAGACATCTAGTGGAGCTAATTGGGCTTGGAATTCAGAACACGAGTTTTGTGACTGGAACCTAAACACTGTACAGTAATCAGAGCATAACTCGAGCTATAGGAACTTTCTTAGGCTAAAATTTGGAGAGTTGAAAGTTAAGACCCATATTTATAACTTTTATATAGAACATAAGAGCTTATTCGAACAGCTTGGAGGTGATATTAGGTCTAGAAGTCAAAACAGAGGTGCTGAAACTGGACCTGAATAATCTGCAGTAATTAGGTCATATCTTGGGCTGTACGATGAATTTTTGGATGATTTCAGTGCCATTGGAAAGCTGAGACAAAATGCTACAACTTCTATGAAGACCATGTTACTTCATTCTGAAAGCATCCATGAGATCAATACTAAATGATTTCAGAGACAATGAATCTCAATAATTTTGCACTCACCAACTCACTATTTGGCATTTTTCACTTATTCATCCACTCATCCACCTACTCTTAATCAGTCCCCTTGTCATTTTGTATCCCTAATCCTCTATAAAAGGCATCATTGGCTGATCATTTGGTGCTCTTGGTGTTAGGCTTAGTTTTTATAAGTTATGGTTATGCTTATTTATTATTTTCCTTTGTTGTAATTTTCTCTTGTTCTAAATTGAAGCTACATTCATCTTTCTCTTCTTCTCTCTTTCTTTCTTCTTATCTATGAGTAACTAAATCTTCATCTTGCTTGGGTGAAAGAGTGAAGCTCTTGGTAATGAAATAAGGTTAGATTATTCTATTTCTTGTGCTTAAATGATATATTATCAAATGGACATTATATGTGTTGTATTTTGTTTCCAATCAATTTAGAAACCTTTTTTGTATAATGGAGATCTTGATTTATTGTAGATAATAGGATTGACACAGTGAATGCTTGAACTCATTTACAAATATTGGTAGATAATTAAAGGAACCATAATATGATTGCATATATAATTGAACTTTGAATATTATATTTTCCGATTAGAACCTCCGTTGTATGTGGATTTCAATTAAGTTATAAAGAGAAATAATCTTACCTTTAATTTATTATCAAGAGTGGATCTCCTAACCCAAGCAAGTTCTTAAATTCATTTGTGAACATCTTTTATTACTTTTGGTGTTGTGACAAATCCTTTTCTTACCTCAATTAATTTTTCTTCATCAATTCCCTGTGGATTGACCTCGGACTCTCGAGAAATTTATTACTTGAGACAACCTACATTTGGGTTTGCATATTTAAATCCCGCAGTCACACTACATAGTGGTGGAGTCGGCATTTGGTTTAGATTTGGTTCAACTGCTACTGCTGATGGTGTTGTTACAGCAGATGGTTTTGGGAAAACTTGAACCACAACTAATTTGGCTGAGTTCGACTATGCCTAGCTCCATTATGGGTTGGACCAGTCCCTGCATGCTGACTACCAGCAGGGGCAGAACTAGTTGCATGTAGATGAATAGATGCATGGTGTATTGTTTTTACTGCCATATCTGGACTTGCAGCAGGTTGATTTTCATAGATTGTTCACAAGCTGTTACTGTAAACTTTCCTTCACTCGATGCGAATTCTGTCCAGAAATGCAGTGCCCGGTCCAACTTTTTGTTGATTTGCAACACTATGTCATCCTAAAAAGAGGACACAACATTAATAATTGTCGAAAGTATGCTACGTTGTTGTTGTGTTTTCAGTCTGTGCACCTCCACTTGTAGAGCCTTTGTGCCCATTTGTAGGCCCATTATGTTGAATACCCTGGAACAAAGTAGTGCAATTTTATTTTACTGCAGTAAAATCAAGCTACACACTGCACTGGTGAAATTATCAGCTACCTCACCTACTCAGCTTCCTTAACCTCGTCAACTGCCTTATGAGGGCAGCCTCTAGAGTTGTGACCAAGTTCATGATAATATCCACATCGGTAAGTTGTATTGGTCCTCCTCAACTTGGTTGCATTTTGGTCATCACCCGGGTCTGTTCTCCTTAATTTGTTGGGTTTGTGTGGTCCTCTTTTATAGTTTGGTGGCAAAATAGGCTCATGATCAGTGTTAGGCCATCTATTTTGTCCATTTATTGGACTAATAACATGTCCATAACACTTCTTGTATGCTTGCCTTTTGTAGCACTCATGCACATATATCACAGGGTCATCTCCCTTGTAACAAATGGCTGTCACAACATGCCTACATGGAATTCCTACTAACTCCCAGAAGTTACAGGAACAAGTTCAGACTCTCAAGTCCACTATGAAACTCTCATGTCCAGTCTTGTTGGTGACCTGAAATTGTAATTCCCCTGTCGAAGTTAGAACCCAATTTCCACTATGCTGCACTTCCCTGTCTAATCTCTTTTTAGGTTTAGGAATCACATCACCAGTATATGTGATTAGTTTTTTCTCAAGTAAACCTACCCACCAGAGAAGTCCTAAACCACTCAAACATAGTTATTATAGACTTGTCCGTAGCCACCAGATTTGTGCTATTCAATGTCGTTGCCAAGTTATTCATCACCACGTCACACTTGGGGTAAAAACTAAATACATGCTTGCACCATGCATTTTTTGGGATCGCAGCCAGCCAATCATGTGCATAGGTATTAGTGTGTTGTATTTGAAGCATCTTTTCTTGCCATGCTTCTAAATATGTGGCCTTGGAAGCTCCCATCATCAAGTCCCTCATCAAGCTCCCCCCTAAACCTTTTCTTAAAGTTGTTATACAGGTGTCTAATACACATCCTGTGTTCAACACCCGTCAGCATGTCTTCAAAGGTAGGCATCAACCCCTGTGCATCGCGATATATTTAGAATAAGCAGTACATATATAAACACACTAGCATAAATAACTAAACATTACATGGCAGTACCTTCTGCTGGTCTGATATAAACACCCATTTGTTTGTGTTAATGTCTCCAATGTCCTGCAATAACAAAGAAAGAAACCACCTCTAACTTTTTGTTGTTTTACTTTTGACTACGGCAAATGCGATCGAAAAGTACTAGTCATTTGGGTCCCTTTCTACAACTATGAGTAATTTCCCCCCATGATTTGTGTTCAGACGACATCCATCCACTGCTATGAATGGCCTGCATCCAGCAATAAAGCCTTTTTTGCACCCGTCTAAGCACATATAAAAGCTACCAAATCTTGGCTGCAATTCTGTTGCAGGCCTATCAACTAATAATTTGCAAGTGTTTCCACTACACGCCTTTAATAATTCAGCACTATAACTCCATAACAGTGTGTATTGCTTGTTAACCTCTCCTTTAATTATTTGTTTGACTATCTGTCTTGCTCTCTATGCCCTCCAAGTTGTAATTCCAGTTGCAAATGTCCCTCTGATTTCACTAATTATGTCCTTTAATGTTACCTTACTGTTAGTCTTGAACTTCTCCAAAACTGCCTTGGCAAACCACTGTGAGCTTGCATTGTTATTGTGAAAAACTCTGTCACACATATATTTTCCCACCAATGTCTTAATCCTAATAGTGTGACTCCTTCCCACCCTACTAGCCAACACGACAAATCTACATTTCCCCTTGCATATGACCCTGCACTTAACTGCATCATTCTTTTGGAACTTCACACATCTCTCATTCAACACAGAATGCTCCAATATAATGCAATTTGAATTGTGCCAAGGAAGTAAACTTCATCCCAAGCTTGAATTCAAAATCCTTTGACATATATTCCTTCTTATACCTAGGATATCTTCTTGTGTTGCCCAAGTCAGACCCTGAGTCCACTTCAGTGTCAAACTCTTCACTAGAGTATTCTACTGACATATGATGCACTGCTTCAATGTTTGTAGGAATAAACATATCTGGTTCACTCCTACTTGTATGGCCACCATTATTTCATACACCTAATCCAGCATCATTATCAACACACTCACCTTTAGTTTAGCTTGCTGTCCCATTCCCTAAACTGCTAGGCTAACTTTGTTTCCTTCTTCGGGACACTCTAGCCTTTGACCTAGCTGTTGTCTTCTTCCGAAATTGTCTACTCTATCCAGGTTTCTTAGTCTTTCTGTCATGAACATCAAGCTCATCGTCTACTCCCATTTCCCTCTCTTCTTAACTGTCACTAAAGTGTATATTAAGTTCACTATCATCACTGATATCTCGTTGTGGCCTCATCATTACGACTCATTTACTGCACCTCATAAGCCTCACTGCCATTTCCCATCCTATGACTCCGTCCATGGCCCTCACTCTTACCCTGTCCCTCATCATCACCATATTCCCCATTGACACACCCTGTATTTGCAGTGTTTTCCTATACATACCCCAATAAAATAGGTTTTGAAACTATGTGCTCTACATATAAATCCACCTCACAATTGTTATGCATTGCATAATTACCCATCTCTAAGGCATCTTTGTCCAACACAATCTATCTTAACCCATCTTCGAAATTCAAACCAGGTAATTTCCACCATATCTCAGAAATTCCACTATACCACAGGTCTTTAACTAACCCCATCACCTCAAAATAAGACCATCTGTCTATGTCTTAATTAAGAGTTGTAGTAATATTCCCCTCTTGATAAGTCGGTGGGGGTTCATTCATAAATGACCCCCTATAATGAATAACAACAGTGAACGACATCCTACAGGTGCACACATATACGAAAATTAATTACATAATATAAAAAGTATAATTCCACGTAAATTGGCTTAGTTGAATATGATTTTAGCATGGGGCTCTATTTATGTATTTTTGATTGTCCATTCTACTTACGTTGTTTAATGATAACTGATAGCATGGTTTCATATACTTTCTATGGTCATGTAGCAATTAATAATATTTGTCATATACTAGCGTTGTTATTTGTATGCACCTTGAAGTCATATGAAGTCAAATAGGGTAGCCCGTAGAAAAGCATCAAATAAGAGTTCCAATAGCTTAGGATAGTTCAATTATATTGAATTGTCTTGTTACAACAATTAGCACATATGCAACATCCAACATAACAAATTAGCCTGGCCACATCCCATACATAACCAAGAAAAATACAATCCAAACCTTCCGGTCCCCACATGAATTACTTATTGTAAAAAAAAAAGGGTGAAACACTTATACCCGAAGCGCACAATCTGTGACAATGACCACCAGCCCTAGGTTCGAAGACAAATCGGCTTGACACCAGGCAAGCACCCTCTCCACAACCTCAGGCGCATATGTTCAACCATGCATCTCTTTCTCATTTGTGATTCAACAATGTGGTGTGATTAGGGTATGTGATTGGGAACGTGAATGGGGACGATACACAGTAGGGACGATTGGGAGCAGCCGTGGAGACCACAATGGGCCTGATATTAAGGGTGATTTATAGGGATATAGTGTCTTGCCATGGTGGATTAATCCAATGGTTGGAAGAAGGCCACGTGGGAAAAAATTGAGATTACAACATATGGCATTCCTGGGTGGAGTGCGGTTGGCCACATTATCACCTACCACATCTACTGTATCGACAGGGAGTACTTCCACATGAGTAAAAAATTTATGGGATAAAAACCATATAATAACATTTTATAGGGATTAAATACCTATTATAAACCGTTACTGAAATTTTACTTAATTATAAGCCTGAAAATTTTTTAGTGTCATAAATCAATAGTTGTAAATATTCAGTTATTATTTTTTCATGTCATTGGATGTGTAAATTGGTTATGGGCAACAGTGGATCTGGATTGTATCACCTTTTTTGGTTTGTCAGATGGTTAATTTGATGCCAGGCAAAGACACATTTGTTATTATTTGAAAGGTGCTTTGAATGGTAGCCATTAATTTTGAACGGTTCTAAACCGTTGTTAGTTTGACCATAAATATTGAGACACGTGTTCACGTTAAATTCATGTTATGAATGGGACTGTCCAACTATTTAATGTTATTACAAAGTTGTTCATAATTTTATCCATGTTATTATTTGACTATCCAATTGTAATGGTCGTGTTGGATATTTTCAATGATACCCCCGTTCTTTTCTCTACCACCCGTCTATTCTATCGTCAGTACCAACTCCATTATGAACAACCCACACACGACACCAACCTAAGAGACTGTGTTCGATGATTGAGTGCACCCATGGGACTCAAGCGGCTAGATCTCACAACAAACACGAAGGGGCATCGAGTTTCCTTCTATGCCAGAGCAAACCTGCTATAGGATAGTCGATCCTAGATCCCCGCCCGGTCCCTCGCTTGCGACATGCCTCTAACCACCTTATGCTTCCACTATTGTCTACATGTGCAGCAACCTATTCGATAATGCTTTAATAATTTGGTTTAGTGGTTGGTTTTGTTTGATTCTTACATAGTCTCGATTTGTATTAAAACATTTAAGAAAACATTACACGTGCCAAGTTTCTGCATCTCATATAGTCCGGTAAAGGTAGACCCCTTTTTATTAGACAGTTGACCTATGTGGATTGGGTAAAGAAGACCAAATTGGCCTATTCACTGGGTTAAGAAAGCATTATACAAATGTGTTATATTGTTATTTAAATAGATATGATTATATCATCTAAATAATACAATTTTATGTGAGGTATTAAACGTATTAAATCATATAATCATATTAAATGTATCAAATCATATAATGACATAATACTTAAATTTTTAAACTATTCTCTGATTACTAACGTAGAAAAAAGAAAAATATGATGATATTAAATACAAAAAAATTTATTCGTTGTTCTCCAAGTATTAAAAAATTATAGGGCACAATTATAAGTTTATCTGTAATTGCCATTATTATTTTTCTTGTGCAAATATAATTTGTTTAAAATAAATATATGAAATATTCATAACTTTGCCCATTTAGTAGACTACATTTCTCGATGTGTCACTGGGTTTGACACATGTTTGTTGTGACAAAACACCACATACAAATAATACTGAAACATAAATAACCATTCGTAAAATATTTTCTAACAAATGCATGATACGGTCCCTATTTTTGACTGATGCAGTTGAAACTATTTGGGTGTGGCCGCATAGTTGGGCTGGTCCATGTTCAATGCAGAGCCGCTTGGCCGATCAACGTGTTAACATACACAAATTACTTGATCACTTAAGTTTAGAATGGTTTAGCAACTTATTCTCAACCCCAGGGGTACCCCTTTTTGTTATTCGTCCAACCACACTAGATATATATATGTATATACTTAAAATGTTGCAGTAAAAATTGACAAATATCAAACTGAAAAGCTTAATGTTAATGCTTGAAACATTTTTTTATTTTAAAACTTGAATAAAGAACAAAATCTTTTATGCCGAAATTTTTTCATTATTGTCCTTTCTCAATTACTCGATAATTTTGTTTTTTGGAAATATAATAATTTAATACTTTCTTCCTTTCAAACGAGGGTATTGAACCTTGCATACGTATCATATTAGAATAGTTGACAATATCGTACTTTCATTTTTTTAATATATATTTTAAGTTGACATCCAACATAGATGTAGGGTTTTTAGGAAAAAATGTATTTCTGAATAAAACTTGTAAAAACATGAATTAACAGTATATTTTAAAACATATAACATCATTAGTGGATACGTCCCCACCCATACAAATTGTCCTTTCATCATCTTCGACGAGCAACGTCAAAATGAGGTTGTTTCCATTATTGTCTATCACAAACACTGCACCCATTCCAATGGTGTAGCAATGGTGTAGCACGTGCATGATGTTGTTTGTACCATTCCAATCGTAATTATTTCTACAATACAACATCGCATAACTGTATATAATTTTCTTAACTTTTTTTTTTTTTTTTTGTAATGTATTACACAAGGCAAGGCCTGCCATGTGTTTTGGCACTTTGCACACCGAAACATTCTTGGAAGTGTGAGACATGCACGATGCAATAAAGCCATGTCCAACTGACTTCTAAATGAGTATTTATTCAGTATACGTTAATTGTGGTTCTGTCTATGTATATGTTGCTTATCTTTTGCTGTGGGTTTTCTTAAATGTTCCAGAAGAAAGCAAAAAAAAAAAAAACAAACAAACGAACTACATTCAATTACGATTAATATTCAACTCGTGCTTTGGTGGTTGATTTTGCTTACTTAACCCAACTAAACTCATTGATTTAGTTGTCGAAATAGGAGGACGGTCGTGTATAACTAAAGTAAAAACCCATATTAAAAGCAAGTTAATATAAGAATATCGTTGTATTCTCACATATGATAAAGAAAAACAAAAGATTCGTCTATTATGAATAAGGATACACTTGAACTTCAAACATATTTACCTCAAACTGAAACCTATATAGATACACTTGGCCCAATCTCTTTATTTTCATATCGTTGATCATTCGTGTCCATCCATCACCCCCAATGTATACAAGCCTCCAGTCGCATATAAACTTCAACTAACATTTGTATTCCAGCCAAGTACCTCGTATTCTAAGCCAAGCATACTCCACACTGGGTATATGCAGTTCTCAGCAAAATCTCATGGCAGCATCTTCAGCACATACCAAGTCAAACAAAAGCAACTTATATTAGTCATTGTATCTGTAAGAACTGTATCTGTTATATATTTCTATCTGTTTTTAGTTATACAAGTGTGGCTCTATTTATACACAGAGAAAGTAAACACAATAGGTACATAAGTCAAATATGTCGTGAGAAATCGAAATCGGTGAAACTTGCGGCAAAAGATAAATTATGCTTTGAATTTTGCGGATAAATCATGCTTGACATCCTCTCAAACTCAAGTAGGTGTGGAAGGAACTAACTTGAGTTTAGAAACTAGTGTGCGAAAGCAACCTGGATGATGAGCTTTGGTAAAGATATCAGCAGACTGATCGAGAGTGCCAATGGAGAGAAGACGAAGAGCTCGACCAAGAATATGTTGGCGAATAAAATGACAATCGATCTCAATGTGCTTGGTGCGTTCATGAAAGATATCATTGTGAGCAATTTGAATAAGCACTCGATTGTCACAATAGAGATCAGTGGAAGAAGACGAGAGATGCCCAAGTCATCAAGAAGCCAACGGATCCAGTATTTCGGAGGTTGTGTCGGCAAGAGCTCGATATTCAGCTTCAGTACTGGATCGAGCAATCAATGTCTGTTTCTTGCTGCGCTACGAGATAAGAGCATCACCAAGAAAAATACAATAATCAGTGGTAGAACGGCGATCAGTGGGATCTCCTCCCCAATCAAATCAGAATAAGCTCGGAGGATTAAGGAGGAGTCGGCAGAGAAATGAAGTCCATGAAACATAGTACCTTTCACATAGCGAATAATGCGAAGGACAGCAGCATAATGAGCAGAGCGCGGAGCGGACATGAACTGACTGACTAAGTGAACTGCATAGGAAATGTCTGGACGAGTAACAGTGAGATAAATCAGGCTGCCTACCAACTGCCGATATAGAGTGGGATTATCAAGTACAGTACCGTCCATAGGAGTAAGGCGAACATTGGGCTCGAGAGGAGTGGATTCAGTGCGACTATCTGTAATACTAGCTCGAGAAATGAGATCTGAGGCATACTTAGCTTGGGACAAGAAAAGCCCATCAGCAGAAGAAAGAACTTCAAGACCTAAAAAATAACTAAGAGGGCCAAGATCCTTCATTTCAAAGTTGCGGCTCAAGAAAGCTTTAAGATCCGTAATGCCAGAAATGTCATCTCCAGTAATGATCATGTCATCAACATAAAGAAGCAAAATTACAGTGCCTTGATCAGTCCGACGAATGAACAGAGCTGAGTCATGAGGACTAGATGAGAACCCTAGCTGATTGATGGTAGAACTGAATTTAGCAAACCATGCTCGAGGAGCCTGTTTAAGACCATACAAGGCCTTACGTAGAAGACAAACCTTATTAGGCGGACAAGTATAACCTGGGGGTGGTCGCATATAAATTTCTTCTTCCAAGTCACCATTGAGAAATGCATTTTTCACATCCATCTGATTAAGGGACCACTTTTGAGTAGCGGCAATAGCAAGAAGAGTGCGAACTGAGGTGATACGAGCAACAGGGGCAAAGGTCTCCTCATAGTCAATACCATACTCTTGAGTAAATCCCTTAGCAACCAGACGAGCCTTGTATCGTTCAATAGAGCCATCAGAACGAGTCTTGATTTTGTATATCCATTTACATCCCACAAGTGCCTTGCCAGTAGGAGGATCAACCAGGTCCCAAGTATTGGTGTTCTCCAAAGCCTGTAACTCGTCCTGCATAACTTGTTGCCAATGGAGATCTTTGGAGGCTTCTGGATAGGTCTGAGGTTCATGAAAGTGAAGCATGGTAGAAAAACAATGATAATCACGAAGATAGCTAGGATGAGTTCTTACCCTAGTTGGACGCTCAGAAGGAGGAGGAGGAGGAGGAGGAGGAGGATCTACATCTGGAACAGTATCATCGAGAGTGGTTGGAACACCGGAAGTGTCTGGAAGCTCACTAGAGGAACCTGCATCAGGATCACTAGGAAAAGGATCAATAGATGGGTTAGTGAAAAAATGAGTTGAGGTGGAAGGAATGGATTTGAACTTAGACAGAGAGGAAAACATGATATGTTCCCAAAAAATGACATGACGGGAAATACGAATGCGCTGAGAGATAGGGTCCCAACAACGATAACCTTTGTGTTCTGTCCCATAACCAAGAAAGCAACAAAGACGGGCACGAGGTTCGAGCTTAGTATATTCATGGGGTTGAAGAAGTACAAAACAAGCACAACCAAACACTTTGAGGGAGTTGTAATCTGGAGGAGTATTATGAAGACGCTCAAAGGGAGAGAGATTACCAATGACAGAGGATGGAAGACGATTAATAACATAAACTGTAGTGAGAGCGGCTTCACCCTAAGCACGCTCTGGACAAGAGGAAGAGATAAGCATAGCGCGAATAGAGTCAAGAATATAACGATGTTTTCTCTCAGCACGACCATTTTGTTGAGAGGTACCAGGGCATGAAAATTCTGAGAGAGTACCCTGTGTAGAAAGAAAAGTCAAAAGCTTTGAGTCACGATATTCCATAGCATTATCACGACAAAAAAATTTAATAACTTTTGAAAATTGAGTTTTGATCATTGTGGCAAAATCAATGTAAATTTGAGGCAATTCATGACGATGTTTCATAAAGTAAATCCAAGTAAAACGTGAATAATCATCAATAAATAATACAAAATATCTAGACCCTCCCATTGTGGGTGTAGGAGCTGGCCCCCAAATGTCAGAATGCACAAGATCAAAAGAGGAATAAGAAATAGAAGTACTTTTAGGAAAAGATAATGCTGGTTGCTTAGCAATTTGACAAGAAGTACAATTAAGAGATTCGTTACTGACTGAACCGAGAGTTCCCTGAGAGATAAGAGATTGTAATTTCCCTAATGAACTGTGAACAAGACGTTGATGCCATAGGTGAATGGAGGACGAAGGTGAAGCAGCACAAAGGTTGGATACATGAGGAACATGAAGGCTAGTGAGCTCAAATAATCTTCCGATTTTACACCCAGTCCCTATGACTTGTCCCGTCCGTGGATCCTGCACACGACAACCAGAGGAAGAAAAGGTGAGTTCATAACCAAGATCACACAGTTGTCCCACAGAAATAAGATTGAAATTTAATTTAGGAATGAGATAAGTGTCAGGCAAATTAAGGGTGGATAAAGAGATGGAATGACTTATGTTCATAAGAGATCCATCAGCAGTATGGATGGAGTGAGCAGAATCCTTAGCAGATAACGAAGAAAAAAGATGGGATGCAAATGTCATGTGATTACAACATGCAGAGTCAAAATACCATTTAGGATTACCTGGTATAGTGGATAAAGCAACAGAGGGATTACCAGAAGTAGAAAGAATTTGCTTAAGGAGAGACTCGAGGTCATTGGGGGAAAAGACAGTCTGGGAGGCAGTGGAAGAAGAGGCCGGAGAGTCATTTGCAACAGCAGTAGTAGCAAGAGCAGGTTTGGAGGAGCTGAAACGAGGCGAAGTCTTATGTTGATCAGGCCTTGGTGGACGAGTAGGGCAGTGCTCGATCAAATGTCCTGACAGTTTACAGTACCGACAGATCAGGGAAGGGCAGTTGGGTGCAATGTGACCTTTCCTTTTGCAGGTATGACATTCTATATTGGGACATTCTGGAAGAGTATGCCCAGGACGACGACAGTGACGACATAATTTTCCCTTTTTATCTGTAACTGCAAATGCTGAATCTATTTTAGATCGAAGAAGACCCAATCTGGTTTCTTCAGACTTGAGACGAGGAAGAGCATCCTCAAGGGTAGGCAAGGGATCTTGGTGTAGCAGGGATGCGCGAACAGGCTCATAGTCATCAGTGAGAGCCATCAAAAATTGAATGAGTCTGGTGTGGTCATGATACTCTTGATACAACTTGATATCATTTTTATCTGTCAAGTTTGGTTCACATAAGGTCAACTGATCCCAAATAGCTTCCATCTGAGCCAGAAATTCATATACAGCTTGTCCGGACCCTTGTTTCAAATTATTGAGTTCTTTTAGCAGCTGATATTGATGAGATAAATCAGAAATAGTGTATCGATGCTTCAAATAATCCCAAACTTCTTTGGCAGTCTCGAAACGCCCAAACTGCAAATGAATATTTGGAGTAGAGGTATTCCGAAACCAGGTGATGATCTGATGATTTTTACTGTCCCAATCTTCTAATCTGTCAGTATACTTTTCTTCAGACTCATCTGTAACTTTGACCGGAATTGTTACGTCACCTGTCACATATCTCCAGAATTTACGACCTTTCAGAAAGCCACGCATAGCCTCAACCTAATGTGCATAATTGACACCATTGAGTAAAACAGGAATGGGAAGAGTAATATCGAACTTTTCCATTTTTTTTCTTTTTGTTTTTTTTTTGTTTTTTTATCAATAAAAAAAAAGAAAGAGACTCGTAGTCTCTTCTATGAAGCAGAAACGCGAGAAAGAAAAAAAAGGAAGGGGAAGGAGGTTACAACGAACGGTGGAGCTCACGGTGCTGCGCGGCTGGACGGGGTGCTGCGCGGCTGGACGGCGGTGCGGTATCTGGTACAGCGTGGAGCTGTGCGGCAATGGCCGGCGTCACGGTCAGGCGGAGCTTGATTCTCGTCCTACGGGGATTCGACGCGGCGCGCGAGAACTGGTGCGGTGAGACATAGCGGGATGCGCGGCGGCTGAGCGTGCTGCAGATCGAAATGACGCGAGCAACGGGAGACAACATGGGGTCCTGGTTTATGCTGGTCTTCACGGGTCGCGGCTGGGGGCAACGGCGGATCTGGTTCTGGCGGGGCGGGAAGGCTCGCTAGCTGTGTGGATCGACTCCGAACTGGGTTCGGCAGGTTAGGCGGCGCGGAGCAGCACGGTGGTCTCTGGTGCGGTGGAGCTCGAACCGCGGGCTTGGGGTGTGACTCGGTGAGATGTGTCGATTATATTTTTAAGATGTGCAAGTGTACACAGTCAACAAGTAATAAAGTGTAAGTCAAGATCGTTCCCACGAGGATTTAAATTGTATTAAATACCAATTCTAGAGTTAACTTCTTCTATTTAAATGCAAGAAATTAAAGAGAAATTTTTAAACATGTAAAGTAAATGGAGAAATAAGATGTCAAAGCAGAAAATAATAAATGCAAGAAATTAATGAAAGTAATAAATGAAGTGTTTAAATCAGAAATGGGAACAGTTAGGATTTTAATCCTTTGTAATTCTTTACTTCAGGGTAACGTATGCTTCAAGATGCTACAACATTTAGTCCAGGAAATGAAATTTGCTTTCTAGCATTAAAAACTGAGTTCATTAAAAGCTTCTTATTCCTAAGTTCAATTAATTTCCCTCAGTTATCAGAGAAGCACGTCCAGCTACTTAAAGACTTGAAGGCTATTCCTAGCTCATTCAACACAATTAATTTTCCAATTAACTGTTCTATCTTTATCTTCTAATCAAATCCACTAACTTGGTTTTTCTAAACGAAATTAGTTGATATTTCAGATTAGTTGATCAAGCTAAACCGAAATTAAACATTTAAGCAGAAAAGAAGAAAATGAATAACATCCATAACATTAGATTACCCTTCAGTACAATTACAAATTCATAAAATCCTAACTAAGAAAATTTAGCTCATAATGAGCTTGGAAACAAAGTAATCAAAGAAAATGGAAAAATAAGACATAATGCGTAAAAACTGAATTACAGACAAAACCAGGAGTCGACGGCTCACGCACAAGACCAAAAAAAGCTCTCCCTCTAAAGGCAAGGTCACACTCACTATTTGTACTAGCTCCCAAAATAGGGTTACACTCTCTCTCATGCCTCACTTTTTGGGCTTTTACAAATTCAAATACTAAAATATTCCTTGGCCCAATTCCCAAGTACACACAGCTGCTGCATTGTATTCTCTTTCTTCCTTTTAAGCGCAAAGACAAATGAGTATTTTGTCTTCTAGTGGGCAAGAGTCGAAATGGAAATGATTTTATCTTATAGTGACTCGCTCCCCAAAGTCTGCAAAGATTCCAAAGCATCCCAGAGCAACACCTTTAAAGAATTACCCCTTTATAACCTCGCTTCGTAAATAAATCAAACCTTCAAAGAATAACAGATCGAATTTATAGCATTTCACAATTACTCGATTAACAATGATATTTACTAAATCAAACAAAACTTGAAATGCTTCTCCAAAAATTGATCAAAACAAGAACAATGATTAAGCAAAAGAATGGTAATAACTCTTATTTCTAAGAGTTATCACACCCCAAACTTGAACCATTGCTTGCCCTCAAGTAATGACATTCAACAAGCATTAACAAAACAAAACCAGAATAGTATAAGCCAGATCCATGACAATCCTCAGATGCATTTTTCAGAATTATGCTCAACACAAATTACCATTGGCTAAATCACTTTCCATAGTGTGTGTGTGATTTCCCTAAGCTCTCAGCTCGCTTTAGCAAGGGACTCCAACCAAACCACCTCTCAACAGAGTCTTAGGTGCATTTTCCAAATATCCTTTGGATGTTAGGGTGAAGACTTACTAGATTATCTTCCTAAGAACAGGGGCTTAACACACTATTGGATTTGTCACATCGCTCAATTCACTCAACTTTATGTTCTGTTGATGTTTCACTCAATCATCATTCACATGCAACTCTATCATATGCTTGACAAATTTCTATCAATCAAAAGCACATACACAATTTTCACACAAGAAGAGGACCTTAATGGGTCAGAATGAGGCTAAGGTTCGGGTGTGAAATTTTTGGAAGTAGCTAACTTAGGTGGAGTTCAAGATTTTTGTCAAAATTACCCACCCCTAAACTTAGACAAATTATATTATTATTTTTTTTTTTTTTTTTTTTTTTTTTTAATCCATACTTATGGTAACAAGGGAGAAATTCCTTTTCTTTTTTTTTTTTTTTTTTTTTGAATGACTCAAGAAATAGAAAATCCTTTGATAATTTGCTCATTCCTCCCTTTTTATTGCGTAGGTACCCATCCCCCCACACTTATATCGCTGGTTGTCCTCAACCATTGTGGTCGAGACTCGTGACTTATAATTAGGTAACTCTTTGACACGGTCCTAAACTCCACCTAAACAGGGTAGTGCATTGTTTTTCGTGGAGTTTGAGCTTGTAATGTGGCTTATCACCGACAAGAAAGTCTTAGGCTCAAAGGGGTTCACAAAGGGTAATACTTGAGGGTTGGCCATTTAAGTCTCAATATTTAAAACAAGAACAGTGCCTCAAGTCAATTTGTGTGCAACAGTGAAATATGCAATCAATCACAGTAAATAAGTCAAGTTCTCACAGAGAAAACACATGAATGGAATGCATGATGAACAAAATCTGCTGAAGCTCAAAAACTCACAGATTGATGTTTGTAGAGTGCTACAAAGACTACCTTCATTTTCACTCACCCCCAAACTTAGGTTGAAATCTAAGTCGACCTCACCTCTCTTCCTTGGACAAGGGTCTTTGTAACCCAATTCCTCCAATTGATTGGTGACTTTTGAAAGAAATCCTTCTTCTAAGTCCATTTTGAGCTAGGGATTGTGGTGAGAAAGGATTAAATCAAGGTATTAATGTATTTTACATGCGAAGGTAAAACTTGTCTTCATCGAATCACATGGACAAAGAAACACTATTCTTTCATTAACATTTTTTTTTTTTTGAAAAGAAGCAAGAAAAAAAACAATACTACAATTCTAACAACAAAAATTAAAACAACTAAAACAAATTAAAGAGGGATCAAGGGAAATCCTGGTCATCGATCGATGTCACGAAAGATGTCGCAAAGACTGGGTGTTCCTTCTTGCTCAAGGCCGAGCTAATCTTGCACCGCTCCTTCGCCGCCAGATCCGGCCATCCGCTTCATTGTTGGTTTTCTTGTTCCCGAAATCTCTTTGGTAATAGTCAATTCAACACTTTTTTCTTTTTCGCCTTCATCCTCCTCCTCCCCTCCTTCCAGCAAATTGGTCGAGCCTTAGAAACCGTGAAAGCCTTGAGCTTCCCAATTCTTCCCATAATAGGCATATTATCTTCGAGTCCTCACCGAGTGCAAATGGGGTCTCCTTAGCACCTACATCAATCCCTAATTGTTTTCTAATCCCGGGAGGAGCTCGTGCTTGATTCCCGCCCTTCTTTGGTGGAGGGGGTCTTCTCGGTGCTTCATCAACCAACTTTTCTTTTCCTCTTTTGGACCCGCTTGGTTGAGTTGGAGGTGGTGGTGGTTGTGGATCTCTCGGGTGGTGGTGGTGGTGTCCAAATGAAATAACATCATTGTTATTGATGGAGTGCTCACTAGCAAAGTGGGATGAACGAAGGAATTTCGGGTTCTTCTTGTGGTGAAAGAGGGTCAACAGTGCAAAGATCCTTTGCGGGATGAGTATGTGTCTTGGGTTCATGAGGAGAGTCTTTGGAATGGTTGAAGGATTTCTTCAGAAACAAGGGAGGATACTACCTTGTCTCACTTGTTGATGCCAAGAGACCTTTGTACCCATAGATGCCGCTCCTTAGCAAATTCCCGAGAAAAGTCGCTGCGTTTTTAAAATATGTTTGCACAAAGATTTGATAGCATTGGTCCACTTTTGTGTTCACTTCATGTGGTTGTTCCTGCGGTTCAGAGAGAGGAACTGAACTTTGCACCTTTGATGCCGATGCCCCAAAACGTTTGATAGCTATCAAATCTATGGCTCCCTTGTTGTCCATAACTTCATCCTCAGACAAAGCCTTGATTCCACATCTCAAACATAAAGAAGTGATCAAGGAAGGGAAGAACAACAATCCTTTCTTCTTAAATGCACAAGCAACAATTTCCCGCTCAATCAGTTGGCCCACATCCACCTTCTTTTTAGTCAAAATGCAATACAACAGGACTAACCTCTCCTTGTTTACTGTTTCCAAGTGCGCTGTGGGAAGAATCTTGGTTCTGATTACATGATACCAAACTTTAGCCAAGGGTGTGAGATCAGGCCTGGCTATTTTCCAATTTTCATCTGACTGAATCCAGTTGGCCCCTTCCACCGTAACTTCCCGCATCATGTCAGTAAGCTCTGTTTCCTCAGCATTCTTCAACAGGGTCACGTATTCGTCTTCAACATCCTTCAAACCCCACCTCCTGTTCAACGTGGCCGCAGAAAATGACACCTTTGAACCCCTCACTATGACATATTTTTGCTCTGGCGCAGTCAAATTAGCATAAAACTCGCGCACAAAAGGGACAATGGGTTCTCGTGGGTGAGATACAAACTGCTTCCAGTTGTGGTTGTCTATGAGCTCAGCAATGTCCTCGGTGAGCCCGTAATGAGGGAGAGTCCAATATGAAGAAACCCTTCTCCAAATGAAAGTTCCGTTTCTTGATTTCCTCTCAAATTTTAATCTTCCTTCCTCATCCACAAACCGCAAATTGATTTCCTCATCAGAAGAGGTTGGACTGGCAAAGAATGGGGTGTTTGGACGACTGAGCTTGTGCTTTGCCCATGGTCTTTGGAATGATATAAAAGAAGAGTGGGTTGATGGTGATAGAAAGAGACAGGTGAGACAGAATGTATGGGTGGGGCTGCGTGTGTGGGCTAAGGCAGAGAAGACAATGGCTTTAATAGAGAGAAAGGGAGATTGAGGTGAGAGGTTAAGGATGGAGGTGAGTGGGTAGAGGAATTAAGTTTGGGGTGGGTAACTTACATTCCCACGATTTCTCGCAACCCATCCGTGCTCACAAACTCTTCAACTTTTGAATTTGGAAATTCAAAAATATTGCAAATTGAATACGGGCTCTAGCTTGTCCAACTCAAGTCACCACCACTACTACTCGTTAACCGGGCCCGATGTGACCACACACCACTTTTCCATGATCAACCTGGATTTAGGATGGTCTCTACCGTAGCAAACACTAGTCAAGACTGATATATATATATATATATATATATATATATATATATTATTTTATTTTTTTTTTTTTTTTTTTTATTATTATTATTATTATTTTTAAAATAACTATTATTTAAACCGAAATTTAAAAGATAAAGTAAAGGATATAAAGTCGGGCTGCCTCCCAAGAGCGCTTGGTTTTATGTCTTCACTCGACTTCACACTATTGATTAAGGATCCGAAAGATGAGTGGTGACCCTCATTCTTGCCCACCGCTCACCCCAATATGGCTTCACTCTTTGTCCATTCACCTTGAACTCTCTTCCGTAACTTTCCTCCAAAGAATTCCACAGCCCACGAGGGTGTATTTTGACCAATTTAAATGGTCCAGACCACCTTGATTTCAATTTCCCAGGGAACAATTTTAATCTGAATTAAACAAGAGCACGTGCATTCCTTCAACTAACTCCCTGGGTTGGATTTTCTGATCATGCCATGCCTTTATCTTGCTCTTATAGATTTCAAGCATTTTCATAGGCAACGAGCCCGAACTCTTCAAGCTCATTCACCGTAGTAACCGTGCTTCACCACCGCTTGTGCATCAAAATTCAACTTCTTAATAGCCCGTAATGCCTTGTGTTTCACTCTATTGGTAAATGACAAGCCTTGCCATAAACCAATCTGTAAGGAGACATGCCAATGGGAGTCTTGAATGTTGTTACGTAGGCCCGCAGAGCATCATCTAAGTGCACACACCAATCCTTCCTAGAAGGATTCACCATTTTTTCAAGGATTCTTTTGATCTCTCTGTTGGACACTTCAGCTTGTCCACTGGTTTGAGGATGGTAAGCAGTAGCCACTTTATGTTTCACTCCATATTTTGTAAGCAAGTTGGCAAACAGCTTGTTACAGAAATGTGTCCCTTCATCACTGATTATAGCCCGAGGAGTGCCAAATCTGGTGAATATGTTCTTGTGCAAAAATTTGGTAACTACCCTGGCATCATTGGAAGGCAATGCTACCGCTTCTACCCATTTAGAAACATAGTCCACTCGCAACTAAGATGTAGGCATTTCCATAAGATATAGGGAATGGTCCCATAAAATCTATTCCCCATACATCAAACAACTCAATCTCCAAAATGGTGTTGAGTGGCGCTCTTGTCTGTTGGAAATGTTCCCTACCCTCCGGCATCTATCACAAAACTTGGCAAACTCATGAGCATCTCTCGAACAAAGTGGGCCAAAAGTATCCCGATTGTAAGACCTTTGCAAACTGTCCTTCTTCCTCCAAAGTGACCACCATAAGGAGCAAGATGGCAATCATTAAGGATAGCTTGCACTTCTTCCTCAAAGAACACATCTTCTCATGATCTGGTCTTGACATCTTTTATACGTAAAAGGTTCATCCCAAGAGAAGTGTTTAACTTGATGCATGAACCTCCTTTTCTCGTTGAGAGTTCATATCCACCGGAATTATCCCACCGACCAGAAATTCACTATGTCTCAAGTACCAAGGTGTCAGCAAAGATTTTCAATCGAAAAGATGTTCATCGTGAAAATTCTCTTTGATTTCTTCTTGAAGCTTGGATTCTCCTTTCTCAACAATTCTTGACAGATGATCACCACCCGATTTTCAATTCCCTTCTTATCTCTCGATCTCCAAATCAAATTCTTGAAGCAAAAGCACCCATCCGATAAGCCTTGGCTTTGCATCCTTCTTGTCAATGAGATACTTGATGGTCGCATGATCGTGTACACCACTACTTTAGCTCCCACCGATATGCTCGGAACTTGTCAAATGCAAATACAATCGCTAACAATTCTTTTTCTCGTAGTGGTGTAGTTAATCCGAGCATCAACGAGAGTTTGCTAGCATAATAGATGGTATGGAATATCTTATTATGCCTCCGACCTAGCACACCCCCACCGCAAATTCACTTGCGTCACACATTAGTTCAAATGGCTTCTCCCAATCTGGAGCTACTATCACGGGGCAAGTGATCGTGGCTTTCTTCGAGTTTCAAAAGCCGATAAACATTCATCCGTAAAATGAAATGTACTATCATGCTCTAACAAATTGCAAAGTGGCTTGGATATTTTAGAAAAGTCCTTGATGAACCTTCTATAAAACCCTCGCGTGTCCTAGAAAACTTCTGATGCCTTTGACAGAATTGGGTGGAGGGAGTTTTTCAATCACTTCAACCTTAGCTTTGTCCACCTCTAAGCCCTTCCTTGACACCTTATGGCCTAGCACAATACCTTCCTTAACCATGAAATGGCACTTCTCCCAATTTAGCACTAAGTTGGTTTCTTCACATCTATCCAACACCTTTTCTAAGTTGTCCAAGCATCCCATGAATGAATCTCCAAAACCTGAGAAATCATCCATGAAGATTTCCATAGTTTTCTCAATAAAATCGAGAAGATGGCCATCATGCACCTCTCGGAAGGTTGTCTTGGAGCATTACAGAGCCCAAAAGGCATTCTTCTCGAAAGCAAATGTACCATAAGGACAAGTGAACGTAGTCTTCGCCGATCTTCAAAGCTACGCTATCCGATTATAACCAATAGCCATCTAGAAAACAATAAAACTCTCTTCCGTATAACCTATCAAGCATTTGATCAAGGAAAGGTAGTGGAAAATGGTCCTTCCTTGTGGCCTTGTTCAACTTTCTATAATCCATGCATATCCTCCAACCTCGTAATCGTTCTTATGGGAATCACTTTATTCTTCTCATTTTTCACTACAAGAACTCCTCCTTTCTTTGGAACGCACCGCACCGGACTTACCCACACACTATCCGAAATGGGGTAGATGATTCCCGCATCAAGCCATTTAATGATCTCCCTTTTACCACCTCTTTCATAATCGGGTTCAATCTTCTCTGGCCTTCAATACGTTCTTAGTATCTTTCTCTAAATGTACTCGTGCATACAAAGACTAGGACTGATTCCTTTAATGTCCGCCATTTGCCATCCAATAGCCTTTTTGTGCTTCCTCAAAAGTGAAATAAGACTACTTTCTTGCTCGAGAGTTAAGAAGGAAGAAATGATGATAGGAAGAGTTTCCTTTTCTCCAAGATAAACATACTTCGATGAGAAGGTAATTGCTTCAATTCAAGGATGGGAGGTCTTTCAACAGAGGGAACATTCTCTCGTGAAAGTGTCTCGCAGATATGTCTAAGGATTCATATTTTCTAATCCAAGATCCGTATGCCAAGTTCCTTTCAACCGGCCGCTTTAACTGTTCATCCGCAAAATCGTGTTCTTTGTTCAATTCAAATCATGCTCCAAGTCTCACCGATGCTATCAATTGCTCTTGCACCAGAGCATTAATATCGCAATGACAGAACAACTTTCCATATCTTCATCGATATTGTAATGCATTAAAGACATTGAAAGTTACTTGCTGATCATTCACCCTCAAAGTAAGCTCTCCTTTCTCGCACATCTATCAATGTTCTTCCAGCTTGCCAAGAAGGGTCTTCCGAGGATAATTGGAATTTCCTTGTCGCCTCAAAATCTAGAATAATGAAATCCACTGAAATACAAACCCGTCCACTTTGATTAGGACATCCTCGATCTTTCCTTCCTCGGATAAGCAATAGATCTATCGCCAAGTTGCAAAGTCACAAAGAAGTGGGCCTGGCTTCACCAATGTTCAGCTGCTTGAAAATGGACATAGGCATCGATTTATACTTGCTCCAAGGTCACATAAGGCTTTTCCACAATAAGTATTTCCTATAGAACAAGGGATAGTAAAACGCTCGGGTCCTTCATTTTCTCGAGGAACCTTGTTCTCAGAATGCTTGGTCGCTTCTCCTTTGTCATTGCCACTGTTTCGAATTCTCCTAATCTCTTCCTTTTAGTAAGAACATCCTTCATAAATTTGGTGTAGTTGGGCATCCGTCGTAGAGCTTCAACTAAAGGTATATTAATATGCGCTTGTTTCCGAATATCCAAACTTATTAAATTGCTTCTCTCGAGTCGCCTTCTTCAACCTCTCGTGGAAATGGAGGAGGTGGTCTCTCCGGAATCATCTTGGGTTCAGTCCACTTAGGGATGACTTGCTCTCGTATCTTCGTGCCGTGGAACCGATTCATGTTTAGGTTCCTCGCTTTCACCGGTTCGCTTATTTTGTTCTCTGCCGGTTAGATGTCAGTAGCATCCTCGTAGCACTTTACCACTCCTCGTGGTGACAAATTTAACGTGTTCCTTCCCTTTATCATCCGAAGATGATGGAGACTCGTGGAAGCAGTGCAAAGTACCAAAGAGGTTCCGCTAGCTAATGCAAGGGCTAACCGACCTACTTGGTTCTCCAAGTTCCTTACAAAGCCTCCTCCTTGATTCTCGGATTTGAGCTTTAGTTTCACCATGAAAGCTTTCAAAGATAGCTTCCAATGATGGCTCCTTTGCGGAGCATGGTTCTCGCCGCCGAATGTTCTTTGTTGTTGTTGGTAATGTGGAGATGCATAACTGTATGAGGATTCAGAGTGTTGGAGTGATTACTGTAGCTGAAATTAGGATGTTGCTTCCAGCCAGGATTATAAGTATTGGAAAAAGAATTATTCCCTCTATTTCCCACATAATTCATTGACACTGGATTGTCAAGGCATTCTTCAAACAGATGCCTTCCTCCACAGAAAACACAAGCTACTAAATTTACTAGAGCCATAGTAGGTTCAACCATGACAGGTTCCTTACTAGTGTTAGCCGCAGTTAAGTTTTTCAAAGATGTTGGTAATGGCAAAGAAGTCGAGCATACATAGCAAGCCATCTCCTTTACTTCATAAACACCAGCCCCACCTTTAGAAGAATTTGCTCACTGGGTTGGCCACCGATAACTATTGGCAGCTATGCCCTCAATTAACTCATAAGCTTCATTATAAGACTTATTCAAAAGAGCTCCTCCGTAAGAGGCATCCAACATTAACCTTGAAGGTGGTAATAATCCATTGTAAAATGTTTCCATTTGAATGCACACAGAATGCCATGATGAGGGCACCTTCTTAACAGATCTTTAAACCTCTCCCAAGCTTCATACAAAGTGATTCATCCTCATTCTCGCTTTGAAGGAAGTACTATCATTCCTCATTCGCATTTTTAGTAGGAGGAAAATATTTTGTCGTGAACCTTTCAAATTAGCTTCATTCCAAGAAGTAATTGAATTGGGTTCCAAAGAGTTCAACCAAGTCTTTGCTCGTCTCTCAATGAATAAGGAAAGAGTCTCAATTTGAATGCATCATCACTTACTCCAGGGGATTTTGAAATTGCTAGCCACTTCAAGAAATTGCCTTAAATGCAAGTGAGGATCTTCAGAGGAGCACCACCGAATTGCCCAACCGTTTGAAGCATTTGAAACATCATAGGCTTGAATTCAAACTGGCTGGGTGGTTATTTCTCGCCTAACTATCCCAAAGATTCATCGTTTGGGGATCAAAGACCGCATAATCCCCGATAGACCTTTCTCTCGTCATTTGCTCTGTCGATCATACTGGTCGGGTTGCTCCTCATCATTTAAGAAAAGATCAGCCATGAGGCCTAACTCGAATGTTGGATTTGAGCACGTTGTTCTTTGGTTCTCTTCCTTATCCTCTTAGCTGTTTTCTCTATCTCCAAGTCAATTTGAAACTCAGTTCACCCTCATCACGCATACAGATTGCAATACTCCGACCATTGCTTGAACACAAGACACCAAACTTTTAGAAGTAACAAAATAAATTAAGTTAACAAAAGAATTTAAATATTCAACACCATTGTCAATCCCCGGCAACGGTGCCAAAAACTTGTCCATTATATTTTTAAGATGTGCAAGTGTACACAGACAACAAGTAATAAAGTGTAAGTCAAGATCGTTCCCACGAGGATTTAAATTGTATTAAATACCAATTCTAGAGTTAACTTCTTCTATTTAAATGCAAGAAATTAAAGAGAAATTTTTAAACATGTAAAGTAAATGGAGAAATAAGATGTCAAAGCAGTAAAATAATAAATGCAAGAAATTAATGAAAGTAATAAATGAAGTGTTTAAATCGAAATGGGAACAAGCTTAGGATTTTAATCCTTTGTAATTTTTACTTCAGGGTAACGTATGCTTCAGGAGATGCTACAAAGATTTAGTCCAGGAAATGAAATTTGCTTTCCAAAGATTAAAAACGAGTTCATTAAAAGCTTCTTATTCCTAAGTTCAATTAATTTCCCTCGCTATCGTAGAGAAGCACGTCCAGCTACTTAAAGACTTGAAGGCTATTCCTAGCTCATTCAACACAATTAATTTTCCAATTAACTGCTCTATCTTTATCTTCTAATCAAATCCACTAACTTGGTTTTTCTAAACGAAATTAGTTGATATTTCAGATTAGTTGATCAAGCTAAACCGAAATTAAACATTTAAGCGTAAAAGAAGAAAATGAATAACATCCATAACATTAGATTACCCTTCAATACAATTACAAATTCATAAAATCCTAACTAAGAAAATTTAGCTCATAATGAGCTTGGAAACAAAGTAATCAAAGAAAATGGAAAAATAAGACATAATGCGTAAAAACTGGAATTACAGACAAAACCAGGAGCTGACAGCTCTGCACAGTACCAAAAAGCTCTCCCTCTAAAGGCAAGGTCACACTCACTATTTGTACTAGCTCTCAAAATAGGGTTACACTCTCTCTCATGCCTCACTTTTTGGGCTTTTACAAATTCAAATACTAAAATATTCATTGGCCCAATTCCCAAGTACACACAGCTGCTGCATTGTATTCTCTTTCTTCCTTTTAAGCGCAAAGACAAAGATGTATTTTGTCTTCTAGTGGGCAAGAGTGAAATGGAAATGATTTTATCTTATAGTGACTCGCTTCCCCAAAGTCAGCAAAGATTCCAAAGCATCCCAGCAACACCTTCAAGAATTACCCCTTTATAACCTCGCTCAGAAATAAATCAAACCTTCAGCAATAACAGATCGAATTTATAGCATTTCACAATTACTCAGATTAACAATGATATTTACTAAATCAAACAAAACTTGAAATGCTTCTCCAAAAATTGATCAAAACAAGAACAATGATTAAGCAAAAAGAATGGTAATAACTCTTATTTCTAAGAGTTTTCAAGATGCGCGATGGCCTGCTCGGTGGGCTCTGGACGGCGTGGAGGCAGATCGGGTGGTCTCGGGCAGCACGGGATCAGATCTGGTGCGAGTGGAATGCGGGTTTGTGCTCGGAGCGACGAACAACGGCTGGTGTGCAGAATCTGATGACCGTACGGTGCTTGTGTGGGTGGTCCACTGGAGGTGGCGCCGGGTTTGTGGGGGGTTTCTAGTTCGGCCTACGGTGGCAAAAAAGCGGCTTCAGGTGGTGATAGGTTTGAACTAAGGTTAATTACCAGTAGTACTCCATTCTGTTCGTGGCTTGGATGGCAGTGAAGCTTGGTAGAGGCCGTTGACGGGTGTTGGTTTACTGTGGTAAACTGGGCAGAGCGGTGGTCGCAAATGGCAGAGCAGGTTCGACAAGGATCGAGAACCTGCTCTGATACCATGTAAGAACTGTATCTGTTATATATTTCTATCTGTTTTTAGTTATACAAGTGTGGCTCTATTTATACACACAGAAAGTAAACACAATAGGTACATAAGTCAAATATGTCGTAAAATCAAATTGAACTAAAGATAAATTATGCTGAATTTTGCAGCATAAATCATGCTGACAGTATCTATGTATGTCACGGTAAACGTGATTAAATATGTTGAAACCATAAAGACGTTCATCTTACATTGGCATGCCTAGCACTTCGAAATCGTCAATGATAAAATCGCACTGATTGCATCGCTCTTCTTTACCCATGGACTGGACGTTGTCTTCGTCAAATTTTGATTTGTATTCAGAATGGATTAAGTCTGCATCAGAGGCATCCATGGCTTGTATGTATTGGCTGGTATACCAACAGGTTGAAAGAGAAAGGTTGCTAACGTTTTGGGGAAGGGATCATATCAAAAAATAGACAACTGAATGATACTCTTAGAGCTCGTTTGGTGGTCAGGATAGGATAAGAGCAGATAGGATAAGAGAGCAGGATAGGAGTAGGATAAGATATTAGCGAGGATAATGTTATCTTATCGATGTTTTAGTGTCCACCAGATAACCAACAGGATAACATTATAATTTTAGTATGATTTTAAAATTTTTCTTTTTTATTTGGAATGTTTTCATATTTTATTTGATTTTATTTTTTTATAATTTTATTTTTTTTTAAATTATATAAAAAGACAAATTTATCCTTATGATAAAATTACATATAATTTTTAAAATTTTGAAAATATTGTTTAACTTAAATTAATTTTTTATAATTTTAAATATTCATTTTTAGTTTTTACTTTACATGTAGTTAAATTATTAGAATAATTTTATATTTTTCAGTTTTTAAAATAATATAAATAACAAAATTAGTCTTGAGATAAAATAAAAATAATTTTTAAAATTAATTATTAGTATTTTATTATTTTAAATATTTTATATTTATTATATTTTTTTTGGTAATCATGTTATATTTTATTATACTTTAATTATTTTATATTTAAAATATTTTTTTATATCATACTTTAAATCACCTTATCCTATCTTGTTGAGTTCTAACCCAACCCTCTCCTCAGGATAGAATTTGAACTAAATAGTCAGGATAGGATAAGTGACAGGATTAATTTATCATATCCTGCTAACTCACCAAATAATAATTTCAGATAAAATATGATAATTTATCCTATCTTATCTCTCTTATCCTGACCACCAAACGAGCCCTTATAATAAACCATCAGGTACGATGACTTGGTTCATCAATTGGCATGCTTTCATTAATGCTTATTTATGATTTGAGTCCTTTTAAATAATTCCAACTCCCAACGTACAACTAACGGTTTATATAATTTATTACTTGAACTCGTTCAATGCAATGACCATCTTGGGTTTTATATAATTTCTTACCTCATAATTTTATCTGTGTTGGGCTGGAACGTAATTGACTCTCTCACCCACCACTCCATTTACTTATTTTGAGATAATATGAAATACATTAATATAGTATATATTAAATATATATACAGTAATATAGTATATATGTACATATATACTATATATATAATAAGGTATGTAGTATTTGCACTTGTACGATAATGTCTCATCTAAAGTAAGTGTGATTGAATTTACTTATTTCATGCTTGCAGCATATACGAGTCATTTATAAGAGTGTTATGCGCCGACAATGGAAATAAAATTTAATTTGTATAAAGGATGTATATCCAATAAAAAAATATCAAACACCTACTAATTTTTTAAATAACCGCCACTGCAATGCCTGACCAGAAAATTAATGCCTTGGCCATTGAATGATACGTTTGACTTGTTATTGCACTAGTATGTGGTATGTATTTAGTTGGACACACACCTAACTTTTTATCTTCACATGGTTTGAACATTTCGGAAAGGAAAAAAATCATTTTACATCTTTAAAAGAGATGTATATATTATTGATATCATTTTTAAAAGTGTTAGATTTAATAAGAAATAGTGATAAAAAGACATGCATAATGAATGGTAATATATGAATTGTAAAAATAAATGTACATATTATTTGATATAAGATTATTAGAGTTCTTTTAAAAAATTTTGTCTTCTCAATACATATGTGTCCTGTCATATCCAAGTATTGCACATGCATTCTTGTTTCCCTCCATGATACTTTCAACTCTTGTACGTAGAACGAAATGTTAGGGTTCATTAAGTTTGTATATTTAATCTACATTGACCAATGAAGGTTGGTCAATTGAAGGGATTGTATGCTGTATTTTATTGATGCTTATATTTAACTGTTGTAATAACATGATGTTATAAATTTATAATTTTTTTATTTCATACAATTTATTAAATTAGTCATTGATGTTGATAGTTTTGAAAACCATGTTTTATATATTGTGAATGGGGAATGATGTGTATGTTTGCGCAAGACAAGTTGGATAATTTGCAAGTAACAAAATTAGCCTTTACAAAGACGTCCTCACAAACTGTGTAATGTGTGACAAATGTTCCATGTGTCGAGCGATTATAATAACAATTAATAAGTCTCATATATCTATATGTATGTTCGATAATATTTACCAATGTAGTGACAAGCGAGTATCAAAATATTGTCCCGAAGTTAATGTCACACCAGTGCTTGTATGGAAACAACATCAAAATTAAAAATATTTTATACTACTTACTTTTAAATATTCATATTATTATTTTCTTATTATCTTTAAAATATTACAAACATATGTTTTTTCATTGTCTCATTTAGAAATAATTAAAAAATGTCAACAACCTTATAATTCAATCAATACGAACTTAAATTATTAAGATTATGGTGTAATGTTAGTGTAGAACTCATGGTTCTCTCCTAATCCATATTTATCAGTCATTGACCTAAGTACATAGACTTTTGATATGATCATAATAACTAAACAAATAAAGTAACCTAGCAGGTTAAATTTAAAACTGACATGGCACATATGATTGAGTTTGATTTACGCCACTCGGCCAATTAGGCCCCATACTATAGTATTGATTTAATAATAATAATAATAATAATAATAATAATAATAATAATAATAATAATAATAATAATAATAATAATAATAATAATAATAATAATAATAATAATAATAAAAATAAAAATAATAAAATAATAATAAACCACTACTCGTGTGACAAGGTTTCATTAATTTAATGCACTAGATTAAGTAGCTTTGGCTTTCTCATATTTGTCACATCTCTTGCCCTTGTAAAACAGCATGATCTTGAGATTTACAAGGACAAGAGACATTATACCTTCTTCATACAAAAGATTTTAATTGTCAATTTGTTTTGACAAAAATGATTCATTAACGACAGTTGTTGGATTAAAAATTAACAAAATGACATGTCATGGTATTTGTTTAAGATTGCATATATTTTCTTATCTGTGTGGCTCATGTTTTAAGAAATTAAAAGTTACATTTGTTATTGTTTGAATAAATATCATTTTATGATTTTAAAAAATAAAAATTAATGTTCTATTTTGGGTTTAGTTCAACACTTGACATGGGAATAATTCCTACATCTGGAGGCTTATAATTGCAAAACACTGTCAAAGATTCTAAATTAGGATTCGTTAGGTTTTTAAAATTAAAAAAAAAATACTTGTTACCCTTAATTCATGCCCATTTGTATGCATCATTGTGGTATACAATATTGTTTTTAAACATTATTTTTTTTACTTTATCATTAATATCACTTTTTGTTAGTCACCTAGCCAACCAAGTGGTGTAGCAATTAGTTTGCTATGTGATACAGTTACAATTTTAACTTAATTTACTTTTGCATTTGTAATATTGCATCAATTTTATATTTTTTTGTTACTCTGAATTTGTAAAAATATGTAAGAATCTATCTTAGACTTGAAATTAAATAAGTGATCTAAAGTAAAATTAACTTCATAAGTTATGAATCATGTTTCACCAAAAAACAGATAAATAGTTTCACATATATAAAGCAATTTTTTATAAGTCATAAATGGATGGCATATACGGATCGACTCAATTAACTCATAAATTCTTATGTATTTTTGTTTGTATTGTTCTTTTTTTCTGTGTGGTTCATCAATTTACAGATAAGGTTTATTTTGTTTTTTTTATCAGTATACAAACCCCATTTTCAAAAAATAAAGATTATGTTGATATGTTTTTAGTTAGACAAATGCATATCCATATCCATCAAGTCTGCATCCAATTTCATAAGCAAATTTTTTTTCCAAATACATTAAAAACAGACTTTTATTAGATGAAGGCATGCGTTATGATAAGTAGTTGTTTTTTTTTATTTTTTTTATTTTTTTCTTATTTTTCTTTGTCCTGCTAGTGTTATGTCTCTGCATGTATGTCTATTCCACCTTCTTCTTCCATGGCTGCCTAAATCTTAAACACGCCTGACACAGAATCGGTGTGTGTCGATGTATAATTTTGAGTGTGTCAATGCAGTAGCATCTATATACTGGAATCGAGTACAATGAGATACCAAAGATAAGAAAAAAATTGGTTTATTGGATATAGGAACAAACATCTACTTCAAATACATTAACCTCATACTAAACCCTGTACATAAACAACTGATCCAGTTTTTTCAGGTTGAGATCCTTCGCCAGCTGCTCCTAGCCATCACCCCCAACGTATACAAGCCTCCAATCCTCTACAAATGTCAAGTCACATTTGTATTCACGCCTGTTGTTCCATACCCTCATCCACGCGTATAGCACATCCGGGTAAATGCAATTCTCAACGATATTTCGCAGCAACGACTTCCAAACGTAACAAGCACAACAAACATGAACAAATATTAGTGACAATAACATTTAAATGTGAACGATCCACATGCTGGCTTCATTTTTGTAAATTCCTGTTTCAAGTAAATAGTTAGTGTTGACCTTACCATTGGCAAACTGCGCTCACCGAAACTGTTGACAAAAAATTCAAATGTGTTGCGTCCAACTTCATCTTCGTTTAACTGCATGTTGTCTTCGTCGGTGTTTGTTTGATTACTATAACAGTTTGATGCATTGTCAGACAAATCCATTGTAGGAATGAATGGGCAAGGCTGTGAACTAGCTTTACTGCAATGGTGGGGACTGATATGTCACTGTACGAGATACGAGCGTCTAATGCTCGCATATATTTAAAGTAGACAATGTAATACGATGTTTCGACTTAGCAGTTCCCAAAGCACATTTAATGTATCATGCTTCTTTATTACTGCATCTAAACGCCATCTTGCATGTGCACCTTTTCGCTTACCATACCGTATTCTAATGTGCTCTAATAATGGCAATTGACTTAACTATCTCTGCTTCTCCAATGCTTAATACATGATACCTAATATCATGAGAAGATAAAGGATGCAAATATCGGTTGAATGTCGTACGTATGGTTGTTTGTCAATTAGCTAGTTAAAGTACATGTGCAATGCACGGGTAACTCCTTACTGACCAATCAGTAATTAGAGTATTAATATATGTTGTTAAAATGTGGGTAGTATATAAACATTATAGCACACGATTGCCGATAATGTCAAAGGATCGAATATATAAGTCCAATAGTCACTTCACGATTCAACTAATTATACAAAAAGGTATGATGCCCTAATTTGCTACAAACATCTGATTACACTTGTCTAATACATTAAACAACATAACATTAAATCTGATAAGAGTGACAAAGAATGAATTAGTTCTATCTTGGATTGCTTTATACTATATGGATCTAGGATGAAGATCCTCTCAATTTTTTTTTCCTCTCAAGTGGTCAATTGTAAGAGAAAGAAAGACACAAGGTTATAAAAAAAATTTCACAAGTTTCAATTAGGTCTCACACTCAATTTTTTTTGTGTTTTTCTCTCTCCTATAATTGACCACTTGAGAGAGGAAAAAATTGAGAAGATTCTGATCCATGGATCTAACATAAATCATTAATTTGTTTAATGTTTATTGCAAAATCTTTAATATTATTCAACATATATATGACCTAATTTAATATATGTATATCCAATCAATTCATTAACCCATTTTAATAGATTGGATGGATTGATGTCCAAGTCGCTCATTTTTCAACAAATAAAATTTATCATAATTGAGTTTAAATTTGAGAACATTAATGTTGTTAGTGCAACTCAGTCGCAATGAAGAGCGTTCTATACATATATTTTGTCACAAAATGGACGGTGGACGGTAACTTGTACGCTGGCTAGTGCAATGACCTTATGCATTTCGTGCAATGCATGGGGTAATATATACCACAACATACAACAAATATCGGTGTGACCGTTTATTACATGTGAAACTTATTGACCAGATTGTATATTTGCAACATTTGTTTTGTTAATTAATAAGGGGGGTTTTTGACCAATGTGCCCTAAATGAAAAAATTATTTATCAAATTGCTATCATTTCCAAACAATTTTTTAAAATGCCCCTGTTTTGGCCACGTTGCAATTTTTTATTGTTTTTCGTTCCACGTAGGATGCGCCAGAGAAAATGGCGCATCCAACTAGGATACGCTAACACGTTTGGCGTATCCCACGTGGATACGCCAACACGGTTGGCGTATCCGAGTAGGATACGCCACAAGCGATGGCGTATCCAACGTGGATACGCCATGCGTGTTGGCGTATCCTAGTTGGATGCGCCAACCGTGTTGGCGTCTCCCATGTGGAAAAAAATAAAATAAAAAATACTACGTGGCATGTACAGGATGACTTATCCATGTAAAAAACGTCATGTAGGATGGCGTATCCACGCCACGTGGACAAAATTTTTTTTAAAAAAATGCCACGTTGAGTGTGCTTCTAGGGCACTTAACCTATTTCACGTGGATCTCGCACTCCTCCCAAAGGCACATACATTTCACATGCTTATTTGAGAGTACACTATAACTTTAGAAGATATCAATATTTATAGGCCAAGTATTTGCTTGTGATCCGAAAGTAGTCGATGTGAGACATTGGTATTAACAAGGCAAAACAACTAAGTAAGGCAGCAATGTACTTTTATTCGATGTGGGACTTTGGTAAATGAAACAAACATCTTATTTACACACCTAAAACTATTTTTTACTTTCTTAGTTACTCATACCGGATTGTATGGTTAAAGTTCTAAAGATTTATTACTAAATAATTTATTGTAATTGTAAAAATTTAACCGGTTATGTAAGTAATTAGTAATTAATTTTTATTGTTAGATTAGCTTTATGTGGTACCAAATATTTGACATACTATTATGTATACAAGATTATTGAACTAACTCTTGACCAATTTGACACAAACTAACTGACTTGTAACTAACATCACAATTAAACTAACTCATATAGATATGTAACAACAAGGTAAAGGAGCACACGATTTGACCAAAGAAAATAATATGATTACTGATTCTCAAAGACCTACCAATTATAATAGTAGGTAAACTATACGGTGCACCCATCGACAATGTTACCATGGGTTTCTTTACATGTATAGCTTAAACAAAGGCTGAAGTTCTTTTTCAATTGGTACTTGGTAGCAAAGTTACTAACTCTTAAGCAATCTGACACAAACTAACTGACTTGTAACTAACATCACAATTATAAGACATCACATGTATTATGCAAAAGCATGAGACACCACATGTATACATGAAATTTTTTGGTACAAAGATGAAAGGAATGTCATATTATATTTTAATATATCTAAGTAAAGTTAACGGATTACTTCAGTTTTAAATCCTGCATAAAATAGAAACAGATCAATTTATTTTTATACATGGAAATTTGTACAGGAGGATGGATCTAAAGATAACCAATGCAAGAAACAAATTCTAAATTCTCATCAAATTATTTAAAGTGAAAGTGTTTACATAAACAGGGCCAGGGTCCATAATATTTATGTGATTTTTTCAAATTTTTTGCTTGGTAAAGATGTTTATTAGTTTCTTTGAGCTTGCATGAGCATGACTAATTTAACACGTGCAAGAAGAGAAATCTGAAACCCGGAATCAATTATTCTCCTTACTCTACCTCTAGCAAAAGCTATAAAGCATGCTAATGGGGAAATTTTCTGTTCTTATTCTCATGCATATAGTCTCATGCTTTTGCATAATACATGTGATGTTAGTTACAAGTCAGTTAGTTTGTGTCAAATTGGTCAAGAGTTAGTTCAATAATCTTGTGTACATATTAGTATGTCAAATATTTGGTACCACATAAAGCTAATCTAACAATAAAAATTAATTACTAATTACTTACATAACCGGTTAAATTTTTACAATTACAATAAATTATTTCGTAATAAATCTTTAGAACTTTAACCATACAATCCGGTATGAGTAACTAAGAAAGTAAAAAATGGTTTTAGGTGTGTAAATAAGATATTTGTTTCATTTACCAAAGTCCCACATCGAATAAAAGTACATTGCTGCCTTACTTAGTTGTTTTGCCTTGTTAATACCAAAGTCCCACATCGACTACTTTCGGATCACAAGCAAACACTTGGCCTATAAATATTGATATCTTCTAAAGTTATAGTGCACTCTCAAATAAGCATGCGAAATGTATGTGCCTTTGGGAGGAGTGCGAGATCCACGTGAAATGGGTTAAGTGCCCTAGAAGCACACTTAACGTGACATTTTTTTTAAATTTTTTTTGTCCACGTGGCATGGATACGTCATCTTACATGACGTTTTTTACATAGATACGTCATCCTGTACATGCCATGTAGTATTTTTTATTTTATTTTTTTTCCACGTGGGAGATGCCAACATGGTTTGCGCATCCAACTAGGATACGCCAACACACATGGCGTATCCACGTTGGATACGCCATCGCTTGTGGCGTATCCTAGTCAGATGCGCCAATCGTGTTGGCGTATCCACGTGGGATACGCCAAACGTGTTGGCGTATCCTAGTTGGATGCGCCACCTCCTCTGACGCATTCTACGTGGAACGAAAAACAATAAAAAATTTCAACGTGGCCAAAACAGGAGCATTTTGAAAAATTGTTTGGAAATGATGGCAATTTGATAAATAATTTTTTCATTTAGGGCACATTGGTCAAAAACCCATTAATAAGGCATAATAGAATGAACAATGAGAAAAGCACTGGGAATTTTTGTAGGGGGTCAGAATGACAATGCACAAATACGTAACTACTATAAGTTTGTTGAACCTTCAACTGTGAGCCAATTTTACGCACAACATATTACGTCAATATAGTCCGACAAAGTGCAATATTATTGCAATTAAACTAAACAAACACATCTATATGTGGAATTGTGTCCCCTTGGATTTTGCCTTGCTTTGAGACAACATATTATATTAGATAACTTGTACAACTTCATATTGAGTGAGATACATTGTAAGATAGTCATCACAAGTCGCATAATTAAATTTGAAATTAAACCAAATTCAGATTCCACAAATTTACTAAAATTGTAAAAAACACAGACATAAAGGTAACCAGTGCAACTACACCTGCAGTGATCATTGATAATAACATTACCTAATTATTTTTAAGTAAAGCATTGACATATCAAAGTGTACACAAATCTAGCAATACTCAACTTAGATTGTCAAGGACAAACTTTTTAGGTATCAGAAATATAAAATATATATATATATATATATATATATATATATATATATATATATATATATATATATATATATATATATATATCATGAATCAGAATGATGCTTACTAATGCAGACTTGAATGGACAAGCTAACATATCACCTGATCTACAATATTTTAAGAATTATATTTAATTAGTTGTAATATATTCTCATGTAAGATATTTACTTTAATGCATGGCAAATATTGAAATGTTTAATTATTATATAATAATATACGGACGAAACAAAAAAATAAACGCATAATTTTTAACCAATCAGGTCATTGTTTCAATTTCAATATTTCAATATCATTGGTATGGGAAGAATATACAATTGTCGGGATTTTAATCAATGTTATGTATTCAACTAACAATATAAGTGTTAACTTTCAAACAAAAACTCATCTTAAGGTTCAAATAATTAACCTTACGGAATTTAAATTTATAATAATTAATCGTTTTCAGGGTTTTATCTTTTATATATTTAATATATAAATATATAATTTTCTAACAAAGTATGTAAAAGGACATAATAGCTTCATCCATCCCCCCAAAATCATTAACCACCACATTCAAGAAAATGTTTAAACACATGAAGAGTTATGAAACAATTTGCGGAAGAAGCTACAATTCTGAAACAATTTAATCGAAAAATTATGAAATCAATATGGAAACTCAATTTATGCATCAAAATCTATCGGGCTTTGTAAATTACACAGTTGACTAGTATCTACATATAAATATGTTACTTATTGTTCTGAAATGGATTCAGAAGGTGTCCGAGAAGGCACGTATACGGTAGTTTCCTCCTCCTTGTGCAGTTGTCACCTCCAAGAGTCTTGAACAGGGGGGTTGGGTACCTGCAAAGGACTCCAACGCTCAAGTCAGATTGGACACAAAGAAGGCATACACCGTAGGAAGATATTGTTACCTCTCAGAGAGTGTTTGGTGATACTTATAGTGCCTGCGCATAGTCCTTGAGCATTTGTCTGAGAGTACAGGTTTCTCAGAGGTTGTGGCCTGACGGGGGGAGGGTGTTTTTCCTCCACGATCGTTCAGGCAAAGGCCTAACAGAGGGTGTTTCCCTCCATGATCACTGGACAGATCCCTGAAATTACGGGTCTGTCATGTTAGTGGCCAACCACTGTAACAGGCAGTCATGGTCCCCACACTGTAAAGTGTCCTATAGGTAATGATCAGGCCAGGAGCGGACCTATGAGGCGTCGGTTGGGGAGTACGACTAGTACACACGTACGGATGCCCAGCTGAGGGGTGTAGTTCGGATCACGGCGGAATATGTGCTGGGTTTTCCCCTAAGGGTGGTACCCCGGACCACGGTCCAGAACAGTTGCCCTCAGCTTGGCGCTTAAGTGGGACAGTTAAGTGTCAAGATATTTAGACCGGAGATGGGGATCCGCTGTGTTGTGGGGGTCTGTGGAAACCAATGTCCCTTGCTTCGTATTTATCTTTCTGTGTATTTTATTTTTTTCCGTGGTCCGTTTTGGGTCCAACGCCCATGTTGTTGGACTTAGGAAATTTTTGTAAAAACCATGGTCCTTCTGGACTTAGGCATTAGAAAACACCTTAGCCTATTATCCAATTGCTCATGTTGACGAGCATTTCGAAAATGTGGACTTAGGCAAAAATGAACACCTTTAGTAGCTTCTCCATCGTTTATAATCTAAACTTGTGGAATTTTGACTTAGGTGTAAGAAATGACGCCTTAGGCAAAAAATGTGGACTTATGCAAAGAATGGACACCTTTAGTATCTTCTCCATCGTTTATAATCTAAACTTATGGAATTTTAACTTAGGTGTAAGAAATGACGCCTTAGGCAAAAAATGTGGACTTAGGCAAAGAATGGACACCTTTAGTATCTTCTCCGTCGTTTATAATCTAAACTTGTGGAATTTTAACTTAGGTGTTAGAAATGACACCTTAGCCTAGGATATACGATCCGAAAGGCTTGGTGCCTCCGAATCCTTTTGCTTTAGGCATGTATTGTCATTTGAGCCATGCCCGGGGTCCTCGTGCTAATCGTACTGGTTAGACGGGGTTCCGCTTCGGCGAGGGTGGACTACGGGTCATCGGATCCGTTGCACTATATCTGAAGTAGCCCTTGCCAGTCATCGAGGTTGAGTGTTAACCTGGTAGCATGTTACCACAGCTGGTTGTGATATGCCTCTTGACCTGGGTTTTTGATTTCTTATAAAAAAAAGTGGCATCTTAACAACTCTTTTTCATTGATAAGTGTTGAAGGACGAAGGTCCATATAAAATCAGATAAGGACAGATCAAACATTAGTTTTTACTAAAGGGTTAGGCCGTTATAGGCATCTAGCTATAGTATTTCCTAGGTTTATATGCATTCCAATAGTTCTTGATTGTGCTTCCTGTTAGAGTTTCCAACGTGTAGGCTCCTTTGCCAGTGCTAACAACGAAGCGGTAGGGGCCTTCCCAGTTAGGGGCTAGTTTCCCTTGGGAGGCATTTCTCCCTCCTATATCTACTCTCTTGAGAACCAAATCTTCTGGTTGGAAACGTCTTGGTACCACCTTTTTATTGTACCTGGCTGCCGTCCTCTGTTTGAGGGCGGCGTCGCGTATGTGGGCCACGGTTCTTCTTTCTTCCAAAAGGTCCAAGTTTTCTCTGATCATTCCAGGGTTACTATTAGGAGATAATTGTTGATGACGCCAACTCTGTTCTCCTATTTCTACAGGAATCATTGCTTCACTTCCGTAAGTGAGTTTGAAAGGGGTTTCACCCGTAGTAGAGTGGCGGGTGGTCCTATAAGCCCATAGGACGTGGTCGAGCTGCTCAGCCCAATTTCCCTTTGCTTCATCCAGTCTCCTTTTGATTCCTCATATGATAACCCAGTTCGCGGCCTCTGCCTGTCCGTTTGTCTTGGGGTTCTCAACAGTGCTGTAGTGATGTTTTATTTTTAGTCCGGCAAGTAGCTCTTCGAATCCCTTATCTTTAAACTAGGTTCCGTTATCCATTACTATGGACTCCAGAATCCCGAACCTGGTGATGATGTGGCGCCAAGTGAATTTCTGGATCCTGGCCACGGTGATTGTGACTAAGGGTTCTGCCTCAATCCACTTTGTGAAATAATCTACTACCACTACTAGGTACTTTAGCTGCCCTGGGGCTTGGGGGAAAGGGCCCAAGATGTCCATTCCCCATCTATAGAATGGCCAGGGTACAGACATTGCGGATAGCTCCTCTGAGGGGGCTTTATACTGGTCCGAATGGCACTGGCACTTGTCATAAACTCGTACATGTGCATGAGAATCAGCTTCCATTGTTGGCCAATAGTATCCCGCCCTTAATGCTTTTAGAGCAAGTGCTTTTCCTCCTAAGTGATGTCCGCAACTTCCTTCATGGACCTCAGTCAAAATGTATTTTGCCTCTTTCGGGGTGAGGCATTTGAGAAGGGGAGAAAAGAAGCCACGCCGGTACAAACGACCGTCGTATATGGTATATCTTACTGCTGTTTTGGTTAGCTTGGTGGCTTTTTTGGGATCTGGAGGTATAGCTCTGGACTGCAAATATTCCATGATGGGAGTGATCCAAGACGTCTCTTCCTCTTTTACCTAAAAGATGGCGTGGTCAGTGATGGAGGGCTGAGGAAGAGTTTGCTGGATCACTGAGCGATTGTTGCCAGTGCTTTTGGTGCTGGCAAGTTTGGACAAGAGGTCAGCCCTGGAGTTTTGCTCCCTTGGAATGTGGACAATCTTTATTTCTTCGAAGCCTTTGAAGAGTTCTTGGACTTTACCCAAGTATCTTTGCAGGAGGGGCTCCTTGGCTTGATACTCACCTCGAATCTGGAAGGTGGCTAACTGTGAATCACTGCAGAGCGTGATTTTTGTTGCCCCCATGTCCTTTGCCATGGATATTCCAGCGATGCATGCTTCGTACTCAGCTTGGTTGTTCGAGGTAGGGAACTTGAACTTCAAGGAATGTTCTAGCGTCAGTCCTTCTGAATTTTCTAGAATTACTCTAGCTCCGCTTCCCTTGGGGTTGGAGGATCCGTCGACGAAGATGGTCCAAGAGATTTTCTCTAGGTTTCTTGGGTCGGAAGTAAGTTCTACTAAGAAGTCGGATAACGCCTGGCCCTTTATTGCGAGTCATGGTTCATAGGTGATTCCGAACTCTGAAAGCTCGATTGATCAGGCAATCATTCTTTCTGCTAAATCTGGTTGTGTAGCACTTGGCGGATGGGCTGGTCTGTCCTTACCACAATAGGGTGACACTGGAAGTACTGTCGCAGTCTTCTTGCCGTGGTGATTAGGGCGAAGGCGACCTTCTCCACTTTTTGATACCGGTGTTCTAGTCCTTGAAGGACTTTACTCACAAAGTAAACTGGTTTTTGACCTTCATCCATCTCCCGAATTAGTACTGAGCTTATAGCTTCCTCGTGGACCGAGAAATACAGGAAGAGTGTTTCTCCATTGTTTGGTCTTGACAAAATAGGAGGGGAGGATAGAAGTTTTTTCAAAGATGAAAAAGCATCTTCGCATTCCGGGGTTCATTCGAAACTTCTACCCTTTTTGAGTAGTCTGAAAAGGGGAAGAGACTTCTGGGCTGCTTTAGAGAGGAAACGCGTGAGGGCTGCTATCCTCCCTGTCAACTGCTGCACTTCCTTGACACACCGAGGACTCCTCATGTCGAGGACAGCCTGACACTTGTCAGGGTTGGCTTTGATTCCGCGGTGGGTTAACATGAATCCCAAGAATTTACCGGCGTGGACTCCAAAGGCACATTTCTCTGGATTCAATCTCATGTTGTGCTTCCGGACTTGTGCGAACACTTCTTCAAGGTCTGTTGCGTGGGATCCGCCCTGTGGGATTTTTACTATCATGTCATCGACGTAGACTTCTAGCATCTTCTCCACTTGGTTCCTGAAGACTTTGTTCATCATTCTTTGGTAGGTGGCTCCTACATTTTTCAATCCGAAGGGCATAACCCTGTAGCAGTAGCTCGCCCTCCCAGTGATGAAGGCGGTTTTTTCTTCATCACCGGTATATATCGAAATCTGATTGTACCCGGAGTAGGCATCCATGAATGACAGCCACTTGAATCCTGAAGAGTTGTCAACCAGTTGGTCCACATTGGGGAGCGGATATAGATCTTTTGGGCAGGTTTTGTTCAAATCTGTGTAATCCACGCACATTCTCCACTTTCCATTGGGTTTTTTAACCAGGACCACATTGGACAACCACGTGGTATAAGTAATTTCCCTAATGAATCCGCAACTCAGTAATTCTTTTACCTGCTCCTCGATGACCTGTTGCCTTTCGGGGCCGACCTTCCTCTTTTTCTGAGCAACTAGCTTCATATCCTTGCGACGGACAAACGGTGGCAGATGAAAGAAGGGTCAAGTCTGGGCATATCGGACGACGTCCAGGCAAACAGGTCTTTGTTTTTTAACAATAGCTTAACCAACTGTTGTTTTTCGTCTTCTCTTAACTGGGCTCCGATCTTGGTAATTTGGTCTGCCCCATCTCCAAGCTGGAGAGGCTGTAGTTCACCTTCTGGCTGTGGTCAGATGCCGCGAAGCTCTTCTCTAACATCTAACTCGGTCATCAGTATGTTAACCTGATCCAGGACTGGGCCAGTTTGGATGAACCTTTCTTTCTCCGGGGTTCTGTTAATTTTTAAACTTTCGTTGTAGCATTTCCTGGCGGCAACTTGGTCGCCCTTGACTGTGACCACCTCACTGTGTTTGCTAGGGAACTTCATGACAAGGTGGGTGGTAGATACCATGACGCCAAGGGCATTTAGGGAGGGTCATCCGAGGATGATATTATAAGCCGAAGGGCACTCTACAACCAATAACTTTATCTTAACTGTTCTAAAAAGCCTAGAGGAACCTAGGGTCAAATGGGTTTCGTAGTACCCTACCAGGGTGATCTTCTCACCTGTGAACCCTGTGAGCTCCCCTTCATGGGGAGTCAAATCCGACCGCGGGAGTTCCAGCTTCTGGTAGAGGTCTAGGAACATAATGTCTGTCGAGCTTCCTTGATCTATAAAAATTCGGCGGACTTCGGCATTTGAAATTACCCCAGAAATGATGAGGGGATCATCATGATCCGGGATGATTCCGCCGTAGTCTTCGTCCGAAAACGTGATGCACGGAACTTTTCTTCCCGTTATGCTGGGTTTGGATTGTGAGTGAGAGACACTGAACACCGCCATTCTTAGTGCTTTTTTCCGAGTACCGTTTGATGGTCCTCCTCCAGCGAATCCTCCCACAATAGTATTGATCGTCCTGTTTGGTTCGAGGCGACGATCGTCGTTGTCGTTGGGTGGAGTGTCCCTTCTTCTTCCTTGCCGGTCGTTGTTGCTCTGTCGGGGTGGTGTCCGTGATCTTCTCCTCGGACTTCGGTTTCTCCTCCTTTGAGGGGGAGATGGACTTTGTCTCTTGTCCTCCCTGTGCCTACCACTAGGCTCATCTTTTTGGGCGCGGAGGACATATTGCAGCAATCGTCCGGCCTTGATGAGGAACTCGATGGCGTCATGTAGTTGGTAGCAGTCTTCTGTGTCGTGACCATAGCCTTTATGCCATGCACAATGTTTGGAGTGATCATTTTGCTTGTGTTTTTTAATGGGAGGTGGTCTCTTGATATTCTGGAACTCAGTCTGCATCACCTCCCTCAAGATCGTTTCCCTTAGGACGTTTAGGGAGGTGTACTTAGCGAACCTTCACCGAGGTGGGCTGCCTTTAGGGCGTCGGGACCTTGAGGAATCATGAGTGGGTTTTTGGTGAGTGCGCTCATCTTTACCCCATCTCCTCTAGTCTTCCGTTGCCTCCTCCAGGTTGACGTACTTTTGGGAGCGTCTTTGGAATTCACCCAAGTTTTCTGGCTTCTTCTTCACGAGGGACGCAAAGAACTCTGAGCCCACTCGAAGACCGCTCCTGGCATAGTAGAGAGCGATCCTATCATCAAAGCTTTCTACGCTGGTGCACGCCACCATGAACCGTCTTATGTAATCACGAAGGGGCTCATCTCGGCCCTGCCGAATTTTAGTTAGGGATTCGATGGACTTGGGTTGCTCTTTACTAGTGGTGTATTGGAGCAGGAATCGTTGTTTTAGGTCTAACCATTCCACGACGGATTTACGTGGTAGCCCGGAGAACCATATGAGGGCTCCTTTTTTTAGGGAGAAGGGGAAGGCGCGGCATAGCAGTTGCACGGATCCGCCATGAAAGCACATGGATTGCTCAAAGGCATTTACATGCTCTTGGGGGTCCGTTGTTCCATCGTAGATCTCCAGGTTAGCAGGGAACTTGAAGTTCCTTGGGACTTGGTATTCCATTAGTTGATCGGAGAAGGGGTGTTCTTGGATACCTCGATTCGAGTTGCGGCTTTCGGCATTGGATATTGTGGCTTCAACGTGACTCCTCCTTTGGTTGTTCTCGTCATTGCGTCTTTCCCCGATATGGTTCGACCTAGGCTGATTCTCATGCATGGTTCTTTGCATGTTTTCCAACCTCTGGTACTGCTCGTTTAGCATAGCTAGGTGTTGCTGCAACATATCCTGGAATTGACGCTACGACATATGGGACGGGCTCCCCTACTCAGAGTGGGACACTCGGTTGCCCATATCGTTGCTCGGCATTCCCAAGCGCTGACTCGCTGGGACTCTGTGTTTTTGGGTGTTGGGGTTCCCTCCTTGGCCCTGGACTCCGAGTCTATCCCTCACTGAGACCCTACGCGAGGGATTGGCACTCTCATCTGAAATTGAGGTGAAATGTCCTTCACGCTGGTACTCTGCGTTGAGAGCTTGGTTTCTCACGGCGGAGGTTCCAATAGTGGGTGGTAGCACAGAGTGGGGAAGGTGTTGCATAGCAACACCCTGCCTATGGTTAACAGAGGTTTGCCCCATGTCCCTCTTCGAGTTTTGCCTCGTATTTACCATGACTGGGTGGGATTAGAAGTTTAGGGTTCCCACAGACGACGCCAATGTTCTGAAATGGATTCAGAAGGTGCCCGAGAAGGCACATATACGGTGGTTTCCTCCTCCTTGTGCGGTTGTCACCTCCAAGAGTCTTGAACAGGGGGGTTGGGTACTTGCAAAGGACTCCAACGCTCAAGTCAGATTGGGCACAAAGAAGGCATGCAGCGTAGGAAGATATTGTTACCTCTCAGAGAGTGTTTGGTGATACTTATAGTACCTGCGCATAGTCCTTGAGCATTTGTCTGAGAGTGCAGGTTTCTCAGAGGTCATGGCCTGATGGGGGGAGGGTGTTTTTCCTCCACGATCGTTCAAGCAAAGGCCTGACGGAGGGTGTTTCCCTCCATGATCACTGGGCAGATCCCTGGAATTACGGGCCTATCACGTTAGTGGCCAACCACTATAATAGACAGTCATGGTCGCCACACTGTAAAGTGTCCTATAGGTAGTGATCAGGCCAGGAGCGGACCTATGAGGCATTGGTTGGGGAGTACGACTAGTACCCGCGTACGGATGCCCAACTGAGGGGTGTAGTCCGGATCATGGCGAAATATGTGCCGGTTTTCCCCTAAGGGTGGTATCCCGGACCACGGTCCAGAACACTTATCATAGTCAACACCCTATAGCCTTAATTTTATGCCCATTCTTGTTTTCGAAGCCATTACAAACAAACACTACCTAGCATCAAACAATCATTATAAAGATATCAATATTTAACAAAGTTCATATTCTTTCTTTTCAAATGATAAGTCACAGTAGCACTTAATGAAGATGGGATTACATAACAACTAGCCCTATTTGATATTCAACATCCAATATATCTTCATTCCAAACCAACCAAAAACTCAAACTAACCCAACAAATATATATGGCACATTGACACCCTAAACATAACCTTCCATCCAAACAACATTGCAAATTAGAATTTTCCATGTAAAACTACACAGAAGACAAGCCTAGACACCAAATAGGGGAACCATATATTAACAACATCCTAGTTATATTATATAATCACAAAAAAACAACTTCTTTCTGTAAACTTCACTCCTTCAGCTTAGTGCAAGACAGATTACCACTTATAGAACCAAATACTTAATCAGAACTCATCTTAGCAGGAGTCATGTTAATAGCAAAGCACACAAGTTGATAATCAGGACGGATCTCATTATCTTAGCACTGAGACATCAAGTCCAATGTTAACATACAAAAACATAACAAAATTATAAAATTACACGAGACAATAAAGGAAGGGAGCATTACATTTACAACCTCTCTAGTTCTAGATTTCATATGTAGCAATTCAGACCTAAGATTAACAAGCCAATAAGAAAATGCAGGAGTATATATAGCCTATAAATATAAACCAAAACAAATCTATAACAATTCAGATCTTAAAACAACTGATAATTAAGTCAACAAACGATTAAAAATATAGACAATCTCTTTGGAGTAAGAGCAGATCCATCAACTTGGAAAATGATCATACCATAGACATCATCATATACATGTACCGCATCATATGAAGGCTCAAACTGAGAACTTGAACCACACCTAGTCACAACCTTAAATAGAAACATCTTTGCTATCCACTCATCTAGTTTAGCAGGATAATTTGAATCACCTCCACACTAACTTAGATAATGAAATTTATAATAAGGTGTAGCATATTTTTAACAATAAAGGATTTAAAAAAAAAACTCATAAATCGTAACTTAATACCTTATGCATTTGATTGAGGATGTCAACATATGACTTTTTCAGCATGTAATTAGTATGACGATCAAATAAAACAAATGTAACACTATCACTTTCATGAATCACTCTTAGCTTAATCCTATACCTAAATAAATAATAGCATGAAGTCAACATTGCTTTTCGCAAATAAAAAGTATCATATCAACCATTTCATATAACATAAAAAAAATATCCAGTAATGTATGACTATTTTAAATAAGTGCTCAGAGCTTTATCAGAATGAAGTCAACATCGATAATATGCATTAAATCAAAAACATTAAGCACAACCAGATAAACTAAAAATTTAATTTATAGGTAGACGAACGAATGTCGAAAACCCTTTACAATCCTTTTAAGTGCTCAATACTTTTACTTGATATAATCGCTAAGAAATCCTCATCCAAGGAGTACATGGGTGCATCAAACAAATGAGATGAGGTTTGGGAAGTCTCTACATTATGTTCAACCAGCCTACACACATACAATCTGTAAAAATTAAATTATGTAACAGATAAATAAGTAAAAGAATGTTATGAAACAAAGCTTACTTTAGCTTCAGCTCATGCACTTATGCTATATCATGATTAATAAGCAGCCTACTTTCATACATTATACTTTGAAGTACAGTCTTCCCTACTATGGACCAAAAAATACAACAGAAACAATAAATTACAAAAACACATTAAAGAAAATATCTAAACAAAAACATGAATATAGTGGGATAGTCATAAACCCTTGAAAGTCTTCACTTTGGCAGATTGAACAACTACATGTTGCACAAAATAAGCATAAGCATACCAATGATAGAACCTCGTCCACATATTGTCTAGATAAAGAACACTTAATTTCCGAACTGCATAAAGATAGTAGCACATATTCAATGATAAGAATTTCAGAAATGGTTCAAACATGGTAAGGGCAATAGTAGACTTACCTGTAATGAAGTGTAATTGGCAGATGGATAGAGAACTCATGCCCGAACTGGACAACCTGTAAGAACCATAACTACCTCACATGCTCAACTCTCTCGCACTTGAAATGACTTCAGTCCATTAACATATTGCATCCCTATAAATCGGACTCATTATATGAAGCGGCCATTGAAATAGTAAATGGTTCACAACTTGCGCCATTTATGTCTCTGTTTCCACTATGTAGAGAAGGATACAGAATAAACCCATATTCTGAGACACATGAGTAAGAAGAAAATGAAGAAAGAGTGAGAGATAGGGGCAAATTTCGGTTTACAATGTCTTCTCTTATACATCTCGTTACGTAGACTTACTTATGAAACACGCATTATTGTTGCTCCTTCCCTCATACACGTCCTCATATGGATCATAATCATCTGCAGTATTAGGAAACCTGCAGAGGATGTCAACAGTTAAAAACAACACTATTTGTTATAAGATATTGAAGAAAAGAGGCTTTTTGAAAGTTGACCATTGGATCATCAACAACACATCGTCTTGTTCTGTTTGAAACTTTAGGGGATGCAGATCCTCCTCTGATATAGGAAAATAAATGTCTTGAAGTGAAAATAAATGCAGACTTGTACTATATTATAAATATTTCTTGAAGTGAAAAATAAGCCCCCAGGCCATTCACAATTGCTGTATAAATAATTTGAAGAAAAAACCTAAATGTTATCTTACAACCAACAACCAATACATTGAGGACTAAACAACAAACAATGAAAAACCATTATGACCAAACCTGATCCATGAATAGCATTGAGTGCCAGAACTGCAGTGGTTCAAGCTCAATCCATTTTAACAGGTCTCTACAAAACCGAATACACAAGGAGTTAGAGAGAACAAGATGCACCAGTTTAATTCCAATTAAAGTTGACTATGCATATGTGTAGAAGATGACAACTATGTGCAAAGAGCATACGACTTTATGCACCACACAAAAAAAATAGAGAACACAATTACTGAAATATTGAAGAATAAACCATTTTTTTTGTTTGTTTGTTCTAACTATAATAAGAAATTTACATCAAAACAAATATATTTTAGAATCCAAGTGTCATAACAAGTTTAAGCCTTAAATGCTTAGCCTCAATTGACATTTCCTCCCTAATTACCCCAAGCCAAACATAGCCTATAAGAGAAATTAAGCAGCTTAAAAAATTATGGTAGAAAATTTGTTTACATGTTTTGAATGAAATGAAGGGGCATATGTATGAATGAAGAATTAAAAAAAAATGGATTAAATATGGTGGATACATAGGGCGGGAGAAAAAGAGCTCACTCCTTCAGTAAGCACACAAACTAAGAACATGTACATTTGAGGGAAAAGAAATGGTAATAAAGTAATGATAAATTTGAAATTCTGAAATAGCACACGTTATTTCTATGACTACATAATAAAATTAGACCAAACTAAAATTTAATTAATACAAGCTCTGTGTTGAATAAATTAGCATGGCCAAATAACTACTATGAGTTGCAGACTCGTAACAAAGGAATTATTAACATGTCTGAAGAGTCCTTAATCCATGGCCGACTTATCGCACAACAATTGATATACTGCACTGTAATGCTTGAACTTCTTCTCTACTATAACCCATTAACATGACAATTACAATGATTAGCAAGCTTTACAATTATTGATAGAGATTCCTCAATATAGAACAGAAGAAGAATAGCAAGGGAGTGATAATCTGTGGCTGGAACTTGGCAACACGTTGGAAGAAATTGGTAATAGCAAGCATGTCAAATGCAAGTTAATGACATTACCTACTAAAGAATATCTCCAAATTGAAATTCTTTGTCAATTCATTTTAAGTCATTGTCTCGCCCTGTTTGTGTTCTTCTAAATGAAAATCTACTCGATCACAATTTCAATTTATAGTTCATCTGTAGTATATTACGTTAATAATCATTTAAACGCAAAAGTCCTGAAGCTGACATAGAATTCTAGTCAGGTTACACCCCCAACTTCCAAATGATAGTTCTAAGCATCTTCACAAAAATATTATGAACTCGTCTACAATCCCTAGTCCTCCCTAACAATACCTGACCACGACTCAGATGCTCAGTAGTTGGCTCTACATTATGTGTATAATTTACATGCTCATAATGTACCACTTAGTCATGAAGCATTTTAAAGTTAAAACTTAAAATATGGTATGTCCAAGATGTTAAACACACCCATAGACAATCCTTGAATATTTCATGTCCCTAAGTATAAATGAACCAACTGTCTATCTAAAGGAAAAAAAGGAAAAATAACTTTAAACAAACTCAGCTCTACTTTAGCAGGCTTCTCTTTCTTCTTTCTAAAAGGTTTTTCATCATCTGTCGTTGTCCTATCACCAAGTAGCTCATATAATTTTGCATCAACCAGTTGTTGTTACATGAAAAAAGGCAAATAAACTAAACAGTATTAACAACACCTAATATAAATAAACCAAATGGCTATCATGTTAGGTTTGATAGTCATCATCACCTTGACAACTTTTGCCTCTGCCCATGGGAACCTCTTCCATACGTGCCCACGCAACTCACCAACTATCAAGATAAAAATTAAATTATCAAAGTTCATAAGCACTTAACATACCGGTAATTCAATATAAATGGGAAAGTTATCACATAAATTTAAAATTGACAAAAAAAATGGACATTAACAAATAGACAAATGAATCATCCATCGATTGCGCTTGACTACAATAATTTAAAATATGTATGAAAATATATATACAGTATGTCAAATTGAAAGTGAAATCATATTATATCATATAAATTTTCAATTTCTAACAACTGAAATCTGTAATAATTAAAATATTAAATCCATTTGAAACCAAAACTGAACAGCTACCATTCGTTCGATAGCGTAGCTCCAAAATTAAAACTTTTTCTCTTCAACAACTTCATTAACAGCATGTTTGATATCTTCTATTGAAACCTCAACACGTTCTCACATATGCAAAGGGTTTAATATACATTTGTTAACCTTAGTAAATAAATTTAAGACAACACATAGCTCCATAACTAAAAATTGAAACCCTATTAAAGTGAAACAAACAGAACTATTAGACGTAGAAACAAACCTGTGGTAGCAAGAAAATATAGTGCTGCATTTAACTGCGCTGTTGTTTTCACTTGCAATAAAGATGAATTATCTGCTATACTAAGACGGGGTTTTGGTGTTTGATGGTTTCAAACCTGCTCCTCTACTCTTCGTACAACAGAGGGATGAATGAGGAGGACCGTACCTGCGTTCGGTGGGTTGTTGTGATTGGCGTTGCGCTTTGATTGCAAAACGACAGTGGGGGTGGTAGATCTGGGTGGTTTTGGGTGGAGAGCTTTGGGTGGTTGGGTTTTCAGGTGAGGGAGAGGATGACTCGTGTAACACCCTCCCTAGGGCATCACATTTCTGATTCCCGACTCATAATCTGAAAATCAATTCGTAAAACGTTTGAGTTATGAAAATATGGGTTTCAAAATTTCTTTCTTGTTGAAATATAAACTTACTGAAATTTATATGTAATACTGAAAAACATATATTGAAACAGATTCATATACAATATTGACACTAATTAATATTTCACAATTTAAAGAGAAATATAAAATTAACAGACTCTTTTTTTTTTTAACAGTAGCAAACCCCATGACGAGTCCTACTAAATAGCACGGTATAACGCTAATGATAAAACTTAACATACTTATTCTGTTGTGTATCCATCTTGTTGCATCAGACATCTGTTCTATATCTGTTCTTTGTCAACACTGTACACCTTCGAATCCTGAATGTCCACTCCTTATTGTTGTCACCAATCTCAGAGTATCCATCGCCCATTATGTCTAAGACAACTCATTCTTTCTACTGTTTAATTTTAACAATACAGACACAGCAAGACAACATAACAAAGAGGTGAGATCACTTACACCAATACCAATATGGCAAAGACAGTAGATAACACAAACAAAGAATATCATACAGGATATCATACCGTACTTCCAATAATATATTCAATATTAATCAACTATCATCATCCAATCATATATCAATCCAAGTATTCAAAACAGCTTGTCATAGCCAATATTCCTCAATTAATATATCACACGATATAAATGTTCGATTATGTATGTACACAAGACTCGATTTCCTACTCCATGGAGCTAAAACTCAGTCGGAGAAATGATCGAAAAGATCTGGCATCACCACGTGCCTCGCAACTTACGTGCTTTAATTCTCATTTCAATTTTTGCACATCTAGCACATACTCGACATGTCTTTATCGATCTTGATTAAGAATAGTGTCTCGGCCAGATCATCGGTGTGTTGCATCGGTCTAACCTACGGAAGAAGCGCGACCAACCACCCGTGTAAGCAACCCGCACCCCGATGCCCCCAAGGTCAACAAGTGACTTACACTACGCATATCGCACCCACTCAAGAGGTGTGTTTCTCCTAGGCAATCAACTATATCCAAATTAATCGGACCATTCCAATGCATGTATAATGCACCAAATACTAATCACATGTATAATACCAATCACAAGTATATCTCATAATTTCTCAGATATAGTTTATATAATGCACGAATATATCAGTGCAAGTCCAACCACAAGGGTTATTCTTTTCAAATTCGTTTGTTCAATTAAATCATCTTATCATGTTTTCATAGTTATAAAACACTTTTACCGTATTTTCACAATCGCGTAACATTTTTGTTACATTTTCACAATCCAAAAATGTTTCTGTTATATTTTCACAATACCATAACACTTCTTTTACATTTTCACAATACCGTAACACTTTTGTTACGTTTTTTTAAAATTCCAAAATATTTTTATTACGTTTTCACAAGACCGTAACACTACTGTTACGTTTACAAAATGCCGCAACTCTTTTGTTGCACTTTTAAATCACGTACTAATTTTTCAACGTTTTTCTCAATCACGTAAAAATATACGTTTCTCAAATCCCATAATATTTTTCCACTGTTTCAAAATTGCGTAACTTAAAAATCATTCTTTTAAGTCGCGTAAATCATTTTCTTTCATTTTCAAAATATTTAAAACACTTTTTAAATCACATAATGATTTTTCGCTATTTTCACAATCACGTAAAAATAATTCATCACTTTTCCATCACTTTTCAATAGTAATTCATATTACGTAAAATATTTAAACGTAATTCAAATCGCGTAGAAATATTTCAATGTATTTAAAATCGCATAGAAATATTTTTCCATATCACATAACTTAAAAATCACGTTTTTAAGATACGTAAATAATTTTTCACCACAATTTCATTACAGAAAATATTTCTTGACCTTTAAAAATTCCTTTTTAACTTTTCTCAAAATAATATAACTTTATACTTCATTTAATATATTTTCTTACTCAAGAAAATATTTTTCCACAGTTCTTTACTCAAGAAATTCTTTTTCAAAATATAATTCACAAAAATCACTTTTCCATTGATGTAAACCACGTTTCAAAACTTAACATTTTCTAACGTATTTCAAAACTTGAAAATAAGTTATACGTTAGTAAATTTTCAAAACACCATTATATTCTCCATTTTTCCCAAATCAATTCTAAAATCAATTTTCTTCAAAACAAATTAAGATTCAAACCCTTGCAACTTTTCTTTTTCATTTTCATGTGAAAGTTCATTTCTCAAGTGATAAAATACTTTGATTTCCTTTCCAAAATCCTTATACTAAAACATTTTGTTCAAACATTTTGTTTCCACTTTAAAATTACTTTGTTTCATAAAACCAAAATTATTCCAACCTCCAAAAATCGTAGAGTCTTTGGCCATTGAAGCCATCAAATATTTTCTTCTAAATTGATATGGTTTTACACAAACAAAACCATTAAAAATTCTTTGTTTTCAAAACCGAAATACCGATGGTCATAAAAACCAAACCCATTTGTTCAAATTCATTTTTACTTTCCTTACAAATCCTTTTTCACTTTCTTTGCAAATCCTTAAAATTATCATTGCCATTTTCATTTAAATCTCATGTTTAGTAAAACACTTAGAAACTTTTTACACAAAATAAATCAATAAAAATCCTTCTAAAATCATATTCATGTACTCTTTGAAAAATAAATTCTTTGTTTATTTTCCTTACTTTTCTAAACATCCATTTTCATCATTCAAGAAAATATTAATTTTGTGAACACCTATTTTGAGGTGTCTTGTTCGAAATCCACCATGTTCTAAGTACTCAAAAATCAATTCTTTTATTCTTGAAAATTTTCAACATGAACCCTAATCAAGGGCATCAAAATCGTAGCTCTTCCTTGGCTATTGGAGCCAAAAATCAATTTCCTTTCCACCATCAAGTCATGGCATATACATATATATTTCATCATAAATAATATAAGCATACCATCAAAGCCATAAAAGCATGTATAGATATCAAGCATATCATCAAAGCTATAAAATCATGCAAAGCATATCAAGCATAGAAAATTAATCAAAGCTCATAAACACCCACAAATTAATTACATGACCATGGATATGAATCCTCACATGGATTCCACATCCATCAAATAAAATACCATCTCTCACCACCATGCTTGGTTGGTGAGATGAATCTCCCTCTTACCTCTTGAAGGTCCTCCAAAGCTTCTTGATTTGTTTCTTTTTCCAAGTCCTTCACCACCAAGGGCTTCTCAAATACAAAACAAAACACAAGTTAATTAACATATCAAGCTTGATTAAGAGGAACCATGGATCAAACATGGTTTAGATCATGAAAAAGAGAGAAGAAAATGAAGTTTCCTTATACTTCACCTCAAAAACCCAATAACTTTGATCTTGAAGAAACTCCTTGAAGATGAATGATTTAGAAGAAGTCTTCAACATGAAAGTTGCTTAGAATATCATGGAGATTCAAGATTTAAGGTTGGATGAAATTAAAAGAGCTTGGATGGTGATTTTAGGGTAGATAACCGAATGGTTTCTCTTGAAGCACAAAGATGAAATTTTTGATTTTTGATAGAAACTTGAAGCTTGGATTTGAAACTCAAGATGAATGATTTTGGAAAAACTCATAACTAGATATGTTCTTAGAATGATGTTTAGGTTTAGAAAATCAAAACTAAAAGATTAGAAGAGGAAACATGAAATTTACCATTTTTGGTAGAATCTTGAAGCTTGGATTTGAAGTACTAGATGTTGGATTTTGAAGAAACCTTCAACATGAAAGTTGTTTAGAATAAGGTAAGGATTCAAGAAACTAGGTTGGATGAAATTTTTGAGTGATGGAGGGTGTTCTTGGGTGTCAAGACCGAACCATGCTAGAAGGAGAAGGAGAAGGAGAGAAAATTTTCTAAGAGCTTTGCTTGAAGGAAAGTTTCAAGAATGATGAAGTATGGTCAATAATGACCAAAGGTGACCAATATGGTCTTCAAAGCTCCTAAATTCAGACCACAACCGTAGCCCCCCCTTCTTGCATTCTTCTTGAGTGTTATTTGATCAATAATGATCAATTATGATGAAACATTGACTAAGACCAATAATAATGACATGAAACTTTTTCTTTGGCCTAAAAAGGCTACTCAAAAATGTCTCCTAAACAATCCAAAACCATCCCCTTCCATGACGCTTCTCCTTGTGCATTCAATAAATGACCATAATAATTAGCCACCATTTGGAGATTTCTAGCCATTGATTAATTCAATTGCCAGGATTTAGGTAGATTTTTAATTTTAGAAGACTAAATCTGCGCCATTGGATTTTTCTCCTTTAAATTCTAAATTTAGATGTGTCTCCAAAATTAAGGGTCAAGATTGCTTCTTCAAACTTTAAATCCAAGGGTCCTAATTAGTCTTTCTACTTTTAGAAGACCAAATCTCCACCATTGATTGATTCTTCATCCAATGGTCATAAATGGTCTTTTTATTTTTTAAGATTAAATCTCCACCCTTGATTTAATCTAAATCCAATTTATAAATTCTTTGTCATTTTTCAAGACCAATTCTACACCTTTGATTACATCTATGGTTGATATCAAAGCCTTCCTAACTAAGCTTATTCTCACACCATTGATTAAATCAATTGTTATTATCCAAGCGCTTTATTAAGTTTGTTTCTTAACCTTTGATTAAATCAATTAATATTCAAACTAAGATTCTCATCCAAGGGTATAAATCAAGTCAAGTTCTCTTTGTTGACTACGTAGTATAATATTTATTCTCGTATCCTACAAATAATATTTTTATCATCCGATAATTAAATACAGTATAAAACACAGTACAATAAAATTTTAAAAACTGTTTCTGGATTCAAGTTTAGTAAGATCCTGCATCTCCGTCTAAACAAGACAATTTTTTTCTATGCGTAGAAAAAATTTTTCACTTTGTGGGACCCACCTGGCCCACGTATGGCCACCTGGCCCACATACCTATTTGTATGGGGGCCCACATACAGGAAAAATTTCAAAATCATCCATAAAATCATAAAAATTATAAAATGCGCACAAATATCAAATCGATTACGTAAAATAATTACCTAACGGTAAAAATTAAATTACGTAAAGTTTTTCCTACCGAAAATTTTTATTTTCCCGACACCTGAGAAATCACTCAAAACGATCAAATACGTTGACGTAATAAACAAAATAATTTTACAAAGTGCACGAAATTACTAAACAAGAAAATTACGTTAACTCAAAAATTACTTGTTTAAGGTATTAGTTGTCTCTCGCTAAAACCTCGCAATCCCCTCGCTAATTAGCTAGGAAAATTTTGCCTCGTAAAATTCCATTGTTAAATTGTGAATTTCTTGTAGTGATGTGCCCCCTGCGTAGATCCATCCCTGAATCTAACCAACCCACGTGCAGGTATCGAATGGATAACCAATTAACAATCAACACAGTTTACAATCTAACAAAAATTGTTGTAACCACGATATCCAAAACAATCTTCTACCCAATGTCTCACATTCCACGCATTATGGGTTATCTTCTGTAAGGCTAAATAACACAAAAATAACAAGAATACTGGTAGACAACATCGAGTTACCACCAATAATCGGGATCTCACAATCATGCATTCATCTCAACGATATTGGGGAAAACAAACAGTTTTTTGCATGCTCAGCTGGTCGCTTGACTCATATTTCTTGAAATAAATTACAAAAACGAGTTTTAAACCTACTTTGAGACGTAGGTCACACTTTATAAAGTACTGAAATGGTCAAAAGGTTTAGCTACCATGCATACAACAATGATATGTAAAACTTCCAAATCATTTCCACGTATCCTCCATTGAAACCACCATATAGATGTCCAAAATAGGGTTCCAATAAATAATTGTCCAACGATAATTGCCGAAAACATCCCCCAACCATGGAAATGATAGGTTTTTAAACGTTTCTAGAATAAGCAGGGTGCCTGTCGATCAGAATCACTTAAAACTTGGGTCTCGGGAAATGTTGATCGCCTGGCGCTCAGCATTTGGTCGCCTGGTGCCTTAACTGTAGTGTGCGTCTTCATCATGCTGAGCTTCATTGTGTTTCCCTTGAGGACTACACTAAAAACAACAACAAATAAGCTAAAACACCACTGATTCTAATCAAAATGAACTCAACCTAACGAACTTGAATGGATCAACAAAAAAGATAAAATAAAGTTGTGTTAATGTCAAAATAACGTCAACAATTGGACTTAATCAGTGACATCGAGTTAAAAACTTTGGACAAAAAATAGATAATCTAGCAGATTATCACATGGCCTTGTTTAACTTCAATTAAGGTTAGATGTGGGAGACACGATCGTCTCTCTTTGTGCAGACCACTATTGCGAATAATAACGGCATCGATGAGTTTAGTACTGATTAATTTGGGAGACAATCATGTCAACAATTTTTGACTCACCTAATAATCCAATAACTGAACTTATGGATTGAGGGGTAGACATATGATTAAATTCTTCGAGTATTAAATGATTCTCATTAAAGTTAATGCGTTGGATCTTTGATTAATTACCATGACAATGTGATTGATGAAGTCTTAGCACATTTTTAGTGCCTCCCAATTGGGCTTTAAATAGTTTAAGACAAATCGGCTTCAAGGACATAATTGAAATTTTGTAAATGTAGGATTACAATTTATTATATGAGGTAGTTTACGAAATTCCTAATACGTCTGTTTGCAGATCAATGTTGAAACTCACCTTTTCTAAATCGAATTGCTTTTTTATTGCTTACATTTTTTGTTTTTATTTTAATATACCTTTAACTGTTTCCTTTGTACGCTTGCGGAAAATCCATGACAAGATTCTAGATGCACCGAAGGTAAGAGGAAAGTGGATATATATATATATATATATATATGGAGGATCAACTTATACCAATGTAAATTTTTTTTTCTTACATCCATTTTGATATACCTTTAACTGTTTCCTTTGTACGCTTGCAGAAAAATCCACGACAAGATTCTAGATGCACCAAGGTAAGAGGAAAGTGGATATATATATATATATATTATCAATTTACACTAGTGTAAGTTATTTTTTTCTTACACATATTTTCAACTGTTAGTTTCACTTTCATCTAATAGTTACATTTAATGAAATAATCTCAACCATTAGATGAAAGTGAAACTAATGGTTAAAAATGAGTGTAAAAAAAAAATTTACACCGATATAAACTGATCTTCCTTTCTAATATATATATATATACATATATATATATATATATATATATATATATATATATATATATATATATATATATATATAGTGCAAATTAATTACCAAAGCAGTCAGTCAATAATTATTATATATTATTTTATATTTAGAAATCGAAGAAAAATCAAATGTTTATATGTTAAAAAATTGATTCATCCATTTAAACATATTATACAAGTTAACACCGTTTCTTTAAACTAATAAAGTAACCTTTTGTATGTATATTCGTGTACTTCTTTGTTTTTAATAACTTTTTAAATTTAAATTCAAAAAATATGTTAGGTGTCTTTAGCCAAACGTGTATTTTAACTTTAGATTAATAAAAAAAATACTTAAGTTTAAATTTAATAAATACAAATACAACACATTATACGTTGGATAAAACTGTTTTTGCATGTAAATTTTGTTGTGCTTCTTTTAAAGTAATGACAATTTAAAAATGAAATAGACAAAAGAAAAAGTTTTAAAACATCAAAAGAATGGGTAAAGCTTGGCAAGTATTATTAGCGTAATGACATGTATTTTTTTGTGCGTGTCATTTCGCACTTTTAATTTTTGTTAAAATAAAAAGATAAAAACTTATGATTATTATTTGCATTTAATTTTTTTATTTTTCTCTAGGCATGTAAGTGTGTAATCAGCTATATTTATAATGTTATCATATTAGTATTCATCTTTAAATATATGCAGGGACAATTTCAGGAAATATTGAGTGAATTGGACGTAACGTATTGATCATATTAATTGTTAAAAAACCCAAAAAAAATATTTAAAGTTAGCAAATAAAGATACATTCAGAAGTGATTTGGTGGGTTACAATAAAAATATAATATTTTAAATGAAAGATAAATACACTCTTCTTTCAAATTTTAGAATAGTCTTTTTCTTTCAGTATATAGGTATATTTATGAATAGAGTGAAGAAAGTATAATATATATATATATATATATATATATATATATATATATATATATATATATAAAGAAGGGATCTATTTATATTTAGTGTAAGTTAAGATATACACTTAATCTCTTACCGTTAAATTTATTTTAATTTAATGGTTTCAAATTATCTAATTAAATGATGAGAGAGAATAATAAAAACTGACATTAAATAAAGAAGAGAATAACATGTGTATAGAATATACAAAATTAGTGGTTAAATTATATTAAGAAAATAACTTATTTTTATAACGTGTTAATTTATATAAATGTTTATTTAAGAATATTTGTAGAAAACATGGTAGAATAATTACCACAAAAATAAATTTAACTTTATTTTCTTAAATAACTTATTATTCCACAAATAATAAGTTATAAATAGACTACTAAAGAAAACGTTATAAATATAAGTAACTAAATATTTGTATAAACTTACTACGTTATTTTCTTAAATAACTTATTATTCCACTAAACATTAAAAATGTTATTTTCTATAAATTTATTTTCTTCTTATTTTTTTATATATTATCACGTTAGATACAAGTTCTGAAAAATTATTTATATTATTATAATTGCTTATCAAATAGCAAAAAAATAATAATTTAATTATATTTAATTATCCTTTTACTTTTTTAATTAAATTAATTTTAATGAAGAAAGGATAATTAAATTATTTTTTTCCTATTTGACAAACAATTGTAATAATATAAACAATTTTTCAGAATTTGTATCTAACGTGGTAATATATAAAAAAATAAGAAGAAAATAAATTATTTGTATCTAACGTATTCTTATGTCGATTTTTTTAGACTTGATAGTCACGATGAGAATTTTATATTGGATGTGCGGTTTGACAATCAATTCTCAAATGTGAACACTATTTGTGGTCTCTCTCAAAGGTTAGTTAAAACTAGAAAGCATATTATTATCCATTGGTATTTCTTCTTTCGAAGTTAGCTTTGATCTTACCAGTAGCAGTTGTATTAATTGAGAGAACTTTCTCTACTATGAATATCATAAAGAATCGGTCACGCAATCGTATATGAGATGAATGATTGAATGATTGAATGATTGATTAGTTACATACATGTTGAGGAAAATATTTGATAGTATTGATAATAAAAAAATTATTCAATGTTATCAAAATATGAAAATGCGAAGGGAACAATTATAAATTGATGTTTCATAATTTTGTATTAATATATTTTTTGATATAAAAATATAATTATTGAAACTTTTTATTTATACTTATGTATTAATAATATTACTTTTGTCCCTATTACTTAAAATTTCTCGGTCCGTCACCAATTATGAAAGCCTTAAACTACGGCCAAATCGTTTGTGGAACTATATCCCATAAAGGATGATGGTACACATATCATATGTATGAGCCTTTTGTATCGACCACTCTAGTTGATCTGATAATTGTTTCAGTTATGTCTGAGTTGGGTTATCCCTTTCATGCATTGTTCCATAACCCCTACACCATCACCCCTAAAACCAGTTTTATACTCCATGGAATACTTGAACACGTCCTCGTGATACAGTAATGATGCGGAACCCAACCCAGTGTATGTTGTGATATGCATGTACTACTAAAGGGATTTAAAACGTGGCTACAATGCATGCATCATACGTAAACGCGAAATAATAAAATTAATGTAGAAACGAATACATAATGAAATACAAAAAAGATGGCAATTAGCAGCTTCACCCAGACATGAGACCGAACACCATCTTCATTTTTTACGAAGAGGGAAACAATTCAACTTCAAACACATTCACCTCAAATTGAACCCTATACATGTAGATGTGGTGGAGTTCTTTCAGATTGAGGTCTGTAACCATATGTTCCCACCCTAAGCTCCCCACGTATACGATCTTCCAATCCTCGACAAATGTCAGTTGACACATGTATTCACGCCTGTTACCCCTGACCCTCAGCCAGGCGATTGGAACGTCAAGATATACACAGTTCTCAGCGAAGTCTCGCAGGAGCATCTGCATAACATTACAATTAAAAAAAAACCCATGTATATATGTTTTTGAACTGTTGAACTGTTGAACCGTGGAAAGGACGAGTCAGATAATGATGTCAGAAATGCGTTCAAATTTTTTAATCAAAATATTATGTCTTACCATGGGGAAACCCCGAGCACCCAGACTGTTTACCATGAAATTGCATTTGTTGCATCGTTTGTCTTCCTTTAACAGTCGAACAAAATCTTCGTCGTAATCTGACTCAGAGCCAGAAGGTGATGACGCATAGAGGGCATCCATGATGGGAATGAATGGAATGGTACATAGACAGGTTTGAAGACAAAACAAAAACTGTGTTTTGGAATGATTGGGGAAAACGTTACTCCCATCTGGTGGTCTTATTTAAAATGAATTGGAGACGAGTGTAACACCCCCCGTAGGGTATCACATTTCTGACTACCAACTCCCAATCTGAAAATTAGTTCATAAAAGGTTTGAGTTATAAACGTGGGTTTTAAAATTTCTTTTTATGGTAAACATAAATTTACTGATATTTATAAGTGATACTGAAAAATAGATTTAAATTGATTAACATATATTACTGACACCACATAATATTTAATAGTTATTTAGGATGCATAATACTTACAAACTCAATTTTAAATAGTAGTAAACCCCATTACGGGTCCTACTTAATAGCACGGTAAAACACTAACGAGAAAAACTCAACATACTTATTTCGTCTTGTATCCATCCTGATGCATCATGTATCTGTTTCTTGTCAACACTACACACTATCGAATCTTGAATGACCACTCCTCAATGTTGTCACCAATCTCAGAATATTTGCTTCTCGTCACGTCTAAGAAACTCATTCCATCTACTATATAATTTTAATAACACAAGCACAACAAGACAATATAACAAAGAGGTGAGATCACCTATGCTAATACCAACATGGTAGCACAAAGATAACACAAACAGCACACCATACAAATATATCATACCATAATTACAATTATACCATCATCATAATGTATAAAAATAACAATAATTACAATAATGCCATCAACATTATTATCCAAGTATTCAACAGTTCAATTATCATAACCAATACTCAATAATGATGTATATGTTATGCATGTAGACTCAATGTCCTACTCCATGGAGGTTTTCACAATTTCGAGAAGAATGCTCTGTTAATTGTCAGCCTTAGCCCAAAGACAATCATCCAGATTAGCCCACAGACAATGCCCAGCCTTAGCCCATAGACAATGTCCAGCTTTCGAAAAGAATCGTGTTCTTGTCGGGTATTGTCAATGCGTTGCAACGGACTGCATCGCCAAGTGGCATATAGTCCAGCCTTAGCCCACAGACAAATATCCACTGGTCGACCGCCGCGCCTTGACGCCCCCAAGATCCATCATAGACCTTACTATCAATTCACATTCTCTCTTCAACCACAAGGGTCACAATCGCATCAGCTATTAATTTTTGTTCAAAATTCAACATATGCCTCAATGCATATTTTTCCAATGCATGTATAATGCACCAAATGTCAATCATAGGCAAAATTCATCATTTTCAATGCATGTTCAATGCACCAATGCCAATCACAGGCTAAATTTCATGATTTTCTCATATAGTGTCCATACACTGGTCAACAGTAATCATACTGTATATTCAACAACGAAATCATATTATTGCGTTTTTATAGTCACAAAACACTTTTGTCGTGTTTTCACAATCACGTAATATTTTTGTTACGTTTTCACAATTCTGCAACATTTCTGTTGTATTTTCAAATCACATATTGATTTTTTCACTTTTTCTCAATCACGTAAAAATATTTACATGTTTTCTCAAATCGCGTAACTTAAAAATCATTCTTTCAAGTCGCGTAAATCATTTTCCATCATTTTCAAAATATTTAAACGTTTTCCAAATCGCGTAGCGATATTTTAATGTTTTTCAAATCGCGTGAAAATATTTAAACATTTTTCAAATCGTGTAGCTTAAAAATCGCGTTTTTAAGATACGTAAAACATTTTACACCCACATAAAATATTCCTCAATATTCCAAACATTATTTTGGACTTTCAAACAAGGAAAAGTTTCATCCTACCGCGTACAGTACCTATTTCAACATCGGGTACTATTCATAGGGCCCACCCATGAATAGTACCAAATCATGTTTCTGTCTCTTCTTTTTTTTAAGTGTATGTCCATTAACCAACTTCTCTACATCGTTAACCACTTTTTTGTTCTTCGTTAACCAACTTATTTCACGAGCATAGAAACCATGTGATAAAATCTTGTGTCATTAACTAACTTTTGTAGGTAATTAACCATGTTTTTGTTCTTCATTAACCAACTTTGTTTCTATGCTCGTGAAAAAAGTTGGTTAATGAAGAATAAAAAAGTAGTTAATTACATATAGAAGTTAGTTAATGACACAAGATTTTACCACAGTTTCTATGCTTGTGAAATAAGTTAGTTAACGAAGAACAAACAGAAGCATGATTTGGTACTGTTCACGGGTGGGCCCCATGAACAGTACCCGGTGTTGAAATGGGTGTGGATACTGTGCGCGATAGGATTATCAGGGTTGTTCAAACAAATCAATATCATTTTCAACATCATTTTTCATATTTCACCTTTCAGAAATTCTTTACTCAAAATAATATGACTTTTCACATTATTTTCCACATTTTCTTACTCAAGAAAATCCTTTTCATAATAATTCCACAAAATCACTTTTCCATTGATTTTAAATCAATGTTTCCATCTTAAAATTTACTAATGCGCTCCAAAACCTAAAGAATGAGTTACACGTTATAAAATCTCAAATCATTATTATATTCTCCATTTTTCTCAAATCAATTTCAAAATCAATTCTCTTTAAAATAAATTGATGTTCAAACACTTTCAACTTCTTTTTGTCTTTCATAAACGAAATTCCATTTTTCAAGTAACAAAACACCTTGTTTCCATTTTCTTTAATCCTTGTACTAAAACACTTTGTTCAAATACTTTGTTTCCACTTTGAAATCACTTTGTTTCATAAAACCAAGGCATTACAAACCTTCAAAACTGTGGTACTTGATTTCAATGGCCATCAAATAGTTTTCCTTCTAGATCAATTAAGTACCATTCTTGTTTTTACACAAACAAAACCATTAAAATTTCTTGCAAAAACCGTGAGACTCATGGTCTTTAAAATCAATTCATTTGTTTATTTTCATTTTCACTTTCTTTGCAAATCTTTAAAATCATCAACTCATTACTCTTTTCATTTAAAACTTATGATTAGTAAAATACTTAGAATCTTTTGATTCAAAAACATCCTTCAAAAACCGTGAACACTTATTTTTTGAAAACAAACCCTTTGTTTATTTTCCTTGCTTTTCTAAACATCCAATTTTACCATTCATGAAAATATTAATTTGTAAACATCTATTTTGAGGTGTAGAGGCCGAAATCCTCATGGTCTTTGGAACCAAAAATTATTTTCCTTTCCAACAATTTTTATGGCATACATCACATATAATCAACATATTATATTTCAAGCATACCATAAAAGCAATAAATCATACTAAACATGCAAACACAAATAAATCATGCAAAGAATATCAAACATAAGCAAATAATCAAAGCACATAAACACCCACAAATAATTATATGACCATGGATTCACCATCCATCAAATACCAAACCATCTCTCACCACCATACTTGGTTGGTGAGATGGATCTCCCTCTTACCTCTTGAAGAACCACAAAAGCTCCTTGTTTTTGCTTCTTTTTCCAAGTCCTTCACCACCAAAAGCTTCTCAATTACAAAACAAAACACAAGTTTATTAGTATATCAAGCTTGAACAAGAAGAACCATGGATCAAACATGGCTTAGAACATGAAAAGAAGAGAAGAAATGAAGTTTTCCATAACTTCACCTTAAGAACCCTAGAACTTGTTCTTGGAAAAACTCCTTGAAGATGAAAGATTTAGAACTTGCTCCAAACTACAAAGTGTCTTAGAATAAGGTAAAGATTCAAGAAATATGGTTATTTGAAATTAGAGAGTGATGGAAGGCAATTCTTGGGTGCTTGGCCAAAACATGAAGGAGAAGAGAAATTGAGAGAAAGTTTGATAACTTAGCTTCTTGAAATTGATCAATAATGATCAATAATGACCAAAACAACATATAATTAGTGTCTTGAAACTTGGCTAATCTCCTACACCATCACAAAACCGTCCCCCCCTTCTTGCTTCTTCAAAATGTGACTAATCTCCAAGCCACCATTATTTGTGCATCCTTAGCCATTGATTAATTCAATGGTTAGGATTAATGTAGACTTTAAGTTAGAAGACTTAATCTAGGCCATTAGATCTTTTTTCTTTAAATTATAGCTGTTAGATGTGTCTCCAAAATGAAAGGTCAAGATTACTCCTTCAAACTTTATATCCAAGGGTCATAAATGGTCATTGTCACTTTTTTTTTAAAGACTAAATCTCCACCATTGATTAAATCTAAATCCAATGGTCATAAATGGTCCATCTCCACCATTGATTAAATCTAAATCCAATGGTTATAAATGGTCCTAATCACTTTTTGAGACCAAATCTCCACCCTTGATTAAATCAATGGTTGATATTCAAAGTCTTCCTTATTAAGCTTATCTTAACAACCATTGATTAGATCAATGGTGAACATCCAAAGCTTCTTAACTAAGTTTACTCCCACACCATTGATTAAATCAATGGTGATCATCCAATGTTTCTTCATTAAGTTTGTTTCTCAACCGTTGATTAAATCAAGATCAAGTCTCCACCGTTGATTAAATCAATAGTAGATATCCAAATCACCAATGTTGACTTAAGCAGTATAATATTTATTTTTCTATCTGCTATAACCCTTCGAATAATATTTTTACTGTATTTTTATCGTCCGATAATTAAATACAGTACAAAACACAGTAAAAAAAAATTTAAAAACTGTTTTCGAATTCAGGTTTAGTAAGATCCCGTCTCCGTCTAAACAGTACAAATTTTTCTATGCATAGAAAAAATTTCACTTTGCGAGACCCACTTGGGCCCACAAACAGCCCAAAAACAATCAGAGAAATATAAAAATTTCATAATCATCCACAAAAGTCACAAATATTAGAAAACGTATGAAAATCAAGTCAGATTGTTAAAAATCATTAAGGATTTTCAAAAAGAAATAAAATACAAAGGCTTGTATACAACCTCAAAATAATATTAAAATAATAAAAACGTAAAAACTCTAAAAAATTCTAAAAAATCACAAAAATTATAAAATCTGCAGAAGTCGAGTCGGATTATTCAAAATAATTAAGAATCGGCCAAAATAAATAAAATACAAATTTTCAGGGTGTTACAACGAGGATACGAGTAATCAACTGGGATCGGTCAGTAAAGGAAAATCTAACCTTTTGCAGTTCATGTAGATATATTACGTTTTATTGTCATGGTCAATCTAAAGGTGTTTTGCATCAATGGGTCCCTTTAAAAGTCGCGATAGGTGTAATTAGTCCCTGCCATAACTCCATGTGTGGGACTAGTCTATGTTGGCTACATATTAAAAGGTACATAGATGAGGTTAAAAAAGTACAACAGGGCTGTAAGAGCAATAAATGGTAAACTTAGGGGAATTACATGGATAATCAAATTACCTCATGGAAAGATGAGAAGTTCGATGACAAATAATAGGATGGGTATTTAAAACCACACACAATGACATCGTTCACACCGATTGTGGAATGAGATTGGGATTTATCATATTTATTCAATCCAGAAATGAATTACAAAAAGACAGCAAGCACATTGAATATATAAGAATAAGTTGTAATTATGTTCCATTTATGTAATGTTCTATGATATGCATTCGCAAATGTATAACAAAATTAAATGGTTATTAACGATACTAAATTAATTATCCCCATATGACATACCATTATGAACGACGATGCACATAAAGACACTTGGCCATTGAAATATGTGTTACCATATATTGCTAGATATAACAACGAGCATTGATGTTAAAGAATTTAGGCTCATGGGGTTGGGGTTAACCATTGCACAAGGTCGTAATAGGAGCACATACATGAAAAGAAATTAGTAGTAACAATGAGTTGTATCACAACCACACCAACCAAGTGTGGGCCAACATGTCTTTACCCAATAAAAGTGTAAACAAATTGGACCTCAGTTCATTTATATAACTAAACGAATGTCAATGTCATATATAATTGCAATGCTCAAGGAGGATTGAAATGCAACCAGATCGTAGAACTAATGAATATACAACAGATGATATTTGGACAGAACACATCACGACGCAGAATGATATACGACAGAGCAGATTGTAAATGTAAAAAAGTATGACAATGACAGTTGCACGCCTTGCAAAGCGTTCAATGACATGGAGACAAGATGGATTACTGATAACATAGACGACTAATAATTAAGACAAATAAAATAACATACACATATAGCAAGCAAGGATCGTACGACGTGGATGAAATACTCATGTAACCAGCCAAGTGACACCATGTGTAGAGACTTACCAAAAGCTTATTGTCCTTTGGCTTTGAATATTGAATGGTCGCATTGAAAGCATTTTTTAATAATAATTCTGATATTTTTATCATAAATAATATATATATTTATTTTTTTACTTCATTTAATACTATTCATTATACTTATTTTTTTATCATATTTTTTTCAATCACATCTTTTTTAAAAAAGATATGTACAAAACTTACACCTTTAAAAGATTTGTAGAATCATATATTTTCTTTTAATAAAACGATGAACATTTTCGTTTAATCTCATAAGAAAATGACAAAATAATCACACATTATAAAGTAAACCTTAATTATTTTTGTACATTAGTTTTTATTACAGAACAATTATAGAACAATTGTAACAAAAATCAGATAACATTAATAACATTGCTGCTGTTATTTTCACTTTGTTCTAAGTGGATAGGATTTTACCTAATTTTCTTGAGGAAGGAGAGAGTTTATTATCAGTGTAAAGTATAGTGTATCAATAATACCATATATAAGAACACATTTTTTTATATCTGACCATAGAAGCAGACATGATATTTTATCTGGTTGTGACCAAGCTAGAGAAATTGTTAACGGACGAATGTTGATCCACTGATTTGAGAAACATTATAAAATAATATCAAAGTAAAGTTGTTTGTAGATAATTAAGGTTGATTCTATATCGAATCAATCATGGGATGGATTTGGATCTAAACAGTAGCAATTTATTTAATTTTGTTTTAAATGGTAATGCAGCAGATAACAATAGGCATTTAATGTAACACCCTCCCTAGGGTATCACATGTCTGACTTCCGACTCATAATCTGAAAATGTTTTCATAAAAGGTTTGAGTTAAAAACATGGGTTTAAAAATTTCTTTCTTGCTGAAATATAAACTTACTGTAATTTATAAGTAATACTAAAAAAACATATTGAAACTAATTCATATACAATATTGACACCAATTAATATTTAACAATTTGAAGAGAAATATAAAACTAACAGACTCTTTTTTTTTAACGATGTAAACCCCATGTGGGTCCTACTTAATAGCATGCATATAACGTTAAAACTTAATATACTTATTCATTTGTGTATCCATCTTGTTGCATTAGACATCCTGTTCTACATCTGTTCTTTGTCAACACTGCACACCTTCGAGTCCTGAATGTCCACTCCTTATTGTTGTCACCAATCTCAGAGTATCCATCGCCCGTTATGTCTAAGACAACTCGATCCTTCTATTATTTTATTTTAACAGTACAGACACAACAAACAACATAACAAAGAAGTGAGATCACCTACGCCAATACCAACATGGCAAACAAAGATAACACAAACAATTATCATACGATATATCATACCGAATTTCAATAATGCACTCAACATTAATCAACTATCATCATCATACTATTAACATTATTATCATCACATAATAATCATAAAAATGCCATCAACATAATTATCATCATCATCATCCAAGTTTTTAAAACAATTGTCATAATTGAATATTCCTCAATTAATATATATATCATGCGGATATAAATGTCGATTATGCATGTGCACGAAGACTGGTTTTTCAAAAACAACTCCATGGAGTTTTCACAATTTCGAGGAGAATGCTCTGTCAATTGTCACCTTAACCCAAAGACAATCTTCCGGTTGTTGAAAAGAATCGTGTTCTTGTCGGGTATCGTCAATGCGTTTTGTGCATCACCAAGTGGCACAAGTTTTCGCCTACATCAATGGTCGACCGCCAGCGCTCGGCCCCCAGATCCATCATAGACCTCACTATCAATTCTCATTCCTCTTCGACCACAAGGGCCATAGACAATGCACGAATTTATTCATGCAAGTCCAACCCCAAAGGGCCAAATCTTTTCAATTTCATTTGTTCAATGTATCATATGCCTCAACGCATATTTTTTTCCAATGCATGTATAATGCACCAAATCCAATCACAAGCATCTCTTTCCAATGCATATAAAATGCACCAAATTATCTTGTATTTTCAACAGCAAAAATCATGTTATCACATTTTCATAATTATAAAACACTTTCGTCGTGATTTCAAAATTGCGTAATATTTTTGTTTCATTTTCATTCCAAAACGTTTTACATTACGTTTTCACAATTCCAAAATGTTTATATTACGTTTTCAAAATATCGTAACACTTATGTTACGTTTTCAAAATACCGCAACTCTTCTGTTGCACTTTTAAAACACGTACTAATTTTTTTAACATTTTTCTTAATCGCGTAAAAATATACGTTCCTCAAAATTGCATAGTATTTTTCCACTGTTTCAAAGTCGCGTAACTTAAAAATCATTCTTTCACGTCCCGTAAATCATTTTCTATCATTCTCAAAATATTTAAAACACTTTCCAAATCTCATAATAATTTTCTCGCTATTTAAAAATAATTCATCACTTTTCCATCACGTGAGTGATTTTTCAATAGTAATTCAGATTACGTAAAATATTTAAACGTAATTCAAATCGCGTAGAAATATTTCAACGTATTTAAAATCGCGTAGAAATATTTTACTTGTATTTCCAAACACTTAGAAATATTTTCATTTTCAAACTACGTACTTTGAAATTACGTTTTTAAGTTACGTAAATAATTTTTCACCACAATTTCATTACGAAAATATTTCTTGACCTTTAAAAATTCCTTTTTAACTTTTCTCAAAATAATATAACTTTATACTTTATTTAATATATTTTCTTACTCAAGAAAATATTTTTCCACAATTCTTTACTCAAGAATTTTTTTAAAAAAATATAATTCACAAAATCACTTTTCCGTTGATGTAAATCAACGTTTCAAAACTTAACATTTTCTAACGTATTTCAAAACTTAAAAATAAGTTATACGTTAGTAAATTTTAAAACAATTATATTCTCAATTTTTCCCAAATCAATTCTAAAATCAATTCTCTTCAAAACAAATTAAGATTCAAACTCTTGCAACTTTTCTTTTTCATTTTCATATGAAAGTTCATTTCTCAGTGATAAAATACTTTGATTCCTTTCCAAAATTCTTATACTAAAACATTTTGTTCAAACATTTTGTTTCCACTTTAAAATTACTTTGTTTCATAAAACCAAAATTATTCCAACCTCCAAAAATCGTATCTTTCGGCCATAAAATGAAGCCATCAAATATTTTCCTCCTAAATAATATGGTTTTACACAAACAAAACCATTAAAAATTCTTTATTTTCAAAACCGAAATCAATTTCCAAACTCATTTGTTCAAATTCATTTTTACTTTCCTTACAAATCCTTTTTCACTTTCTTTGCAAATCCTTAAAATTATCATTGTTATTTTCATTTAAATCTCATGTTTAGTAAAACACTTAGAAACTTTTTACACAAAATAAATCAATAAAAATCCTTCTAAAACCATATTCATGTACTCTTTGCAAAATAAATTCTTTGTTCCTTACTTTTCTAAACATCCATTTTCATCATTCAAGAAAATATTAATTTGTGAACACCTATTTTGAGGTGTCTTGTTCGAAATCCACCATATTCTAAGTACTCAAAAATCAATTCTTTTGTTCTTGAAAATTTTCAACATGAACCCTAATCAAGGGCATCAAAACCGTAGCTCTTCCTTGGCTATTGGAGCCAAAAATCAATTTCCTTTCCACCATTAAGTCATGGCATATACATATATATTTCATCATAAATAATATAAGCATACCATCAAAGCCATAAAAGCATGTATAGCATATCAAGCATATCATCAAAGCTATAAAATCATGCAAAGCATATCAAGCATAGAAAATTAATCAAAGCTCATAAACACCCACAAATTAATTACATGACCATGGATATGAATCCTCACATGGATTCCACATCCATCAAATAAAATACCATCTCTCACCACCATGCTTGGTTGGTGAGATGGATCTCCCTCTTACCTCTTGAAGATCCTCCAAAGCTTCTTGTTTTGCTTCTTTTTCCAAGTCCTTCATCACCAAGAGCTTCGCAAATACAAAACAAAATACATAAAAATTAGTATACTATGCTTGATTAAGAGGAACCATGGATCAAACATGTCTTAGATCATGAAAAAGAGAGAAGAAAATGAAGTTTCCTTATACTTTACCTCAAAAACCCAATAACTTTGATCTTGAAGAAACTCCTTGAAGATGAATGATTTAGAGAAAATCTTCAATATGAAAGTTGCTTAGAACATCATGTAGATTCAAGATCTATGGTTGGATGAAATTAAAAGAGATTGGATGGTGATTTTAGGGTAGATAACCGAATGGTTTCTCTTGAAGCACAAAGATGAAATTTTTGATTTTTGATAGAAACTTGAAGCTTGAATTTGAAGATCAAGATGAATGATTTTGGAAAAACTCATAACTAGAGATGTTCTTAGAATGATGTTTAGGTTTAGAAAATCAAGTTGAATGAAATTTTTGAGTGATGGAAGGCATTCCAAGGTGCTTGGCCGAATGGTGTTTGGAGAAGAGAGATAGAGAGAAAATTTGCTAAGTTTCCTTCTTGAAAATGTTCATGAAGACAAGGAAGACAATAATGACTAAAGCATGCAATTATGGTCTTCCAAAGCTCCTAATGCAGCACCAACCGTCCCCCCTCTTCATGCTTCTCATTGATGTGCAAGTTATCAATATTGGTCAATATAATACCTAATTGATCAAGACATGCAAAAAGTTATGTCCTTTGCTTCTAAATGCAAAAAATCATCCTTTCCTCTTCATTATGCATTCAAAATGTGACAATTTTCAAGCCACCATTATTTGTGCATTCCTAGCCATTGATTAATTCATGGTTAGGATTTAGGTAGATTTTTAATTTTAGAAAGACTAAATCTAAGGCCATTGGATTTTTCTCCTTTAAATTCTAAATTAGCCTTAGATGTGTCTCCAAAATTAAGGGTCAAGATTGCTCCTTCAAACTTTAAATCCAAGGGTCCTAATTAGTCTTTCTTTTTAGAAGACCAAATCTCCACCATTGATTGATTCGTCATCCAATAGTCATAAGTGACTTTGTTACTTTTTAAGATTAAATCTCCACCCTTGATTTAATCTAAATCCAATGGTTATAAATGGTGCTTGTCATTTTTCAAGACCAATTCTACACCTTTGATTACATCTATGGTTGATATCAAAACCTTCCTAACTAAGCTTATTCTCACACCATTGATTAAATCAATGGTTATTATCCAAGCGCTTTTATTAAGTTTGTTTAACCTTTGATTAAATCAATGGTTAATATTCAAACTAAGTATTCTTATCCAAGGGTATAAATCAAGTCAAGCTGTTGACTACGCAAAGTATAATATTTATTCTTGTATCCTACAAATAATATTTTTATGTATTTTTATCATTCGATAATTAAATACGGACAAAACACAAGATACAAGAAAATTTTCTAAAAAGTTTCCTGATTCAGGTTTAGTAAGATCCCCTGTCTCCGTCTAAACAGTACAAATTTTTCTATGCGTAGAAAAATTTTTGCTTTGTGGGACCCACCTGGGCCCACGTAAGGTCACCTGGGCCCACATAGGACCACCTGGGCCCACATACAGTAAAAAAAATACATAATCATCCACAAAAATCACAAAAAATAGAAAACGCACAAATATCAAATCAGATTACGTAAAATAATTACCTAACGGTAAAAATTAAATTACGTAAAGTTTTTCCCAGCCAAAAAATTTTTATTTTCCTGACACGGAGTAAATCATTCAAAACGATCAAATACGCTGACGGAATAGTCAAATTAATTTTACAGCGCTCAGAAATCACTAAACAGTGAAATTCTGTTAACTGTCAAAATTACTGTCAAAAACTTAAGAAATTTGGGGTGTTACATTTAAAACTTCACCAGTATAATAGTTATAAAATAAATTGGATTTGTTATTAATCCATGTGTCTACATGACCAATATATTTGATAATTGAAATAACTACTATCTTTGTGTATAGCGTATAGCGCACATTAATGATCACCATTAAATCATTTTTTTCCTATACAAAGTATAAAGTGTATGAGAGAAAAAGACACAAACAAAATATTCATACAGACATATGATGAAACATGTAATACCTCCTATTATGACCCGATTGAGAATACAACAGATAATGATAAGGGCATTAATCTAATTTTTCATTTTTTTATAAACAACTAAGATCTTTCTATCCATTTTTCCTCCCAGAAAACTTTTTACACCCTTTGCAAATCATTTATCATGCATTCAAAAATACTATCACTTTATCTCACCTAATAACTTTACTTAAAAATAGTGGAAATAGTAAAACACCTTTAAAAAGGTGTGAGACTCATGTTCCATATAAAAACACCTAAACTTTCAACAAACACATGATAGGAATCCCACTAGTACATTATACTTATCAACTTATACTAATGTCCTTCAAGCTACGACAACCCATCGTCCCATTCACATAAATTTAACAAAACCATATTCATCGTGTATAAAATGAGCACTACCAATGCACATTAACACTGGGAATCAATTTCCAAAATAGTGCAGCCATACTGTCACTAGTTGAATTCATGGATACCAAACAGAAGGACAAGGTGTATGCCATCTTCTCCGATCGACGACCGAGTGTTTACCACAGCTGGCCACAGTGTTACAAACAGGTGTCTGGATTTAGGGGTGCTTGTCATCAGTTGTATCCCATAATAGCCCAAGTTGTGGTTGCCTGGGAGGAGTATTGTGGAGCAAAGGAAAAAGGGGGGTATGAAATTGGACAAAGTTCCATACCGTCTCAAATATCGGTCGAATTTGGTGTACAACATACTGCTGGTGGTGGTTGCCAAAGCATGATGAGGGTGTATCACACGATGCCAAATCCGACTACAAGTCAATCATCAATGCCTGCAACTGAAATGAACACACTGTTCAATACATCAGGTAATAGGGGTTGCACAGGTTTAGGGTTGCATGTCGTTCATAGAAACTGATTTGACGAAACTAAAATGATGGGTAGGAGCACGGGGTTTAGTTAGTACGAGGTATATTGTATTGGGGATTTTTTTGTAATGCTACCAATCCAGCATGCATGGCCTTTGCAGATGATACAAAAAAGTCGTTGCTAATATAAATGGAAATGATAACAGTGTGACAACCAGTTAACACATATAATTGGCAACCCAACACATGAATAGGCGAAGTTAGTTTAGAGTCAAGCAATTTTGTATCGAAGACATACCGTTGCATGTGATGCCACGCAACGTTATAGGCACAACACTTGTCTAATTTGTTTTATATTTAATGTTCGTATACGTATGCGAATGAGTATAAGATGGAGGGAAAATGTGCTACAAACAGACTATATATATATATATATATATATATATATATATATATATATATATATATATACGTATGTGTGTGTATGTATTTGTGTATGTGTAGGCGAGTTAATTAACTGAACACTAATTTTCCCAAAACTATACTAACACTGGATTACCGGAGTAGTGGCCAACATGTTACCTATTTGTGTAATGCTTGATTTTATTACCCAAATTCGTCATGACATATAGTATAAAGGCATGTATTATGTCATAATATGATTCAACTATTAGCTTTAACTGTATTGTCACAGCAATATAAGTTCATTCGCATCTATTGTAGGGAATGATATTGTTCATAGGTTGGGTCATGATCTGCACCCAAGCATGGCAACTACATGTGACACAAATATAGAGTTTGTTGTAGAAAAGAGCCAGATAAATTTTTGATTACTTTCAACATGCAGTCAACCCTCTAACAAGCTTATCAGATACTCAGGATCCAACCACCTATTTACACTCCACATCATTATGCATTTCCAAATGGTCAACCGTATTACAGGGTTTGAGTAGCATTGGCTACAAACCTTATTGATAGGCCACCTGTAACATTTGATCGATACGCCCTTTCTGAGTTTGATGCAAGGAAAGATGCAACATTATGCATGATCCAGCGGCTGTTAAAGAGAACAGGGAAGGCCATTTTCGACATTAACTACGGCAAAGTGAATCATCTATAACAACAATTGAATAAATTAGAAGCAGACAATTTCAACTTAGTTCTGGAAAATGCCCATTTGAAAGAAGAGATGTGAATATTAAAAAGCATGGGTCAATTGAGGTAAGTTGCAATATGCTTGTAGTTTCCATGCAGCAATATCGACTTTCAATGAGGATGTATTATATATATAGCTTCAGACCCCTACGGATATAAGTGCAAGTTTCATTAGTCTATTGTGCTTTAATCGTATTGAAAGACACATATGTTATTAATATACTACATCACCCAAATATGCGCATCAATGCATCAAAACGAAGATTGTCATTACTCGATTGGTGGAAGGCAGGAACAAATTCATGTCCAATCGTAAATTCACAGGGATGAAAGCCAACAGATAGAAAATGTAAAGGGACGTATATCTTAAATCACAAATGCATAACGCATGAAATAACATAATAGCAAACCCATCAAATGGTTGAGAGATGAGTATGTATATTTTATAAACCATGTGGTCACAATTGAGGAAACAAATAGTGGGGAAAGACAAACACCAACTGATGAAGGAATAACCGAATATGGATTTGGAGTCATAGGGGCAGAGGTTGGCGCAAGGGGGATTGAATATGGCAATGCTCACTGCACGATTCGTGATTGACATTGATGCATATGTGGGAAGACATGGGGAGGATGATAGAGGTTGCATGGGATCTCATTCGATATATAGTCATCCATGTCCCATAAATGAACTTATTTATCAACCATAGGTCATCTGACGCGTAAAACCAAATGCCACATAACCACAACAACTATTAATGCCATTTGATACACCAACAGTACACTACATATAGAAAATAGGTGGCGGAGTCTAACTGTCAACCTAGCAATGTTTTTTCACGCCTTAAGGATGACCTAATTATGTATGGCCAAGGTCGGGAAAGATTTTTAAATATAGAAACCACGCATCAATATGATCTCCATATCCAAAGCGATGGGTTGATTGTTAGGGGAATATCAGCGTTATATGGAACTGGGGCTTTTTGCTCTGAATTTAAGTTTGTTGGGACCCATTGTGTAGCATCCAACCTCCAACCTAACGTCTTTCGTGCAATAACAACACTAATTACCATTCAAAAGGTCTAATTAAATCACGAAGAAATTAAAATATAAATACGTAACCATAAAATTATTATTGCAAGAATTGTATAGGTCAATATAACCCAAAACGTAATAGAATTAAAATAAAGGTCATACTGAATAAGCCCAAAATGATGTCTGTATGCAATTCTAATGCACTTCACTTGGAACGAAGAGTTCAGTTACACAAGATACGTGCATTGCCAAAGTTACATGACGAAAAATATGTTGCTCAAGGCGATGTTACCTTACATAAGTGCATATACTATATTTATGTAAACATTAATTCCATACAAAGCGGCACATAACTTAATAGCATAACATAGACAACCAAAATCCACGCATGTTTTGGGACTCTACAGCAGTACAGGCTATAGAAGTCAAAGACATTTTCACTATTTATTATAGGAACCCAGTTATATGTATATCATTTTTACCCGTGACATATGTGTATCATTTTTACCCGTGACATATGTGTCTTAATGTATTATACAATCGAGCACTTTCGAGAAGAAAATAGTTAGGAGGATATCTTATCGGACATCCATAGGTGTGTTAAAACAGGTAGCATTTGTCGAAAAACATGATCTTATAAACTACAATCGAAAAGTACATGCCACACCTTCCGCACCATATTAAATTTAACGTGTGACCAACTCAGCCATATCGTGCTAGTGGCCACAGTTGGGGGAACCTTTTTTTAAGTTACATTGTCTAAGAAACAACAATGTACATGAACCGTACCATGCATTACGTCAACAATAAGTAGTTGTAGGCAAGTTTCCCGTCTTGCTACGAAAACTTGATTATTTGAATTATTGATTTTAATATAACAGCTTTTTGTTATAATTGAGTATAATTCAATCATTTTTATGTTTGGATACGTTAGCAGAATAACAATCTTAAGCTAATTTGTTTTGTTTTTTATGGTATAAAAAAGAATAGTTTTTATGTATTAAATTACCGAAATTAGTATATAATCAGTTCAAAATTTATTTTATTGAGAAAAAATGATATTTATATCTAAAACTGTAATGAAAAATCTATAGGCTAGAATCATTAGTTTCAGTTTTACACGAAATTCAATGCATTATAAAAGCTGTTCTTCATAATGCTGAAGATTGAGGCAATTTGACTTTACCTTATAGAATAATTGCTAGACTTTGATATGTAAATACCAGATGTCCTGAACCAAATAACTTTTTTTATTCAATGTATCCCGATGTTGGTAATTTAATACATAGAAGCGATTCTTTTATAAATCATCCAAAATAGAACAAATTAGCTTTAAACCGCTCTTCAGCTAACATATCCAAACATAAAAAATGATTGAATTATAATCGATTATAACAAAAAGTTGTTATATAATAATCAATAATTCAAATAATTAAATTTTCGTACCTAGCCCGAAAACACCGGTAAACAATATGGACAAAGCTTTTATAATGCATTGAATTTTGTGTAAAACTAAAGCTAATTCCACCGAATATGTTACAACATTGTTAAAATAACTTTTATCCAACAAAAAAAATTGCAAAAAGCTAATCAAAGTTTAACCAAATAAGAATAACATGATGGCTTAATAAACCTTTTCCTAGATGTTAATATACTCCTATATTGTATTAGTTCGTATAAAATGTAGACCTGACTTTAGTCCCAACAAATATCAAGATGCGTGTAATAAGTCCCTCATATGCCCCGCTTTCAAGGACCATTATTACTTACATTTAAATATTGGAGGGATCAAATATGTGTACTGTCAAGGACTATTGGCCATTAAACACTAATTGATAGCCGTGAATGACTAATATGTTAATGAATTAAGTAGTGAAGAATGAAAAGCGTGCAACAATAGTTGCTCATTTAATAGCCTCATCAAAAAGCATCATTGTGTTTGATCGGATTCATTACGCTGGGTCACATATATAGTTCCCACTCTTCTGTCATTACTATATGTCTGCTTACAAAATCCATCCAGGAGCACAGACACGGCGAGAGTTCAAGCAACCTGACAACCCTAATATACCAGTGCGACAAAGACAATAATCGGATGGAAACAATCGAAGGTGCGGGTGATCCCCTAGAGCTATGTTCACATACAGACCATGCATAAGATGTCATAATACAAGCTTGGTTTACATTCATAACTCATGTGCACATTTATGTATAACACGCGATGATATCTGTTAATAAATGTCTATGTATACATTTTATGATACAACAACGTTAACCCGACCAAAACATCAGGCACAATGGCTGAAGGAAGAGTGCAGAACATTTATGGAGACTACCAACAAGTGTGGTGATACATTTATGCTTACCCAATCACGTTGTTATAAACACTATAAATGTTTAACAGCATCTATTAATCATACCTTAATCGTGGCAGGCTCTACCAACCCAACAAGATAAGTCATTGGTAGCTAACACTGAGAAACCTGCATGGGTAGATATAATGCTGACCACGATGGAGGTTTGGTATATTCTAACCACATTAAAATTCGTATAATAACTGGAACCCATCGACAAAAAAAGTCTTGTTTTAGGAATAATTGGGTGATTAATAAATTTTTTAAGTGGACTACTCTAACCTCCTCCATAAGTATTAGATGTTTTTGTATGCAACTATAGTAATCTTTCATCCATTTGTGTGGTCTTTATGTTTGCAACAAGACATTGTCAGTCAAGTATTTTTGATGGGCTATGTAGGCAATGCACACCCGCCTCGACGCGTTAGAGAAAGAGCAAACACAGATGATCACCAAGGCAAGCTATGTGGAGAAAACAAAAGCAGACTAACTAGAGCATATTCCGGGAACATCAGAATATCAGAGTGCATTGCCAACAGACGTTATCATGGATGTGTCAGACGATAGTAGAGATGAGATATACATAGATGAAGAGCTATCGGGTCCACAACTGTATGCATCACAGGCCTCAATGTCATTGTTTCATCGTCCGGCAAAGGTGTCTACTTTTGGGGATACAAAGATATCATCTAATATGAGTCAAAATAAAGAGAAAGAAAAATTCACATACACATCATATAAGAAGAAGGTAATGTTCTATATATAAACCCTATAAACCTCTTATTATAATTATGGTTTTAAAACAAAATCATGTCACCGTTAGTGGGTTGCATATTTGTTTGCGTATTTGTTTGTGTAAATGGTATGAAACATAGATGTTCTTACTAAACTTGTGAATTGTCTTGGTGTATTGAATGTTAAATGTTGAATGGTACCTTACCTTGTCTACCTAATGATGACTGCTGTATATACAGAATTAACCGGTCATTGATTTTTCATATTTAGCTTGTATCAGATGTTGTCAATTTGTTGAATAAGTTTAGCATACAAGGAAAGATCGGAAGCTATAGCCCAATCTATCTTAAGTGAATGATGTCCACCATAATTTGTTGAATGCACACGTAGGGCATGGTGCTCAGTCTCCATCAGCATACATTCCATAAGAACACCAATGACCGATTAAAGTTAGTTAATATAATATAATTGTCATAATGTATATCATGGCGTCATTGTGCATTCTATGCATACTATGCGTTGACGTCACCTACCGATTTCGTCTGGCCCTATATATCAGTTGGGCTTAAACTAATTTCACTTACAGGGCCCGGGATGTCATTATGCTCCACCTGGCACCCGACCTTTGTTTCACACACCTGTGCCAAGTCAAAAGACGGATAAGGTGGATAAGGAATCTGGATCCAGTAACTACAAGTTCCCCACCAGCAAAACATCATTCAACCATACTCATAAACACTAATCCACAACGTGGGGAGCCACTGGAAAGAAGACTTTTCGATGTGCAGTCAAATCAACTGCACTGACTATACCAAGGGTAATATTTATTCTTCATTCCATACACCGAACATGGGCAAACACACACAATACTAATCTTGTTGAAGTCGTGTACAGTACTTCAATTCTCACCTCAGACCAAGGCCGAAAATGGAGCTGAATAAGACAAAGAGACAGTTAGCCGCTTATGTATTCGCCCAAGACCTCGATGAAATGTAAGATTAACATCTCAATAACCATTCATTGTATACTGCCATTCATGCAATATTTTTTGTTCATCCTTGATGTCCATGTCCATAATTGGATAATTCATCCACAAAAATCGGCTTATTATTTATTTGTTTGATCCTAATATACTTACTCAAGTAAACCATATGAGTTGTTTAATTCCGTCATATATAATTCATACTCCATCGCATACGTGTATATAACGAGGTCTTTTTCATCAATGGTGACACCAGGCTGACAAGGACGGAATTCATGTCTATGACCCCACACATGGAAATAAGAGAAGAGGTAACTACAAATGGAATTAGTTGTTAGTTAAATGACCATTAATTCAATTGTTATTAAATTTTATTGGACCCCTTTTCATTTCATACCAGATTATGAAGGCCATGGATCTGAAGACAACGGCCATGCACAGAATCAGTGAGGCGATCACAACGTGATGCCTCCCCCTTTCTTTTGTGGTAAGACCACACCAAATGCTACATGTCGATTGCTTTTAAAGTCGGATGCTCATAACAAAGTATGCACACCATAAGTTTCAACTCTATCAGGAGTGTCTATGCAAGAGATGATAACAATCTACGCTGATCATTGGATGCCACCCACATCTAGTTTAAAATTCGTAGGCTGGTTTACATGTTTTAATTAAACACATAAATTCAAACATCATAACACATATATACATAACGTACTTTCTGATTGATGATTTCTCGGGGGGTAGATATATGTTTCTATACATGAAGATGATATTGGTCATTGGTTCCTGATGGTGGTCAGCATGGATGAGATGAGAGTCTACCAACTGGACTCATGCCCAAATCTTACCCACATGGAATGGAGGAGGCAGACCATGAAGAGTCTGGTATTGGATATTTGCCCAATCTTCGTTCAAACTAATATATCTTACAACGATAGTGTACTTACATTTAGTTGGTCATGATCATGTTAGTGTGATATGCTGGCTAGAATGATGGAGTCAACACATTATGCTATGGAATTGATCCTCCCCACCAACTCTGGCACATGGGAATTGACTGAGGCACAAGGGATCCCAAATTGTGGCACTAGGTAAGCAAACCACTATCCGCACCCTATATTAACTGGAGTCCATTAAAAACCCATGACATTTTTTCCAAAGGGTTGTAGTACTTAGTATGGGAACATTATTATGATATTATTTGGATGTAGTTAATAACGATAGTTGAGCTGACTCACTTGTCAAATTTAAAAGTTGCATTATACGTTATATATCCAATTTGTAATTGTTTGTTAACACACGACCACAACCATAGCATTGGATCACTTTACAGTACATGTCTGCTAGGGTCCATACAATAACTAAACTGGACGTCAGGAAAAACAAGGGTTGCAATGTATGGGATCATGACCAATACAATATAATACTATACATATTGAGTAACGACCTCACCGGTGTAAATGGTTGCTGTCCTTTTTATGTTTTCTGTCAATGCCTTGTTGGTGGCAAATACTTGTAAACCGACGCCACTTTAGGGTAGAGCATAAATCATTCGACTACAGAAAATGATATGACATCAGTTGACATGACACAGTGCTACTAAACCAACACAATCACTAATAACGTTCACATGCAATTATAGTTCAGCAGCTTGGGTGTTAGAGTGACTCGACATGGAGTAAGCATTCATCTCGAATTTAATTGGCGTGGTACTTGCCACTTATCACTGAATACTTTCCACCCCTTTATGATATTAATATACAAATTCCCATTAATCACAAAGATTAAAATATATTCTTACAGCTGAATGAGAATGTGGTGAGGATGAAGACAACTCTGTCATTAGTGACTGGTCCGTACAATCAGCTGAAAAAGATCATCGAATGCAAGGCAGAGTCAATGTGGAAGAGGATTGCTTGCTCAAAGAAATGAACTTGACTGTAGTATGGGTCTGTTAATGGACTTTTTGCCTATGTATAATTTTGTAAACCATGTTGGAGCCTTCAATGACCTCCTTCACATCATTCCCTTCCTGCTTTACCAGTGTAGACACCTCCGCGTGACTGAAGCCTATCTATGTTATATTATATGTTAGACCTATTTGTTTCTTGTACACATGTTTAAATGAAGTAGAAGCAACGAATCACCAATTCTGGTTTACGCAGCATGATACTGCGCAAAACCAACAATAACATACCCAATCGTAATAAAATGCAGATGGTAACAACTGTGATGGTGCAATATCTGCCCCTATTCATTGTGTACATTCGTTAACAAATTCCTGTTATGCCTCCCCAATCCCCTCTATCAGTTCCTCCAACACCTTCTACCAATATATATATATATATATATATACCCCCCAATGTCTTATTGCCTTTACACGTTCCTGTTATGCACCGTAACAGCTGATTTTGCCAATCTAATTCCCACATTTTGGCCATTTGAACTCATTATATTCCCGTTCTTTCTGGTTGTCCTATAAAGGTTACATGCCGACCATTTTACCAACAATTGAACATGTTAACCTCAACAGACTGTCTAACTTGGGGACACAACCTAGCCATACAACGGAGGCAACAAACAAACTTTTGTCTTCAATGCAGGGTAAGTTAAGGTTGTTTTGATACAAGCTGAAAAAATAAAAAATTGCTTCACGGTGATATAACGCAAGGCAAGTGGAATGAATGATTTGATTTTGGATTGGATGATAATGAATGGATTCAACAATAACCATTAATCTAATATTATTTTTTACATAATAATTAATATTATTCAATCCATCGCTAGATCGTAGCCCTTATATCATTATCATGGTTGTTGCATTCCTATTATATATGAAAATTATCATTACTACTATTTTCAGGATTTAAAACATTTTTTATTATTATTTCACTATTTACTTTAACAACACATCATTGCACACAAACCAATAGACCCCTTTGACAAGCGCATAGGTAGATGGACATACATCAACTGCGTAGCCCGTCCATTACACTATGATAGGTTCCCAACAAATGCATCAAACTAAGGAATAGAACCAATGGAAACATGTAATGCGATTTTTCTTGCGCAACTCCAATGTATCCGGTGCATTAGCAATAAAATTATATATACCTTGGATTGATTTTCTCTTACATATCTATTGACTATCTATTGCATGTTTTGGTTACATGAATAACAGTCAACAACTATAGTAAATCAGTTACATCCAACCCAATAAATTACTTAACTTAACTTGGATGGACTAAAATGGTTTTGTTTTACATGTATTAGATGGATTAAGAATACATGAATTTTATTGCAGCACCAGCGACTTCATATACAGCAACCAACTTATATTGGATTGCATGATAATTCTGGACTAAATGCAAATCAGGGTGAAGATGCCCATATTTGATTTACTGCAGCTTCACCAGTTTCCAAACTCAAAATTTGGATTAGCATTCACTGACGCACATATTAAACATGTACGATGCACTAAATCTAGCAATGTCTGTTAATGGACATCATTTGCACCTGCATCCCAGCTGCACAACACTTATTAATAAAATCCTGCGAAAGACTCCTTCACCCAAGGCAACCCAAAAGCACTATAATTTGAATAAGTAAATGGACAGTAGGCGAAGACTCATGACATATACTACCATGATAAGTTATAGGCTGATTTGAAATATTCGAATACTACAATAACTAATGACATATACGACAACTGAAGTGGATGTAATTACCCTAATTAAATCCACTTTTGTTTTACATGGAAACATAGTGAATGACGATAGGCAATGGCCTGCATCCAACAACCAAACATAACAAAATTAAAATTGTTTAACTTGCACACATATGCTGGATCATTCCATTCTGGGGGAGACATAAAGATAAATAGAGAAATTAACTGGATTGTTGCTCTATAAGGACACTGAAACCACCAAATGATGCCAAATCGTCAAAACCCCTTACAAAGACATAATGCCATCTAATGTCATCCATCCTGTCAAAGTAAATAGGACAAAATTTCATAACATACCCTTCGCATTATTGCATTATACAAATGTATAACATTAATAACATACCTAATGTCCATGCTCCATACCATCCCATTATACATACTGGCCAGATTCTTCCTCCTCTGCTATGTCATCATGCTGATTGTTCATAAGGTTAATGTCATTATTACCATTTACAAATTCATAAATATTGACTTTAGACATTACTAAGTACGTACCATTTCACCATCCACCTGACTTGAACAAGGTTCAGCCCCATCAGCCATTGGTTCAGAATACTGTACGCCCCAATACATATAATCTACATACTTTCCAGCTTCAGGACAGGAGGTTCGATTGTGTCTTTCAGCCCTACAAATGCCACAGCAAAGTTTTTGCTTCTTAGTTCATTGGGATGAAGACAACGGTCCACAACCCTTACTCCTATATACTACAGGGTCCTTAACCAAACATTCGGAACTACCTAAGCCTTGAACTGAAGTTCGACAGTTTATTCCATTCTTCTTTGTTAGCTATTTTGTCTGATTCACAATCTTCTCTCTTATATCATTATAATCTTCATCACAAAGACATGCAAAATTACACATCATGCGATAGCTGTGAAGTAATGACTTGTACCTAGTCATGTATGAAGACATCTCCCCAGTCAATGCACCTTTAAAACAGGCTACTTCAGCTGATTGCTTCGCTGACTTCCTCCATCTATTTAGCACAAGTGATTGGGGCAATTCTTCCATATCTATATAGACCACGACCGCAAGTACATGTACACATGGAAGACCAAAAGATTCCATTCTTAGGCATGAACATCTAAATTCTATGCAGTGTGGGTTGTACAAAACACGCCATGTCATTCTTGGCGTACAATACTTTGCAACAAAAAATATTGATGATGACGATGTTTCTCTACAACCCATAACCTTCACAGTACCAAACTTAACAAGCAATGAGCAATATAACTAAAACATTTCCCATGTAAAAACCAATGATCCATTTCATTCTAAAGATGCATAACAACTTTGCATCATTGGTTCCCCATGACATGACTTAAAGTCATCCTCTACCTCACTGTTGCGCAAGCAGTCAAGACAACGTTGGAATTGAGACAAAAAATCAGCCAACTTGGAATGACTCTGCACAAACCTCCCAACTTAGGCATGCAATGCTTCGCATCTAGATGTCGTCCTAAACCTTGCAAAAAAGCTTCCACTGATACAAGTTGTTGTCCACATTTTCTTCTTCTGATACAAGTCTACAACACATGTGTGATCTTTAACATTACATTCTTCCACTATACTATCCCAACTGCTTTCAAACTCATTACGCTCATAGTCACCCATCATGAATTTTTGCAACAACTGTGTGAACCTTGGCTGGCCCACATTCGCCATTGCATTCCGTAACAAATGCCACGCATATAATCTGTGATGCGCTAGTGGAAAAACAAATCTTATTGCATTTCTCATAGCACAATCCCCATCAGTTATGACTGATTTAGGACACCTCCCCTTCATGTAAGCTAACAACTACTGCAACACCCAAACATAGGTTTCCTCTATTTCGTCGCACACAATGGCACTGGCGAAAACACATGTCTTGTTATGATGGTTTACACCTGAAAACACAACCAATGGCAACTTGTACTTATTCCTACCATATATTGTATCAAACACCAATACATCACCAAAGACTTGACAGTCAAGCTGACTACTATCATCCGACCAAAACAAATGTGTTAATCTGCCCTCAGAATTAGGCTTGTGCCTCCAAAACATCAAAGGATCCGTGTTTGACAGCCCACAGAGGAATTTTATGGCACATTCAACATCACCCTCTTCTAACCTGCGTTGCTTTTCAACCTCATTGTATATTTCTCTTTTTTGAAATTAGACCATATCAAACCCACCGGATTACTTTGCAAATGATCCATGAATTTGGGGGATACTAATACTAACTTCTCTCATGCTATTCATTTGCACAATGTCAACTTCTTTCATTTTCCGATGAGACCGCGACATTCCTATGAACTTCTCACCCAATAATGGGTGATTGTGATCATCATTAAGATACATAACAAATCATCGCCCTCTGTCCGCATCAACACAAATCCACAGTTTAGCCTCGCACCAACACCTAGTTATTGATTTGGGCACGATTAGGCATATCATACCACTTGTCTTCTCGAAATCCCTGGCTAGAACACACAAATGAATACCACACCAGGTCGTTGTTCTTGTTCTTCCCATTCTTATGCTTCCTTACTCTAAATTCATTCCTAGTGCATACTCATTGTACACCTCATAAGCGGCGTCAACCGTACCAAACTCCAATGACTTCAACTCCATTGGGGTTAATGTTTGCATGTTAAGCACCCCATAATCACAACAAATATCCAAATCAATGTCCCCACCCATTGCTGAGGTCGCAACATTATCCTTTGTCATTGCAACACCCTCAAAGGGCAACACATCTTCAGGCACCTAGAACACATAAAATCAAAACTATTAAATTCCAATGAAAGAATTAAATGATAATACACACCATCTAATCATTAGACATAATCCAAACTAATACATGTATTGTTTAGCTTAGATGTAAACGAAACATGGTTCCCAATTTACCTCATAGATCTCACTTGTCATATTGTTCATTGTCGATTCAATAGTCTCAACCCTCTCTATGTATAACTTGATTACTTACTTCAATCACCTTCCAAATACCCTACTTTTGTGACTACTAAACCGCAAAACATAATAATAAAAGCATATAATAAACACAAGTTGCACATACTGGTATTGACTCTACATTAAGGAACCATGTAGCCCAGACAAGGCGTCATCAAATAGAACTACTAAAGCTTGTGCACACACCTCTACACAAAACCACCCAAATTTTAACCCATTTTATTTAAACCTATAATCATTTCATACTCTGTTGGTTTTTTTTTCACAATTTCGTTTATTTGACAACAATTTAGCAAAATGTAGAGCCAGGAATTATTACAGATTCATAGTATGAAGCTATGGCACTGACTGCTTGTCAGCTATGGGTTCGTTATTACATTGATCACACATCCTTCCAACTTCCCTCCCCCATCAATCTTTGGTCCAATATATACGATAACCTTTGCATTTCCTTTACTTCAATATTTGATGATAGGGTAAAATATATTGTCATTTTATTCCCCGTATCTTATATCTAACCTTGTATTTTCACACCTACATAAGCAGTTAAAACAACATCAAAACAAGATGGCTCTAACATGAAAATTTGATGTTTTACCTAAATAAAGTGACTCTTATGAACGTGACCATATATGTGTTCCAAATCCATCACCCACATACCTTGACTTATAATTGTGAAGTTAAACCATATAACAAATCACCAAAAAAAATACATTGGATTTGTTTCTTGTGTTCATTCCAATGCTGTTTGGTCAGCATCCAAAGGTAAATACAAATTAAATAACTTGTAATATCTCATGAACCTCTGTTACACTACCTTCACCTGGTGGCGTCTATAATGTTATAAATTAAATAATAAATTCATCGTCAACACATCGAGTTATATTTGTTACTTCATAGAGTAATAGCTTTTCATTCAGGAAATAACTATAGAGAGCACCGACCTTGCAATGAAAAAACCAAACACAAAGTCATAAAACAAAGATTACTTCAAAACTTAACCATAGATAGTTCACTAATGTTTCAGCTTTCATAATGTAATTAGTGCTAACTACTGTTCTGCCGAGTTATCCCTTTACATTCCCTCAGCATACATAGGAAGAAAAGGTACAAAATATAGGTCATGGATTAAAGAATATCAGAACAAGTGTTTGGTTTACAACATCAAACCCAACAGTAAACGATCAAAAAACAAAAAAACAAAAACAAATAAACCAGCCAATAACTTATATTATGGTAATCAAATTCACAATATAAACCATATTAGCAGAGCATTAACATATCAGTTGTCGCTGTTATTGGCTATTGTTTGTTGTAAAATAGAATAAATTTTACCACATTTCTTAACTACTTTTCATTTAGTCAAGCTTTCATACATGTCGCTCAATTTTTTTTCTCCATCAGGTTATACTCGCATCCTAGCTAACTATAGATGCATCTCTTTCGTCTCTGCTTCCAAATCCACTACTGCTATCAATTGAAGGTATTTTGCAATCTCACTAAATGAACGACTGAAACCACACACACTCGCCCTCCAAATGCCTGGTTTCCACTACTATCGCCTACTTCAAGCAGCACTGCGTCTTCGCCGACCACATCTTCACCATTGCCCAACCTAATAGTAATACACGACAATACGTAATGGAAAATCTTTGCAGCAGAAGCAAATAGGGTTACAGGAGAACTCACCAAATACACAGTCAAGAAATCAGAACAAGAGGCTTAGGTTACGACACACTGCCTGGTTTATTTCTTTTGGGGGTAAAAAACACATTGCACTGTTATCAAATATGGACTAATCAGCAAATACACAATGCTATACGACTTCAACATACAAAACAAGTAAACCAGGCCAACACTAATTTCGATGGAGTTTTACCTGAAACTCTTGGTTTTCAACTCGAAGCATCGATGCTCAATATTTCGTTAGGAGCATTATAAACGCCGCCATTTTAAAAATCTCCCGTCCTTACAAAGATGAATGGGAGGTAGAGGCATGTTAAACGTTTACAATGCTCCAAACAATTTATGGAGCAAGGATGGTCTATATAAAATCAGCCGTGGATTAATCATTAATAAAACTAAATGGTTGGGATTTTGGAAGGGCAACTTGGTTCAGCAAAGTGAATGTAGGAAAAGTTATATTTACAAGTCGGTCCATCAAATTTATGTTATTTATTTGAATTAAATGGTTAAAAATAATATATCAGAATATTAAAACTCCTTATTTCACTTGAATGGAGATAGAAGCTTGTCCCTCAAATATGATCTTCCTCCGAAAAGGCTTTTTGTTTTTTGTTTTTTGTTTTTTGTTCCGTGGGATTTTTTTAAAAAATGTTTGGTACATGTTGTGTGGGATTTATTGCAGAAGGAAAATATTATAATGCGGAGAGCGATTGAATGACTGAATCCCGGTCAAACCTTAAGCTTTTCACCTCCAGATATATGAATTAAAAGAAGGCGGCTATTTTTAATTAAATATACTATTTTAATACTTTTCTTGAATCTGTTAACAAAGAGCCAAAACATCATCATGATATATGGATTAAAAGAAGGCGGCTATTATGTTTTGATCATCAGAAATAATTAAAAGAAAAATTGGGGGTGAGATCGTGTGCAGTGGAATCAAGCAATCAAAGTATCAAACACATCGATAACAACTTTTTCGCAGTCAAACTTCTAGATGCATGTGCTTTCATAAAAAAATTTAAGTTTTATCAACTTGTGCCCATAACGCATAAGTTAAGAAATTAAAAATAATTAAATAAAAATATATATTTTAAAATTTAAAAATTTTAAAATAATAAATATTTTTTAAATAATTTAAATAAATAATAAATAATATTTTAATTTTTTTGATACGTGTGTTTATGACACATATTAACAAAATCTAATTATTTTATTTTATATATTTTTTCCTAAGCTTGATTCCTTTTCCAGGTACTTGCTATTCCGTGTCCTTGTGGTTCAGGCATAATTGTCCAATGCAACTTATTTAATTTGGCGTACACCGCTTAACCATGAATAAAAAGAAATTCATGCATTAATAAAATCCATCCTTGCATTGATTCTACTCAATAAATAAAATTTAGTTTTAACTTTTAATTTTAATTATTGTCTCTAATTTTATTTTTTTATTTGTTACTTTTAATTTCATTTAATTAAATTAACAAATATATAAAAATAGATTAAATAAAGTTAAAAATAAAGATTGAAATCAAAAGTTGAAGTCAAATTTTATTCATTTTAAATTTATTCTGCTGAACATAGAAAAAAGAAATTATTAAAGAAATGAAAATTTTAAATCTTAATGAAGTTTCGTATTCCATATATTAATAGATAATAGATAATAGATAATAGATAATAGATAATGAAGACTTTTAAAATACTTTTTTTTTTAAAAAATAAAAATGTGCTGTATCCGATTACATTCTTTATATAGGTCATACATAAAAGTTAAATCTACTGACCTTTTACAATTTTTTTTTCTTATCAGGTTTTCCTCACTCATGTTAGGTGTAAGACCGGGTATCGAAGTTACTCCTCATCATAAATTCTTTCTTGTGGACTAAATCACTAACATTGCATAGGATCCACAAACTGCTAATCTAAAATTTGCTTAACACTTAATCCACCTATTTGGGTCTTTTTATAACATCTTGTTATAAGAAATAAATATACAAATTATTTCTACTTCTGAATATATTTTTTATCTCATAATAATAATATTGTGATCATATTATTTAAGAAAATTTAAATCTTTTTTATTTTTTTTTCCATGGTATTCCTATCTTCTTTGATGAAAGCTTATTCAGACATAAACCGATGCGGATAGGTCATTCTCATAGTAACATCTTTAGGGCTACAACACTTGTTCTCTGACGAAGGAAGTTAGATTACTATTATACCCAACGTCTTCTTATGTGTATTTTTTTTTTAATATTGAAAATATTAAAAGATAATTTTCCAATACATAATATTGTTGAAAGGAGGGAAATACAATTTTGCTTATGTTGATTCACACGTCACAGCCACCATCTGGGGTCAAACCTTCTTTTCTTGACTTTCTTTCTCAAAAGTCAAAAACAAATCCCTTTAAATCTTACTGCTTGCAGTGCCTAATGCAAACACAAACATTTCAATTCCATAAACAGAAAAGAGACCTTCACCTAGCTCCTCCTCCTCCTCCAGCAAGTCCAAGCTCTTCAAAATATGGAAACAGAGTCACTAATGACTAAGCCAACTTACGGTGGCATAAAGAGGTATTGGAGAAGGCGGCACTACCAGCGACTTGATGGCGGCGCCATCACCGGTGGAAAGAAAATGAAGAACATACGGTTGAGAAGAAGCCCACATAGGAATTGGAGGATCAGAGCAGTTCCAAGGTTGAGATGGGTGGTTATGTCACCATTGAAGATGTTGACAATGCTTAAGAAGGCTTATATGAACTTTATGTTGAGATCCATGAACACTGACAACATCTTTGGTGAGAAACGGATTCCAAAGGCTCCTGAAGTGTCAAAAGGTTATTCCAGTGATGCATTTGAGGCCAGGCTCATATATGAGATTTCCAAGGCCTTGGTTGCTTCTCATGAACTGTATCCCATGTAATTATAGTCTTCTTTCATATTTTGTTTCTTCTTAATCCTTTCTCTTTTTCTTTTTCGTTTGGCTTTAATTCTCAAAATTTCTTATGTAAAAATTTCTAGGTGAATCCGCTGAAAATGTTAAGGAATTACCTAGACTTGTTCACTTTTTATTTTTCCTCTCTTCATCGATGTTTTTATTGCTTGTTGAACGCATTTAATTGGAATCAGTTCGTAAGTCATATAAGTTGTACAAGGACTCATTTATTTGTGAGTTTCTTCTCCCTCTCATATAATTTGTAATTGCTGCTTCAAATATCATATAGTTATTATTTTGTCATTAATGTTTTTTTTTTCATATATAAGTCAATATAGGGGTTTTCAGGGAAACTAATAGAGTTAGGTCACTCTTTGGAGATTGGAGTTTCTTGGTTTGTCTGTTCCTCCCCCGTGTTACGGAGATCCTGAGGAATGATGTACTTGGTGTTTCTTGGCCCCGTGGCCTTTCTTGGTTGTCTTTTTGTTTCTGTGTTTGGGTGGCTGCACACTTAGGTCACTATTTGGCGAATGGAGTTTCAAGGTTCTCTATTCCTCCCCCGTGTTACAGAGATCCTTAGGGATGATGTAGTTGGTGTTTCTTGGCCCGTGGCCTTTTTTAGTTGTCTTTTTGTTTCTGTGCTGGCTGGTTTTCCATCCCGATATTAACAAAAAAGAAAGTGAATATAATACGGTTCGTACTTTTGTTTTTAAAAAAATTCAATAATAGATTTAAAACTTAAACTTCATACAAACTGTCCAAAATCGTCACCATTAACACATAAACTCACTCCTAGTGGTTTCTGTTGTTTGCCGTCCACGTGAGCGCAGCAATTCCGTGTGTAAGCCATGGTGGTGAGTGCATGGGCCATGTGTGTCTTCTAATTTGTAGCACCCATGAAGGAAAAACTCACTTGCCACTGAAGTAGGCCTGTCAAAGAGAGCTAACTCGGACTCATCCGAGTTAGCTCACCACTAATTCGGAGAAAAAGAGATCGTTGGTTCAATTTCAACACGGGTTAAGAAAATGCCAACTCGGCTGGTAGATTAAACAAATTAGCTAGTCAAAGATTAAAATAAATAAATAATACAAAAGTTTAGATATTATCTAAATTTTATTATATTAAGTATTTGTTTATTAAAAATTTTGTCAATTGTTCGATAATTTATTAAATCTTTTGTCTATAGACAAAGTTTGATTCTCGATCTCAATTCGGGAAAAGGAATCGCTTCCTCTTAGTATTCTGGTCTGAATATATTAAAATAATTGAAATTGATGACTTCGATTTCAAGAAAGTTGTGTTTGAAAATCTAAAAATCTTATTTTCGAGAAGTAAAGTAAAATCAGTATAAATGAGAATTAGTTGAAATGACTGGAATGAAAAAAAAAAAACATTCGAAGTAAATATGACAGAATGTAAACGACTTACGATAAAGAAAAACTAAAGTAATTTAAACAGATGTAATGAACAATAAATGTGCAGATATGTAAATTGCAAAGAAGTAAAATTGCATTAAAAGTAAAGAAAATAATTAAATAAAAGCAATAAACAGAACTCAAATGATCTTTAAAAGAATCACTTAATTATGAGTAGAAGAGAATTTGCAAAAAAAAAATAAAGACTGAATGTAAATGGACTGAATTTTAGATTGCATTGGATTTGTAAAGAGTACATAAATGTAAATGAAGATGAAAATAGATGGAAACATACTGAACTAAATTTGTGTGTTGTTTGCTCGAGATGTCAATAGATGTGAGAGCGTTAGTTTACAAGTATTTGCGAGTATAGAATTTTCAATCTCTAAATGTTTTCATCCTCTTGGTATTTATAGACTTTTTAAGTAACTACCTAGTTTACACGATTTTGACATATGGTTATAACAAAGATAACTGCCTAAATGAATGGTAATCTTTGTATAGTAACCACCAAATCTTTGTCAGCAATCCTCGTGCTATCAATAATTGCTCGATCTTTGTCAGCAATCCATGTGTTGTCTTGATTTTTTCTCCAACTGCTACTAACTGCCATTTCAAATTCAAAAACTCTTTTTTTTTTTTAAATCCAAACTTGTATGCTCGAACATTTGTTGATTTTCACTCGAGGTCTATTCCTTCCAGAAATTTCACTAAGTGTAGCTACTATCTAAGCCTATGGTTTCGATTTCAAATCGAAACTACTATTTTCATTATGAAATAGAAATAACCAATCAAAATTTCTGTCTCGATCAGCTTTGATTCCATTTTACAACTTATAAATTCATCAAGAATCATATTTATGTCAATTTAAACTATCAAAATAGCATAAATCGAAAAATATTTTATTTTTATACTAACAGATGCTCCTCAATATTTATTCTCAAAGTATGAGAGATAAATATTTTAACTTTTTGAATACTACTCTTCAACTATAATTGGACTTAGATATTTTGCCTTTATATCTCAGTTTACCGTAATATAAGCAACTGAAAAATCTAATAGCAATATCTGTAACTTGTCATCCAAATCTCCACTAACTTGAACTTTCATTACATGGTCATTCCCCATTAATTAACCAATTCCTCTTTTTAGGGAATTACAAAACCAATGATGGCGTTTAATAGATAAAACAGCTTCAGTCGTACTCCCATCGCGCCCGCATTAGTGGTAGTTATTACGCACGTTCTCCCTCTTCTCTTTCTTTTGATTTTGCAAACCCCTATTTAAAGGCTTATGAATCTTTTATCCTTTTTACACTCTTCTTCTAAAAGCCCTCCATTCCTCTCTACGTTTCTGCGCATTTTTTTCTTTTTGCCATTGCTGAACTTTGAAATCCTTTGATAAGCTCTATCTTTTCTTTCTTCTCAAACTCCCATAACTTTCAAAATTCAATGGCATCTTCTTCTAACCAAACTTCTAACCAAACTGCTACCTCTGCCCAAGCTTCACACTCAAGCTCTGAAACACAAGAAATGGTGGTTTTGCCAAACGCTGCTACTGTGACTACCCTTTGCTAAAAGACGGGATCCTTTATGCCCCTGACCCTTCCACGGACCATTCTGAACTCTGGAAGTCTCAGGTAATGATCCAATTTTCTATTGACAAAGAGAAATTTGCATTCTTAGGTCCAACTCTTCCTAAAAATGAGTACGGACCTATTTGATCCTTTTTCCCTTATATAAAAGGAGAAGAAATAGTTGCTTTCCATTCTTCTCTCAAAACTGATTTCTTTGCTAATTTCCACAGAGTGTTTCAAAGCTCACCACTTGTGAGTAACCAAACGAAACCTAATTATATTCGTTGGCTTAACTGTGTCAAAAATTCCTAGGAATTTGTTTGGACAGCAGTTGGCATCTTTGATTTCATCCAACTGAGCAGGGAATGTCTCGACTATAATGTCCCTATGTTGATAAGTTCCTTCTTTTTCTAGAACAGATCTACTAACTTTTTTTATGTCCCTTATAGCATGTTAACTCCAACTCTTTTCGACATGATTGCTATTACTAGTCTTAAACCAATCAGACGGATAATCAAAAGCACTCTAAACCCCAAGACCTTAATCGAGCCTGATTTTACAAAATTAACCTACAATGCTTTCATTCGAAATAATCATCTCGAAACAGCTATAGTTTCTGATGAAGAGCGTGTGGCATTCCTCATTTTTTGGCTAAGTGCTTTTGTATTTTGTACCAAATGACTTCAAATCCCAAAGTTTCTCATTCCCTTGGCAATTCTTCTTCATGAGGGAACTCCTCTTTGTTTGAGCAAATTGATCCTTGCTCAATTCTATTATTCAATGTCAGAAGTAGTAGGCCTACTTCGATCAAATGATAAGTCCCTCAATAACCTTGGTGGACCTTTCTGGCTATTGCAACTTTGGATTAATTCTATTTTTGAGCCTCATCTTCAAATTGCAAATTTGATCACCAATTACACAAAGATCGAAGGTCCTTGATTGTCTCAACTTCAATACTCCTCGAAATCAGGTAATGAAGTTGAAGACTTCAAAATTTTCTTTTCCTTATTTATGACCATGAAACGTCAATCTGACAATTTCAACTTTTCACCTTTTGCTCTTCGTGGTTGTGGTCTTGAGTGGTTTCGAGAACCATTTTTCCGTGAGACTCCAGGGCCTCAATCCGAAAACTTGTATATTTGTGCTCATACCTTGACCACCCAAATACTATCCCCTAGCGTCCCAGGCTCAAATGATTTCAGCCTTCAACTCTACCTCCCTTCATGTGCCTCAAGGCAACTTGGGTTTTCCCCATGTATTCCATCTCCTATTGCCTTAAAAGATGAATACCAAATATATGAGTCTGAAGCTCGGGATCTCAAGCAATATAAATTTTTCTTGAAACAAAATATCGAAAGGAGATATGGTTTTAATCCTTTCGAGTGCTCCCCATCCTTTTATTTGACACAATGATTTGAAAGTTGGTGGAGAGAATATTACTTTACTCAGAAGCCTACAATCGAAGAATGCTTCCAATGTTTTACTAACTTCACTTCATTTGTGCAGATAGGAGTAGCAACCAAGAAATCCAAAGGTATGCATCTTAAAGAAATCTCAAAATTCGAGAAATTCTTTGAAGTTAAATATGATCCTAAACACTTAAGACTGGTGGTTCGAGCGACTGAACAAGTCCTAAAACAAAAGAAAGTAGAACATTATCAACTCTATTACGCTCGTTTCATTGGTGCGCTGGTTTTAAATCTTTTGGTTTCGTTCGAACGATTCGAAACCCCACTAAAGTTTCCTCCACTCCTCAATGCTCCTTTTGGCATGGCTAACAAATACCCAGATCCTAAAGGTGGAGCATTGGGTGTTTTTAAAGAATCGAAGAAACGAGAAATAACTTTTGCCAACTGCTACTTGGACACCTACCGAGTTCCAATTAATGGATATACTCGAATAATAAGATACACACCATATAGTAAAAACCAGAGAACACTTCATAATTATTTGTTTTCGATCCAATTCTTAATGTTGAATCATATATATATTTTATATATTGTAGTCTCAAAAAGGACTAAAGTAATAGAGGCTGAAGAAGACTGGGATGATGAACCTCGGAAACCCAGCAAAGTTCAAAAAACGAAATCAAAAGTCTCAGGAGCAACTTCATCATCTTATATCTCGAAAAAACATCCTCCAATACCTTCAAAAACAAAGATTGTTGAGAAAAAGAAAAATAAAAAGAAAGAAGTGATTGAAAAAATCACACTTGCTATTGCCCAATAGTCCAAGGTAAATGATTTTTTTTAATTTATGATTTTATTTATCATTGTTATATATTTTTCTAAATGAACTTGCCTTGTCTCTGCCTTCGATTTCCTTTCATCTTTATAGGAAAAAACAATTGCTGAGAGCCTAATAAAAACTGGGCGCATAAAGTATATTGCATCGAAACAGGCGCAAATCATTTTATCTGAAAGCTCTAATGAATCCTCGAAATGAGATGAAGAGCCTGTTTCCTCAAAGAATGCAAGACTAGCATCAAAGGCACAAAGAGCTGAACCATCACAAGTGAGTCGTACATATATTATTCAATTATTTTTTTTCAAAATATTTAAAACAGCTAATGTTTTCTATTTCGAACAGGAATCCTCTCCCAAAGAACATAGGGAATCTACTCCGATCTCTTCAAGAAGATTCAGGACTCCTTCTCCCATTCTTTCTCCTTCAACGGATTCCAATCTCATTCCAGATCAACTTACCCCTGGGCCAGAACCAACCTCAGCTTTGAGCTCCCATTTCGACAGAATGTTCGATGCTAAAGCTCAAACCGAAAAAGATTCTAGCACTGGGGCTCAGGATATCTCTGTCGAAGCGAATGTTGCGGTTTGTCACTAAATACACTCATTTTATATAAATCTCAAAAAAATGCTAATTAATTTTTTTTCTTACATTTATTCAGGGAAACATAACTTCTGAAACTGGACCCAGCTCTGCAGTCCCCATTATCGAAACAAATGTTCAGGTTTGTATTTAATGAAATTGACTATACATGAAATTGCTTCGACCATTTCTAAGATCAAACTTTCTTATCTTCAGGAGAACATCTCTCCCCTTGAAATCATCATTGCTGCTGAGATTGAAGTTCCTATCTCAATCGAGGCCGTCCAATTTTTTGAGGCTATCCCTTCTACTTCTGCTGAAGCCCTGTCAGGACAGACAAAAATTTCCTTTGAAGAAGAAGTAGAAGCCATATGCCTCAATGATGATGAAGATAAGGATGAAGTTTAGAAATGACTGGAAGATATTTTATCCAATCGATCTGTATCCTCCAAATCCCATCATTCTATAGCCCACTCTAAAGCTGAAATCCAAAGTATTTCTGCGCCCCAGCTGTTTTAACATGTTATGGCTGCCAAAGATAAATAAGAAAAAATGTTTGGGCTTCTTGACCAACTGAATCAAAATAAACATCTTTTGGGTTCGAATGCCCAATCAGTAATTCAAGAATTAGTTAATCTTACAAAGGATTTTCTAACCCAACTTCCCATTCTTGATCAAGTCATCACCAACAACCAGCAACTGCTCGAAAAGAATAAGCAATTAATGGTGACTATTGCTAAGGTCAAGAGAAAGCGTTCGAAGCTCACCTCTGTTCTTTCATCTACTCAGAAAAATATTGATCAAAACAAAGAACGAATTATTGAGCTTAGACAAGAATTACTACTACTGGAAAATCAAAAAGGCGAACTTCGAGCCCTTGCTAAATATTGTGCAAGTAAAGAAAAGACTCTTGATAAAGAGTATTTACAGTTGGTAGCTGAAGGTAACCAAGTGAAGCAAGCCATTCAAGAATTAGCTCCATCCCTCGAGGCAGCTTCCAAAGAAAAAGATAGGATTTTGGACGCTTGGGTCTCCTTATTTTTGAGATTCCAATAGATATTTTGTATCTTTTATTTTGTAATGACAATTTCAATTTTTTTTTTCGATTACTTTGAATCGAAGCCATACTTTTTATAATGAGATCTTAATTTCGTGAATAGTTGGTTTGTATATTTTTAGATATTTACCATTTATCGAAGTGATCTTTTCATTTGTGTTAACATTCGTAATCAAATAAGCATTATTGGAACAAACTTTTTTGATTCGATATGGCCCCTCCCAATTTGGGGACCATTTTCCAAATGATTTTGATTTTTTCTACATAGGCAAAATAACCTTCCAGCCTAAATCATCTAAAACAAACTCTTTCCTATTGACTCGATGATCATAGAATCTTGCAATTCTTTCTTTTTGTCGAATCAAATTTTCAAGAGCAATTAATCTTTCCTCATCTAATTGATTTAGTTCATCAAACATCAAGTCCTAATCATCTTGAGTAGGAATTTCATCTTGACATTGTAATCTAACTGATTGAAGATTAATTTCGATTGGCAACACTGCTTCATGCCCATAAACTAAATGATAAGGTGTAGTACCAATAGCTTCCTTAGGAGAATTTCGATAAGCCCATAGAACTTGGCTCAAAGTTTCATGCAAACTTCTTGGTTTTTGACCAATATGTTTCTTTATTAAACCAACTAAAATCTTATTGGCTGCTTCGACTTGTCCATTAGCTTGAGCTTAATAGGGAGTCAAAGTAAGTAATTTGATATTCTTTGTCTTAGCAAACTCAATAATATAACGACCAGTAAACACAGTACCTAATGCGGATTAAAGGATGCAAACCCAAGTGCAGGTTATCTTAAGTAATAAATTTTTCATGAGTCCGAGGTCGATCCACAGGGAATTAATGAAGAAAAATTCTTTGAGGTAAGGGAAGACTTTGTCACAACAATAAAAATAATAAAACTTGTTTACAATTAAATTAAAAAACTTGCTTGGGTTAGGAGATGCACTTTTGGTAATAAATTAAGGACAAGATTAATTCCTTTTATAACTCAATTGAAATCCACGCACAACGGAGGTTCCAATCGGAGAATAAAACATTCAAAGTCCATTTTGAATTATATACGTAGTTATATTTTGATTCTTTTAATTATTTACTAACACCTACACTTGTAAATGAGTTCAAGCATTCATTGTGACAAACCACTTATCTAAAATGAATCAAGAACTCCACTTTACAAGGAGGGTTTCTAAATTGATTGGAAACAAAATACAACACGTATAACGATCACTTGATAATATATCATTTAAGTACAAGAAAAAAATTAATCTAACCTTATTTTATTACCAAAAGCTTCACTCCTTCACCCAAACAAGATAAGAATTAGTTACCCATAAACAAGAAGAAAGAAAGAGAGTAGAAGAAAAAGATGAACATAATTTTAACTTAGAACAAAAGAAAATTACAACAGCAGAAATAAATAATACAATAGCATGAACTTTATCTAAAACGAAGATTACTCAAATGATCTACCTAAGGTCCCTTTTATAGAGGATTAAGGATACAAAATGACAAGAGAGTTGATTAATGAGTGAGTGGATGAGTGGGTCGATGAATGAAAAATGGCAAAGAACTTTTGTGCGTGAAAAATTATTGAAATTTCTTGTCTCTAAAATCATTTAGTGATGAACTCATGGATAACGTCAAAATGAAGCAAAGTGGTCTTCATGAAAGCTCTAGGAAATTGTCTCAGCTTTTCAATGTCATAAAAATCATCCAAAAATTCGTCCTATAGCCCAAGATATGACCCAATTATTACAGACTGATCAGACCCAATTTTAGCACCTCTATTTTGACTTTCAGACCCAATATGACCTCCAAGCTGTCCGAATGAGCTCTTGTGTTCTTCATGAAAGTTGTAGATATGAGTCTTAAATTTCAAATGCCAAATTTTCAGCCTATTTCAGTACCTTCAACTCGAATTATGCAATGATTACTGCACACTGTTCGGGTTTCAATCACAAAACTCGTTTTTTGACTTCGAAGTCCAATTAGCTCCACTAAATGTCCGAGTTTTCCCTAGAGCTCTCATGAAAGTTGTAGAGCTCTTTTTTATCTTTCCTACAAGGTAAGATACTTAATTATAAGACATCTTGAACTTAAGATATGGCTGAAATACCGAAATAGTGTAAGACCAAAATAATATTGAAAAAATCAATTAAGTCCAATTTGAGTCCAAACTTACAAAACATAAGCAAGCTTAATTAATTAAGTACATAAAGAGTGTAAATGGCTAAAAATGAGGGCTTATTAATGTATAAAATATGTGAATATCAAATTTTCCCACACTTAGCTTTTTACACTCCTGGGCAAAACACATAAGACCAAAGCTAGAAAATAGAAAAACGACACAGACTCAAAAGCTAAAAATTCTAAAAGACTCGATGAATCAAGAAGAGCAACCATAAATTCAAAGGATCAAAGCATTAATGAGGTAACATTTCTTTATATCTCAAACCACCAAGCAAGGAAACTTCAGTTAAAAAGAATGAATCAAGAATGATAGATCCTCACAGAATTCACTCTCAATCTCTCAAGTGTTTAAAAGGTAAGTATTTCACTTTATTCAACCCATGAACAATTGTACTACCATAAGCTTGCTTATCTTCTACTTCTCCGCTACTCAAAACACATGCACACAAAAATCAAGAGGACTTTATTCAAGGTTGCAATGGGGTCATGGTAAAGGAGAGAGGATAATATGGATATGAAAGATAAATACCAAAGAGAATAAAATAGCATTGTGATACAGTTAGAGTGGAAAAGATGTTTGGGAACAATCATCATAAAGGACAATGACCGATATTTGACTAATGTTTTGTTGAAGATCAATCCCAAATTGATGAATTGAATTCATTGTTAGGCCTAAACCTTCTTATTCTCTTCCTGTTGTTTCCAAGCATCCACCTTTATTCTAGGTATGGATATGTCACATGGTGTATCAGGAGACTCTGATAATCCTTTGATTGCAACGTTGGTCAGCTCTTTTTTTTTTATCATTTTGCATACACACCCTTACACTTGTTCAAGAATAAGGCCAATGCTCTCTTATTCCCTAAGGTTGGGTAAAAACATGTTTTTTTTTTCTTTTTTTGTAAGGCACGTAATGAGTTAAAAACAAGGAATGGTCAAATAAGCTCAAAGGGGTTACACAAAGGAAAATATACAAGGATGACTATTTGGTCAAAGTAACTATTTCAAAATGACTCAATCATATTTATGTATGCATGTGAAAATGTAGCCTAAAAAAAATCAAAGCAAGTTCTAGAGTAACAATTCTATGAGTGAAAATCATACAAGAAAGAAGAGAATAGTACAAATGTTCAATTCATTCATCAATAGGCTCAAAATCTCACAAGGTATATTTCTATCATTCTCAATCCACCATATCAACATTCATATCCAAGCTTGTGATTTTTAAGAAAGAAGACAGTTTATGCTAAGATCCAAGAATCCATTTGCTACTTCTACATAAAATAATTATTTCCTCAACTAAGATGCGTCTCAAGAGTGAACTTACCTCCAAGGCAAAATTTACTCTTTACTCTGCCATCGTTAATTGGTTTTACTACGAATGGGTTTCTGATAATCATATCACTAAACTTACTTCGCAATTTATATGTGTCTTAGGAGTAAAATTACTCCTTACTCTTCCATCATTCATTAGTTTAGTAAGTCCATGACAATCATATCATACTTCCCAAAAAAGAAAAAAGAAGTTGGTCAACTATCATTTCCCCTAACTAGATCACAACATTGTCGTCAATGTTAAAATATAGATGAGTAAAGGATAGAAGATATTACCTATTGGAGAAATCTGACACAAATTTAAACAGAAACAAAGTACGATAAATAAAATTAAAGGTAAAGGAAAGCTATAAACGAAGTGTCAAATCTAGCTTTCTTTTCATCCTGTTTCCCTCACTGCTTCCTATTAACTAATCTATGTGAGCTATTGCTGGATCAGGTTTATAAACAAAAGCTTCTAATTAATCAATCAACTCATCAATAGTGGAAGCAGAGATAAGAAGTTGTCTTACCAAAGATGTGATAAAGTTTTGTTCCACAGCATGGTCAAGAAAAAGTAACAAAATATCAAAGAAATTATTTACATTCAACGAACCTATGAGTTTATGGTGGATGTTCAGTTGGACCTAAGAGACAATTTGAAAAACTTCTTCCAAAGTACCAAAATCACCTGGTAAGGCGATGAATGCATCAAAGTTGTCAAGCATTATCTTCATTTGTTCATGCATAGATGATACCTTAAGTTCCTCCCCAATTGTCTTTCCACTGATGTTCTGTTGAGTGAAAAGTTCAGGAATGATACCTAAAACTTGACTGCCTCCTATATATGCAGTAAGTGATACAGCCCTCATTAACCCACGGCAACCTCCCCCATATACAAGATGAATATTTCTCACAGCAACTGATCGACCAAGAGTGTTAGCTGCGTTTACAAACCCTAAACCCTTCCCATACTTAGACCCACAAAATACATATATATTTTTAAGTTGATGAACAGAAACACCTTCCACTTCTATACTCACATTCCCTTTGAATGATTCTGAGTTGGAAGAAAGTGGAGAAAATGAAGTGTTTAAATAGGAAAAAGAATGGAAAGAGTCATAATAGCACCTATAAGGGTAGGTTGGCTATTGTCAGAAAAGTTTGAAATTAAGAAACACAAAATCTTTTTTTTTTAATTTTTAATTTTTTTTGTTTATTTTTTATTTTTTGACTTCAAGAAAACCATTAGGGTAAAGAAGTCTAGAAACCCCTGAAGGACCCTGCTCAAAGGATCATTTGTCCAAAACCAAAATATAACAAAATTATACAAAGATAAAAGAAATATAATAGCAACTGATGACATACCTTTATGTATAATTTTCATGGCGTATCTTTATACTGCGCGTCATGAGTGCAGTAATACCAAGACGGCTCAACCAATCTTGGAATTATTCTCCCTCCCGCTTATGGAATATATTGGATTGAGATACGGTGCAATTAATTAAAGTGCGTAAATCTGACAGCCACCAGCAAAGGACCACAGCCAGTGAGAGGTCGCTGGAGAGCCCATGACATTAAATCATAAGATCCAACTCAGTTGCATAGTCACGCGAGTATGCCAACACTGGCGCTTCTTTCTGCCCATCATCTTAGCTTGCCTAGAATGTAAACTTTGGGACACTGAGAACGACTCTCTATAGAGCATGACACACCAACCTTATTTATATACCGATGTGTGAAGGTCTCATCTTGAGAATATGAAAAGACGGACATCCATCCGGGGCTCCTAATCTAATTAAAGACTAAATTAAACCGAAGTTTCCCCTCCTTTTCTCATTTTTGTTTCTTTTAACCTTGTTTTTTTGCTTTCTTTCTTCTTTTTTCTTTTTTTTTTTTTTCTTTTTTTTTTCTTTTTTCTTTTTTCTTTTTTAAGAAAACATGAAAAAAAAGAAGACAACATGTACAAATTGTTATGGATATGGCTCACATCTATCTCTAATTTCACGTCCAATAATAGCTTAAACACCTTCTATGACTCAAGGATAAGCTTCCCATCCAATTTTCTAATAAATTGGCAAATATGGTCTTTTAGAGTCATATTCCCAAGACTGTAACATTTTTCTTCATCCTTGAAGAGATTCCATAAATTAAAAAGTTCATGATGCACAAATCCACATGAATGTGTCTCAAGAGTCAATAAGATATCATGTAATGACTCCTTATTCAGTCCATTCTTAATGAAAAAATTTTATCTTCTCTATTTGCAGAAACCATCCCCAAAGAACGACATCACTTGTTACAATTCCATCATACACATTTGTGACAGACTTGTAACCTTTTTGCTCTTCTCCTTTTAGAATACGAACTTTTTTCAATACCTGGCATGTATAAGTCAAATGAAATTGAAGACTCACCAGTTAGTTGGACCTTTGCTTCAATTATCCAGCGTACATCTTCTAGCATACCCTTGTGCAATAATAGTCTTAATCTTTCACATCTAACTTTGTAGATTTTTGTCATAGCATTTTGAAGGAGGGAAGAAAAATGTTTTCTCAAGTTTAAAAGAATGACATCTATTTTAAATGAGAAGGATTCAGTTATTTTTGGAAACTGAAAAACAAACCGACTTGAGAGTCACGGAGTACCGTTATCCGCCACTTAACTGGGAATACAAAGAATTGCAAAAAGAATGCAACAAAATTAGAATAAATTTTATTCATAACAAGGATTAGAAAGAAAGATGAATTATACCTCATTAACTTAGTTTTCCAGAAATGGTTTGAGTCTTTGTCCATTAACTTTAAACACATTACCATTCCTAAGATTCTCAATGTCTATGGCCCCATGAGGATACACATGTTTGACAACAAAAGGACCAATCCACCTAGATCTCAACTTTCCAGGGAATAGGTGTAGACAAGAATTATAAAGCAGAACTTTTTGACTAATTTCAAAAGATATTCTCTAAATTGTCTTGTCATGAAAAGCTTTTGTTCTAACTTTATAAATCTTTGAGTTTTCATATGCATTATTTCTCAATTCCTCAAGTACATTTAATTGCAGTTTACATATCTTGCAAGCATCATCAAGGTTTAAGTTGAAAGCTTTAATGGCCCAAAATGTTTTATGTTCCAATTCTACAAGCAAGTGACAAGGTTTTTCATAGACTAATCGATAGGGTGACATGCCTAAAGATAATAAAACTTGCTCACAATTAAATTAAAGAACTTGTTTGGGCTAAGAGATCCATTTTTGGTAATAATTTAAGGACAAGATTAATTGTTTTTATAACTCAATTGAAATCCATGCACAACGGAGGTTCCAATCGGAGAATAAAGCATTCAAAGTCCATTTAGAATTATATATGTAGTTATATTATGGTTCCTTTAATTAGTTACCAACACCTACACTTGTAAATGGGTTCAAGCATTCATTGTGTCAAACCACTTGTCTACAATGAATCAAGAACTTCACTTTACAAGGTGGGTTTCTAAATTGATTAGAAACAAAATACAACACGCATAATGGTCACTTGATAATATATCACTTAAGCACAAGAAAGAAATTAATCTAACCTTATTTTATTACTAAAAGCTTCACTCATTCACCCAAGCAAGATAAGAATTAGTTACCCCTAAATAAGAAGAAAGAAAGATGGTAGAAGAAAAAGATGAACATAATTTCAACTTAGAACAAAAGAAAATTACAACAAGAAAAACAAATAACACAATAGCATGAACTTAATCTAAAACCAAGATTACTCAAATGATTTACCTAAGGCCCCTTTTATAGAGGATTAGGGACACAAAATGATGAGGGAATTGATTAATGAGTGAGTGGATGAGTGAATGGATGAGTGGAAAATGCCAAAGAACTTTTGTGAGTGGAAAATTATTGAAATTTTTTGTCTCTGAAATCATTCAATGATGAACTCATGGATAACGTTAGAATGAAGCAAAGTGGTCTTCATGAAAGTTCTAAGAAATTGTCTTAACTTTCCAATGCCACAAGAATCATCTAAAAATTCGTACTATAACCCAAGATATGACCTAATTACTGCATATTCCTCAAGCTCAATTTCAACACCTCTGTTTTGACTTCCAGACCCAATATGACCTCCAAGCTATCTAAATAAGCTCTTGTGTTCTTCATGAAAGTTGTAGATATGAGTCTTAACCAGATGACAAATTTTCAGCCCATTTTAGTTCCTTCAACTCGAATTATGCAATGATTACTGCACATTATTCAGGTTCCAGTCACAAAACTCATGTTCTGACTTCCAAGCCTAATTAGCTCCACTAGATGTCCGAGTTTTTCCTGGAGCTCTCATGAAAGTTGTAGATCTCTCTCTTATCTTTCCTACAAGGTAAGATATATAATTATAAGACATCTAGAACTCAAGATATGACCAAAATACCAAAACAATGTAAGTCCAAAATAATGCTGAAAAAAATCAATTAAGTCCAATTTGAGTCTAAACTTATAAAACATAACCAAGCATAATTAATTAAGTACATGAAGAGTGTAAATGACTAAAAATGAGGGTTTATTAATGTATAAAATATATGATTATCAGTACCTTGGTCAGTAGTTAAAGTTTGAGGGATACCAAATCTATAAATAATATTTTCTTCAACAAAATTAATAATATCTTGTTGAGTAACATCCTTTAAAGGAATAGCTTTGACCCATTTACTAAAATAATTTATAGCAACTAGTATATACTTGTGTCCTTTCGAAGATGGTGGATGAATCTGACCTATTAGATCGAGAGCCCATCCTCGAAAAGGCCAAGGCTTTATAATCGAATGTAAATCACTTGCAGGAACATGCTGAATGTTTCCATGCTTTTGATATTCCTCATATGACTTAGCATATAAATGCCAATCTTTAGCTAACTTGGACCAATAAATTCTTTGCCTATGCAATACCCATTTCATTTTTTCACCAGCTTGATGAGCACCACAAATGTCTTCATGAACTTATGCTAAAACTGTGAATGCTTTTTTCTCACTTAGACATGTCAATAAATTCCCATCTATTGACTTCTTATAGAGTGATTGACCCAATATAACATAATGTAAGCTTTATATTTTAATTTCTTTTCAACTACTATATTTGGGTTTTGTAAATAATCCACAATTGGCTTTCTACAATTAGAATCATCCATATCCTCCATTAGACATACTTCTAAATTCTCAAAAGGATACTACCTTTCTCTGATTTGGATTAATTTAAGCAAAGTAAAACTTGAAATTTTGTACCCTGAAGCTATTTGAGCGAGCTCATTAGCTTCATAGTTTTCTTCCCTCAGAATGTGTTGCAACATAACCTCATCGAATTCACATAATAACCTTGCTACAAAAGCAAAGTATCTAAACAAATTCTGGTTAATGTATTTATATTCTCGAGTTAATTGCTTAATGGTTAACTGAGAATCACTCAGTACTTTAATCTTTTTGCTTTAAGTGAAATTAAAATTTGTAAGCCAATTATTAAAGCTTCATACTCAGCTTCATTATTCGAACACTGATGTTTTAATTCGAATAAAAATTTAGTTGGAGTTTTAATTAGCGAAACAATTAGAACTCCAAGACCAACACCTCCACTGTGTTTCGATCCCTCGAAAAATAACTTCCATGGTTTTAAACCCACGTACATAATGTATTTTTTTTCGATGTCAACACAATGATGGTTAGTCAAAAAGTCTGCCAACACTTGGCCTTTCACAGCCTTTTGTGTGATATACTTTAAGGAAAATTTTGTTAAAGCAAGAGCCTATTTTCTCACTCTACCATGCAAGAGAGGCTTGGATAATATGTACTTTTATTATATTAGTTTTTGACACAACAAGTACATCATGTGGCTTTACATTATACTTTAACTTAGTGCAAGAGAAATACAAAGCTAAACATAACTTCTTGATTGCATTACATCTAGTTTTAGCATCTATCAAAACCCTACTAAGATAATAAGTGGCTCTTTCGATTCCATTCTCATCTTCCTAGGCTAACATACACCTAATAGTTTCATTTGATGCTGAAATATATAACTTCAAGGGGCGTCCAGGCAGTGGAGGCATCATTACTTGAGGATTAGCCAAACAATGCTTGATTTGATCGAATATCTCTTGATGTTCTTTTTCCCATCAAAATTCTTCTTCAACTTTAAGCTTCAAAAGTGAAGAGAAGGCTTTGGTTTTCCTAGACAAATTTGAAATGAACCTTCTCAAGAAATTAATTTTTCCAAGCAGAGACTAGAGTTGTTTCTTATTCGAAGGAGGTGATGCTTCCAGAATAGCTTTAACTTTGTTCTAATCTACCTCTACTCTTTTCTTCTGGACCAAGAATCCAAGAAAATTTCCTGCGGAAATGCCAAAAGCACATTTAATAGGATTCATTTTCAATCCATGTTTCCTCATTCTTTCGAATGACTATCTTAGGTTCGCAAGGTGTTCCTTTTCTGATTTCAATTTAACCACTACATCATCAATATAAACTTCCATGAATTTACTAATAATATCATGAAAAATGGTATTCATGGCCCTTTGATATGTTGCTCCAGCATTCTTAAAACTGAATGACATACTACCCATTCGAAGGTGCCAATTGCTCCAGGACATCGAAAAGTTGTTTTTGGCACATCTTCTTCTGTAATATAAATTTGATTAAAGCTAGAGTAACCATCCATGAAACTTAAAATTTCATGACCTGAGGCTGAATCAATCAACATGTCAGCAATAGGCATAGGATATCCATCTTTAGGAGTAGCAGAATTTAAATCTTGAAAATCAATACATACTCATAACTTACTATTCTTTTTCATAACAGGAACGATGTTAGAGATCCAGTCAACGTACCTGGCAGTTCGAATGAACTTAGCCTTTAATAACCTTTCGATTTCTTCCTTGATCTTCGAGACCACTTCAGGGGCAAATCTTCTTAGAGCTTGCTTGATTGGTCTATTTCCTGCTCGAATTGGTAGTCTGTGTTCTACCAAATCTTGACTGAGCCTAAGCATTTTCTCATATTCCTATGCAATACAGTCTTTATATTCTTCGAGCAAGTGAATCAACTCATACTTGTAATCAGATTTTATTAAACTACTAATAAAAGTAGGTCTATATATTACATCATTACCAAGATTAATCTCATCTAAAGGATCTTGTACCTCTATCTTTTAACATCAAACGATAAAGGGGCTTGTTCGAATCTTAGAGAAGAGTGATCATAAATACAATCCAAGTCGGTGTCTGTAATAACACCAAATTTCTCAGCCATATAGGCTAAGATTCGAGTCTTATGACTCGAAATTACATTTTCAGTGCAATTTTCAGCCATATAGGCTGTAATTTGAGCCATATGGCTCTTAAGTTCCTCTATTTATATTACAACTTAAGGTCGAATATACTCGGCCTAGAATGTTAAATAGGCGTTTGTACGCCTTGGAATTATTACAATTATGAAGCTGAAATGAATCAGTTTTCGGTATAACAGAAAAACCTATTGGTGTAATGGCCACCATCTCAACTCCCTTATTGTTGAGAGCTGTCGAATCCCATATGTAGAATGGTTTGACACCAGGTACATATATTTGTAGATCTACATGATTCTGGTTTACATGGCAAAGAGTGTCATCAACCTCCACCATTTCTAGCTCTCCTATTTGGTTCCACAAAAACATCTTCTGATGGACAGTCGAAGGGACAACACCTGCAGCATGAATCCATTCTCTACCCAAAAGAAGATTATAACTGGCCTTCGAGGGCACCACTATGAACAAAGTTGATCTTGTGACTGAGGCCACTTTGACATCAAGAACAACAACCTCTTTTGACGTGGAGGATTTGCCATTAAAGTCTGTCATCACCATATTATGAGGTAACAAATCTGCCTCTGTTTTGCCAAATTTTCTCAGCAAATTCTTTTGCAACAAATTAATAGCAGCCCCTCTATCTATCAGCACCTTGCCCACTAACTTACCATTTATTATTGCCTTAATAAACAATGGGCGCAGATGACTCTTCATTTTGAGAAAGGAAATATTGAAGACTGCAGAGTTCTCTATTACCTCAATTGTATCCTCTTCGACCAAATACCAACCGGTCTCCTCTGAACTGTCTTCAAAGTCTTCTTCTTGGTTCAGTTCTTGATCTCTTGCAATAGAAAAATTATAAGGGAGAAGGGACACTACATTGATACCAAAAATGATATCCAGATCGTCTTTAAAACCATATTCGAAAGAATCTGTGATGACGTCCTCCTTCATTGGACTGGGAGGTTTTTGCTTTTCCGTTCTCAGGGGTGGTCCTTGGACCACCTCGGCCTAGGACCTCTGCTACTGCTGCAACTTGGCCAATGCTTATTGTTGTTGTTGTCGAAGTCTCTGGGCTTTCCGCCATTGAGACTTCGAGGGAAATAAGTTAAAGCTTTGGTTTGAGTTCGAACCTTCTCCGCGAGACCAAGTGTTTAGTCTTCTCCAAAAAGGACTTATACCATATTCCAAATTAGGCCAAAATGGCTTATTCTAGAACTTATGAGGATGTGGACTATTCCTCACCCATTGTTAGGTGCCACACTTAAAGGGGCACTCTAGTCTTGCCTTTTTCGATCCTTTCTGGATCATGAACTACCACGGAATTGTGGTTTATTGGTTGGTTTTTTATACTGGTTGAATTTCCTGCAGGACCCTTCTTTTGCTTCTGCTTTTTAAATGCCTAGTAAGACTTGGCAGCCAACCTGTCGAAAACAGCACTGCATTGAGGGCACAGGGACACTTCCTTCTCATCTTCCTACTTTCTAAGAAGGAACTCAACCAATATTTCTCTAGCTTTTGGGAAAACCTCCTGTTCTTCAGCCTCAAACACTTTGAAGCTATCCTCAACGGTGTGGACTGGGCCAAACTCCCCTAGCTCCATCATGTTAGCTTTAGTGAAGCCAACAGGCTCCACATAGTTGGCATTCAGTTCGAATGGATCAACATCCACCCCCATGGTTTTCTTGTTGTCGAAGATCAGTTTTCCTTCCATGATGCTTTTTTTAATTAAATCCTTGAAACGTATACAATTGTTAGTCTAGTGGCCATATCTATTATGATACTTGCAATATTTTTACCCTTTATCTCTTCTACCGAAGGGATCTTATGTCCATCAGGAAGTTTGATTTGCTTATCTTTTAACAAGACATCAAAAATTAAATCAGCTTTAGATATATCAAAAGCATAAGTTGGCCTAGTAGAAGATTTTATATTATCCTTGATTCGACTCAGTACTAAAGATGAACAAGTATAAGGAGGACCAGACTTTAGTTCTGCTATGTTAACCTCATTTTGCTCATCATCTATACCTTCATTGACTTCGACATAAGCTACTTTATTATCTTTTGATTTCTTAAAGTATTTATCCTGAATATCAGGAGTTTCAACATAAGCAATCTTTTCTTTTCTCAAATTTTTCCTAAACCTTTCCTTTTCGAGTTTCAACTGTTCGATTTATCTTACTTTATCAGCAAGCTGAGACATGTCGAGGATTTGTTGGTTTACTATTTTCTTTCTAATGAAATAATCTAATCCACTAGCAACCATTTTGACCATCTCAGATTCAGGAACCACAGTGAAACACCTAGCCTTCATTTACCTGAACCTAGCCAAGTAATCATCTACGAGACTTACTTTTGTCTCACCTCTAAAGAACTGGTCATGGAAATTTCTTTCCAATTAGTTCCAAGAGTGAATCAAATTTGGTGCAAGGGTTGTAAACCAAGTAAAGGCATTCTTGGTTAAAGAACTGGAAAAATATTTCATTTTTAAATATTCATTCGAGACTGCTTCCCCAACTTCTATTGTGTATCGAGCAATATGCTCTACAGTAGATTCTCCACTTTCCTCGGCAAATTTACTAGAGATTTTAGGTGCTTTGCACCCTCTAGGTAATTCTGCCTGTTGGATGAATTCAGGAAAAGTTGACACAAAATAGGATCTATTTGCATATCCTATATTAAAACCATACCTATTCAGCACTTGTTCCACTACTTGGTTGATATTTTGTTGCCCCCCAAGATTATTAAGTCTAATCCTTTCTAAAAGGTTATTAACATCTTGATTTCGATTGACTATTCGAAATCTTAAGTTCGGACCTTGTGGAATTTCTCTTGGCTCGTTATCCTCAACTGTGTTATTAGGATTGGGATTATTTACCAATTGAGATTTTCTTGATAAATAGGTTGATTATTCACCCTTTGACTGCCTACAGAATCTTCTGGGTTACCAAAAACATCTGCAATCCTACTCATTTGCCTAGCCAATGTGGTATATGTATTATCGGTTAATTCTATGAGTGGTGTTATCACAGTAGTCATCTACTGAGTCAACATATGAACCATCTCATGGTGACTTTCATCAATCTGTTGCCTGATATTGTTCAAGGTTGTATTCGTTTTCCTTGAAGGAATCAAACACATTATGCTTGGGCATATTATGGAACATTGGTATTCCCATATTTTGCTTATCAGTTTGATTGGTACTTGTTCCCGCACCTTGACCACCAGCATTCATCATTTGGTTTCTTGGTGAAATATTGGGTATAGGACTTGTGTATGTGGCTTGGGCAGTCCCTACGGTCTGTGTAATACTTTGGGGAACAAATCCAGGAGGTAAACCATACAGGGGTGCAGTTCTGTTCACCCCAAGAGTCCTGGTTTCTAGATTCGAAACAGGGCCCCTGTGATTTCACTGATCACGGGCTCTAGGCTTATGGTAAATTAGCAGAGACTATGGTGTCTCTACTGCCACTAGTACTGTTATTCCCTGTTTGTGGATTTTGAGCACTCAAAAATGTATTTTCAAATATATTTATTAGTACTCTACCACTTCTCAAGAGCATAAACTTAGCAAAAAATCTTTTAAGATTTTATTCAATTGGCCTGTCCCACCAGGCGTGCCAATTTGTTTACTGAAAATTTTGTCAACTAGTCGAGAATTTAGTAAACCCTTTGTCTATAGACAAAGTTTGATTCTCGATCTCAATTCTGGGAAGGGAATCGCTTCCTCTTAGGATTCTGGTCTGAATGTCTTAAAAGGATTGGAATTGATGACTTCGATTTCAAAAAAGTTGTGTTTGGAAATCTAAAAGCCTTATTTTCGAGAAGTAAAGTAAAACAGTATAAATGAGAATAAGTTGAAATGACTGGAATGAAAAAATATTCGAAGTAAATATGACAGAATGTAAAAGACTTATGATAAATAAAAATTGAAATAGTTTAAACAGATGCAATGAACAGTAAATGTGCAGATATGTAAATTGCAAAGAAGTAAAATTGCATTAAAAGTGAAGAAAACAATTAAATGAAAGCAATAAACAGAACTCAAATGATCTTTAAAAGAATCACTTGATTATGGTAGAAGAGAATTTGCAAAGAAAAAAATAAAGTCTGGAAGTAAATGGACTCAATTTAAGATTGCATTAGATTTGTAAAGAGTACATAAATGTAAATGAAGATGAAAGTGGATGGAAACATACTAAACTAAACTTGTGTGTTGTTTGCTCGTGATGTCAATGGACATGATAGCGTGAGTTTATAAGTGTTTGCGAGTATACAATTTCTAACCCCTAAATGTTTCCATCCTCTTGGTATTTATAGATTTTCTAAGTAACTACCTGGTTTACACGATTTTGATATGTGTTTATAACAAAGATAACTGCCTAAATGATTGGTAATCTTTGTATAGTAACCACTAAATCTTTGTCAACAATCCTCGTGCTATCAACAACTATTCGATCTTTGTCAGCAATCCATGTGTTGTCTTGATTTTTTCTCCAACTACTGCTAACTGCCATTTCAAATTCAAAAACTCTCTTTTTTGAATCCAAACTTGTATGCTCGAACCTTTGTTGATTTTCACTTAAGGTCTATTCCTTTCAGAAATTTTGCTAAGTGTAGCTACTCTCTAAGCCCATGGTTTAGATTTCAAATCAAAACTACTATTTCCACTATGAAATGGAAATAACCAATCAAAATTTCTATCTCGATCAGCTTTGATTCCATTTTACAACTTGTAAATTCATCAAGAATCATATTTATATCAATTTAAAGTATCAAAATAGCATAAATCGAAAAATATTTTATTTTTATACCAATAGTATTATAATTTAATTTGACGGAACTGTTGGTATAAAATTAAACATCTTTTCGATTTGGAGGGCTTCAATGGTATGTCGCAGCCATTTAATGATTTTGCATAATGTTTGACAATTAGAAGGAGATAGTCATTAACATGATGTTTTTGATTAGGAAATTACCAAGGTATTGGTTTCATTTTGCCCTTGAAAATTGGTAATTCAAATCAAAATAGTAAATTTATAAGATTAAAGTGTATTAATTGGATGCTGAGGTGATACCTTTGATCTCATAACAATGGTAGTGATTTCATTTTAATATCGAAACGTCAGATTTAAGGAAGTAGTTACACTTAGCCAATATCTTAAGAAATGGAAAGGATTTCGATCAAGAACCCATAGAGGTTCATAGATTCAAATTTTGAATTCCAAAGAAAGGATTTGAACTTAGAATGGAAGATAGTAGCAGTTGTAGGTACAAGATCAAAACGATGCAAGGATTACTGATAAAGATTAAGCAATTATTTATAGCATGAGGATCGCTAACAAGGATTTGGTGGTTATTTGTCTAAAATTACTAATCATTTAGTAATTATCTTTGTTTTAGACATATGTCAAGATCTTATAAACAAAGTAGTTATTTAGGATGTCTATAGATACCAAGATGATAGAAACAATTAAGGGTTGTAAATTCTATACTTACAAATACTTGTTACTTAATGCTCTCACGTCCTTGACTTCTCGAGAAAAAATAATGCAAGTCTAGTTCAGTATGTTTTCATCCATTTTTATTTCTGTACAATTTACAAATTCAATGCAAGTTTAATTTCAGTCCACTTATATCCAATCACTTTACTTTATTGCAAAACTCTTTTCTACCCATGATCAAGTGATTTTCTCAAAGATCGTTTCAGTTCTTTTTATTGTTTTCTTTTACTTGCTTTCATTACTTTTCTGCAACTTTACTTTCTTGCAATTTATATATTTGCACATTTACTTTTATGTGTCTTTACTTTAAACTACCTTATTTTATATTCTTTACAATTTAGCAATTTACATTACTTGTCATGTTTACTTTAAATGTATTTTAACTCCTGTTATTTCCATTCAAGTTCTTTACATTTTTGCATCTATTTTTCTTTTTTTATTGAAAACAAAGTCTTTCTTATTTTTGAACTTATTTTCACTAAGTATTATGCATAAACATTTGATTTTGAATTTTACATAACAATCTTGAAATTCAAAATCATCAATTGCATTCCTTTAAAATATTAACTTAAACCAAAATTCCAGGAGAAAGCAATTCCCTTCCCCGAATTGAGATTGAGAATCAAACTTTGTCTATAAACAAAGAGTTTACCATAGCCTAATAAGTGACAATCGAAATATTTTGATAAACAGGAACATTTTCATTGTTTATTTTCTCTGAACTAATGTACTACTCTTAAAATACATATGGATTTCTCTGCTCGATGGATGATTTTTTTTGTGATTAAAAATTGTGTGTCATAAAGGATTATGTATTATTAAAGAGAAATTATATGGTTACTTGAGTGCAATTCAAGTAATCGGTCGATAAAGTTTAAGAAGAAATACCAAATTAAAAATAAGATATTGAATTCGCATTGTTGAAAAATAAAATTACAGCTAAACATTATGAGGAATTTTTGGTTGGGCACACACTCAACACCTTATATTAGGCCCATACTAGATAGTTATCTTACCTGGCTACTTCATATTTAATATTCAATATTGTTATTATTGTTATTTTAAGATAATTTTATTATACGTTATTGTTCTGTCCTCTACCCGAGGGAAGGTAGTCAGATAACCCTTGGTCAGTCGTCAACAATTACCCGAGGAAGACAAAGTGGAATACTTGTCAAGGCACTCTGACCGATTAGTCTTGGAGTCAAGACAGTCATGAAGGCATAATAGAGAAAAGTGAACATGTCTGGCCTAGGCTATCAAGACAGTTTATATAGAGATCTGGAGGACTGACTCTCTGAATACCTTCCGTTTAGGTCATTTAGGAGTCTAAACGTTATGTCTGGTTATTATGGCATAAGAGCATTATGTCTGGTTATTATGGTGCAAGACTTTATGTAAGGTCATTATGGCGCAAAGTCATTATGTCTGTTGGTGGGTCGTATTAAGCATGCGGTTGTCGAGTCGTTACCCATTCTGATATGGCTGGTTGGACCTTGCAGAAATGGGCATAGCTTATGGATAGGTGCTAATTGGGCCAAGACGGTCAACAGCCGCCCAACTTGGTCATTTATGAAATTGAGTCAAGCTTATGAGTGGTTGAATGTCATTTGGGCCAGGATAGTCCACAAACCCCCAACTTAGGCAATTAGTGATGATAGCCCGAGCTTGTATTATTAATGTTTAATTTTATCCAAGTTTTATAAATCTGGATGGTCCACAACCATTATGAGCTTAGACAAATCACAAAGTGAATGGCCAAGCTTTTTCGAGCTCTTCATAGCTTTGTCCCTGGGTAACCGTCCGAGGTGAGTGGTGAGGTCTTTTGTGCATGTATTTTCCTGACCTTAGCTATGAATTTTCCCGACCTAATCTGATTTTAAGTTTCTTCGATTCAGGTCTATCTTCAAAGGCATCATTGTTTGACCATGATCTCGGATAGCTTTGCATGTCTTCATTTTTTAATGGAAGACTTTAACCTAGGGATTTTTTTCCGAGCTTGGCCGACTTCATACATATAGCTTTTTCAATTAGCATCATGGTTTTATTATGATCTCAAATTTTTTTGAGCTTGCTGATTAACATTTAAGGTCGATCATGACATTTGCATTGATTTTTTTCACATATCTTTGTTCATTTAATAGAAGTACATTATAAGCTTGGCATTATGAGTTCACATATCTTTGATCAACCTTTGGGTTAGCATCAGCTCTTGGGTCAGTCGACATCGATTTTGGACCAACATTGGCTCAGAAGCCGGTTAACATCAGTTTTGGACCGGCATCAACTCGTAGGCCGAATACTGGCTTGGGGCCTTACATCAGCTCAGGGCTGGCATTGACTCAGGGTCAGTTACTAGCTTGGGGCCTTCCATAAGCTCGGGGCTGGTTACTGGCTCGGGGCCTTACATCAGCTCAGGGTTGGCATTGGCTCGGGGTCGATTACTTCGATTCATCGGCTCGTAGGCCAGTTAACTTCAATTCATTGGCTCTGGGCCAACATCAGCTCTAGGTCAGTTTGACCCGAGTTTTCGACACCTTCGTTTGGAATTTTTCGAGAATTTGTTAGAGGTTTAATCTAACTTGTCTTGATCTTGCCATGTGAGTAATTTTGATAATAATATGCAATTGAAATAAACATTAACTAGATTTTCCTACCTCAGTAAGATTGGTTGTATTAAACCCATGCAAATAAAATCCATACACTTGTAGCTTAAAAAGTTTAAATTAAAATAATGAATATATAAAATTATAAAATTTAATGTTATGCAAATAAATAAGTTATGATGAATATAAGTATTCATTACAGAAATTATTACACATAGTTGTAAATGCTAAAATACTTCCTGGCTATGAAATATCTTCACATGAAGTCAAAATGATATTATGATCAGTTTAATGTTATATAATTATTAATTAATAAATTAATGACAATAAATAGTATTAAAGAATCCAATGACAATGGATGTTATTTAAAATATCAATTAATATTGAATCAATGTTCCACCAACAACATGTAGAGCAATCAATTAATAGCCAATTAATCCATGATATCATGAAATGACAATAATTATATAAAATAATGATCAATCAATTGCCAATTAATTCCTTGACAATAATGCACATCAATGTCATTTATTATCATGCCATATATGTTCCCTAATTAGTAATAAAAGACAATAATATATAAAATAATGACTAATTAATAACAAATTAATTTCAATTGATGGCCAATTACGTTTTCTCTACGACTCCTATGCAAGAAGAAGATAACTCCATGAAGGAACCACCAGATGGCGGCGGAGATGGTGGCATGGCCATGAAAGAGGACAAAAAACTCAAACCCTCTTTCAAGGATATGGTTCTTGGCTCCAAGAAATCACCACTACCTAGACCCAAGGTGGATTTATTTCAGGCGAAGTTAGCAAAGATTGAATATGAGGATGGTAACCCCCAGAAGCCAATGGTGCATATTGATGATGCAGTTTTTGAAGGCCTGTATGAGCCCTGGCAGGATGCCTTGGTGGTGAGTCTTCTTGGCAAGACTATGGGTTACAATATTATGAAGGACAGACTAACAAAGCTTTGGAAACTGAAGGCAGGATTCGAAATAATGGATATTGGGAATGGATACTATTTGGTCAAATTTGAAGAAGAGGTGGATCGTTCTAAGGTGACGGACGAGGGTCCTTGGATGATTTTCGACCATTATCTCACGGTGCAATCATGGACTCCGGACTTTGTCTCTCCTAAGGCCAAAATCGAAAGAACAATGGTCTGGATTAGATTTCCTGGGTTGAATGTGTTTTTCTATGATGAAAGTATTCTCATGACATTGGCAGCAGCTGTTGGCAAACCAGTGAAAGTTGATAGCAACACGCTTGACGTTAAGAGGGGGCGTTTTGCTAGAGTTTGTGTTGAAGTAGATCTGAATAAACCAGTTGTGGGCAAGGTTTGGTTGAAGGGGTTTTGGTATCATGTGGAGTATGAAGGTTTGCATCGTATCTGCACTAGTTGTGGCTGTTATGGCCACCTAGCAAGGGAGTGCAAGAAGACTCAGATCAAGCCAGTTACGACCTCGAACGGAACTCCGCCACTGTCCAAGGAGGCGCCGCCCCATAGTCAGCCAGGAATTCAAAATCCAATAGCTATAAATGTGGACTTGAATGGAGAGAAGAGCCAGGCGGATTTCTTGGGAGCGAATAATGGAATTTCTGATACTACAGATCAAGAGCAATTAGTAGGTGATTGGGTCATGGTGAAAAAGAAACCCCACAAAATCAGCAACCATGCAAAACAGAAGGCTCCAAACGAGACCAAAGGAAAGGCAATGAACAATAATAATGTGAAGAGAGAGAAATCCCATGCATCAAGGGATTTACCTCATGACAACGTAGACAGCCATGCAAATGTCCAAAGGGCCCCGCAAAGTGACAAATACGGCAATAAGCTGAATTTGGCCTTAGAAAAGAATAAGAGACAAAGAAAAGAAGTTGACACCGGGGTTTTTAAAAAACACATCCCAACAGCCATCGCGGCATCAAGAATCAAGGAAGGAGTAGGTTCAAAGGCTAAAAAGAGTTCAAACCAATGGACTTTTAAGAACCCTCTCATCTATGATATCGGAAATGGAGCCAAATCTACCATTAACATGAAGCCTGTTTCAGACTCTAGATACGTAATATATCATGAGGATGAAGAAAATCCGAAGGACAGGAAAATGGATATTGTCAATGAAGAGGGGTGCACTTCACAACATGCTATGGGTCAGGAGGTTGTCCCTGAGACCCAAATGTTGCCACAGACGTAGCCATGTGAAAGCTTGGTCTCACTTTTATCCCTTTTTTTATGGATTTATTTCATGATATATCTCTTCTTTCTTGGAATATTCGTGGCGCTTTTAGCCGTAGCAAAAAACGCCATGTGAGGGATATTGTGAGCCTTCATCATCTGTCTCTCTTCCTTTTATATGAGACGCATGGTCCTTTTATCAATGTGGAACCTTTTTGGTCATCCTTGGGTTATAGTCTTATCTATGTCCATGAGGCAAGAGGGCACTCTGGAGGGATTTGGGTCCTATCCTCCAAAGACGATCTCTATTTCTTTCTAATTGATAGCTTCTCCCAAGCCATTTCCTTTTCTATCAAGAGAGGTCAAACCACTTGGTTCTGTTCTGCCGTTTATGCTTCTCCAATTTTCTCAATTCGGAGCACTCTTTGGGATCACCTAATGGCTCTTCGAAATAGAATCATTGGTCCTTGGATGCTCATTGGAGATTTAAATGAGGTGCTAAGTCCAACTGAGGTGATGGGAGGAACCTTTTGCAGGTCTCGTGCCAACTTACTGGCCAATGTTATGGCTCACTGTGATTTTATGGACCTTGGACCTGTGGGTGGCCTTTTTACTTGGAGGAGAAATGTTCACAGCAATGGTCATGTTAGGAAAAGGCTTGATAGATGCATGGTTGATGTTGAGTGGCGTCTTCTATTCCCTCATGCACTGGTGGAACTCCTCCCTCCCCATGACTCTGATCACAATCCGCTTCTGCTTAGTTGTAAGAAAGCTCAAAGCAAAAAAACAAAATTTTTCCACTTCCAGGCGGCTTGGATTTCCCACCCTGACTATGGTATATTGGTGGAAAATACGTGGAATACCACTAATGGAAATGCAGTTTTTAAAATGGGAAAAATTCAAGATCAATCTATTATATTCAACAGAGAAGTCTTTGGCAACATATTCAAGAGGAAAAGGAAACTTGAGGCCCGTATTGCTGGTGTCCATAGACAACTTGATGTTCATCCTTATTCTGATATGATAAAGCTCGAGAGAGAGCTTCAATATGATTATAACCAAGTCCTGGCTCAAGAGGAACTTCTCTGGTACCAAAAATCTAGAGAGAATTGGGTCAAATTTGGTAATAGGAACACAAAATTTTTTCATACTCAGACAGTCATTCACAGGAGAAGAAACAGGATTACTGGGCTTTACATAGATGGCATTTGGTGCACGGATGATGAGATGTTAAAGACTGAAGCCTATTCCTATTTTAAGGATCTGTTTCAGTCTAATATCACTTGTGCTCCTCATAGTCTAGTGCTGAGATACACTCCCAGGATTGAGAATGAGCTCTATGATAATCTGTTGAAACCGGTTTCCTTGGAAGAAGTTAAAGAAGCCTTGTTTTCCATGAACTCCTACAAGGCACCAGGGCCTGATGGTTTTCAACCAATTTTTTATAAGAACTATTGGAGTATTGTTGGCAATGATGTCCATAAGATGGTAGCTGCAGCCTTCAACAGTGGGAGAATTGACCCTGGTCTAGCTGAAACTTTGATTGTGCCCATCCCAAAAGTGGACAACCCTACTAGTTTGAAGGATTTTCGCCCAATAAGCCTCTGCAATGTCCTTTTGAAGCTGATTTCTAAGGTTTTGGTGAGAAGAATCAGACCGCATTTGGACAGCTTCATTGGTCCGCTTCAAAGTAGTTTCATCCCTAATCGTGGCACTGCTGATAATGCCATTATTACTCAAGAAGTGGTTCATCATATGCACAAGAAGAAAGGTAGACTTGGTTATCTTCTATTCAAAATTGACTTCGAGAAAGCCTATGACAGGGTAGATTGGAATTTTCTTAAACTCACTTTGGAGGATTTTGGTTTTCCATCTCCCATTACTACTCTAATCATGAATTGTGTCACTAATTCCTCCTTGGCTTTGAAATGGAATGGTGAAAAATTGGATAACTTTGCCCCTAACAGAGGATTGAGACAAGGTGACCCAATGTCTCCTTACCTTTTTGTCATGTGTATGGAAAAGCTAGCTATGCTTATTCAAGAGAAGGTTCAGGATGGTAAGTGGAAACCAGTTAAAATCTCAAGGAATGGTCCATCTGTCTCTCATCTTTTCTTTGCAGATGACTGTATCCTTTTTACTCAAGCTACCTCGGCCCAAGCTAGACTTGTCAAGGAAGTGTTGGATGCTTTCTGTATGGCTTCTGGCCTCAAGGTTAATGTGCAGAAAACAAGATTCTTGGCCTCCAAGAATGTTACTCGATCAAAAATCAATAAATTTGCCTCTATAACTACCTATCATCATACTTCTAACATAGGCAAGTATCTCGGCTTCCCTATGTTTCATGGGAGAGTTAAGAAGTATGATTTCAGCTTCATAACTGATAGAATCAGCAGCAAGCTTGCTAGTTGGAAGACCAAACTCTTGAGCAGGGCAGGTTGTGTCACCTTGGCTAAGTCTGTTATTGCTTCTGTTCCCATTTATTCTATGCAAAATAATTGGCTTCCTTCAGGTATATGTGACAAATTAGATGCTTCTGTGAGACAGTTTATTTGGGGTGGCAAGTCTAATCATTGGGTTAATTAGGAAGTTACAACTCAATCAAAGTATAGAGGAGGCCTTGGCATTCACACTGCTAGAGAAACTAACACTGCTATGCTTGGAAAACAGGTGTGGAGTCTTATGCATCAGCAAGAAAAACTTTGGGTCCAAATGCTTAAAGCTAAATACCTGAAAGATTCTCATGTGCTTGCTGCAACTCCTATCTCGGGTATGTCTCCTACTTGGAAGGCTATTGTTAAAACTGTGGATATTATTAAGACCGGGTTCAAATACAGAGTTGGAAATGGTACTATATCCCTTTGGTATGACAAATGGCTAGATGAGGGTCATCTATGTCAGCTAGTTCCCTATGTCAGTATACAAGATACTCAGTTACAAATTAAGGATATCTTCTTTGATGGGGAATGGCATTGGAATATGCTTGCTACTCAAATTCCAATGGAGATCAGACAAAGAATGCAGAACCTTTTTCTAGATGATAGTAGTGATGATGTCCTTATTTGGGGGAACTCCAACTCGGGACAATACTCTGCCAAATCTGCCTACAGATGGCTCAGTCATGATGCTAATACAGACCAACATGTTTCTGTGCACAGTTGGTCTTGGATTTGGAAGCTAGCTATTCCAGAGAATATCAAGCATTTCTTGTGGCTTGTCTATCATAACAGCCTGCCAACAAATGATTTTAGAGCTACCAGGCATGTTACCAATGATGCTTCCTGCCATAGGTGTGGTGCTACCCATGAATCTGCAATCCATGCCCTTAGAGACTGTGTGCAAACCAGAAGAGTTTGGGACTCCCTCCAGCTATCAACTCATCATCAGTTTTATTCTCTGGACCTTTATGATTGGCTGAGATATTTCTGTATGGACTGTAATAGCTCCCTTTTTATTGTGGCTTGTTGGATCGTTTGGAAGGCCAGAAATGCTGAAATCTTCAATGATTCCAAAAGCAATACTTAGTTGCTGCTCAATCAGATTCATTCCCTGCACAGCTTGATTCTTCCTTCTTTTGGTAGTTCGGTTGGTAGCCTCAGGTGCAGACAGGTTTCTTGGATCCCTCCTAGAGAGAATTGCTACAAAATCAATGTGGATGGGAGTTCTTTTGGGAATCCAGGGAGGTCAGGATTTGGTGGTGTGGTTAGAAACAATGTAGGAGAATGGCTCTATGGCTTCTCGGGCTTTTGTGGTGTTGCTTCCAACCTTCATGCCGAGCTTCTTGCAATTTTTCAAGGTCTGAATTTGGCTTGGTCTTCAGGTCTCAGGTCCATTATCTGTGAGTCTGACTCTCAGTTAGCTCTAACTCTAATTGCTCAAGGAGTGGACAGATTTCATCCACATGCTGCTGTCATCAAAAGAATCAAGGACCTTATGTCTCTTCCTTGGAGTTTAACGTTCAATCATACCCTTAGAGAGGGTAATGAATGTGCTGATTGGTTGGCTAAGTATGGTGCTGCTAATGACATTTCCTTTTTTCTCTAGGAGAACTGTCCTATTCAACTCCATCATGTTCTGCTGGCTGATGCTGTCGGGATTGTGAGGCTTAGACCTTAGTGGTGTCTCTTTTGTGCTGTTTTTTATCTTTCCTTCCAGATCAAAAAAAAAATTTAATTTCATGAAATGACAATAATGCCACCAATCAATGTCATTTACATGTCATATATGTTTTTAATTAGTAATAAAAGATAATAATATATAAAATAATCACTAATGAATAACCAATTAATTTCAAGAAATGACAATAATACAAATGAATGTCATTTACTATCATGCTATATATGTCCCTAATTAGTAATAGGAGACCATAAAATAATGACCAATTAATTAAATGGAGGATAAGTTATCAACTTGAAAGTATATATTACCTACAGCATACATCATATCTTTTGAATGCATATCCAACAATTAACTATGCAGAAAAGGAACATGCTTAGTAGTGAGTAAACATAGATATATGCCAATTTCTCCAATCACCTTGGTTTAGCATATATGCATGTGTGTGGTACCCTTGAGAAGGAATAATGTCATGCTCTAAGAAGAGATTATTGTCTTTCATTAATGCTATTTTGGAAGATAAATTAGAAGCATATATGGAGAAAAACCACATGAGGAATTTTATAAAGGAAATAAGTGTCGTGCAAAATTAGTGACAATAAATAAGAATCAAATCAGTAAAAAATGACAATTAAAGCAATGAATTGTTTTTCTTCATGTCTTTGAATGCTTAGTCACATATCAATCATTACAAAATTATGAATATTTTAATGTTAAGAATCATGACCGGATTTTAAATATTTAGTCAAGCAACAATTATAGAGATCGTGGTCCGGATTTTAAATAATAATTTGAAAATTGTTAAAAAATAAGACATGTCAATTAAAGTAATTAATAGTGATCAGTACAATTTTTTTCAATTAAAGAAAATAAATATCTATAAATGTATTTTCATATACTAATGACTATTATTGGTGTCATAAAGTAGAGAGGAAATTAAAAATCAATCAATGATGGAGCATAAAAGTCCAACAACTTGAACCTTTTGTTTTTTATTTATTTTTTAACACAAACAAAAAGATCATTGAATAACAACAGTAGAATAAATTTGAAAAATACAATAAAAAAAGCCATGAATGAAAGGAAAAAAATGTCCACCAGTAAAGTAAACATATTCAAAATCACCAGTTACACAGAAAAATAAATAAAATTCTTAATATATCAAGGGAATATCATAAATACTAATCAAAATTATATATTTCCTAGTAAATCACAAGCTGTAACGTTTTAACATTTCATGCTATTTCTACATCTGTTTCAAACAATGAAATCGTCCAATAAACAATATAATTTTAGAGGTGGGGCACCGAAAAGGGCATTATAAGAGGAAATTCTCTATAGTTACAAGACTAATGCCAATAGTTAACATTATATCAAATACAATATCAAAACCAAAAAGAAAAGCTAAGTTTAATACGTGAGTTTTCACTAGCACAATCAACATTTTATGTATCATGATCCACATGAATCATTTAAAAATTATGCATATTGAAACTGATGTCCACAGAAATTCAACAAAAGAGATATAGAAAACAAATACACCCCAATAATGACATTGGTGAAAATCCACGAGATGTTGAATATCATATTCTTATACAAGATAAACAAAAACAAGGGATGCTTTTTTTATTTTTTTTAAAAAAAGCAAAAAGATAAACAAGAGCATACAAAAGAATGATATAAGCAAAGATGGGATGCTTTTTTTAACGAAGTTGGCATCAAATTGCATCTGCGTACCTACCTACTACAGTAACAAGACTCAAAAAATGTTGGTAAAAGAATGCACTTACAGAATAAAGATGTTAAGGGTGAATAGAGGAAAGTGTGGAGCATAAACCAGATGTTCTCACGGGATATCCAGTGCCAGTGGTGTTACATGGACAGAGACGAACTGATTATGACCATGGAAATTGTCGAATAAAAGATTCTGGTTGAATTGGTCATGAGAACATCATGAAAGATATGTACGTAACAGCGATGGGAACGTGACTCTTGTCGTATTCTTATGAGGTGGGAGAGTTTTACCTTGTCCCACTGTAGGTGCCAGATATTTTGTCCACTGTAGGAGAGTTTTACCTTGTCCCGCCTGTGATGGTCCGTAAAAGTTTTGATTCTCCTTTTGTAATCGGAGCAAGTTGTCCTACTATCTTCGAGAATCTGTCGATTCTCCTTTGATAAAACCAACTAATCCCACTAGCTATGAATCCCGCTCACGGTTTCCGACCTTTCCTTTTGAGGAACTGCATCAACCTTTTTGAGAATCCACACGATTCCTTCATTTGGAATTTCATGATCCAAAACGGAACCTTTTTAAACGAGAATTCACACTCTGATACTTTGGCATTTGCTATCTCTTCTTTAAAGTTAGGAAAACTATACCGAGATGTCCAACGTATCTCCCCACATCTTCGAGAATAGGTCAGAATGTCATCATTAATGACAACGACGATTCCGTTCAAGGTAAGGATAGCAAATACAATTCATGTTGTCCAAGAATACAACATGAGCGTTTGTCACTCCGGCTGACATCACGGGATACCCATAATGTCGAAAGCACACTCGAAAAATTATCTTGGGGACATTCTCTATTTCTACGAATCCATCGATGACCAGGACATACATCTATCTTGGAGAGAACCATGATTTCCTTCTCGTTGATCCATTAAATCATTTACCTTCCTCCGAGAATACTTATCCTTGATCATAATCTTGTTTAACTGGCGATAGTCCTCGCATCACCGAGAAATTTTATTCTTCTCCTTAACCGACAGCATCTTAGCTCAACATGCGGAACTTTTTGACTATTAAAGTGGCATTTATATTCCCTTTACTCTTGGTCCTCTACGGAGGACATTACATGTACCCTCAGGCTTCTTTCTTTTATGAGGTTTAGACCATGTTGGCCGTTACGAGTTTAAAAGCCTTAATTTCAAAAAATTACCAAGGTGTTGATCGGAACGCTCTAGCAGATACTAACCAGAAAATGACTGATCAATTTCTAAAATCATAAACCCTAATTGGTACAATTTTAGGTAGGCACGATAGATCAACAAAAGATTCAATCTTTGGTAGAAAGAGGATAGATTAAACAAACTTAGGCATCAACGACAGGTCTTAACAACAGAAATGGAAACAACTAAGCCGAAGTTAATAAAGATACAAATGAATCCAAGTGATCCATACAGTCACAAATTGTAAAAGGAGGGGTTAACCCCAGAATTATACAGCACGATTATAGGATCGTCATTTGAGGCATAACTTCCCTTGCTTAGATCTCCAAATTTAGAAGTCTCAACACATCCCAGGGTATAAGTTCTGACTTCTGCTTGTGGTTCCACAGCCCTTATAGCATTGACTGAAGAATTTGCCTTTGCTTGGTCGCAGTTGCGGGAGACGTGTCCAGGCTTTCCACATTTAAAACAGATTATCCCTTTGATCTTACACGCCCTCGTGAAGTGTTCTTTTCCGCATTTCATACATCTTGGCGAAGATGTCGGGATCTGACTGGATATACCCCTACTAGCACTTTGTCCAAGAGTTGGTTGTTGTTGTTGTTTCCCTGATACCCGTGCGTATGGTTTCCGCTTAAACTGGTTAACTTTTCTATTATTCCTCTTTTGGAATCTAGGTAGTCCAAGTTTGCCCCAAAGCCGACTGTCCTCCAACAGATTCTGAGCCTCAACTTCCAATTCTCGTTGTTGCGTGGCCCTCTGATCCTGGCGAGTTATCACCTAAGCTATCATTTTCCTTTCTTCTATAGTTGCAGTCATACTCCTATTGTCTTGTCCCGTGCTCACATGTATACGTCTGTCATGAGCCACCGCCCTTGCATGTCTACTGTGAGCCATTGAATCTCTCTGAAGACGGACATAATTACAACAAACAAAAATTACTTCAAACAATGTTATCTCCCTATGAAAACCAAATACAAAGAGCCATACAATTCATACAATTCAAACAAGACAAATTCAATTTCCATACAACCGAACAATCTCCAGCTCGAACTTCTTCATTCCGCTTCCATAGCGTAATCTCTCGTAAGTCGTCAACTTCCCAACTACTTCTCGAATCTAGTTTACACCAACTATTTCTTTCTCCAGAAGATCGGTTTTCCAAAACCTTCTGATCTCCTCACAAAAGAAATCCTATCTTCCTAACACAGTACGCCTAGGTGAAGTCATAGTTTCTTGTACACATAGAACATCACATATTGAGTAGGTCAGTCCTCAATATCATACAACTGTATAACAGTAGCCATCAACATTCAACCTACGGCAAGCCATGCATTCCTTTCCCATTATCTCAATCAAGAGACAAGGAAGTGCACAACAGACCAAATTCTAACATGCCTAAACATAGCAAGTCCATACCCCGGCTCAATAGGATAAACTGCTCTGATACCACCTAATGTAACACCCCTTGATGTAGCAACTGCGGCACAATCGTCATTACACCACAGTTACTAAATCCAAGTGTGTCACAGTCATAATAACAATCATTCAAATTCTCAGAAGTCTATATATATATATTTTTGACAATATGCATAAGTTGAAAATACGAGCCTCGAATGAAATATAAATATATTCGACCCATAATACAACCACAAAATAGAATCATTTCCTTATATATTTTATAGTCAATTTACACAAAGCACCGATAACATAGAATGTGATAATTACGAGTCAAATAAAATACAAATGGGAATAAAACACGTAAAAGAGGAGAGGTAATAACCCAGGGAGGGTACTACCAGCAGACAAGGCCGCAACCCCATATGCATATGACACTTGGCGTCCCAGTTGACACAACAGGGATCAATGCCTCCACGCAGCTGCACTCCTACGAAATCGAAGAAATCTTGCCAAGTTCCCAACCCCATCGGCAAGGTGTGGTTCCTCATCATCTTCTTCACGATCTTTTCTCAAATATGAATATAAAATAGAGAATGTAGAAATATAGGAAAGAGGTAAGACACCCGTCTTTTATTACCACTATTGGCAGCAAGAAAATAGCACGGCGTAAAGCGCCCACCGAGCAATACAATTTATACATTTATCAATAACAACAGCGGAAATTATAACAAAAGCAATTCAATTCTAAGCAATAATCAGAGTCAATAACAACAGTGATATTTATAGTAAAGGTAGAACAACAGTAAGCAATAGCAGGCTGATTACAATAGTATTTCCAGAAATCAGCACAACAATCAGATAATCATTTACATGTATTCATGCTCAACAGTTTATAACACCAGTAATGAATGATGCACAATGCATGCTTTCCCAATTCCTACTCCACGGAGCTAGACTCAAATAGTCGGAGAGAAAGATCAGGAGACATGTCTGTAACTCGGCTGCCGAGGCCAGTGCTATCAATAAATGTTCTCGTGCACAATCATGGCATTGTACAGACATTCTACACTAGATCACGATATAGGACAGTGTCAAGTCCGGATCATCGGTGCGTTTGCATCGGTTTGCCCCACAGGCAGAGGAGCTACCAACTGCCCCTTGTGAAGGACCCGCACCCTGACGCCCCCAAGGTCATAACATAACCCACACTTGTCTACTCGCACCCGCACTAAGGTGTGTTCAATCTCCTAGGCAACTTGGCCTTATAACAGTCCACAAGGACATTCACAATGCATATGACACTATGCATGGACATGTATGATTCACAATCTCATACCATTACATAACATGCCACAATAGGCTAATATAAGCATCAATATATGTTCCTTATCACACACATACCACAATTTCCATGTCATGGATCCAAAAATTCAATTTTCAAAATCATTTCTTCTCAATCGGTATGAATACATATTCCTATCACATTTAAGTAAAGTAAAATCCTTAAATCCAGAGTTTTTAGGTTATGTTTGAGTTACAGAGGACAAAGAACCATAATCTCAATCATTTCCAGCTCAAAAATCTCATTTTTAGGTCTTGGTAATCGATTACATCACCCTGGTAGTCGATTACCAGCGAAACAGAATCCCTGTAATCGATTACAATGTCATTGCAATCGATTACATGATCCCCAGAATCACGTTTCGTAACATCAAGGCCCTGGTAATCGATTACAAAGCCGTGGTAATCGATTACCAATTGGACAGAACTCCCGTAATCGATTACCCACAAGTTGTAATCGATTACGTGATTCCCAGAAGCACCATTTCATAAGATCATAGGCTTGTTAATCGATTACACCATTCTTGTAATCGATTACAAGCTAGACAATCTCATAATCGATTACACGCAAGATGTAATCGATTACCAGATTTCCAGAATCACGATTTCGTACCCTTAAGAGCTTGGTAATCGATTACAAGCCTCGTGTAATCGATTACCACGCGTAATCTTGCAGAAAACAGAGTTCTCCAGGTCCTCTAACTCAAACCAAACCAATCATTATCATATTTAATCAACAAGTCACTCAAATATACCTTCAAATCATGCAAGAGGCATCAATAAATCATACAAACCCAAACAAAATGCACTATCATGAAGAACAACATAAAAATGAGAGAACTTTATACATGGATTCAGAAATCAACAACAACTCATATGCAAGACATTCCCTTACTACCAAGATTGGTTGAAGAGGATCATCTCCCTCTTACCTATTTGGAAGACAACACAAGGTGTTACCTCTTCTTGCCCTAGATTTTTGTTTTCCCTTCAAGAAGAACACCAATGTGAGTGATTTCCATAATGTCCACTCAAACCATGGAAAAATGAGTTCTTGATCACATAGGTGACCAAGAAAAACAAAAATGAGAAGAAAGTGAAAGAAAGGTTAAGACTTTACCTCCAAGCTCAAAGCTTTAGCTTCAATGGTGAAGAATGGAGGAAGAAGAAGAACCAAGGATGGCCACAAGGAAAATGGTCTTGGAATGATGGAAGAAAACAAGTAAAATGTGATTTGTTTAGCAATTAATGGAGTTGGTCTCCAATGTGTGGGTGTGTGTGTGCGGTGGAGAGGAAGGAAGGAAGAAGAGAAGGAGAAGAGAAGAAGAAGAGGAGAAGAAGAAAATGTGATTATTGGCTCCCAAAAAGGGGCCTCACCGTGTAGAAGGGTGAGGAGGGAAGGGAGAGAAAATGTGTCCACAAGGAAACTTCTTGGAAGCTTCCTACAATGGGCTTTTAATTAACTTTATTTTTATTTTGAAAATAAGGCTAAAGGAGCTTGACACAAGGTAGATTTTTGAAGAGCGTGATAAGATTTTTATTATATGTTATTATTTATTGGACAATAATTATAGTTGGCAGAAGTCAGCATTAACAAATCTGACAGATTAATTCTTCGCATTGTTTTATTATTCCATCTGTTAAAATATCTCGAGGGACGTGAAACCTTGTAAACTGTGTCCGGCCTCGGGTTTAGTAAGATCCCCCGTCGACGTGTCCATAGTTCAAGATTCTCGGGAAAAATATTTTATTTCCCGGGTTCGACTCAGTGTGCACGTAAAACGAGAAATATATTAAAATATTCGTCGGTTCCGAAAAATTCTGAAAGAATTCACATAAATCACAAATATTAGAAAATGACTATTCGTAATAAAATTTTCCAACTTTGGGAGCGTTACAGTCGTTCTGCCAATTCTGCTCAACGTGTGCGTAGAACGAGAAATAATATTAAAATATTTCGCGTTCTCAGAAAAATCCAGAAAAATTCCTAAAAATTTCAAATATTGTAAAACGATCATTTATCCTGAAATTATAAATTTTCGGGATGTTACAACACTCCCCTTCAAATAGAAATTTCGTCCTCGAAATTTTCATTCCTTAGCATAAATATCGACGTTGTTTTCTTCACCTTATCTTCTAACCTCCATGTCGCGCTCCAAATCACGTCAATTCTAATCACCCTTACTAATGTGATCTCCCTGCCTCCATGTTGCTTTGCTATTCTATTCTCGATCTTACAGGAAGCATCTCATGGGTCAAACTCTCTTTTAATCGTATTGTGTCCTGTTCGATGATAGGGCTGGGTCCAGAGATATACTTTCGCGATCATGACATACGGAAGACATCATGAAGATTTAAAAAGAAAGGATAGCAAGGATTAGTTATGAATACTGAACCAGTCCGAAAAAGAATTTAGGATGGTCTGTGAAATTTAAGAGTGAGTTTGTTGGCAACTTAAATAAGATTACACACATTTAGCAACACCTTTCTTCATCTGTTGTTACCATTACTTCTGTTTTAGATTTTGATATACCTTGATCGCTCCGGCGTGTAAACTCGGTTTACTCTCGTGAGTTTCATTGGGAATGAACTCCTTAAGTTCTAAATCATCTGGTATTGCAACCTTCACCTGTGAACATTAAGATTCCATCGAGTTCCTTCCTCGCATTTCGACACCATGCTTCGTCTTAATAGCCTCTTCTTGTCTTGTAGAAATTGGTCACTATTTTACTTCTCTTGAATCCTTCCCAATAGATCATTCGAAATAGCGACTATATCTAGACATACCTCATCCAGTGTCATTTCTAATGGCAGCTATCTGTCCTCGAATTACTCTACTAATTCCTTCTTTTCGACCATCATAATGAAGGTATTAGGCAGCTTCCAGTTCAAAGCGTCCGCCATGGCGTTTTCTTTTCCAAGATGACTCTAAAGTTAGAGATCATGTTCCTTCAAAATCTTTAGTCACTTCTCGGCCTCATGTTTGGTTCCTTCCTTTCGGATAAATACTTCAGGTTCTTGTGACAGCGAAAGGCATTGAATATTGCTCCATATAGAAAGTGTCTCTATATTCTTAGAGCCGATATAACTGCGGCTAACACCAGTTCGTGAGTCGGTAATTCCCAACTCACCTTCAACAACCTCGAGGCATAAGTTATAACTTCTCAACTTTGCATGAACATACATCCTAAACCTTGATGCGAAGCATCCCAAAACACTTCGAATGTTTCACTGGGATCGGGCAGTATCGAAATCGAAATATTTCCTCAATCTTTGAAAAACTTTCTCCGCCTGTGATGGTCCGTAAAAGTTTTGATTCTCCTTTTGTAATCGGAGCAAGTTGTCCTACTATCTTCGAGAATCTGTCGATACTCCTTTGATAAAACCAACTAATCCCACTAGCTATGAATCCCGCTCACGGTTTCCGACCTTTCCTTTTGAGGAACTGCTTCAACCTTTTTGTGAATCCACACGATTCTTTCATTTGGAATTTCATGATCCAAAACGGAACCTTTTTAAACGAGAATTCACACTCTGATACTTTGGCATTTGCTTTCTCTTCTTTAAAGTTAGGAAAACTATACCGAGATGTCCAACGTATCTCCCCACATCTTCGAGAATAGGTCAGAATGTCATCATTAATGACAACGACGATTCCGTTCAAGGTAAGGATAGAAAATACAATTCATGTTGTCCAAGAATACAACATGAGCGTTTGTCACTCCGGATGACATCACGGGATACCCATAATGTCGAAAGCACACTCGAAAAATTATCTTGGGGACATTCTCTATTTCTACGAATCCATCGGTGACCAGGACATACATCTATCTTGGAGAGAACCATGATTTCCTTCTCGTTGATCCATTAAATCATTTACCTTCCTCCGAGAATACTTATCCTTGATCATAATCTTGTTTAACTGGCGATAGTCCTCGCATCACCGAGAAATTTTATTCTTCTCCTTAACCGACAGCATCTTAGCTCAACATGCGGAACTCTTTGACTATTAAAGTGGCATTTATATTCCCTTTACTCTTGGTCCTCTACGGAGGACATTACATGTACCCTCAGGCTTCTTTCTTTTATGAGGTTTAGACCATGTTGGCCGTTACGAGTTTAAAAGCCTTAATTTCAAAAAATTACCAAGGTGTTGATCGGAACGCTCTAGCAGATACTAACCAGAAAATGACTGATCAATTTCTAAAATCATAAACCCTAATTGGTACGATTTTAGGTAGGCAAGATAGATCAACAAAAGATTCAATCTTTGGTAGAAAGAGGATAGATTAAACAAACTTAGGCATCAACGACAGGTCTTAACAACAGAAATGGAAACAACTAAGTCGAAGTTAATAAAGATACAAATGAGTCCAAGTGATCCATACAGTCACAAATTGTAAAAGGAGGGGTTACCCTACAGCACGATTATAGGATCGTCATTTGAGGCGTAACTTCCCTTGCTTAGATCTCCAAATTTAGAAGTCTCAGCACATCCCAGGGTATAAGTTCTGACTTCTGCTTGTGGTTCCATAGCCCTTACAGCATTGACTGAAGAATTTGCCTTTGTTTGGTCGCAGCTGCGGGAGACGTGTCCAGGCTTTTCACATTTAAAGCAGATTATCCCTTTGATCTTACACTCCCTCGTGAAGTGTTCATTTCCGCATTTCATACACCTTGGCGAAGATGTCGGGATTTGACTGGATATACCCCCACTAGCACTTTGTCAAGGAGTTGGTTGTTGTTGTTGTTTCCATGATACCCATGCGTATGGTTTCCGCTTAAACTGGTTAACTTTTCTATTATTCCTCTTTTGGAATCTAGGTAGTCCAAGTTTGCCCCAAAGCTGACTGTCCTCCAACAGATTCTGAACCTCAACTTTCAATTCTCATTGTTGCGTGGCCCTCTGATCCTGGCGAGTTATCACCTCAGCTATCATTTTCTTTTCTTCTGTAGTCGCAGTCATACTCCTATTGTCTTGTCCCGCGCTCACATGTATACGTCTGTCACGAGCCACCGCCCTTGCATGTCTACTGCGAGCCATTGAATCTCTCTGAAGACGGACATAATTACAACAAACAAAAATTACTTCAAACAATGTTATCTCCCTATGATAACCAAATACAAAGAGTCATACAATTCATACAATTCAAACAAGACAAATTCAATTTCCATACAACCGAACAATCTCCAGCTCGAACTTCTTCATTCCGCTTCCATAGTGTAATCTCTCGTAAGCCGTCAACTTCCCAACTATTTCTCGAATCTAGTTTACACCAACTATTTCTTTCTCCAGAAGATCGGTTTTCCAAAACCTTCTGATCTCCTCACAAAAGAAATCCTATCTTCCTAACACAGTACGCCTAGGTGAAGTCATAGTTTCTTGTACACATAGAACATTACATATTGAGTAGGCCAATCCTCAATATCATGCAACTGTATAACAGTAGCCATCAACATTCAACCTACGGCAAGCCATGTATTCCTTTCCCATTATCTCAATCAAGAGACAAGGAAGTGCACAACAGACCGAATTCTAACATGCCTAAACATAGCAAGTCCATACCCTGGCTCAATAGGATGAACTGCTCTGATACCACCTAATGTAACACCCCTTGATGTAGCAACTGCGGCACAATCGTCATTACACCACAGTTACTAAATCCAAGTGTGTCACAGTTATAATAACAGTCATTCAAATTCTCAGAAGTCTATATATATATATTTTTGACAATATGCATAAGTAGAAAATACGAGCCTCGAATGAAATATAAATATATTCGACCCATAATACAACCACAAAATAGAATCATTTCCTTATATATTTTATAGTCAATTTACACAAAGCACTGATAACATAGAATGTAATAATTACAGAGTCAAATAAAATACAGCAGGAATAAAACACGTAAAAGGGGAGAGATAATAACCCAGGGAGGGGTACTACCAGCAGACAAGGCCGCAACCCCATATGCATATGACACTCGACGTCCCAGTTGACACAACAGGCATCAATGCCTCCACGCAGCTGCACTCCTACGAAATCGAAGAAATCTAGCCAGGTTCCCAACCCCATCGGTAAGGTGTGGTTCCTCATCATCTTCTTCACGATCTTTTATCAAATATGAATATAAAACAGAGAATGTAGAAATATAGGAAAGAGGTGAGACACCCGTCTTTCATTACCACTATTGGCAGCAAGAAAATAGCACGGCGCAAAGCGCCCACCGAGCAATACAGTTCATACATTTATCAATAACAACAACAGAAATTATAACAAAAGCAATTCAATTCTAAGCAATAATCAGAGTCAATAACAACAGTGATATTTATAGTAAAGGTAGAATAACAGTAAGCAATAACAGGCAGATTACAATAGTATTTCCAGAAATCAGCACAACAATCGATAATCATTTACGGTGTATTCATGCTCAACGCTTTATAAGACCAAGAATGAATGATGCACAATGCATGCTTTCCCAATTCCTACTCCACAGAGCTAGACTCAAATAGTCGGAGAGAAAGATCAGGAGACATGTACGTAACTCCCGGCCGCGAGGCCGATGCTATCAATAAATGTTCTCGTGCACAATCATGGCATTGTACGGACATTCTACACTAGATCACGATATAGGACAGGTGTCAAGTCCGGATCGTCGGTGCGTTTGTATCGGTTTGCCCCACGAGCGCAGGAGCTACTAAACCGCCCTTGTGAAGGACCCGCACCCCGACGCCCCCCGAAGGCCATAACATAACCCACACTTGTCTACTCGCACCCGCACTAAGGTGTGTTCAATCTCCTAGGCAACTTGGCCTTACAACAGTCCACAAGGACATTCACAATGCATATGATACTATGCATGGACATGTATGATTCACAATCTCATACCATTACATAACATGCCACAATAGACCAATATAAGCATCAATATATGTTCCTTATCACACACATACCACAATTTCCATGTCATGGATCCAAAAATTCCATTTTCAAAATCATTTCTTCTCTATCGGTATGAATACATATTCCTATCACATTTAAGTAAAGTAAAATCCTTGAATCCAGAGTTTTTAGGTTATGTTTGAGTTACAGAGGACAAAGAACCATAATCTCAATCATTTCCAGCTCAAAAATCTCATTTTTGGGTCTTGGTAATCGATTACATCACCCCAGTGTCGATTACCGGTGAAACAATCCTCAGTAATCAATTACAATGTCATTGTAATCGATTACATGATCCCAGAATCACGTTTCGTAACTTCAAGGCCCTGGTAATCGATTACAAAGCCGTGGTAATCGATTACCAATTGACAACTCCGTGTCGATTACCCACAAGTTGTAATCGATTACGTGATTCCCGTAAGCACCATTTCATAAGATCATAGGCTTGGTAATCGATTACACCATTCTTGTAATCGATTACAAGCTAGAAACAGATCTCTGTAATCGATTACACGCAAGATGTAATCGATTACCGATTTCCGAATCACGATTTCGTACCCTTAAGAGCTTGGTAATCGATTACAAGCCTCGTGTAATCGATTACCACGTGTAATCTTGCAGAAAAACAGAGTTCTCCAGGTCCTCTAACTCAAACCAAACCAATCATTATCATATTTAATCAACAAGTCACTCAAATATACCTTCAAATCATGCAAGAGGCATCAATAAATCATACAAACCCAAACAAAATGCACTATCATGAAGAACAACATAAAAATGAGAGAACTTTATACATGGATTCAGAAATCAACAACAACTCACATGCAAGACATTCCCTTACTACCAAGATTGGTTGAAGAGGATCATCTCCCTCTTACCTATTTGGAAGACAACACAAGGTGTTACCTCTTCTTACCCTAGATTTTTGTTTTCCCTTCAAGAAGAACACCAATGTGAGTGATTTCCATAATGTCCACTCAAACCATGGAAAAATGAGTTCTTGATCACATAGGTGACCAAGAAAAACGAAAATGAGAAGAAAGTGAAAGAAAGGTTAAGACTTTACCTCCAAGCTCAAAGGTTTAGCTTCAATGGTGAAGAATAGAGGAAGAAGAAGAACCAAGGATGGCCACAAGGAAAATGGTCTTGGAATGATGGAAGAAAACAAGTAAAATGTGATTTGTTTAGCAATTAATGGAGTTGGTCTCCAATGTGTGGGTGTGTGTGTACAGTGGAGAGGAAGGAGAAGAGAAGGAGAAGAGAAGAAGAAGAGGAGAAGAAGAAAATGTGATTATTGGCTCCCAAAAAGGGGCCTCAGCCGTGTAGAAGGGTGAGGAGGGAAGGGAGAGAAAATGTGTCGACAAGGAAACTTCTTGGAAGCTTCCTACAATGGGCTTTTAATTAACTCTATTTTTATTTTAAAAATAAGGCTAAAGGAGCTTGACACAAGGTAGATTTTTGAAGAGTGTGATAAGATTTTTATTACATGTTATTATTTATTGAATAATAATTATAGTTGCCAGAAGTCAGCATTAACAAATTTGACAAATTAATTCTTCGCATTGTTTTATTATTTCATCTGTTAAAATATCTCGAGGGACGTGAAACCTTGTAAACTGTGTCCGGCCTCAGATTTAGTAAGATCCCCCATCGACGTTTCCATAGTTCAAGGTTCTCGGGAAAAATATTTCATTTCCCGGGTTCGACTCAGTGTGCACGCAAAATGAGAAATACATTAAAATATTCGTCGGTTCTGAGAAATTCGGAAAGAATTCACATAAATCACAAATTTTAGAAAATGACTATTCGTAATAAAATTTTCCAACTTTGGGAGCGTTACAGTCGTTCTGTCAATTCTGCTCATCGTGCACGTAGAATGAGAAATAATATTAAAATATTCTGCGTTCTCAGAAAAATCCAAAAAAATTCCTAAAAATTTCAAATATTGTAAAACGATCATTTATCCTGAAATTATAAATTTTTGGGATGTGACAAAGATAGTCATGAAGGCATAGGTAGAGAAAAGTGAACATGTCTAGTTAGGCTGCCAAATTTATATAGAGATCCGGAGGAATGACTCTCTAGATACCTTCCGTTCAGGCCATTCAGGAGTCTGAACGTTATGTCTGGTCATTATGACGCAAGGTTGTAATGTCTGATTATTATGGCACAATACTTTATGCATAGTCATTATGACGCAAGACCATTATGTCTGTTGGTGGGTCGTATTAAACACGTGTTTGTCAAGTTGTTACTTATTCAGATATAGGCCAATCAGATCTTGCAGAAATGGACCTAGCTTATGGTCGGGTGTCAATTGAGTTATGACGGTCCAGTTATTACTGTTATTTAAATCTTTATTCATGATATTACACCTCAATATTGCTATTGTTTTTTAAAAATAAATGTAATATTTCTTATCATGACTACTTGATTTTTTTTTCTTACCAAAACTTACACTTAATATTATTATCTTTTAAATTTTATTATGTTATTCTGTTCTATTAAAAATTAAAATAATGTTTATTTAATATTTAGTGTTTTTATCAAAAACAAATATTTACTTCTTAATGCAATTTGACTATATGTTATCACTAGATATTTTTTTTAACACCAACTCCAAAATCATAATATATATATATATATATATATATATATATATTTTTTAATTTTAATATCCTATTATTCTTTTTGTTTAAAATGAGCATAATGGCTATTTTGTATTTAATTTTTACAATTTGTATTTTAAAATAAATTTCTTACTTTTTAAGATAATTTTACAATATATTATCACTATTACATGATTAATAATTTTTTTAGCAGCAGTCATACTTTGTATTTTTTTAGTTTTACTATTTCATTATTTTCTTTAAGAATAAGCATACATTTAATGATGTTAATAAATGTTTGAAAATTTTGCTATATAAATAATAAAAAAGCAACAACTGCTTTTGAATTGAGCCTTATCCATCATTTGAAAACATATCACGCTCTTCTTCTTTTTTTAACCATAATGAGGAACTTTCTACAATGCACCTAAAATGAATTTGGTGCATGGATGCTCCATAAATATATATCATTACCAGTTCTTATATATATGAAAACTCCTTACTCATTGTATTATTTATTTCTTAAGCCTTTATATTTTACATTTTAGCCCATCAAATTCAAACTTCCAACATAATTCTCCTTTTCTATCTCAATGCACTGAACACAGTAACACCATTGTCTCTGAAGTTTAAACTAGGGGTATAAATGAGTCGAGCTGAGTAATAAAACTCAAACTTGGCTTGTGAAAAAATAGGCCGCTCAAGTTTGCCTCATTTATTTAAACGAGCTAATTTTAAAACTTGAGCTCGGCTTGTTTAAAAATATAAAAGCTTAAGCTTGGCTCGTTTAGCTCGTTTATGACTTAATTATTTTATTTCATTTTATCAAATCTCTCCTTAAAGTATTTTTTTTTAAAATTTATTAAGCTAATAATTAGTAAACATCTTTATAGTAGAAGATGAATTTTTTTCATAATTCATTACATAAAATGATAAAAAAATTCATAAGTTTTAACACTTAAAAAGATTCAACATATTTTCACAATGAAATTATATTCTTCTTTTGTGCACAGTGATAGAGTCTGTTGACAATTGTTATACGTATTGTTAACCTTTTATAAATACTTATTAAGATAAATAACTTTAACAATCCTACAATTTTTATTTTCTTATTTTCTGCTTACATTATATAATATAATTGAGTTATTTGCGAGCTTTTAATGTCAAACCTATAAATTTGAGTTTAGCTCATTTATTCAATTGAGCCTAAACTAAAATTTGAACTTGTTTGTTTAGTTAAACTAAACAAACGAGCTTGATCGATTATTTAACGATTTGAGTTCGAATAGTTCACAAATAACTCAACTCATGTACATTTATAGTTTAAATTGAGCCTAGGTAGCATCAATATTGTGTAATGAGGGGCAGTAGGAAAATATTCTCATTAAGTTATCATCATTACAACCCTATTTACTCAAAACTTCAGTAGCATCCTTCAATTTGTTTTTAAGTTCTTGCTCTTCAACTTGGACTAGGCTAATTATCAAATAGATGGCAGATGTGAGCACCTACAAAGCTAATTGGGGTGTTATGAATTGACGAAAAATAAATACACCCAGTTACAATAAATCAAAGCATGAGAGATTGTTGACTTCAATTTTGAATGAAGAACTAACCTCAAATTCATGGCAAAAAAAAAATCTCAGGTTGAAAATTTTGAGTATGAGACACAAATAGATTGTGCTAAAATTTGAATTTTCTTCTAAAGAAAAGTGTCAAGAATAGTAAATCAGAAATACCCAGAAAGAATTTAACAAAAGCATAAAATTCCTAAGTTGAATCTAAAAGCCATTCACTCATGTCCTAAAACAAAAGCAAAATTTAACATTTTAAATCAACACATAATATCAAAATGCTAAAAATATAGGATTACAAAACACAACGAAAACTATTCAACATTTTGAAACCCACCTCTTCTGTTTAGCAGCTTGTAGCTATGCTTCTAGTCGCTGACCAAGATCTTCTAGTTGCTTTAGAATGGTTATTTTTGGTGTCACCTTCTTGTTCAAAGATAGGGCATAGAGGTTCGGTGGTGTTGGCGTTGGGTTGATGTTGGGGGTTAAAAGGGTAGTTGGACGTTGAAGCTGGGGCATGGATTTTGAAGATTGACAGCATCTAGGTGGCGGAGTGACTTCCATATTAGCTGGTGCAAGGGACGTTATGACACTGGTTTGGTTGGTAGGAGGCTTTGGCGACAGTTTGCGATTTACGGCCAACTCCAAGTTCGTGCATGAGTATAGAGGAGAGAGATAATAAAAGGGTTTTGTGTAAAAACTCTGACACAATTTCTTTATTTTTGGAGGACCAACCTTGTAAATAATAATAACTTGTCCAACAGATTGTAGGTGATTAATCTCATTCGTTGATGTACAAGTCTTCTTAATTAATGGTTGAGATTGTATGGTGCATCCATACACCCAATATTTTTAGGCACATGAAGACAAAGCCCCATAAGGATATTATTAGGTTAATTTTTATGTCAAATAATATGAAATCTCGACCCAAGCAATATTATGGGCACATCCCCATATATGGGTGGCATACATGAGAGGCTGAGGCGAGGAGTACCTCCACACTCCCTGTCCCTGCCAACCAATTTCTCCCTTGTCTCTGTCCCTGACCCCACAACGGGGTGATATTTTCTCCCATGGGTTCCCTGAGTCCCTGCAAATACCCACAGGGACTCCTTGAAATGCCATAAAAAAATCAAATAAAATTCAGAAAAATAGAAGAAAGATAGCTCAAGCATAATAATAAGTCTAGAACACCAAATTCAAAGATTCAACGGGTTCATAATCCTAAAACAAATTCAAAATGCATGTTTCAACAACTTCAAAATACATGCTTCAACAAGTTCAACATGTGCAACTTCAAGTTACACAACAAAATCAGAAAGTTCAATAGGCATCAACTCATCAAGTTCACAACTTGTTCAATTCTTAATTGTGCCATTCATTAGTGAAGCCTTAAACATCAAGTTCACAACAACAGGTTCAATTCATCCTTTTTATTTACTTGCAAAATAAAAAACACATAAGCAAGTGATTTAATGGAAAATATTGAAATAATTTATAATATAGTATAGTAATGTATTTCTTTACCACAACATCCTCAATATCTTTATTTTCACTAAATATGCAACATTCAACCTTTTTTTTTTTTTTGCAGAACCTAACAATTATAAAAATTCAAATTAACTTTATAAATAAGAAAATTAAAAAAAATAGATAGATAAAAAAATTATATTACCTTCCATTGTAATACGTAACAAATCCTGAGAACACATCAATACCTCAACTGTTTCTACATTTAACTTGCTATGATGTGGACTCAAAAAGTGTCCACTAATGCTAAAGGTAGACTCTGAGGCAACTGTAAAGATAGGAATGTTTAAAAAGTCTCTTCCAATTCTTTGCAAAGTTAGATGTTTCACTCCAATATTTTTCCAATAACCTAATATGTCAAACACATCTGCATTTGATTTATCAAGCAACATAGGCTCTTCTAAGTAGCAATCTAATTCTGACTTAAAAGTGCTACCTAAAGCAATTTTTTGCACATATTGGAAATAGTTGCTTCTCCACTTTGTTTTCTTAGCAAGAGGACCAACTTTTGTCAAAGCCGAAGATGTAGTAGACTCACTTCTAGTATGTAGGAACACTCCTCTTATCCTTAGCTTGATATTCATCAACCAAATGTTCAAGTAATTTTTTCATCTTGTGCAATCATTAGTGCTTTCATTTCCATACATAAAAAAGAAGAAATAATTTAACAACTTTCTTTTATATCTTGTGTCCAAAACAGCCCTTGTTATCATCACCTTATTAATTGTGCCCTAATATTTCTAAAACTTGCAATACATACTCATCATTTGAATGAGATCACTAGAAGAAAGAAGCCACTGAGTCAATGACAATCTAGTTTCACACAGTTTTGGAAAATAAACAGTTGAAGTTGGATATTGAGTGCCTGAGAACAACATTACCCAATCATCATCACTTGACAAACATTTAAATTAAGACTCATGTTGTTTTAAACATTTAAAAACATCTTGGTATGGTAATGCAGAAGTAAGCATTAAAAATGTGGAGTTCCATCTAGTTCTACAATCAAGTGCAAGCTTCTTTAAATAAGCAATGTTCAATTACCAATAGGGGTGGAAACTAGGTCAGGGCAGGCTTTGTCTTAAATAGGCATGGCTTGTATCCCAATTATAAGGCTTGAGCCTGACTTGTGAGTCTGTAATAAGTCGATTTTTAAGGTCTGGCCTAGCCTTTTTAAAAGTCTAGCTTGATCTGAAAGTCTATTAAAAGGCCTACTTTGCAATGAGGTCTTTAAATAGGCTAACTAAAAACGAGAATAGGTTGAATTTTTAATTGATACACAAATGTACATAAGGATTTAAAGACCCCATCTAGGAGTTAAAAAAGGAAACTAATCTACCTAATGAAGAGGACAATATTCTACCAAATAAAGAGGCTACCTAATACAAAGGAAAATATCTTTCCTAATAAAGAGGAAATAAAAATTGATTCTTAGAAGATCTCTATCAGTTTGACTAATCAAATATAACCAAATATAGCACATAATCAAATATAATACATAAATATACAATATTCTATACGATTTGTCAACACTCCCCCTCAAGTTGGCATGAAGATATCACTCATGGCAAGCTTGTCAACCAAAAATTCATGTTGTGTCTTAGGGAGTTGATGCATGCGGATGTAGTGATTAAAATTAAGATAAAAATCAGTTGTCAGGCCCACCAGAAAATAAAAACCTTACAACTAGTTGTAGTTAGTAATGGTCGATCCATAGAGAACCAATTCAATTAACACTATTAAACAATTCCCAATTTAGACTCTGATTAACAATAAACAGTAAAAGGGGGGTTTTGGAGTTTTGATGAACAATGAACAGCTTCAAAGATAACAATAAACAAACTGAAATCAACAATATAAGAAAATTGGTTAAGAGATTGAATCCACCACTAGATTTATATGATAATGTAAATCCACATATCCTTTTTATTCCAACATGCTCAATTATGTTTTTATGCAATTGTGAGAGTAAATCTCTGTTTTCCTTACGTGTTGGCTAATTTAGCAACCGCTCAAATCAACTCCTAATCACTGATTAGTCATAAAGCAACCGCTCTTACAACTATCCAACAATTGCATTAAGATTTAGAAAACCAATTACACTAAGGTCTAATCACACACCGGGATTAAATTACTTAGAACATATATTTCTCTAGATCTAATACCGCAATCAAGCGCATAATAAACCCAGATCTACCACTTTTATAACTGGCAAATAGCACAAAGATAATTATACCCACATGAACATCATACATCCCACTAGATCTACTACCGCAACCGCGCATAATAAACCTAGATCTACTACTTTGAAAGTAGGAACAAGTACAAAACCTTCATACCAACAATAGATTCAGAAATATATGAATAAAAACATAACTGTGTTGAAATAATCAAATATGCAAAGTTTACAACATTAATACTAGCGGTTTCATCACCCCTTAACCAAGGGAGGTTTAGTAACACATAGCTAGAAAGAAATCACAAGAAAAACCGAGAGAAAATGAAGGAGAGTTCCCCCTCCCTATGATAACCAATGGTGCCCTTTTATAGAAGTCTAGGGTAACAAAATGACAAAGGTGAGTGGATGGATGAGTGGGTTAGTGGAGTGGGGTGGTTGAGTGGATTGGTTGAGTGGGTGAGTGGTTAAGTGGGTTGGTTTGAGTGGAGTAGATTAAATATTGGTTGATTTAGTTGAGTGGGTGGGTTTAGTGGGTGAATGGTTGAGTGGTTGAGTGGATGAGTGGATGGATTAGTGGATGGGTGGGTGGAGTGGTTAAGTGGTTGGATTAGTGTATGAGTGGATGAGTGGGTGAGTTAGTGGATGAGTGGATGGATGGATTAGTGGATGGATGAGTGGATTAGTGGATGGATGAAAATTTCGTGTCTGACTTGGAAGCCAAAAACGACCCACTATACTTCAGATTCACGAAAAGTGTTCTTCATGAAAGTTGTAGATCCTTGTCTTGGCTATAAAATGGATAGCTGGTTTGTCAAATTTGGCTTCCTTAAGCCTAATATATGTCCCAAATACCGTAGGTTGTTCAAACCCAACTTCAGCACCTCTGTTCCGACTTGCAAGCTCAAAATGACCTACTAGACTTCTTTTTCTCAAAATGTGTTCTTCATGAAAGTTGTTTATTTGGATCTTGACTATCCACTATCCAAATTTCAGCCCATCTCCATTATTACATCTTGAGATATGATTTTATGAGTGCACACTGTTCGGATTCTACTGACAGAACCCGTATTCTGACTTCCATGTAAACTTAGGTCCCTTAGACATCTGAATCGGACTTCGAGCTCTTCATCAAAGTTGTAGAACTTCCTCTTAGATTTCCTACAAGATAAAATTCATGATTGTCGATATCAGAACTCAAGTTATGACCAAAATACAGAAACAGTGTAAAATCTCAATAATGCTGAAAATATTCAATTAGGACCAATTTGAGCTCAAACTCACAAAATCATGTCAAACTCAATCAATTAAGAATATGGAGAGTGTAAATGACTAAATATAAGGGTTTCTTAATGAATAAAATATGTGTTTATCAAATTCCCCACACTTAGCTTTTTGCACTCCTGGGCAAAACTCAAGACCAAAACAAGGACATAAGAGATTAACAAAATTTTAAATTCCAACGACATTCAAGAGTCCAAAATTTTACAATCAAGAAGAACAACCAAAGGTTCAAGGGATCAAAACATTCATGAGTTAACAATTCTCCACATCTCAAACTAACAAGTAAGGTATCTTCAACATGAATCGAGAATGATAGATCTTCACAAGATTCCCTCTCAATCTCTCAAGTGTTTAAAAGGTAGGTATTTCACTCAATTCAATCCATGAAAATTGCACTACCATAAGCTTGCTTATCTTCTACTTCTCCACTACTCAAAACATATGCATACACAAATCATGAGGACTTTATTCAAGGTTGTAGTGAGGTCAAGGTAACAGGAGAGGATAAAATGGATATGAGAGGATAAATACCAAAGAGAATAAAAGCAAATGAGAGCTGAGTTCAAATAACAAGCATAAAAGTTCATCCCAACTCTAATGTATATCCCTTTACATATTCATTTCCCAATCCTTTTCTTTTTTTTTTTTTTTTTTTTTTTTTTTTTTTTTTAGGCACTCTTTCCTTTTTCAACAACCATTTTGTATACACACCCCTCCACTTGTTCAAAAACTCATCCATTAACAAAGCTAATGTTCTTTTATTCCCTAAGGTAAAATAAGAACACGATTTTTCATTTAAGGTACATAATGAGCTAGAAACAAGGAATGGTCAAATAAGCTCAAAGGGGTTAAGCAAAGAAAAATATACAAGGTTGGCAGGAATCAGAGAATTTCCAAGAAGTCAAAAGAGTGCTTGATATCAAATTGAAAACAAGGTTGGCTATTTGGTTAAACTAGCTAATTAAGAAAGAGGGCCTCAATCATGTTCATGCATGCAAGTGAAATGTAGCCTTAAAAAGAATCAAAGCAAGTTCTAGAGTGGTCATTAACATGAGTGAAAATCACACAAGAAAGAAGAGAATGGCATAAATGTTGAATCCATCCATTAGGCTCAAAATCTCACAAGGTATGCATCTATCAAACTCAATTCATCAATTCAATCATCCATCTCCAAGCATATCAGTTCAAGAAGGGAGAAAAGTTATTCAATCATGCAATGAACCCTTTTTTTTTTCTTTTCTTTTTTTTTTTTGAATTTTTTTTTTACAAAAAGAACATGCTGAAATCTCTCCCCCATGCTTAATATAACATTGCCTTCAATGTGAAAGAGAGATATAGAAAAAAGCAACACAACCTGATAAGAAGTGAATCAACGCCAAGCAGAAAAGAAACACACTGTCAGTACCGCATCAGACCCTGAAAAGAAATCAAACAATAAAACTTTAGTACTAATTAGTTACTACCTAAAAAACTCCTTACTCTGCCATCAATTAAGATGCGTCTCAAGAGTAAAATTACTCCTTACTCTGCCATCACTAATTGATTTAATAAGTACATGACAATCATATCATACTTTCAAACAACACAACAAATTTTTTTTTTATTTTTTTTATTTTTTATTATATATATATATATATATATATATATATATATATATATATATTTTTGGGTCAACTATCCTTCCCCCCAACTAAATCACAACATTGTCCTCAATGTTAAAATATAGATGAGTAAAGGACAGAAGATATTACCTGTTGGAGAAAGCTGACACAAATTTAAACAAAAACAAGGTACAATAAAATCAAACCCATTAAAGATGAAGTCGCAGATCTGGCTTTTGTTTCTTGTTACTTCCTTCGCTGCTTCCTGTTGACCAATCTATCGAGAGCTAATACCGGATCAGTACATACTCAAAAGCTTCTAATTTATCAATGAGCTCATCAATAGTGAAGGCGAGAGATAAGAAGTTGTCTTCTTGAAGGAGTGATAAATTTCTGTTCCATGACTTTGTCAAGAAAAGATAACAAAAGATCAAAGAAATTATTAACATTCAACAAACCAATGGGTCTATGGTGGATGTTTAGTTCGCCCAAGAGACAATTTGAAAAATTTCTTCTAAAGTACCAAAACCACCAGTAAGACAATAAATGCATCGAATTGTCAACCATTGTTTTCATTCGTCCATGCATAGATGTTACACGAATTTCTTCTCCACCGGTGATGTTATTTTCACCAAAGGTTTAGGAATAACACCTAAAACTGATGCCTCCTATAAAAGCGACAAGTGATACAGCCCCCATTAACCCACGACAACCTCCCCATATACAAGATGAATATTCCTCGCAACAAGTGATCGACCAAGAGTGCTAGTGCGTTTACAAACTCTAATCCCTTCCCATAACTCGACCCACAAAAAACGCATATATTTTTGAGGTTACGAATAGAAGGCCCCATTCTATACTCTTCCTCCCTTTGAGTGTTTCTGAGTTGAAGGAAAATGGAGAAAATGGAGTGTTTAAGTAGGAAAAAGAATGGAAAGGGGAATAATTGCACCTATGAGGGTAGGTTGGCTGTTGTCAGAAAAGGTTGAAATTAAGAAACACAGAATCTTTTCTCCTCTTTTTTTTACTTTTTTATTTTTTTATTTTTTTTTATTTTTTTTTGTTTGACTTCAAGAAAACCATCAAGGTAAAGAAGTCTAGAAACCCCTGAAGGACCCTGCTCAAAGGATCGTCTGTACAAAAATCAAAATACAACAAAATGATACAAAGATAAAAGAAATAGAAAATAATGACATACCTGTATGTACAGTGTCCATGGCGTATCTTTACACTACGCGTCATGAGTGCAGTAGACATCACGTCCTCTCTTTCTTTTTTTTTTTTTGAAATTGTTAGAAAAACTTGATGAAAGATGAGTGTATACTTACTTAAGATTGAGATGGAGGTAGTCTGCTTTTTTCGGCTTTGTGCCAAAGCATTGTTGACCAATTTCGACCCATTCAAGACCAAAACATAGGGCTCCCAAAAGGGACAAGTGGCCATAATACGACTGGCTGCCTCACATGTGGGATACAATCTACCTTCTTTGTTTTTCAATTAAGAAGGCTGGATCAGGATGCAAGCATTTCCCTATTCACGGTGTGTGTTACCAAAGCCAACCCTAAGACGTATACATAATTTTTTTTTTTTTTTTTTATTTTGTTTTTATTTTTTGTTTTTTTTTAGAGATGACATGAAGAAGAAGAAGAAGATGATATGTACAGATTGTTTGTGGATGTGGCTCACATCCGCCTCTGGTTTAACGTCCAGTAACGGCTTAAACGTCTTCTATGAGTCGAGGATAAGCTTCCCATCCAATTTTCTTAAAAATTGGCAAACAGGGTCTTTTAGAGTCAGATTCCCAAGACTGTAGCGTTTTTCTTCATCCTTGAAGAGATTCCACAATTTAAGAATTTCACGATGCACCAATCCACAAGAATGCGTCTCAAGAGTCGATAAGATATCATCTAATGACTCCTTACTCAGTCCATTCTTAATGCGGAAACCATACCCAAAGTATGACATCGCTTGTTACAGTTCCATCATCCACATTTGTGACAGACTTGTAACCTTTTTGCTCTTCTCCTTTTAGAATATGAACTTCTTCCAAGACCGGGCATATATGAGTCAAATGAAATTGAGGACTCACCTGCTAATCGAACCTTTGCTTCAATTATCCAGCGTACATCTTCTGGCATACCTTTATGCATTAACAGTCTCAATCTTTCACATCGAACTTTGTAGATTTTTCTCAGAGCATTTTGAGGAAGAGAAGGAAAATGTTTTCTCAGGTTTGAAAGAATGACATCCATTTTGAAGGAGAAAAAGGATTCAGTTATTTTGAGAAACTGAAAAATAAACTGACTTGAGAGTCACGGAGTACCGTATCCGCCACTTAACCGGCAACACAAAAAAAAAAAAAAAAACTTAAGAACTTGGTTTTCCAGGAATGGTTGAGTCTTTGTCTATTAACTTTAAGCGCATTACCATTCCTAGGATCCTCAATATCTACGGCCCCAGAGGATACACGTGTTTGACAGCAAAAGAACCGCGCCACCTATATCTCAATTTTTCAAGGAGTAGGTGCAGATGATAATCTCAAAGCAGAACCTTTTTGACCAATTTCCGCAACTTTTGCAAAAGGTGTAACAGACCTTGAATAAAGTAGGCCAATAAAATCCATACTGCAAGATTTTCGCAGTTGTTGTCGCTGAAGAAAAGTGACCTTCACATGCTTCCGAGTGACAAAATTTAATGGCACTACCTACCTTATTGTCGGGCACACAAATTTGTTTTTTTTTTTTTTTTTTTTGGTTTTTTTTTTTTTAGAGATTCAAATGCTTACAACCAACAAACAGATAAAAACATAATCTAAGAAACTAATGAAAACACAAAATAAAAAGGGATAATACAGCAAATCTGGTTGGGTTGCCTCCCAATGAGCGCTTAGTTTATTGTCCTCAGCCCGACATGATGATACTTTCAATGCTCCTCATATTGTGGAAGGATGAGGGTCATCACTTCCATCTCTGCACTGTCATGAAGTTCATGATATGGTTTGAGACGATGACCATTGACCTTAAATGCTTTGCCAGAAATTTCACTCCTGATCTCAACTGCACCAAAAGGAAAAACATTAGTTACCACAAACGGCCCAATCCACTTAGAACGCAGTTTACCTGGAAATAATTTGAGTCTTGATTGGAATAGCAGGACTTTTTGTCCTCTCGTGAAATTTCTTTCTCGGAAATCAATTGGTCGTGGAATGCCTTAGCTTTAGTCTTATAAATCGGGGCATTCTCAAAGGCCTCATTTCTTAGTTCTTCCAATTCTCATGTAATGGAACTTCCTTTGCTTTCCAAAGACCTTCCAATTCCATATTAACTTGTTTAATGGCCCAAGAAGATCGATGTTGCAACTCAACGGGCAAATGACAGGGCTTTCCATACACCAACCGAAATGGTGACATGCCGATGGGAGTCTTATAGGCAGTCCTATAAGCCTATAAAGCATCTTCAAGTCGAGTGCTCCAATCCTTTCTTGAGGGATTCACTGTCTTTTCAAGGATTGACTTAATCTCCCGGTTGGACACTTCAGTTTGCCCATTTGTCTGTGGATGGTAAGGAGTGGAAATTCTCATGCATTACTCCATATCTCTTCAATAGAGCATCAAAGGTTTTGTTGCAGAAATGGGTCCCTTGGTCACTGATGATAGCCCTTGGGGTCCCGAACTGGAGAAAATATGTGACTTAACAAAATCTGCAATAGTTTTAGAATCATCAGATCGAGTGGCTTTTGCTTCCACCCATTTAGACACATAATCAACAGATAAAAGAATGTATGTGAAACCAAATGAAGGAGGGAATGGTCCCATGAAATCAATACCCCACACATCAAAGAGTTCCACAAAAATGATCGGAGTCTGAGGCATTTGATTACGAGGACCAATATTACCTGTTCCCTGACAGCGGTCACAAGACTTACAGAAGTTGTAAGCATCTTTGAAAATTGAAGGCCAATAGAAACCACTATCAAGCACTTTATTGGCTGTCCTTTTACTGCCAAAGTGTCCTCCACATGCATAGGTGTGGCAAAAGGAGAGGATGGAGTGTGTCTCAGAATCAGGAATGCACCTCCTAATGACTTGATCTGCACAATGCTTCCATAAGTACGGGTCATCCCAGATATAGTATTTACAGTCACTCCTTAATTTATCTCTTTGGGCCTTGTTCAAACCCTCCGGAAAGTCTTTAGTAACCAGGTAGTTAACAATGTCAGCATACCAAGGGATTATGGTGTTGACAACCATCAAATATTCATCCGAAAAAGTCTCCATGATAGGCATTTCTTCCTCTTCAGTTACCAATCTACTCAAGTGATCGGCCACCAAGTTTTCGCTCCCTTTCTTGTCTTTAATCTCTAAGTCAAATTCCTGGAGCAATAAAATCCATCGGAGCAATCTAGGCTTTGCTTCTTTCTTTGTTAGAAGATACTTCAAGGCTGCATGATCTGAAAACACAATCACTTTAGAACCAATTAGATATGATCTAAATTTTTCTAAAGCAAATACAACAGCTAGAAGTTCCTTTTCTGTGGTTGAGTAATTAAGTTGAGCATCATTTAGAGTCCTTGATGCATAGTAAATGGCATAAGGAACTCTATCAACTCGTTGTCCCAAGACAGCTCCTCTTTGCAAAGTCACTGGCATCACACATTAGTTCAAAAGGTAACTCCCAGTTGGGTGGCCCGATGATAGGTGCAACAGCTTAACAACTTCTTGAGTTTATTGAAAGCTTCCATACATTTCTCATCAAAGTTAAAATTAACATCTTTTTGAAGAAGTCTGCAAACAATGAGACTTTAGAAAAATCTTTAATGAATCTCCTAGTAGAAACCTCGCATGACCAATAAAAGAACGAATCTCCCGCACACTAGTGGGTGGTGGCAAAGAATGCATGAGTTCTACCTTAGCTTTATCTACTTCAATTCCCCTAGCGTAAATTACATGACCTAACACAATACCTTCATTCACCATGAAATGACATTTTTCCCAATTCAAGACTACCAGGTTAGTGTCAATGCATCTTTTAAGCACCAAAGTTAAATGTTCCAAACAATTTTCAAAATCATTTCCAAAGACACTAAAGTCATCCATAAAAACCTCAATGATGTTTTCAATGTAATCGAAAAATATACTCATCATGCATCTTTGGAAAGTTCCCTGGTGCATTGCAGAGTCCAAAAGGCATTCGCCTATATGCAAAGGTACCAAATGGACAAGTGAATGTAGTCTTGTCTTGGTCTTCCGGAGCTATGGCAATCTGATTGTAGCCCGAAAAATCATCCGAGAAAACAATAATAAGAATGACCACTAATCTTTCTAACATTTGATCAATGAAAGGTAAAGGAAAGTGGTCTTTTCTCGTGGCGGCATTCAACTTCCTGTAATCAATACAAACACGCCACCCATGTCGTAACCTAGTGGGAATGAGCTCATTTTCAGCATTTCTTACCACAGTAATTCCAGATTTCTTTGGTACTACCTGGACTGGGCTTACCCACTTGCTGTCAGAAATGGGGTAGATCACCCCCACACTTAGGAGCTTCAATATCTCCTTTTCACAACCTCCATCATGGGAGGATTCAATCTCCGCTGAGCGTCTCTCACAGTTTAGTATCCTCTTCCATTAATATCCTGTGTATACAAACGGAGGGACTAATACCCTTGATATCACCTATTGACCAACCAATGGTTATCTTATGTTCCTGCAAAACAGCTACCAGTTTCTCTTCTTGCTCTTGGGTGAGTGACTTTGCAATTATTACTGGAAGGGTGTCCTTCTCCCCCAAGAAGATGTATTTAAGATGATCAGGTAGTGCTTTCAGTTCCAATTCAGGTGCCTGCACAAAAGAAGGTTGAGGTATATCAGTAGTAACAGTAAATCAACAAAAGTTACCTCATGCTCTTCTCGAGTGGAAGAGAGCTCTTGTAAGGCAAAGAACAATTTCATCAATGTCTTCACTCCATGGCTTTTCTTCACTCTTCTTCTTTTCCTCCCGTACATCTAAGCTATGAGTTAGAATTGTATCAAGAGCATCAAAATGGTCGGTATCAAAAGCTGCAGAAATTAAAGAATCAAAAGGATCAAAAGAATCAATTAAACAAGCAAAGTGCACATCACTTGGGTATCTCATAGCTTCAAAAATATTGAATTTAATTAATTCCCCATCAAATTCCACTTTGTTAGAATTCCCGAGTGCACATCAATTTTTGTCCGTGTGCGGTCTTCAAAAATGGTCTTCCTAGCAAGATAGGAGCAGATTTGGGAGACTCATCCTCTTCCATGTCCAAAACATAGAAGTCTGCATAGGAAACACTAATTCATTCACCTGTACCAAAACATCTTCAACCACACCCTTAGGGTATGCATTAGATCTATCGGCCAATTGAATAACAACACCAGTAGGGTTCCAAAGGACCCAAGTATAAAGATGCATAAATAGAATATGGCATAACATTTATAGATGCACCTAAATCAAGCATTGCCCTTTCAAACCTTGTGTTACCTATAGTGCATGGAATGGTGAATGTGCCAGGGTCCTTACATTTGGTTGGGAGTTTCTTTTTAATTACAGCTGAAACATTTTCTCCCACTTGGACCTTTTCATTTCCTTTTAACTTCCTCTTGTTAGTACAATTCTTTCAGAAATTTTGCATATCTAGGTACCGCTAATGGCATCTAACAAAGGGATATTAACCTCTACCTTCCTAAAAGTCTCAAGTATTTCTTTTTCTGCTTCTTCTTTCTTGGTTTTAACCAACCTACTAGGAAAAGGAGCTTTAGTGACATATTTAGGAAGGGGTTCAGAAATACTTACCTTAGGGGTTTTGGAAGTTTGCCCCTTATCATTTGCTTCTTTGGGTGGTTCATCCTTCTCTTGAATGATTGGTGGAAGAGAGGTAGGCTCATCCATCGTCTTTCCGCTTCTCAATGTGACAAGCACTAGCATTTTCCCTCGGATTCACTTACGTGAGGGTAGTTTCCCTGAAGCTTGGCTTTGAAACTTGTTGAATTCTGTGGACAACTGCCTCTATCTGATTCTGCAAGTTATTGATTGCAGTCCTTGTTTCTTGTTTGAAACTTTGTATAGTTGCATTTGTTTCTTGTTAGAACTGCAAATTATTAGTGGCCATTTGTTTTACTAGCTCCTCTAATGAAGGCTCAGATTGCTTAGGAGCTTGAACTTGCTGCTGTCTCTGAGGGAAAGGTACTTGCCTTTGTTGGAATCCTGGAGGTCCATAAGCTGGAGGTTGATTTTAAGGTTGCTTTGCATAGCTGAAATTTGGATGAGCCCTCCAACCCGGATTATATGTGTTTGAGTAGGGGTTGTAATTTTTTGAAAGTCCAGCATATCCCCCTACTGCTCTTACCTCCTCATTTGTGTCTTCTTGGAGAGTGGGACACATATCAGTGGGATGTCCAGATGAACAACGATCCCACAAGCATGAACTGGTGCTTTACCTGAATCCATTAACCATTGAACCATAGCATCAATTGAGTCATTTCTTCTTGTATACTTTGGTTGTCTCTACTTCTTTCATCACTTTTTACTCCGGTGTCATTTCTAGAGTAGAATTGTTGAGTATTGGCGCCATTCTTGAGATCAAGTTTCTAGCTTCTTGAGGAGTTTTATCAATCAATGCTCCTCCGCTAGCAAAGATCAATCATGTTGCGATCCATCACTTGTAAGCCTTCATAGAAATACTTGAATTAAAAGTCGCTCACTTATTTGATGATGAGGGCAGCTGAAACATAGCTTCTTAAATCTCTCCCAGTAGTCATGGAGTGATTCCCCATGCCTTTGTTGAATACCACAGATTTCTTTTCTGATTGTTGCAGCTTTTGAGGTAGGGAAGTATCTGTCTAGGAAAGTTCGGGCCATGTCCTGCCATGATTGGATGGATCCGGGTGGCAAGTAGTAAAGCCACTCCTTAGCTGAGTCTTTCAATGAGAATGGAAAAGCTCTCAACTTGACTTGCCCTACATGAATTCCTGCAGGTTTCATGCTAGAACATACCACATGGATTTCCTTCAAGTGCTTGTTGGGTCCTCTCCGGGTAATCCATTGAAAGATGGCAAGAGATGGATTAAACCGGATTTCAATTCAAATGCCTCTTCATTTTCAAGAATGTCTATGCAAAGAGGTTGTTGATCTAGATCTGGAGCACCCAATGCCCTTAAAGTGTTTTACGCCATTGTCACTTCTTCGGATATTTCGGATGGCTCAAATGTCTCTCGAACTTGATAGATCAATGTAACGGCAATTCAATGTCGGCGGGTGTGAGTTGGAAGTTAGCTAGGATGGAAGGAAATTGAGGATATGAAGTGAGTTGATCAATATAGTTCCTCAAATTTAGCAATCCTTCGTCTACTCCTTCAAAGGACATCAACACCTACAAAACACTCGAAAAGAAAGATTAAAAATAAAATAAAATAAAAACAGAATAAAAATAGGAAATAAATTAATAGTGTAATTGAAAAAATTAGTTCCCCGGCAACGGCGCCAAAATTCTGATGCGTGCGGATGTAGTGATTAAAATTAAGATAAAAATCGGTTGTCGGGCCCACCGAGAAAATAAAAACCTTACAACTAGTTGTAGTTAGTAAGGTCGATCCACAGAGAACCAATTCAATTAACACTATTAAACAATTCCCAATTTAGACTCGATTAACAATAAACAAGAAAAGGGGTTTTGGAGTTTTGATGAACAATGAACAGCTTCAAAGATAACAATAAACAAACTGAAATCAACAATATAAGAAAATTGGTTAAGAGATTGAATCCACCACTAGATTTATATGATAATGTAAATCCACATATCCTTTTTATTCCAACATGCTTAATTATGTTTTTATGCAATTGTGAGAGTAAATCTCTGTTTTCCTTATGTGTTGGCCAATTTAGCAACCGCTCAAATCAACTCCTAATCACTGATTAGTCATAAAGCAACCGCTCTTACAACTATCCAACAATTGCATTAAGATTTAGAAAACCAATTACACTAAGGTCTAATCACACACCGAGATTAAATTACTTAGAACATATATTTCTCTAGATCTAATACCGCAAATCACAAGCATAATAAACCCGGATCTACCACTTTTATAACTCGCAAATAGCACAAAGATAATTATACCCACATGAACATCATACATCCCACTAGATCTACTACCGCAACCACGCATAATAAACCTAGATCCACTACTTTGAAAGTAGGAACAAGTACAAAAACCTTCATACCAACAATAGATTCGAAATATATGAATAAAAACATAACCGTGTTGAAATAATCAAATATGCAAAGTTTACAACATTAATACTAGCGGTTTCATCACCCCCTTAACCAAGGGAGGTTTAGTTACACATAGCTAGAAAGAAATCACAAGAAAAACGAGAGAAAATGAAGGAGAGTTCCCCCTCCCTATGATAACCAATGGTGCCCTTTTATAGAAGTTTAGGGTAACAAAATGACAAAGGTGAGTGGATGGATGAGTGGGTTAGTGGAGTGGGGTGGTTGAGTGGATTGGTTGAGTGGGTGAGTGGTTAAGTGGGTTGGTTTGAGTGGAGTGAATTAAATATTGGTTGAGTGGGTTAGTTGAGTGGATGAGTGGTTGAGTGGGTGAGTGGATGATTGGTTGATTTAGTTGAGTGGGTGGGTTTAGTGGGTGAGTGGTTGAGTGGTTGAGTGGATGAGTGGATGGATTAGTAGATGGGTGGGTGGAGTGGTTAAGTGGTTGGATTAGTGTATGAGTGGATGAGTGGGTGAGTTAGTGGATGAGTGGATGGATGGATTAGTGGATGGATGAGTGGATTAGTGGATTAGTGGATGGATGAAAATTTCGTGTCTGACTTGGAAGCCAAAAACGACCCACTATACTTCAGATTCACGAAAAGTGTTCTTCATGAAAGTTGTAGATCCTTGTCTTGGCTATAAAATGGATAGCTGGTTTGTCAAATTTGGCTTCCTTAAGCCCAAGATATGTCCCAAATACCGTAGGTTATTCAAACCCAACTTCAGCACCTCTGTTCCGACTTGCAAGCTCAAAATGACCTACTAGGCTTCTTTTTCTCAAAATGTGTTCTTCATGAAAGTTGTTTATTTGGATCTTGAATATCCACTATCCAAATTTCAGCCCATCTCCATTATTACATCTTGAGATATGATTTTATGAGTGCACACTGTTCGGATTCTACTGACAGAACCCGTATTCTGACTTCCATGTAAACTTAGGTCCCTTAGACATCTGAATCGGACTTCGAGCTCTTCATCAAAGTTGTAGAGCTTCCTCTTAGATTTCCTACAAGATAAAATTCATGATTGTCAGATATCAGGAACTCAAGTTATGACCAAAATACAGAAACAGTGTAAAATCTCAATAATGCTGAAAATATTCAATTAGGACCAATTTGAGCTCAAACTCACAAAATCATGTCAAACTCAATCAATTAAGAATATGGAGAGTGTAAATGACTAAATATAAGGGTTTCTTAATGAATAAAATATGTGTTTATCAGGAGTCCTTTGGTGAGTACGTCAGCTACTTGACTTGTGGTAGGTATATAGGACATGCGTATCACGCCACTGTCAATCTTTTCCTTGATGAAGTGTTTATCCACTTCTACATGTTTTGTTCTATCAAGTAGAACTAAATTATGGGCTATAAAAATTGCAACTTTGTTGTCACAATAGACTTTAAAAGGTGCTGGTGTAGAAATCTTCAATTCTTCTAGAAGTCTTCTCTTCCATAACATTTCACAAAATCCATGCGCAACAAACCAAAATTCTACTTCAGCACTACTCCTTGCAGCCACACTTTGTTTTTTGCTTCTCCAAGTGACCAAGTTGCCTCTTACAAAGGTGTAGTATCCTGAGGTAGATCTTCTATCATTGACATCACCTGCCCAATCTGCATCAGTGTAAGCCTTCACCTGAAGATGGCCTCTGTTTTTGAACAAGAGTCCTTTGCCTAGAGTTCCTTTGAGGTATCTCAAGATCCTGAACACAACCGCAGAGTGAGTAGGTCCAGGTGAATGCATGAATTGACTTACCATGCTTACAGCAAATGCTATGTCTGGTCTAGTGTGTGCCAAATAGATTAATTTTCTAACTAATCTTTGATAGTGTTCTCTATCCACCATTTCATTAGCTACTGCTACTTTCAACTTTGCATTGGGTTCGATTAGAGTGTCTGCCACCTTACAACTAGTCATTCCTATTTCTTTGAGAAGATCAAGAATAGACTTGCGTTGGTTAATAAAAATTCCCTCCTTGGATCTAGCAAATTCCATTCCGAGAAAATACTTTAGCTTTCCTAAGTCCTTAATATCAAATTCAACCTCAAGTTTCTTCTTTAGATTGTTGATTTCAAGATCATCATCTCCAGTTATTATTATGTCATTAACATAGACTATCAGTATGGTTATTTTTCCTTTGGTGGAATGCTTGAAAAATAGAATGTGATTAGCTTGGCTCTGTGAGAACCCATGTCTCCTAATAGCATTTCCAAAACACTCAATCCAAGCTCTAGGAGACTATTTTAGTCCATATAGAGCTTTCTTCAGCTTGCACACTTTCCCTCTTCCAAGTTTTTTTTTTTTCAAAACTAGGTGGTAGGTCCATATATACTTTTTCTTGCAAATCTCCATTTAGAAATGCATTCTTAACATCAAACTGATGAAGTGGCCAATTGGAGTTAACTGCAAGATATAGAAGTATTCTAATGGAGTTAATTTTAGCAATAAGAGCAAAAGTTTCTTGGTAGTCTATACCATGAGTCTGAGTAAATCCTTTTACTACAAGTCTCACTTTGTATCTTTCCACACTTTCGTCAGTTTTACACTTTACAGTAAATACTCATTTGCACCCAATTGTCTTCTTATCTGCTGGTAGATCAATAATGCTACATGTGTGATTTTTTTTAGAGCATCCATTTCTTCTACCACAACTAATTTCCAACTTGGATCACCTAAGGCATCCTGAATAGTTCTGGGAACATTCGTATTAGAAATCATAGACATAAATGCTTTATGAGTATTTGACAATTTCTCATATGATAGGTATTTTGCAATAGGATGTTTAGTGTATGCTTGGGTCTCTTTTCTCAATGCAATAGGAAGATCAAGATCAGAGGAAGTTATGTCAGGAGATGAAGAAGGACTAGGAGTGGAAGGAATATTACCTTGAGTTAAAGGATCATTACTCAGCAAATTCGATTGGACATCTACAAGAGAAATAACTTGATCATTGGTCTGTTTATGAAATCTTCTTCAGGTATAAACCTAAAGCTCTGATGGTGTAACTCGAGTTACTTCTCCCCCTGTCTCTGATAAAGTAATGTCTAGTAAAGGTATAGGTAAAGTTTCCCAAAAATTATCTTCCTCAACTATGTTCTCCCCCTAAAGAGAATTTTTCAAAAAAAAAACAAAAGGTTGATCCTCAACAAAACTGACATCCATACTCTTCAAAAAAAAAAATAACAATAGCGTTAAAACATTTATACCCCTTTTTATTAGATGCATAACTAAGGAAAACACATTTTTCAGCCTTAGGATTAAGTTTGGACGTGAAAGCATTTGGTATATATATGTAACAAATACAGCCAAAAACTTTTAAGGGAAGGTTTGCAGTTATCCGAGAGGTAGGAAAAAAATCTTTTAAAACCTGTAAGGGTGCTTTAAACTTCAAAACAAGAGATAACATTCTATTAATTAAGTAACAAGAAGTTAAGAGAGCATTAGCCCAGAGATATTTTGGAACATTCATTGAAAACATACTGGCTCGAGCAACTTAAAGAAGATGCCATTTTTTTCTTTCAGCAATACCATTTTATTATGGTGTGTCACGACAAGTTAATTGATGAATAACATCTTTTTTTAGATAGGAATGTGCCCAAATATTGATTGAAATACTCAGTCCCATTATCAGTTCTTAGAATGCCAATTTTTGTTTAAAATTGATTCTCAATCATGAGAAAAAAAAATCTTTAAATCATTATTCAACTTTAGATTTTTTTTCCAACAAATAAACCTAACATATCCTTGTGTGGTCATCAATAAAAGTCACAAACTATTTTTTTCCAGAAAGTGTTTTAACCTTGGATGGGCCCCAAACGTCACTATAAAACAAGTAAAAAGGTTTTGAAGCTGAACAAGACTTTATTGGAAAAGAAACACAGTGATCTTTAGCTAAATGACAAGCTTCACAATGAAGTTTTGAACAATTAGTTCCTTTAAACAATTCAAGAAATAAGTGTTGGAGATATGAAAAACTAAGATGTCCTAATCTTCTGTGCCATAACATTACTTGATCATTGACAGAGGTTGAACTAGTACTACCTAATCCATGAACTTTTTTATTCCAGGAAGCTGTTTCATCAAAATAGTATAGTCCATATATTTCTCTAACAGTTCCAATCGTCTTCCATGAGTTCTGGTCCTAAAAAACACAAATAGAAGGAAGAAAAAAAACTATACAGTTAGAATCCTTAGACAATTACTGACAGAAAGAAGATTACAAGCAAGTTTTGGCACATGTAAAATAGATTTTAGAGTAATGTCTCCTGATATTTTAATATGGCATGTGCCTGCAACTGATGAAAAACTTCTATTAGCTATTCTAACCTTTTCAACACGAGAACATGGGTAATAGAAACTAGAAAAATGAGAACAACTGATCATATGATCAGAAGCCCCTGAATTTATGATCTAAGAACTTATTGTTTTAAGGACAGAGAGTGCCAAATGATTGCTACCTGTTTGTGCCATAGAACTAGTAGAAGCATTAAGAGATGAATGTGTTTTTAGCAGTTTAAGAAGATGATTTAATTGCTCTTTACTGAATAGAGATGATTCAGCCTCATTTGTTATAGATGCACGTTGTTCACCAGCTTTGTTTGGCCTGCCAGGTCTGTCATACAACTTGTAGTAAGTCTCTTATCCCCTGCTTTCTGGTTTTGAGGTGTTCTACAGTTAACTTGGCCTTTAGGAATGGCTACGGCTAACCCTTCAATAGACTCGGTTACACCTGCAACCCTTTTTCCCAGCATCATTTGTCTAAGGCTTTCTTCTTTCCACACCTCTACAAATACTTCTCCAATCGAAGGAAGAGGATTTCTTCTAATAATTCGGCCACATACTTCATCATATTCAACGTTTAAACCAACAAGGAACTTGAAAATGCGACCAGCATCAACCATCTTTTTATAATGGTTGCAGTCCTCAGGTGATTTCCACTCATAAGCATTGAATAAGTCCAAGTCTTGCCAAATTCTTTTAAGAGAATTGAAATATTTTGTTACAGAATCCTCACCTTCGCGAATCTCCCCAAGTTGTAGAGTTAATTGGTACACTTATGATTGATTCCCTAAATTTGAGTACATCTGTGAAACATTGTCCCACAATTCCTTAGTTATAGAACAGTAGAGATAATTTACACTTTTCTCTTCGGCCATAGAGTTAACTAGCTATGTCATTACCATTGAGTTCTTAACATCCCAAGTGGCATAGGCTAGGTCCTTCTTGTCAGGCTTCTTTATGTCTCCTGTGATGTAGTCGATCTTGCCTCTCCCCCTGAGATACATACGAACAGACTGTGACCAACAAAGGTAGATGTCACCATTTAGTTTAATCGTAGTGATATGAATAAGATGGTTTTCAGATGAACCTCGGGTGGCTTGAGGCTCAGATGGAGAAGGCTGAGAAGTTCTTGACGTAATGTCGGACATTTTGGGAACAAGATGTGAATTCAAACCCGAGGATTCTAGTTTCCTGCTTTGATACCATAAAAACGAGAATAGGTTGAATTTTTAATTGATACATAAATGTACATCTGGATTTAAAGACCCCATCTAGGAGGTAAAAAAGGAAACTAGTCTCCCTAACTAAGAGTAAAATATTCTACCTAATAAAGAGGCTACCTAATACAGAGGAAAATATCTTTCCAAATAAATGGGAAATAAAAATTGATTCTTAAAAGATCTCTATCAGTTTGACTAATCAAATTTAACCAAATATAGCACATAATCAAATATAATGCATAAATATATAATATTCTATATGATCTATCAACACTAAGAGGCCTACCTTTAAATAGGTTAACAAACATTTATATAGGCTAACATGCTTACCTTTAAATAGGTCAACATGCCTTCACATATGTTAACATATCTACCTTTAAATAGGTCAACATGCCTTTACATAGGCTAACAGACATAAGCCTTGAAATAGGTCAACGAGCCTACTTAAGGCAAATAGGCATTTGTTATAACTTAACACTCACCTTCTAACTTTATAGATGCTCACTACTTTCTTACTCTAGTCTTTGGTCAATATAAGATTTGGAGATATACCAAGTTGTAAAATTATTAGAGGCACATAGTTGCAAAACATGAAGATCGAACCTACGCTCCTCTAATTGCAATGTGAATACAAGAAATACTAGAGTTATAATGAATTAGCATCATGATAATAACTGCATGTTCAATAATGAATTGACAAGAAAGATAATAACATAATATCAATAATTGGTGAGGTTAGCATAGTACCCTAAGAATTTCACAAATAGTTAAATGAGTTAGATATGAAACATAGTCCAGTAACTTTAGTAACTTTTCGTCAGGTTCCTGCAACTAGAGACAAGATAATTGCATGATTTAACCATAAGGAAATTAAAATAATAACCTTACATATGTTATTAACAAATATATAAACAAGAAATCCATAAATAAAAATTGCTAAATGAACCTACTTGTTTTATATCTCCAAAACCAAATTTTTCATTAGTAGAAACAAGGGTAGAGGTCCTTTTAAATGGTGTTACAGTTATAGAGGAGATATAATTCAATGATGTGAGATATTGTTGTAATTCATGGTTCCCTGTGACATATAAATAACGTAGGTTATATCTTTATGTTTTGCAACTATATGCCTCCAATAATTTTGTAACTTTGTATATCTCCGAGCCTCATATCGACCAAAGATTAGAGCAAGAAAGTAGTGAGCATCTATCAAAGTAAGAAGTGTTAACTTTTTATTTTTATTCTAATAAATATATTAATAAATATGTTATTTCTATTCTAACTTACTAACTTAAGTTTTGACTTTTATTAAAATTTAATTTAAAAATATATTAATATATTATAATAAATTAATAATTATAATTTATAATTTTTATAATAATTTATATTATATTATATATAGTTAAATAGGTCAGGTCGGCTGTCAGCTTAAAAGACCTATTAGATGGTTTGAGGCCTAGCATTTTTTGTTAAACAAACTTTTAAAAAAGTCTTGACCTAGCTTGTTTAGTAAATAGGTCAGATCTTAGACAGGCAAGGCCACAGGCCCTTGACGGGCAGCCTAATCTATTTTTACCCCTAATTACCAACAAGTTTCAACAAATCTCTCCTCCCTCTTTGGTGTTGCAACCCAATAAGCAACATTTTCCATAATCTTTTCAATAGAATCATATATTGTTTCCATCCCCTCTTTCACAATCAAATTCAACACATAAGCACAACAATATATATGGAACAAGTTCCCTCCTAAAACAAAAGAAGAAGGTGAAATCTTATCAAAGATACACTCAACCATTGCATCATTAGTGCTACAATTATCAACAGTTAAGGTTGATAACTTTTTATCCAGATTCAAATCTAACAAACAATCAACCAAAACATCATAAAGAATCTCAACAGTATGTGGTGCAAGCACATAAATGAACCTAAAACAAATAATTATAAATATCACATTTGACTATCAAGTATCAATCCTAAAACCTACAAGAAAAAAGATAAAAAGAATAACATATACTTAGAACAAAATAATTAAGTGATTACCTCACAATCTGACTCTACATAGTCTAATTGTCATTAATGTAATGAGTTGTAATTGACATGTACCCTTTATTTTAATTAGTTTTTGTCCACATATTAGTAGTTATTGCAATGCAGCTTAAATTTTTTTCAAGTAATTTCATAGTTTTAGCCTTCTCAGTCTTATACATCTTCAATATATCACTCTTCATTATATTGCAAGAAACTACTTTGAATAAAGGTTGAAGGGCACCACAAACCCTTCTAAAACCGATGTGATCAACTATTGAGAGAGGATACTCATGCAATACAATCATCCTTTCAAGTTCCATCCTTGCAACCTCTTGATTAAACGAAGAGTTATCGACAATAAGCAATTCACCTTTAATGTGAATTTTCATAATATGAGCCCAATGCAAATGACAACTACACTCATACTGAAGACATTTCCTTAGCCTTAGCGGGCATTAAATATAAATACCAACATAAAAAAAGTTAGAACAACAATGAATTCCAGTAGTGAAAGCCTCACAAATTGTAAGGAACCTCTTAAATTCGTCTTCCTTAGATTTTTCCAATCTAACAAACTAATAAGAAAAAGTAGTGGAGCATAAAAGAAGAAGAATATCCTATAGTGGAGTTGCAACAAATAGCCATCAAAGTTCAAATCAAATAATTAAATCAAACAAAAAAGTTAGGGGTGTAAATTGGTTCGGATAATCCAACCAACCCGACCAATCCGAACCAAACCAATTAGATTGGTTTAGTTTAGTTCAGGTATGTTGATTGGTTCGGGCAAAATCTAAACCAAATGAGGCTTAATTGGTTTGGTTCTCAAATTGAAAGTTTCAAACCCCAGAACTAAACCAAACCATATATATATATATTCTAAACTCTGCTCTGCTGCTGTCGTTTTGATATTTTTGTCTCCCCTCACCCCTCTGCTCTGCGCTTCTACCTTTCTTTTTTATTTTCATTTTGAACCCTAGCTGCTGCATAGTAGCCCCTACCCTGCCCTGCCACCACTCGCTCCCTACTGCGGCTCATCACTCACCACTGCTCGTTACTCAATAAGTCTCCTTTCTCCTAAAGTATAATATAAATCTGTATAATAAGAGTATTCCAATAGATATGACATCATCTTTTCTATAGGTCATAAGTTGTAACCATGGAATACAACATTGAGGAATTATAACTCTCAAGTGCAAAATCATGGTGGGTTGAAGGTCAGTGTATAAGTAATTTGTCATGCTAGCAATACTAAAAGACTATGTGTGTAGATACTTAGTTTGTATTGTTGTTGTTAGTGTTCCTTGTTACCAAGTGGCCTCAATACTCAAGAGGAAGTGAATTTAGTTTGTAAAATATTTTCACAAATCTTTTGCAAATCACTTGATTATCAAATTTTCGTTGAAGCTATTGATTGACAAAGATGAATGGGTAGAGAAGATTAAATGCTTTCACTCACAAATGAATCAACCAAGCAAGATAGTATTCAAGCAAACAAATAAAACAATGCACAAAAGTAAATATATAGAGTTTAGAAGATCAAACACAAGGTTTATCTTGGTTCAGCCACTCCTTGTGACCTATGTCCAGTCCTCAAGCAATCATTCGAAATTTTCCACTAAAACTTCAAGTTTCAACAAGTGTTTGCTACCTTTACACAATAGAGCATTCACCACACCTTGAGCTACCTCATCCTTTGTGTTTAAGTCTTAACTTCAAGGGATATCTCACCCTTACAACCTTGAGGGATACCACACCCTCTTTTACAAATTTAACAGAGTATGGATGATAAGAACGTCTCTCAAGAGTGGATAATACAAATTGAAGATCAATGGGTATATGGATTCACACTTTTAAACCCTAAAAATAGAGTATATGATGAAAAGGATGTGAAAGCTTGTATTAATGCTCAAACAAGATTTTCATATTGATTTTCTAACCTCTATAAATGCCCAACAACTTGTATTTATAACCCATTAAAGATTAGAGCCGTTGGGGGAGGTTGGTGAAGCATTAATGGCTGCAAACTAGTTGTTATTTCTATTTTTGGTGAAAGCTCTTATTCGAATAACAGCTTTGTTATTCAAATAAAGCTTCAAATAGCACGAAGGCAATTTTGCCTCTGAATTGTTTTATTCGAATAACACTTATGTTATTCGAATAACCTCTTTAAAAACTATTTTTAGAAAAACTTGTTATTCGAATAACAAACCCGCTATTCGAATAAACCATTTAATGTTTGGTTTATGGAAAACTTGTTATTCGAATAACTCATTGGTTATTCGAATAACCCATTCGCACCAAGCTTGTTTTAAACCTTTATTCGAATAAAGCTTATCAAGATGGAAGATTTGGCATCTCTGACTTTGGTTATTCGAATAAGGAAATCCTTATTCGAATGAACAGTTTAAAATCATTTCATATAGCTTTTAAACATTGCTAAATGTTTTCAAATGATCTTATAAGCTTTTGGCCATTCAAAGGTTGTTTCTTTGGAAACCAAAAACCATTTTGAAGCCTTGAAAACATATGTGCTATTTGGTTCCTTTGAAAAGCAATTTCTAGAGCATTAGTGTGAACTATTTTATACTATTACATAATGATCTAAGTTCTAAAGCTATTCTTGAAGGTCTTGTGTAACATCTCGAAAAATATCTGTTTAAGTATAAATGATCATTTTATATTATTCTTGATTTTTAGGAATTTTTCTAGAATTTTTCGGAAACGACGAATATTTTAATATATTCCTCGTTTTGCACACTGAGCTGAGAATTGCTGAGGTCAGTGTAACGCTCCGGAAATTAATTATTTCACCACCAATAGTCATTTTCTAATATTTGTGATTTATGTGAATTTTTTTGGAATTTTTCGGAAACGATGAATATTTTAATATATTCCTCGTTTTACGTGAAACTTGAGCAGAGTCTGGAAAACGACTGTAATGCTTCAAAAATTGGAAAATTATATGACGAATAGTCGTTTTATAATATTTTCAATTTTTGAGAATTTTCTGAGAATTTTCCTGAAACGTCGAATATTTTAGTATATTCCTCGTTTTACGTGCGCACTGAGCAGAACCGGAGAAACGCGATGTTTCCTCCGCGAACCTTGGACTATGGACATGTCGACGGGGGATCTTACCAAACCTGAGACTAGACACAGTTTACGAGATTTCACAACTTTTGAGAAATCTTAACAGATAAAATAAATCAATACTGTAAAAAATTTATCTATCAGAGTAATTAAATACTGACTTCTGTCAACTGTAACTATTATCCATTGGATAATAGTGTGTAATAAAAATCTTATCACATTATCCAAATGAAATCCACTTTATGTCTAATCAATCCATTTTAATTCAAATTTAATGTTAAATAATCAAAGCTTCTTTGAGAAGCTTTGACCAAACATTGACTCAAATGCCCTTGGCTTCTCTTGGAAGCCAACTCTCCCTCTCTCTTCTCTCTCTCAAGCACGGCAGCAGCCCTTGGTGGGGAGGGGGGGAAAATTTGGTTTCATTAATTCATTTTACACATTACACAAATTCATTTTTACCAAAACACTTTCTCTCTCTACCCTTTCTTCTTCTTCTTCTTCATTTTTCTTTTCTCCTCCTTCTCTCTAGACCAACCTCACGGCCAGCCCCCTTCTTCTCCCTCAACCATCACAAAAAATTAAACCAACTACATTTCCTTAATCCTCTCACCACTCTAAGCATCTTTTCTTCTTGGAGTTTCTTGAAATTCCTCCATCTTCACCATTTTCTCCAAGCTCCAAGCTTTGAGCTTTTTGGGTAAGTTCCAAGACTTCTCTTCTTTCTCCTCCATTTTCGTGGTCATGGTATTCATGTTGGCCATCCATGGCTTATTTTTCAAGCCTTGGTATTGATTCTAACAAAGTCACCATTTTTAGGGTTCTTGGAGCTCAAATCCGAAAATTCAAAGGAGGTTCTTGGTGTTCTTCTTTTGTTTTCTTCACTTAGGTAAGAGGAAGACACTCCTCCTCAACCTCTCTTAGCATCTAGGAACCTTGATTGTGTTGTTGGTGGAAAAACCCTAATGAGGGTTATCCTTTGATTTTGTGATTAGTATGTCTATGTGTTGATTTTAATTGATTTATGCTATTGGATTGATTTGTTGTATATAATGGAATATTGGATTGGATTGAATGGTTTGAAATGGACAAAAATAATTGAACACCCTTCTTGGAGGTCCACGATTTTGGGGGTGGAAAATTAGATAAATTGTGATTAATGTGTAACAAGCATAAGACTAGAATTAATCAAGTAACAAGATGGAATTTAATGGAAGAAGAAAATTGGAATTGAAGCCTATGTGATGGCTACGGTTTTGAGGCCAAGAATTAGGGTTCTTGGTGACCTAATTTAACAAGTGAACAACTTAAATGAATTAAGGGAATGACATGTAGTAAGATGACTTGAAAGGATTGGAAATTATAACCATTGTGAGGCCACGGCCTCTAGGGTATTTGTAGGTAAGTATGTGATTTTGGTAGTTTGGAAGCATAAGTAATTAGGTAATTAGAAACCTATGCAATGAGTGGATAATTGATAAATTGGAAGGATTTAGTAGAATTAGAGATTTCATGAATCTTAAAGGACTAAGAGTGAGATTGTCATAAGACTTGAAGTAATTATAAGTGAGTGAAGAACAAGAGAGTGTGAGACCTAAGAACTTGAACAATTTACAAATTGTATGAAAATTGAATTACCTTGGAAGATTTGTTTAATTGTAAGAATTGGATTTGACATGAACCTTGAAAGGAAAATAAATTCTAAGTTAGGATTCATAATGAACCTAAAAATGTACAAGTTGACTTGATCCTTACATTATGATGCTATGGGTCCATGTGAGTGATCATTTGTATATTGATGCTTATATTGGCCTATTGTGGCATGTTATGTAATTGTATGAGACTGTGAATCATACATGTCCATGTATAGTGTCATATGCATTGTGAATGTCCTTGTGGACTGTTGTAAGGCCAAGTTGCCTAAGAGATTGAACACACCTTAGTGCGGGTGCGAGTAGACAAGTGTGGGTTATGTTATGACCTTGGGGCGTCGGGGTGCGGGTCCTTCACAAGGGGCAGTTGGTAGCTCCTCTGCCTGTGGGGCAAACCGATGCAAACGCACCGATGATCCGGACTTGACACTGTCCTATATCGTGATCTAGTGTAGAATGTCTGTACAATGCCATGATTGTGCACGAGAAAATTTATTGATAGCACTGGCCTCGGCAGCCGAGTTACAGACATGTCTCCTGATCTTTCTCTCCGACTGTTTGAGTCAAGCTCCATGGAGTAGGAATTTGGGAAAGCATGCATGTGAGTCATGATATACATTGTCATTGTTAATATTTATTTTTCTATATCTATGACTGATTTGGTTATTACTGAGATGACTATCTGCCTGGAATTGTTTATTTGCTTACTGTTGGAATTACTGCTTATTAGTTGAATATGATATTCTGAATTGCTATATGGGCGCGTGGCACCGTGCTGTTTCTAGCTGCTATAATTGGTAATGGTGGTAGGATATTTTACCTCTTTCTTGTATCTCTGTTACTTGATGTATGTGTGTATACTGTATTGATCGAAGACGACGGTAAGGAGGCGGAAGATCCCGAGTTTCCCAGCTTCTGGCCTGAACGAGACTAGCTTCTACTGAGACGATGGCGGCACGTATGCACGGATTTCTTGGTGATGTGCGTCTGACCTTCCTCGGAGGGCCGGAGTGTTGGCATATCAACTTGAATTCCGATCGCCGCGTCTACTTGGGAGATGTGTCGATTGCCCTAGCCTGGAGACGTCATGAGGCGCCTGTCCTCACCTGCCACATCAGCCTGCGACTGGAGTTCTACTTGCCCATCAGAGAGATGTGGGGTGACCGTTACTACACCCCTTGGGAGGACTCTTTTGATTCTACTGCTCGGGCTCCTGCCCGTGGTTCTGTGGTTCCCATGGAGGTTTCCTCTGAAGAGGAGGATCCTGCTAAGGACCCGGATACGGTCCCTCCTCATCTGAGAGACGAGGTTTCTTGGTAGCTACTGATGGCTACCAGTGTTTTATTCTGGGGCCTAATGTATATTTTTGTGGGTTGTATATTTTGGTATCTCTGGGGTATATTTGTATAATCCTTTGGGGCAGGTATAGTTTTGCTTTTTGGATAATTCAGGCTTGTATCTAAGTGCAAATGATGTCAGCACATTATATATATATATATATATATATATATATATATATATATATATATATATATATATGCGTGTTATTCGGATGTGAGTTTTGTCTACTATTTTATTCTTCATCGTCATTTATATTCTGCATTATTAAAATGATTATCAAAAAAATATATATATATTGTTATTTAGCTCACGTACTTAAGTATTGAACAACTTAAACTTAAACTAATGAACCGGGTCTTGAAATGTTAAGACTTTACTTTTTCGCATTTTCTTTTATCTAACAATGTGACGTTCCCTCTCAAAAAGGGGCGTTACATTAAGTTGGTATCAAAGCCCCGGTTTATGTCTTCTTTGGGTCTTGTGTGTGAGTCTGTCTTGCTTGTGTTGTGAGAAATATCTGTGGTTTGAGTTTTAAAATGAATTCCTCTAACTTATCTTGTGGTTTTCAGTTAACCTGATTTGAGAAAGAGTAAGATGGCAAGAAGTGGAGAAATTGCAGCTGCTGTTGAGGCAATGCAGCGGATGGCAGAAGTCATCGCGCAGCAAAATGAACGTGCGGCTCAACAACAAGAGAGAGCTACCCAACAGCTCGAGGAGACTGCCGATGCCCAGAACTTGGCGGAGTTTCTTCGTCACAACCCTCCTCAGTTTAAGGGAGAATTTGATCCAGACAAGGCTAGTCTGTGGATCAACGAACTAGAGAAAGTCTTCTGTGGCATAAACTGTGCCGAAGACAAGAAGGTGAATTATGCTACCTTTATGCTTGTGGGCAACGCCGAAGACTGGTGGAACGGAGCTCAAAGAGCATTGGAAGTCGAAGGAACTGACATCACATGGGATGTGTTCAAGAACAAGTTCTCGGACAAATATTTTCCTGCTAATGCGAGACATGCGAAAGAGCTTGAGTTTCTCAACTTGAGACAGGGGAACATGACTGTCAGTGAGTATGCAGCTAAATTTGAGAACCTAGAGAAGTTCTCAACACACTACCAGCATCTGACTGATGAAGCCTGGAAATGTTAGAAGTTCACTGAGGGATTGAGGTATGAGGTGAAGAAGGCTGTGATCACCTTGAAGATGAAGATATTCTCAGAACTGTTAGACACTTGCTGTGAAGTTGAAGCCTTGGAACAGGCTAGAGACTCGAGAAACAGGAGCTTTGGGCCTGTACGGTCCCAAAGAGGTGGAGGCAGTGGTTTAAATCGCTTCCAAAAGAAGCCTTATTCCCGACCAACGAGAAGTCAGCAGCAAACCGGTGGAAGTTCTGGTAGAGGTTCTTCTGGGAACCGAACTGGCCAAAATGCGACATATCCTTCTAAATGCCTGAAATGTGGGAAGGATCATCTCACGAGGGATTGCACGATCAAGGGAATCATCTGCTTCAGATGTGGCAAACCGGGCCACATGTCCAGAGATTGCAATCAAGCAAAGGCTGAACCTTCAGTCAACACGACTCGAGCCAAGAAACCGCAAGCCGGAGGTCGAGTTTACACTATGAGCGGAGCTGAAGCCTCTGAATCCGAAGACTTGATTCAAGGAGAAGGCACCATAGAAGGTAATCTTTTAAAAGTACTGTATGACTCTAGGGCAACTCATTCTTTCATATCATATGACTGTGTGCTACAACTTGGCTTACCTGTGTCTGAACTACCTTTTGAATTGACTGTTTCAACCCCTACTGATAAACCGGTAGTTACTACCAAAGTCTGTTTGAAGTGTCCCTTAATTGTTGAAGGTCGAATCTTTTCTGTCGATTTGATCTGTTTACCCCTTTCACAGTTAGATATAATCCTAGGGATGGACTGGTTATCTTCCAACTATGTTCTATTAGATTGTTCCAGAAAAACCATAGTTTTCCCTGTGGATGAGAATTCTAGGTACTTGACGGCTAACCAAGCACGAGCTTTCTTGAAAGAAGGAGCTCAGGGGTACATGCTACTATCTTCTTTGAAAATCGAGAGTGAGGTGACACGGACACTATTCCTAGTGAAAGAGTTCTCTCAAGTTTTCCGGAAGAAGTACAGTTTCTGCCGACACGTGAGATCGAGTTTGCCATTGATCCGAGTGCAGGGGGCTGGTCCCGTGTCTATAGCACCTTATCGTATGTCGCCAACGGAATTGGCTGAGCTCAAGAAACAGCTAGAGGAGCTTTTGGAGAAACAGTTTGTTAGACTGAGTGTGTCACCGTGGGGAGCACCAGTACTGTTAGTTCAGAAAAAGGACGGTACCTCAAGATTATGTGTGGACTATAGGCAATTGAACAAGCTGACGATCAAGAACAAGTATCCACTCCCAAGAATTGATGATTTGATAGACTAACTGAAGGGAGCAGTAGTGTTTTCAAAGATTGATTTGAGATCTGGGTACCATCAAATAAGAGTGAAAACGGAGGATGTGCCCAAGACTGCTTTTCGTACCCGATACGGTCATTATGAGTACCTTGTAATGCCGTTCGGTATTACGAATGCACCTGCTATCTTCATGGACTACATGAACAGGATCTTTCGTCCTTACTTGGACAAGTTTGTTGTCGTCTTCATTGATGATATCCTGATATATTCCCAGAATCAGGAGGATCATGCTGAACACCTCAGTATAGTTCTTCAGATTCTAAAGGAGAAGGAATTGTATGCCAAGCTGTCGAAATGTGAGTTTTGGCTTGATGAGGTGAAGTTTTTAGGCCATGTGATCTCGAAGGAAGGGATTGCAGTGGATCCGTCGAAAGTAAAAGCAGTATTACAGTGGGAGCAACTAAAGTCAGTGACGGAAGTTCGTAGCTTTGTGGGTTTAGCCGGATATTATAGAAGATTTATAGAAAGGTTTGCCAAGATTGCTGGACTGCTCACCCAGTTGACAAGGAAGAACCAAGCTTTTGAATGGACTGATAGCTGCGAGCAAAGTTTTCAAGAGTTGAAGAAACGGCTAACTACCTCACCAGTGTTAGTGCTACCTGATCCGAATGAGCCATTCGAGGTGTACTGTGATGCTTCGTATCAAGGATTGGGATGTGTTCTTATGCAACATAGAAGAGTTGTAGCTTATGCTTCGCGACAGTTGCGAGTACATGAAAAGAACTACCCTACATATGATTTGGAACTTGCAGCTGTGGTCTTTGCTCTAAAGATATGGAGGCATTTTCTCTATGGAGCAACATTCAACATCTTCAGTGACCACAAGAGCTTGAAATATTTGTATGATCAGAAAGAGCTGAATATGAGGCAGCAGAGATGGCTAGAATTCCTAAAGGATTATGATTTCTAACTGTTGTACCACCTTGGCAAGGCGAACGTCGTGGCTGATGCCTTGAGCAGAAAGACTATCAGTGCTTCTGCCTTGATGATCAAGGAAAGAGACCTCATAGAACAGTTTAGGGATGTATGGTCATTTGTTAAGTTAGAACCCGGAAGGATTTGTATGAATATGGTCACCATCTCAAGTGAACTAATGGATGACATACGGGAAAAGCAGAAAGCCGATGAATTCTTGCAAGAAGCGAGAGAATTGATAAGGCAAGGCAAAGAGACAGAATTTGAAGAAGGAACGGATGGAATTACTCGAGATTCGAGGTAGAGTTTGTATTCCCCGTGACCAAGAGCTTAGGCGATATATTGTGGAACATGCTCACACCAGCAAGCTGAGTATGCACCGAGGCATAACTAAGATGTATCAAGATCTGAAGAAATTGTTCTGGTGGCATGGAATGAAGAGCGACGTCACTAGATGTGTGTCGACTTGTTTAGTTTGTCAAAAAGCTAAAGTGGAACATCACAGACCAGCGGGATTGCTACAACCATTATCTATTCCTGAATGGAAATGGGACAGCATTGTGATGGATTTTGTTGTGGGTTTTCCGAGGACAAAGAAAGGACACGACTCGATATGGGTAATAGTGGATCGACTCACGAAGTCAACCCATTTTCTCCCGATCAACATGAGGTACAGTTTGGAGAAGTTGACCCAGTTGTATATTGGTGAGATCGTTAGGCTACATGGTGTGCCTACGAGTATTGTTTCGGATAGGGATCCGAGGCTTACTTCGAAATTTTGGCAGAGTTTGCAAGCATCGTTGGGAACGAAGTTATGTATGAGTTCAGCGTACCATCCACAAACCGATGGTCAATCGGAAAGGACGATCCAATCTTTAGAAGATTTGCTTAAAGCTTGTACTATGGAACAAACCGGATGTTGGGATGAAGTTCTACCACTAATAGAGTTCACCCACAACAACAGTTATCATTCGAGTATAGGGATGGCACCCTATGAAGCTCTGCATGGATGACGGTGTTGAACACCATTGTGTTGGTACTAAGACGGTGAGCGTCTTACGATTGGACCAGATATCATTCAGCAGACAACTGAGAAGGTCAAGATGATTCAAGAAAAGATGAGAACTGCTCAGAGCCGACAAAAGAGTTATGCAGATAAGAGGAGAAAGCCTCTTGAGTTTGAGGAAGGTGAGCATGTATTCTTGAAAGTCACACCCACGACTGGGGTCGGCCGGGCTTTGAAATCTAGAAAACTCACTCCAAAATTTCTTGAACCTTACCAAATCCTTCGCCGGATAGGTCCAGTACCCTACCAGATAGCCTTACCCCCTTTTCTTTCCAACATACACAATGTCTTTCATGTGTCACAACTTCGTAAGTATTTTCCTGATCCAAGTCATGTCATAGCACCGGACACAGTACAGTTAAAAGAGAACTTGACCTATGAGGCACCTCCTGCTAGAATCGAGGACCGACGGATAAAACAACTTAGAGGAAAGGAGATCTCATTGGTAAAGGTGATTTGGAACGAGACGACTGGTGACGCAACTTGGGAGCCAGAAGATAAGATGAGAGAGCAACATCCGAAACTATTTTGAGGTATGTAAATTTCGAGGACGAAATTCCTTTTAGTAGGGGAGTGTTGTAACATCCCTAAAAATATCTGTTTAAGTATAAATGATCATTTTATATTATTCTTGATTTTTAGGAATTTTTCTAGAATTTTTCGAAAACGACGAATATTTTAATATATTCCTCGTTTTGCATGCACACTGAGCTGAGAATTGCTGAGGTCAGTGTAACGCTCCGAAAATTAATTATTTCACCACCAATAGTCATTTTTTAATATTTGTGATTTATGTGAATTTTTCTGGAATTTTTCGAAAACGATGAATATTTTAATACATTTCTCGTTTTGCGCGAAACTTGAGCAGAGTCTGGAAAACGACTGTAATGCTTCAAAAATTGGAAAATTATATGACGAATAGTCGTTTTATAATATTTTCAATTTTTGAGAATTTTCGGGGAATTTTCCTGAAACGTCGAATATTTTAGTATATTTCTCGTTTTGCGCGCGCACTGAGCAGAACCGGAGAAACGCGATGTTTCCTCCGCAAACCTTGGACTATGGACATGTCGACGGGGGATCTTACCAAACCTGAGACTGGACATAGTTTACGAGATTTCACAATTTTCGAGAAATCTTAACAGATAAAATAAATCAATACTGCAAAAAATTTATCTATCAGAGTAATTAAATACTGACTTCTGTCAACTGTAACTATTATCCATTGGATAATAGTGTGTAATAAAAATCTTATCACATTATCTAAATGAAATCCACTTTATATCTAATCAATCCATTTTAATTCAAATTTAATATTAAATAATCAAAGCTTCTTTGAGAAGCTTTAACCAAACATTGACTCAAATGCCCTTGGCTTCTCTTGGAAGCCAACTCTCCCTTTCTCTTCTCTCTCTCAAGCACGACAGCAGCCCTTGGTGGGGAGGGGTAGAAAATTTGGTTTCATTAATTCATTTTACACATTACACAAATTCATTTTTACCAAAACACTTTCTCTCTCTACCCTTTCTTCTTCTTCTTCATTTTTCTTTTCTCCTCCTTCTCTCTAGACCAACCTCACGGCCAGCCCCCTTCTTCTCCCTCAACCATCACAAAAAAATTAAACCAACTACATTTCCTTAATCCTCTCACCACTCTAAGCATCTTTTCTTCTTGGAGTTTCTTAAAATTCCTCCATCTTCACCATTTTCTCCAAGCTCCAAGCTTTGAGCTTTTTGGGTAAGTTCCAAGACTTCTCTTCTTTCTCCTCCATTTTCGTGGTCATGGTCTTCATGTTGGCCATCCATGGCTTATTTTTCAAACCTTGGTATTGATTCTAACAAAGTCACCATTTTTAGGGTTCTTGGAGCTCAAATCCGAAAATTCAAAGGAGGTTCTTGGTGTTCTTTTTTTGTTTTCTTCACTTAGGTAAGAGGAAGACACTCCTCCTCAACCTCTCTTAGCATCTAGGAACCTTGATTGTGTTGTTGGTGGAAAAACCCTAATGAGGGTTATCCTTTGATTTTGTGATTAGTATGTCTATGTGTTGATTTTAATTGATTTATGCTATTGGATTGATTTGTTGTATATAATGGAATATTGGATTGGATTGAATGGTTTGAAATGGACAAAAATAATTGAACACCCTTCTTGGAGGTCCACGGTTTTGGGGGTGGAAAATTAGATAAATTGTGGTTAATGTGTAACAAGCATAAGACTAGAATTAATCAAGTAACAAGATGGAATTTAATGGAAGAAGAAAATTGGAATTGAAGCCTATGTGATGGCTACGATTTTGAGGCCAAGAATTAGGGTTCTTGGTGACCTAATTTAACAAGTGAACAACTTAAATGAATTAAGGGAATGACATGTAGTAAGATGACTTGAAAGGATTGGAAATTGTAACCATTGTGAGGCCACGGCCTCTAGGGTATTTGTAGGTAAGTATGTGATTTTGGTAGTTTGGAAGCATAAGTAATTAGGTAATTAGAAACCTATGCAATGAGTGGATAATTGATAAATTGGAAGGATTTAGTAGAATTAGAGATTTCATGAATCTTAAAGGACTAAGAGTGAGATTGTCATAAGACTTGAAGTAATTATAAGTGAGTGAAGAACAAGAGAGTGTGAGACCTAAGAACTTGAACAATTTACAAATTGTATGAAAATTGAATTACCTTGGAAAATTTGTTTAATTGTAAGAATTGGATTTGACATGAACCTTGAAAGGAAAATAAATTCTAAGTTAGGATTCATAATGAACCTAAAAATGTACAAGTTGACTTGATCCTTACATTATGATGCTATGGGTCCATGTGAGTGATCATTTGTATATTGATGCTTATATTGGCCTATTGTGGCATGTTATGTAATTGTATGAGATAGTGAATCATACATGTCCATGCATAGTGTCATATGCATTGTGAATGTCCTTGTGGACTGTTGTAAGGCCAAGTTGCCTAGGAGATTGAACACACCTTAGTGCGGGTGCGAGTAGACAAGTGTGGGTTATGTTATGACCTTGGGGGCGTCGGGGTGCGGGTCCTTCACAAGGGGCAGTTGGTAGCTCCTCTGCCTGTGGGACAAACCGATGCAAACGCTCCGACGATCCGGACTTGACACTGTCCTATATCGTGATCTAGTGTAGAATGTCTGTACAATGCCATGATTGTGCACGAGAAAATTTATTGATAGCACTGGCCTCGGCAGCCGAGTTACAGACATGTCTCTTGATCTTTCTCTCCGACTGTTTGAGTCAAGCTCCATGGAGTAGGAATTTGGGAAAGTATGCATGTGAGTCATGATATACATTGTCATTGTTAATATTTATTTTTCTATATCTATGACTGATTTGGTTATTACTGAGATGACTATCTGCCTGGAATTATTTATTTGCTTACTGTTGGAATTACTGCTTATTAGTTGAATATGATATTCTGAATTACTATATGGGCGCGTGGCACCGTGCTATTTCTAGTTGCTATAATTGGTAATGGTGATAGGATGTCTTACCTCTTTCTTGTATCTCTGTTACTTGCTGTATGTGTGTATACTGTATTGATCGAAGACGACGGTAAGGAGGCGGAAGATCCCGAGTTTCCCGGCTTCTGGCCCGAACGAGACTAGCTTCTACTGAGACGATGGCGGCACGTATGCGCGGATTTCTTGGTGATGTGCGTCTGACCTTCCTCGGAGGGCCGGAGTGTTGGCATATCAACTTGAATTCCGATCGCTGCGTCTACTTGGGAGATGTGTCGATTGCCCTAGCCTGGAGACGTCATGAGGCGCCTGTCCTCACCTGCCACATCAGCCTGCGACTGGAGTTCTACTTGCCCATCAGAGAGATGTGGGGTGACCGTTACTACACCCCTTGGGAGGACTCTTTTGATTCTACTGCTCGGGCTTCTGCCCGTGGTTCTGTGGTTCCCATGGAGGTTTCCTCTGAAGAGGAGGATCCTGCTGAGGACCCGGATACGGTCCCTCCTCATCTGAGAGACTGAGTTTACTGGTAGCTACTGATGGCTACCAGTGTTTTATTTTGGGGCCTGATGTATATTTTTGTGGGCTGTATATTTTGGTATCTCTGGGGTATATTTGTATAATCCTTTGGGGCAGGTATAGTTTTGCTTTTTAGATAATTCAGGCTTGTATCTAAGTGCAAATGATGTCAGCACATTATATATATATATACGCGTGTTATTCAGATGTGAGTTTTGTCTACTATTTTATTCTTCATCGTCATTTATATTCTGCATTATTAAAATGATTATCAAAAAAAAAAATATTCTGCTATTTAGCTCACATACTTAAGTATTGAACAAGTTAAACTTAAACTAATGAATCGGGTCTTGAAATGTTAGGACTTTACTTTTCCGCATTTTCTTTTTTTTGACAATGTGACGTTCCCTCTCAAAAAAGGGCGTTACATCTTGGACTTGATCTTGCAACATCTTTATGTTTATTATCATCAAAACAAAATCTTCATAGGTCAATAGTCAATTACATTCTCCCACTTTTTGATGATGACAAATAATCATTGAGAAAAGAGTTAGTTTCATTAATTGGAATTCACAAGGCCATTAAAGAGATTTATTCCCCCTCTTTTTGGTAAGAGATGAATTTAATTTCAAGTTATGCACAACTCCCCCTTACTTTTGGAATCCCAAGATCCAATTTATATTTTGCTGTCTTTTTTCAAAAACATTCTAAAGATGTTAGATAAAGATGTTACATCTTTAGCTTCTTCTCCCCTTTTTGTCATGATAAAAAAGATGGGGCAAGAGAAGTCCAATAACAAGCAATTGATATTCATTAAGACTAGTAATTTGCTTGATTCAATTTTAGCAACATATTATAATAGGCAATTGTAACCAAAATGTACAATATAAATCAGAATCATACTCATTGTGTTAAAAGATGTGTTTTGGCCAATTACATGTGTAATTGCAATAAAAATAGTCAATACATAAGATAAGCATCAAAGCAAAGATCCTAAATACTATAGATCCTATAAATATGCATCCGATGGAAGAGGAGGGGAGTTAGGCGCTTGATATGGTTGTAAAGCGCGCAGGGTTGCCGACTCTTGTTCAACAGCCTCTATTCAGTCAAGCATAACAGAATAGGTGTTCTTCATGTAAGTGAGGTTGTCAAGTAGGGTTGCCATGATTTGCTCCAATGTGACTGGACTAGCAGTAGGGGCATTTTCAGCTGGGAGTGTCTTCAGCAAGAGCATATTCACCTTCTTCAGCAGCTCCAACTTCTTCCAATTCATCGAGGTATACCCAGCCCCCTTCATCATCTAGGACCATCTTCAGTTTCTTCAGAATGTATTTTCCAAAGATGTTGAAGTGATTGAGCTGGAATGGTTGCTCAGTCTCCCTGACCAGTGGGTACTTGAGAAAAGCAGAGATCAGTATAGCATAAGGTAAGTCTGAATTCTCCTTACTTTTGGCTTTCATCATATGTTTCCTAATGAAGTTGGGCTAGTTAATCCTCTAATTTCTCCTCAGCACCCAAACCATGAAAATCTCTTCCTTGGTGATATAAGCGTAGTTGCCTCCGCAAAAGACGAGGATGTGTGCATATGAGTCGTGGAGCAGCCTATCCTAACTTTTCAATATGCCACTCTTCAACCCAACTGTGGGCCACTGTGTTCCACTTTTCACAATTAGTGGCATAACATCCTCGTTCTTATAGTCCTGCATATATGGCCTGTTATCTTCCTCAATGGTAGTGCCAGTTACTCTCAAGTTAAAGTACGTCAGCCAATCTTCTAGAGTGATCACAATTTGCTGGTCCTTGACTTCAGAGATGATATTGGAACCATACAATCTTAGATTGCAGTAAAACATCTTTACGAGGTACAGGAAGATGGTGTCCTTGTAACTGTACAACTGGAGTTCGCCTTGGTGGTGCAGGTGATCTAGAAACTCAAATCCTCCATCGTCCGCAAAGAATTAGAGATCAATGTGCTTGGGTTGCACAAGATCACTATTCCAGAAGTTTTCTTTAAAGCATTGCAAATCATCATCATTTGAAGAGAGTTTACAAAGATCTAGTGGATAATTGGTGGGAGCAGTCTTTGTACGTGGGCGTTTGGATGAGGAAGCCATGGGTGAGCTTTGGAAAACGTTAGGTATAGTGTTTAGGTTGAGAGGAGGGTGGTTTAAAGAGAGAGAGAGACATAGGAAGAGCAATGAGGTCTGCTACAATGGTGAGGATGTTGGTGGGTCAAGGAGATGAGTGCAGAGGAAGAGGAAAAACTTGAGAGAGAAATTGAAAAATGAAGACGTGGGTGCATGGAAACCCATTTATAGGCCACATTTTATTCGAATAACAATGTTGTTATTTAAATAACAACGTGGTAGTTCAAACGTCTTGGCTCACTGCTAAGCGTTATTTGAATAACGTTGCTTGTTATTCAAATAACAATGACGTAGCTCAAAGGTCGTGGCTCTCTACCAAGCGTTATTCGAATAATATATATGTTATTCGACTTACAAAAAACCCATACTTGGCTTTCTGCCAAGCTTTATTCGAATAACAATGGTGCTATTTGTTATTCGAATAAAACTATGAAATCAACAGACTTGGCTTTCTGCCAAGCTTTATTCAAATAACTATATAGTTATTCGAATAACACAATAAAGACTAGAATTTAAGAACGCTTTTGTCAAGCGTTATTCAAATAAGGTTTTCCTTATTCGAATAAGGTAGATAACGATGACAACTATGATGAATTATTCGAATAAGATGAGTCTTATTCGAATAAGACTAAATTAAAACACCAGTAAACTTATTTTAAAATAGCAAATTGAGAGGGGATTTCTTACCCAATTGATGGAGTACTTGCAAAACAAATTTTGGGATACCTTCGACGCTCAAGTCAGTAATAATTCAAGAGGAATAAATCAATGATAAAGCAATAAATACAAACATTCATTTATATACATAACTGATCAATGATGCCCAATTCTCTTCTAATATAAAAGAATGCTTCTTTTGCTAAAGGCCTAGTGAAGATATCTGTGAGTTGCTTAGTTGTTTCAACAAACTCTAGCATGCAATTAATTTTTTTAACATGGTCTCTAATGAAGTGGTGTCTTATTTCTATGTGTTTTGTTCTTGAGTGAAAAATGAGAATTTTAGACAAATTGATTGCACAAGTATTATCACACCTTATAGGGATGTGATCAAGCTCAAGACCATAATCTTGAAGTTGTTGCTTTATCTAAAAGATTTGAGCACAATAATTCCCAGTTGTAACATATCTAGTTTCAGCTGTAGAAAATATCACAGTATTTTATTTCTTACTATACCAAGAAACTAGTGAGCTTCCAAGCAAGTGACATGTCTCACTAGTACTCTTCCTATCCATTTTGCATCCAACAAAATCAAAATCAGAATAACCATTGAGACTACATGAGGCTCCCTTAGGGTACCACAAACCTATTTGTGAAGTGCCTATTATGTATTTCATAATTCTTTTTACAACACATAGGTGTGATTCTTTAGGATTTGCTTGAAATATAGCACATATGCACACATTAAACATAATATATGACCTACTTGTTGTAAGATAAAGGAGTGACTAATCATATCTCTATATTTTGATATTTCTATTGATTTACCTCCTTCATATTTGTCCAAATAACAAGAGTGCTCATAAGTGTAGCCACATGCTTTGTGTCATCCATTCTAAACTTTTTGAGCAGCTCTTTGCAATATTTGGATTGACTCATGAAAGTCTCATCCTTAGTTTGCTTGATGTAGAGTCCAAGGAAGAAGTTGAGTTCACTCATCATAGACATCTCAAACTTATTTTGCATAATGTTAGTAAACCCCTTACAAAAAGATTCATTAGTAGCACCAAATATTATATCATCAACATATATTTGAATAAGAAGTATGTCATGTTTTTTATGCTTAATGAAGAGAGTAGTGTCAAACTTTCCTCTAGAGAATCCTTTTTTCTAAAAGAAACTTGCTTAACCTTTCATACCAAGTTCTAGGAGCTTGTTTTAAGCCATAGAAGGCCTTTTCAATTTAAAAACATGCTTGGGCAGTTCAAAGTTTTCAAAACCAGGCCACATACACTTCTTCTTGTATGAAATAATTTAAGAAAACACTTTTGACATCCATTTGATAAAGTTTAAAATCTATGATGCATGTGTAACACCCTTGTGGGGATGTCACATTTAAAAAGAAAATAAAAGAAAGATAAATAAAATCTACCTAAGTTGTAAAACGTTGGTTACATAATTATACGGGTTGTAAAATCCTTCCTGTTAAACAGAATATTATTACATAAAATAACGCAGAAATACAAAATCAACAAAATAACATCACACATAATATACGTAGGGTTTTAGTCATAGGTTATACAAATAATTTACAACTAAAATATTTAAACTGAAACAATAAACAAAAGCAATAACAGTCTATATATACAAACGCAGACGCGCCCAAGTACACATCATAAATATTTAACCCTCTGAAGGATCACTCTCAGGAAGATCATCAGAAGATAAATATCCAGGATACCTCGACTCTCGGCGGAAACGAGACCGCGCAGTCGATACGCTGCTAATCTCACTAGGCGCAGTGAACATACCACCCCAATAACGCGTAAGAGATAACGGCAACTCCAAATGCAAAAACACCTTAGTTGTCATGACTGGTTCTCCATCAAACTCATTACGTAGGGACATAATCAACCGTCCCACGTAAGTCACCGAGTCTCTGTCTTCATGCAGACGCCAGGCTGTCGATCCACCATGAAAGTCGAGTCGTACAAAACCCAGAAATCCTGGCACCGCTATACTCAAGCAATCAATCCAATGGATATGGATGATCGATTGGTTCTTGATCTTCGCACTGATCTTCGGCTTGTTGCTCCTCCTCTTCTTCAAGATACACACACTCAAGAGGCTGTTCCTCTTTCTCAAACTCTTTAACACATAATTTAAAATATACAAATAACACATACAAGAAAGAGGTAAGACAACCTATATCACCACAAACATGGTAAATAAGAAAACGACAATACAACAGGTATAACAATTCATACAATATAGCATACTACAATAACATAAATGAAATACGTAATAACTCAGATGTAATGTAACAGAACGAAATGTAACAACATATAGTGGTACGATAGACAAAATAACACAAATAAATCATGGTATAGATAAATAAAATAATACGTATAGATAAAATAGAGCAAATAATAACCTTAAAATGTATAAGTCATAATTATATGAGATATGACACAACCCTACTCCATGGAGCTAAAAAAATACAGATATCAGAGTGAACGACACCGCAAAATCTATTAGTACCGTCAACCGCCCATAACTATTGCGCTGTCACACGTTGCGTCTATAGCCCACTGAAATAGCATAGTGGTGTAGCACACTGTCATACGTCGTGTCACTACAGGCTTGCACTAATAGATTTCACAAGATCTTGATTAAGTATAGTACGTGTCGAGTCCATTAGTGTGTTACCAGTTACCACAGCCCAGAGGAGCGACCAATTGTCCACATATGGGATTATGCACACTAATGTCTCCAAGTCCATTCAAATTTGAACAACACTAATCTTATCACACCGACAACACGATGTTATTCACCTCGTCAATCAATCCACCAAAACTGGCATGACTCAATGCATGATAAAAAAAATTCCAGATATGCCCTCACTGGCAAAAATTACGATAATGCCTTCACAGGCAAATCGCATATACATACAGTACGCACCCACTTGGCAATACTGTTTCACCTTCTGTCCGGGTCCACCACTTTGGCCCGTCAGTAAAAACTTGTTGTTTTTGTCAATCGCGTAAAAATTTTATCGCGTTTTCAAAATCTCGTCGCTTTTACAAATGTTTTTAAATCGCGTAAATATATTTTGTTGTTTTTAAAATCGCGTACTATTTTTCAAACGTTTTCTCAATCGCGTAAGATTTTTAAGTCATTTTCTTATCTAAATTCCTTAAAAATTACTGTTTAAATAAACAGAAATAATATTTAGTACTTTTGAACTACGTAGAATAATTTTTCATACCGTATACTGTCTTTTGGACATCTTTTCTATCTTACTTGTCCGTTTTTAATAAAAATTGACAATATTTTGTTTAGAAAATTATAATAATGGTTTCCTAATTTTTTCATAAAAATTCTGTTTACTTAATTTTTAACCGTGTAATTTAACCCTTTTGAAAACTACTAACATGCTTCAAAATATAAGATGAGCCATATGTTAGGAATTTACAAAAGTTACTGTATTTCATTTCTAATAATAAAATCATTAGTTTTAATTTCTTAAACTTAATTCTAATCAATTTGTTTCTTCAAAACTCATTGTAGAAAATTTCCTTTTAACATATATTACATCTCTTTGATTGAAACTAATTTGGAATTGACTTTAGAAATCATGGATACTTGGTTTGGCATGTTGGCCGAAACATATACTTGTGATATTTGATTTCTAAATTCATTTTCCTTGATCTAAACAATTTTATATCTCATTAATTTTCCTAGGTTAATTAAATCACACTTTTAGAAAAAATGAGAACATTTTGGTTCTCCATTTTGGTTAATGGTCGTGAGCCTCATTGGTGTGTTCTTTGGAACACTCATGCAATCCTTGGCATGTTGTTCACATCCTATAAATTATCATGCATTTCTAACACATACAATATTATCAAAGCTTGTAGACATGCAAATTTATACAAACATCAAATAGGAAAGCTATTAACAAACACACAAATGAATCCTTATGGATTCTACAATCACAAACAAATCTCCATCTTCTTACCACCACTCAATGATGATAAGATTAAGTCTTCCTCTTACCTTAAATGAAGACAAATATGCTTTCACACCTTTCCTAGGGTTTCGGTTTTCTCCACCAAATCACCTAACAAGCTTAAACAAATTTTCTACAAGTTACTAACATTAAAGAAAGCTTAAACCATGGATAAATCATGGCTTAGAACTTTGAAAAAAAGTTTAGAAATGGAAAACAAGAAATTTCACCTTCTAGGTAAAATATCCCAAGTAGGTTTTTAAGCTTCAAATGAAGGATTTTGCAAGAACTCTTAACTAGAGATGTTCTTAGAATTATGTTTAGGTTTAGAAAACTTGGTTGGATAAAATTTTGAGTGGTTGGATAGTGAGCTAGGGTGTTTGGCCGAATAGCTTGAAAGAAAAACAACAATAGAGGTTGGTGTTCTTGGAAGAGAGAAAAGAGAGAAATTGCATGAAAATGAAGTGAACTTTGGTCTTCCAAAAGCCAAATGGCTGTAGACTTCAAGCCATGCAAGGTGTCCATTAGGTTGGCTCCATCCTAGCCTTAGAATGGATCAATGGTGAGGATTAAGCCTTGTTCACCAAGCTTTGCTCTCATTGGTTCATTCTAGCCTTGTCACTTAACCTAGTCACCATGCTTAGTCACTAATTAAGCCTAGTCATTAAGCTTAATCACTATGTTCTTGAATGTTCCATCACTAATGAGGTTTAATTAAGCTACTAAACTAACTGTTTTATCTAAACGTGGGTCCCGCAAAACATTTCTAGGTCCATTATCATTTAATTATACTGACTAATAAAATAATATTATAATAATACAAAATTATTTTATTTGATTTAAATTTTAAAAATTAAAAGATTAACAACAGTATCATTCAGAATCGGGTTTAGTAAGATCCCCCAGTTCTGAATAATTAAATAAGATTTCCCCAGTCTGGAAAAATATTATTTTCCTGTCCTGAAGCAAATCACACAAAAAGTCCAAATAAAATCACAGACAGTAATATTAAACACTGTAACATATAGAAAAATTAAAAACAGTACATTCGGGACGTAATGATCATTTTTTATTTTTCCCCACGACGAAGCAAATCATCCAAAACGTTCAAATAAAATTACAGGCACTAAAATATATCTGTATATCACACAGAAAAAATTAAAACAGTAGCTTGACAAAACTTTTATTTTACGGTCTCGAAACAAATTACGTAAAACGACCAAATAAAATCTTAGCCTATAAAAACGTATTTATAAACCATGCAGAAAAAAAGAAACAGTAAAATAGGGACACAACGGTCTTTCACCCAAAAGTTTGAAAAATAGCAAACAGAACATTCGAAACATTTTTCCAAAAGTTAGGGTGTTACAGCATGCATATGCAAGTAGCATTCTTATGGCCTTTAATCTAGTTACAGGAGCATATGTTTCCTCATAATCTATGTCTTCTTCTTGATTATATCCTTTAACAACAAGTCTAGCTTTGTTTCTTATTATTAAGCTTGTTTCATCAAGTTTGTTCGCAAAGACCTATTTGGTGCCTATTATGGGATGATCATTAGGCCTTGAAACTAATTCCTAAACTTGATTTCTCTCAAATTGGTTTAGTTCATCTTGCAAGGCCAAGATTCAATGTTCATCAGTAATGACCTCATTTATGGCTTTAGGTTCAACTTGATAGACAAAAGTCATATGATTATGTACATCTCTAAGAGAGTTACAAGTAGTTACCCCTTTTGATACATCACCTATTACTTTGTTAAGAGAATGATATTTTGATGTTCTTCATTCCTTGGGAAGGTCCATGATTTGTGAATCTTCTTCCTTTGGTGATCAAATGGCCTCTTTTCTTACTTATTGGCCTCTTTCTCTTGATTCTCCAATTGTGTTCTTGCTAAGATTTCTGCAACATCATCAACTAAATCATTTCTTAGACCATTTGAGTTTGTTTCATCAAAGGCAACTAGTGTAGTGTGGATTGTGATTAAAATTTAGAACAAAATTCAGTTGCCAAGTTCCACCAAAAATATATAAACCTTGCAACCGGTTGTAGTTAGCAAGGGTCGATCCACATAGAACTAATTCAATTAACACTATAAATTGATTCCTAATTTAAACTCTTAAAAACAGTAAACAATAAAAAGGGGGTTTTGTTTGTTAAAACTAAAAATAGAAATTAAATCTAAAAAACAACAATTACACAATTTGAATTACCAATTAAAAGACAATGGTTAAGAGATAGAATCTACCACTAGATTTATGTGATAATGTTTACCCACATATCCTTTATACCAACATGATCAATTATGTTTTTATGCGATTGTGAGATTAATCCCCTATTTTCCTTAAGTCTTAGTTAATTTAGCAACCGCTCAAATTAAACCCTAATCATTAGTTAATTGTAAAGCAACTGCTCTTACACCTACCTAATGATTGCATTAAGATTTAGAAAGCCAATCACACTAAGATCCAATCATACACTGGGATTGAATTGCTTAGATCATATGCCTCACTAGTCCTACCACCTCAACTGCACATAGCAATCCTAGTTTTACCACTTTCAAAATTGGCAAAGAGTATAAAATCCTTTATAATAAATTAAGAATAGAAACATATGAATAAAAACATAATTGTATTGATATCAATAAATAGAGAGGATTTACATAATCAAAACTATGGTTTCATCTTCCTTTAATCAAATAAGAAACTTAGCCACACATGGCAAATTCAAAATCAAAAGAAAAACATTGTCAAGAATAGAAGTGCAGAAGAAAACTAAAGATCAAACTAATTTTCAATGATTGAGGTCGATGGATCTCTAATTGCTCAAACTCGAGTCTCCAATCTTTGATCGAATCTCCCTCTCCCTTATTCTTCATATTCTCCTCAGTTCCTTGGCAACTCCCAGTCTAGACAACTATTTTTTGGGACTCTAGGCAATGCTATTTATAGCTTTTGATACATAGCTCCTCGTCCAAATTCAAAATTGATTTCCTGATGCGACAACACGGGCCGTGTCAGGGTCTGTCAACATAACTTAATCAAAATTAGAAGTCAGAGAGGAACACGGCCTACCCCGTGTCTAAGGACACGGGCCGTTTCTTTGGGCACACTTAGAATTGGCTCGAATTGATGCCAGAGAAGGACACGTCCTACCCCATGTCCGGGGACACGGGCCGTGTCACTTAATTTCTTCATATTCAGCCATAATTCTTCACATATTCTCTTTTCTCTTTGCTTCTAGGGATGATATTGATCTCCTGAAAAACATAATGCAATTATGAGTGCTTATAAACATACTTAAGCATAGTTTCACAGTAAAGATCTGATTAAACTTTATATCTAGAAACTTAGCTAAAAGTTAACAATTAAACACATCAATTAGATCAAACATAAGACACTCAAGATACAGAAATAATCAACAGATCAAATACCCCCCGCACTTAGCCTTTTGCACTCATGGGAAAAAAGTTAAGACCAAACTAGGGAACAAGGAAAAACAAAACAAATTGAAAGTTAAAAACTTTAAAGGACTCAATTTCCAATGATATTTAAGAAATGGCAAAAGTTTGTAAGCAAGAAGAGCAAGAAAAGATTCAAGGGATCAAAACATTCAAGAGATAACAATTCTTCACACCTCAAACCAATAAGCAAGGTATCTTCAATTTGAAAAACATGAATTAAGAATGATAGATCCTCATAAGATACACTATCAATCCCTCAAGTGTTTAAATGATAGGTATTTCACTCAATTCAACTCATGAACAATTGCACTGCCATAAACTTGTTTATCTTCTACTTCTCCACTATTCAAAACACATGCACGCACAAATCAAGAGGACTTTATTCAAAGTTGTAATGGGGTCAAGGTAAGGGAAAGAAATAATATAGATATGACAAGATAAGTATCAAAGAGAATAAAAGATTATTGATGAGGAACTCAATTGACAAACAAGAAATTTTATCCCCCCAAATCTACATAATGCATATCCTCTTTCCATATTTCTTTCCTTTTTCTTTCTTTTCTTTTACAACCTTTCTTGCATTTATTCTTATTCTTTGCCTTTTTTTCACTAAGCACTTTGCATAGTACACATCAATTTGCACAACCTCCATGCTTATCCTATTAAATACTTGCAAGCAAAAGAGCTCTTCCAATGAAATTGAACCAATATTCTCTCATTCCCTAAGATAAGGTAAAAACATGGTTTTTTACATAAGGCATGTAATGAGCTAAGACAAAAGATAGGCAAATAAGCTCAAGGGGTTAATCAAAGGAAAATGATGCAAGGTTGGCTATTTGGCCAAAGTAATTAATCAAGAAAGAAGGCCTCAATCATGTTCATGCATGCAAGTAAAAATGTAGCCTCAAAAAGAATCAAAGCAAGTTCTAGAGTGATCAAATGACATGAGTAATAATAACACAAGAAAGAAAAGAATGGCACAAATGCTAAATTCATCCATCAATAGGCTTAAAATCTCACAAGGTTTGCATCTATCAATCTTAATCCACCAATCAAACATCTAAAACCAAGTATGTCAAATTCAAGACGGAAAAAGAAATTTATAAATCATAACCTTGAATTTCAATTGCTTCAAACTCATAGACTTCACAAATCTTAAAACATCATTGGAAATAAAATAAAAACACACAAATATTTTTTTTTCAAAAACAGGAAAAATAAAATTTAGAAAAACAAAAACGAAATTAAAATGCAGAAATCAAAAAATGAAAATTAAAATAGAAAACAAAACATAATATCCTCCCCACACTTAAATTCTACATTGTCCTCAATGTAAACCTCAAAAGAAAAACAATACCCATTAAAATCATCAATTAATGAAGGACCAGTAAAATAAAATAGAGAGAAAGAAAAGAAACATCCTTATCAAATGAGGAGGCTTCCACCAGGTCCCATTAGCCTTCCTTAATTTCCTTGCCATCACCACTGAATTGTAGCATGTTTACTTTATCAACGTCATTGTCATTGTTTATGTTGGTCCATGGTCCAAAAACAAAATCTACCATAGTAGTGACCGCCATCTGGTGCTCTTTTCCTATCTCTGAAAGGAGGAGCTCAAGGATACATGCTATTGTCTTCTTTAAAAGTCAATAAGGAGGTAGATGTGAACACACTTCCTATGGTTCAAGAATTTCTTGAAGTCTTTCCTGAAGATATACCTGGTTTACCACCAGAGCAGGAGATCGAGTTTGCTATTGACCTTGTGCCTAGAGCTAGTCCTATTTCCATAGCACCTTACAGAATGTCACCAACGGAACTAGTTGAACTCAAGGAGCAATTGGAGGAGTTTTTGGAAAAGCATTTTGTTAGACCTAGCGTATCACCTTGGGGAGCACCAGTATTGCTAGTTAAGAAGAAGGATGGTACTTCACGATTGTGTGTGGACTACCGTCAACTGAATAAAGTCACAATCAAGAACAAGTATCCACTGCCAAGGATAAATGACCTAATGGATTAATTGAAGGGAGCAGCAGTGTTTTTTAAGATTGATTTACGATCGGGTTACCATTAGATCAGAGTGAAAGTGGAAGACATTCCCAAAATAGCTTTTCGTACTCGTTATAGACATTACGAGTACTTGGTGATGCCATTTGGCGTAACGAATGCACCTGCCATATTCATAGACTATATGAATAGAATCTTTTACCCTTATCTAGACAGGTTTGTTGTTGTCTTCATTGACGATATCCTGATTTACTCTCGAAATCAGGAAGACCATGCTGAACATCTCAACTTAGTTCTTTAGATTTTGAAAGAGAAAAAGTTATATGCCAAGTTATCTAAATGTGAATTTTGGCTGGATGAGGTCAAATTTTTAAGCCATGTGATCTTAAAGGAAAGAATTGTTGTAAACCCATTAAAGGTAGAAGTTGTCCTACAATGGGAAAGACTGAAGACGGTGATGGAAATTTAAAGCTTTGTCGGATTAGCTGGATATTACCGGAGATTTATTAAGGGATTCTCTAAGATTGCCGGACCTCTCACTCAACTCACTAGGAAGAACCAAGCTTTTGAGTGGACGGATGCTTGCGAAGAGAGTTTTCAAGAGCTAAAAAGGAAACTAACTACTTCATCAGTGTTAGTTCTACCTAACCCAAGCGAACCATTCGAAGTATACTGTAATGTTTCATACCAAGGACTAGGGTGTGTCCTTATGCAAAGCGGAAGAGTGGTAGCTTATGCTTCAAGACAATTGTGAGTGCATAAGAAAAACTACCTAACACAAGACCTGGAGTTAGCAACTATTGTATTTGCTTTGAAGATATGGAGACATTTTCTTTATGGAGCAACATTCAACATCTTTAGTGATCATAAGAGCTTGAAGTATCTGTAAGATAAAAAAGAGTTGAACATAAGACAGCGGAGGTGGTTGGAATTCCTAAAGGACTATGACTTCTGACTTCAATATCACCCTGGAAAGGCCAATGTTATGGCCAATGCCTAAAGTAGGAAGACGATCAGCGTTTCTGCCATGATGATCAAAGAAAAGGATTTGATAGAACAATTCAAAGACGTATGGTCTTTTGTGGAATTGATGTTGGGCAAAATCTATATGAACATGGTCACAATCTTAAACGAGTTAATGGATGACATCCGAGAAAAGCAGAAAATTAACAAATTCTTACAAGAAGAAAGGGAGCTGATGGAGCAGGGCGGTGTATCGACATTAGAGGAAGGAAGCGATGGAATCTTGAGATTTCAAGGTAGAATTTGTGTGCCTAAGGATCAAGAGCTCAAAAAGTATATTCTTGAACATGCTCACACAAGTAAGTTGAGTATACATCCCAGAATGACCAAAATGTACTAAGATTTGAAGAAGTTATTTTGGTGGCATGGAATGAAAGAGATATTGCTAGATGTGTATCTTCCTCTCTGGTTTGTCAGAAAACAAAGATTGAACATCAAAGACCATCTGGAATGTTACAACCCTTAACTATTCCCAAATGAAAGTGAGATAGTATTACAATGGACTTTGTTGTTGGATTGCCAAGGACAAAAAAGGGTCATGATTCGATATGGGTAATTGTGGATCGACTCACGAAGTCAGCACATTTCTTGCCTATCAATATAAGGTATTCATTAGAGAAATTGACTTAGTTGTACATCGGTGAGATTGTTAGACTACATGGTGTACCTACAAGTATTATTTCTGATAGAGATCCAAGGTTTACATCAAAGTTTTGGCAAAGTCTTCAAGGAGCAATGGGGACAAAGTTACGCTTAAGTTCTGCATATCATCCTCAGACCGATGGTCAATCAGAAAAGACAATTCAATCATTGGAAGATTTACTTAGAGCTTGTGCTTTGGAGCAAACTGGAAGTTAGGATGAAGTTTTACCGTTGATAGAGTTCACCTACAACAACAGTTATCATTCGAGCATAGAGATGGCTCCCTATGAGGCTCTATATGGACGAAGGTGCAAAACACCTTTATATTGGTATCAAGACAGAGAGCGACTTACCGTTGGACCTGATCTCATACAACAAACGACTGAGAAAGTGATTCAGGAGAAAATGAGAACGGCTCAAAGTCGACAAAAGAGCTATGCGGGCAAAAGGAGAAAACCTCTTGAATTTGAGGAAGTAGAGCATGTGTTTTTGAAAGTCACGCCTACGACTGGGGTCGGTCGAGTTCTCAAGTCTAGAAAACTTACTCCAAAATTTCTTGGACCTTATCAAATTCTTCGTCGGATAGGTCTAGTTGCTTATCAAATAGCTTTACCACCTTTTCTTTCAAATCTTCATAATGTCTTTCATGTGTCACAACTTCAAAAATACATTCCTAGCCCTGACCATGTCATAACACCTGACTCAGTACAATTAAAGGAAAACTTGACTTATGAAACGTCACTTGTAAGGATTAAGGATAGGAGAATGAAGCAACTCAGAGGGAAAGACATCCCATTGGTAAAAGTGTTCTGGAACAAAACAACCGGAGATGCAACATGAGAACTGGAAGATAAGATGAAAGAACAATACCCACAGTTATTTTAAGGTATGAAAATTTCGAGGACGGAATTTTTATTTGTATGAGAGAGTTGTAACACCCTAAAATTTATTTATTTTATTATAAATATTCATTTTTCAATATTTGTGATTTTTGTGAATTTTTCTGGATTTTTTTTAGAACGCGAAATATTTTAATATTATTCTTCCTTTTGCGTGCATCCGAGACTGGACATGGTTTACGAGGTTTCACATTTATTAAGAAATTTTATCAAATGAAATAATAAATCGCTGTGTAATTTCTATCCGTCGGCAATTAATACTGATTTCTGTCAACTGTAACAATTCTCCATTGAATAATAACATGTATTAAAAATCCTATCACATTATCATAATGTAATCCACTTTATGTCTAATCAAATCCACTATAATTCAAAAATATAATATTTTAATCCAAGCTTCTTTGAGAAGCTTTGACCACCAAATGACTAGTGTGCCCTTGGCTTGTTGGAGAAGCCATTCCTCCCCCCCCTCTCTCTCTCTTGTTATCGTGGCAATGAAGGCCCAAGGGAAGCAAAAATTTGCTTCCATACTTATCACATTTCACTCAAAATTATCATATTTCCTACTATCACTTTCTCTCTCTTCAAGTTTCACCTTTATTTCTCTCCAACTTCTCTCTTCTTCTTCTTTCTTCCCTCACAATTTTGTAGCCCCAAAGGAGACCATTTCTCTTTATTTTCTCACTTCACTAACACCATTTCTACATTCCCCTCATCATCCTCTACACTTCCTATTTGAAGAGTTTCTTCAAATTCCATCATCTTCACCATTGTCTTCCAAGAACAAAGCTTGAGGCTTTAAGGTAAAGCTTCCATTTTTCTTTTTCTTTCTCTTCATTTTCGTGTTCCTTAGTTACATTGGTGACCAAGGATTCATGTTTTTCAAGACTTGGTTGTTGATTCTTTGAACTTGAATTTCTAGGGTTTTGGAGAGCCAAAACTGAATCCAGCAAGAAGCACCAAGGAGGCCATTTTCATGTTCTTCCTTTAGGTAAGAGGGAGATTTACTCACTTCAACCATTATTGGTAGTGAGGAGACCTTGTGTGATTGTTGATGGAGAAATCCATGTTTGAATGCTTACTTTGTTTGATGATTTTTCATATCTATGTGTTCTTGATTGAAATTAATAATTGATTGGTGATTTAGAATGCATTAGGGATGTTGGAATATTTGAAAATGTTTGAGTTAATGAATGGAAAATTTTAAGGATTACTACCCCATTGGGAGGCCACGGTTTTGGCCATGAACTTTTAGGGTTGGAATTGATTAGTGTAAAATAAGACTTATGTGATTAGGTGTAAAAATGATTAATGCATGAAATGAAATTTTGAGGGTTCTCTACTCTCTTGAGAGGCCACGGTTTTGGCCCTAATTATTAAGGGTTTGAATTGAATTTGTGAATAATAAAACCAATGTAATTTGACATTAAAGGATTGATGATTATAATGGAAGAAATTGAGTTAGTAATGGCCTTTGGAGGCCACGACTTTTGAAGGGTTTATTAGCCCAAAAATTCTCATAATTGATCAAGATTTAGTACGTTAAGAATGTTGAATCCATAATGTGGAATTGTGATAATGGTTGAACTGTATGCATATATATATGTGATATTGAGAATTGGTTTTACGCGATTGTGAGTTCATGTGTGGAACTAAGTATTGGTGAATTGTACTTGATAAAGTTGTGGCATGACATTGTTGAGAATTGTTTATATGCCATTATAATGTGTTCCATGAGAAATACTATTGATGAATATGCATGTGATGCATTGTTTATGAGGAACATATCATTGATACACATACATGATGTAAATTAAGTTGTCATGCATATGTGATGTCCGTTTGTGAAAGGCGATGTGTGCTTAGGAGATTGAATAACACCTTTGTGCGGGTACGAGTAAACTAAGCATAGGGTCATAGTGGTTGACCTTGGGGGTGTCGGGGTGTGGGTATCTCACAATAGACAATGGTAGCTCCACTGGGGCCGTGGAATAGACCGATGCAAATACACTAACGATCCGGACTGAGACGTTATCCTATATCGCGATTAACTGTTGAGGTGCCATGTAAAAGTCATATTGCGCAAATATTTTTATGAGATGAAGCACATTATTTTTAAAGGCTAACAAGATATTGGCATGACTCCTTGATCATTCTCTTCGAAATATTGATGTCTAGCTCCATGGAGTAGGATTTTTGGTACCATAATGCATTGTGCACTGTCAATTGTTTGACATTGAGCATGAGTACTTATGACTGTTGAAACATTTGCTCTTACTATCAATATAATTATTTGGTTTGATAAATTGTTCACTGCCTGAGATTCTACTGTTATTTCTCTTTTATTGCTTACTTGATTATTACTGTTGTTTTTATTCATTCTGTTGATAAATATATGTATTGTAATGCCATGTGGGCGTCCAGCGCCGTTCTATTTTCTTGCTGCTATTTTGGTAATGAAAGCTAGGTGTCTCACCTCTTTTCTATATATATGTGCTTTTGTTATAAATTATGTATTACCGAGAAGACGCTCGCGAGCAAGAAAAGGAAGCGCCTGAGTTTCCTGGCTTTTGGCCCGATTACAACTAGAGTTGATTGAAGATGTCTTTGAGTCGGCGTTGATTCTTGGGGTATGCTAGGATGACCTTTCACAGTGGACCTGACTGTTGGCACATAAACTTGAGCACAGACCGTTGCATCTATCACGGGGAGCTGACTGTGTCTTTAGCCTGGGGTCGCTATGACCCGCCTATTTTTTATTTCACAGCTTTTATTCATTTAGAATTTTACCTGCCTGTTAGAGATTTGTGGGATGATCTTTATTATACCCCAGAGGACTCTTTCCACTCTACTGCTCGGGCTTTTGCCCGAAATTTGGTCGCTCCAATGGCGATATCATCGGATAAGGAGGACCCTGCTACAGTCCCTTCTTGTCAGTCTTAGGGGTTGATACTGTCGATGGCTATTGTTGGCTAACCGTTTATTTTTTAGAAGCCTGATGTTTTGCTATATTTAATGGGTGTATATTTGTGTCATCTCGGGTAGGTACATCTTTTGTTTTTTGTAAAATTTATGATGTAATTAAACAAGCTATGCATATATATATATATATATATATATATATATATATATATATATATATATATATATATATATATATATATATATATAGTGTATAGATGTGTGGTTCATTTTAGGTCAGTTTTTACTGCGACCATTGTAACCATTATCTCGCTATGAAAAGAACCTTTAAATTAATTCTTTTGACACTACTCGTTAATAATACAATTTAATAACAAAAAAAATGTAATGTCATTTAGAAAGGAACTTATCCATCTATAAAATGAACTGGGCATATGAGGTTTAAAATAACTATTACTTTTTCCACAAGTGTTTTACATTATGGTGCGACATTCCTTTTTCTTCTAGAAAAAAGGGGTGTTACAGTTGGATGGTGACTCCACCTTTATTTCTAGAACATAAAAATCTGCAGGAAAGATTAGCTTATCAACCTTTACCAATACATCTTCAATTAACCCAGCTGTATACGCATTGTTTCTATTAGCCAACTGAATCACAATACCTGTAGAATGCAAAGGGCCAAGTCCAAGAGAGTTAAAAACAGACATAGGCATTACATTAATAGAAGCACCTAAATCTAGCATGGCGTGCTCAAATTTGTAATTGCTTATAACACATGGAATTGTAAAAGTTCCTGGATCCTTGCATTTCTGAGGCATAGGCTGAATATGGGCTGAAACATTTTGGTTCATATTAATTTTTTTATTACCCTTCATCCTCTTCCTTTGGGTGCATATTTTCTTAAGAAACTTGGCATATTTCAGAATTTGCTTGGTTGCATCCAGCAATGGAATATTGACTTCCGCTTTCCTGAAAGTCTCACGAAAATCTCTATCCTTCTTAGCCTCATCTTTCTTATTCTTAACAAATCTACTAGGGAATAGAGCCTTAGTGATATACTTAGGAAGGGGTGTAGGAATACTTACCTTAGGGGCTTTAAAGTTTTTCCCTTCCTCATTTACCTCCTTCAGCTTTTGATCCTTCTTTTTAGTACCTTGTGGGGGAAGTGGAGGTAGTGGAGGTTCATCTAACCGCTTCCCACTTTGCAATGTGACAGCACTAACATTTTCCATCGGTTTCACTTCTGGTTGTGAGGAAAGTCTCCCAGAAAGTTGGCTCTAAACCTTGTTGATTTCTGTGGCTAATTGCCCCACTTGGTTCTGCAAGTTGTTGATGATGGCCTTTGTTCCTTGTTGAAACTGAATATTATTAGTGGCCATTTGCCTCATAAGCTCCTCTAGTGAAGGCTCAAGTTGCCTAGGAGCTTGAACTTGTTGTTGCCTAATGGGAATTAAAAGTAGCAAACCCAAGTGTAGGTTGTTTCAAGTAGTAAATTCTCGGGAGTCCAAGGTCGATCCACAAAGAATTGATGAAGAAAAAAATTATTTAAGGTAAAGAGAAGATTTGTCACAATACTAAAGGTGATAAAAGTTGTTCACATATGAAAAGGATTTGCTTAGGTTAGGAGATCCACTCTTGGTAATAAATTAAAGATAAGATTATTTCTTTTTATAACTCAATTGAAATCACACATAATGGAGGTTCCAATTGAAAAATACAACATTCAAAGTTCAATTTACATTATATATGTAATCATATTATGGTTCCTTTAATTATTGATAATCACATATTTTATATATTAATAAACTCTTATTTTTAATCATTTACACTCTCCATGTACTTTTTTAATTGAGCTTAGTCATGATTTGTAAGTTTGGGTTTAAATTAGGCTTAATTGATATTTTTTAGCATTGTTGAGATTTTACATTATTTCTGTATTTCGGCCATATCTTGAGTTTTAGATGTCTAAAAATTATGAATTCTATCTTGTAGGAAAGTTGAGAGAAAGTTTTACAACTTTGATGAGAGCTCAAAGTCTTAATCGAACATCTAGTGGAGCTAATTGGGATAGGAAGTCAGAACACATGTTTTGTGATTGGAACCTGAACAGTGTGCAGTAATCAGGGCATAACGTGGGCTGTAGGTAGTCTTTTGAGCTGAAACTGGTGGCATTGGAAAGCTAAGACAAAACCCTTTAACTATCATTAAGACCACTTTTTGATATTATGACGTTATGATAGACTTATGGTCATGTGAAGACAACTGATTGGTTGAGTAGGGAGACAAGCATCATAATAATCCAACCACTCATCCAACCACTCATCCACTCATCCAACTACTCATTAATCAGCCCCCTTGTCACTTTGTATCCTTCATACTCTATAAATAGCATTATTGGCTACTCATTGGGGGAGGGAGTTTGGAGATGTTAGTTTAGAATTATTAATCTTGGCTTTAGATTAAGTTCATACTATTATGTTATTTACTTGTAATTTTCTTTTGTTGTAAATAGAAGTTATGATCATCTTCTTCTTCTTATCTCTTTCTTTCTTCTTGCTCATGGGTAACTAATTTTCATCTTGTTTGGGTGAAGGAGTGAAGCTTTTGGTAATAAAATAAGGTTAGATTAATTTATTTCTTGTGATTAAATGATATATTATCAGGTGATCATTACACATGTTGTATTTTGTTTTCAATCAATTTAGAAACCCTCCTTGTAAAGTGGAGTTCTTAATTCATTGTAGACAAGTGGTTTGACACAATGAATGCTTGAACTCATTTACAAGTGTAAGTGTTAGTAAATAATTAAAGGAACCATAATATAACTACGTATATAATTCTAAATTGACTTTGCATGTTTTATTCTCTGATTAGAACCTCCGTTGTGCGTGAATTTTAATTGAGTTATAAAAAGAATTAATCTTGTCCTTAAATTATTACCAAAAGTAGATCTCTTAGCCTAAGCAAGTTCTTTAATTTAATTATAAATAAGTTTTATTATTTTTATTGTTGTGACAAAGCCTTCCCTTACCTCAAAAAAAATTTTCTTCATCAATTCCCTGTGAATCGACCTCGAATTCCTGAGAAATTTTTTACTTGAGACAACTTGCACTTGGGTTTGCATCCTTTAATCTGCATCAATTATCCACCAACACTTGTAAATGGTCTTAAGCATCTACTATGTCAATGTCTTGTCTACAATGAATCAAGTTCTACATTATACAAGAAGGGTTTCTAAATTGATTAGAAATAACATACAACACATATAATGATCGCTTAAAAATATATCATTTAAGCACAAGAAGGAAATTAATCTAACCTCAACTTAATACCAAAAGTTTCACCCTTTCACCCAAGTAAAATGAAAATTAGTTACTCATGAACAAGAAGAAAGAAAGGGATAAGAAGAGAGAGATGAACATAACTTCAATTTAGAATAAAGAAAACTACATCAAGAGAAACAAATAACACAATAGTATAATCTAAGCTAAGATCAAAGATAATATGAATGAGCACCCAAGCTCCTATTTATAGAGCTCAAGGAGTACAAGAAGACAATGGAGTTGTTTGATGATGAGAAGTAAATGCCAAAATAGTTGCTTAATGATGATGAATGAGGTGAAATTATAGAGATTCTTGTCTTTGAAATGTTTCTACTCTGAACTTATGGTATGCCTCATTTCCATATCAAGTGGTCTTCATGAAATTCTAGGAAATTATCTTAACTTTCATAGCCACTGATTTTAGCTCATTTGACTACCTACAGCCTGAGATATGGCCTAATTACTGCACATAGGTCAGGCTCAACTTCAGCTCCTCTGTTCTGACTTCCAAGCCCAATATCACCTTCAAGACTTCTGATCCAGCTTTTGTATTCTTCATAAAAGTTGTAGATTTAGGTCTTAACTTTCCAATGACACTGGTTTCATTCCCAAAGCTCTCTTATAACTCAAAATATGATATGATGAATACGCATAGGGCAAGCTATTAGGTTCAGAACTCTAGATTTTACTTCAACTCCAATTTGAGTTATCTAAACGTGTGTTCCAGGTCTTGAGGTCTTCATGAAAGTTGTAGAAATGTGTCTTAGCTTTAAAACAAGACTAAAATCACATCCATCGGATATTTGTAACTTAAATTATAGCTAATTTATTGAAAAAGCCAAGTGAAAAGATTATACAATGAATGAAATATATTACTATCAATGTGGCTCTTACTATCAAGTGAATAGTTATTAAAGAATTATCTTAACTTTCCAACAAGACCAAAATCACATTAATCAGATAATTGCAACTCAAATTGTAGTCAGTTTACTTAAGAATGTAATCACCTAAATTAATGATAATTCAAACAATAATGTCTTCAATGATCCAATTAAACTCAAATTCATAAAATGCGACGAAATCAACTTAATTAAGCCAAATTGAACATTAAAAAGCCTACTGAGAGGATTATAAATTGAATAAAATACATTGTTATCATTGCCTCTGAGGGAAAGGTGCTTGTCTCTTTTGAAATCCTGGAGGTCCATAGGCTGGATGTTGATTCTGAGGCTGCTTTCCATAGCTCAAGTTGGGATGATCCCTCCACCCCTGATTATATGTGTTAGAGTAGGGGTTGTAGTTTATGGAACATCCAAAATATCCCCCTGTTGCCTTTACCTCCTCATTTGTGTCCTCTTGTAGAGTAGGACATATATCAGTGGGATGTCCATAAGAACAACAAATACCACAAGCATTTACCTGTGCTTTCCCATTATCCATTAGTCGCTGAATCATGGTAGTCAACTGGATCATTTGTTGCTGCAAACTAGTCTTGTCTGCCTCTTTAACTGCTCTCACTCTGATGTCATTTCGAGTGAAAAATTGTTGAGTGTTAGCAGCCATCCTCAAGATCAAGTTTCTAGCTTCTTGAGGAGTCTTATCAAGCAAAGCTTCTCCACTAGCAGCATCAATCATATTGCGGCTCATTACTAACAAACCTTCATAGAAATACTGAATTAAAAGTTGCTCAGTGATTTGATGTTGGGGGCAGCTAGCATATAACCTCTTGAACCTCTCCCAATAGTCATGAAGTGATTCCCCATGCCTTTGTTGGATACCGTAAATTTCTTTTCTGATGGTTGCGGCCTTTGAGGTAGGAAAGTATCTGTCTAGGAAAGGTCGAGTCATGTCCTTCCATGAATTTATAGATCCGAGTGACAGATAGTATAGTCATTCCTTTGCAGAATCTTTCAATGAGAAGGGGAAAGCTCTGAGCTTGACTTGTTCTACTGAAATTCCTACAGGCTTCATGCTAGAACAAACCACATGTATCTCCTTTAGATGCTTGTTAGGATCCTCCCTAGGTAATCCATTGAAAGATGGTAAAAGGTGGATTAGACCAGACTTCAACTCAAATGCCCCTTCAGAAGATATCTTAGAACTGGATAAATCCATATGGTGGGCAGCTTCAACGTCAGCAGGTGTGAATTGAAGAGGAAACTATGAACTGACTTATTCAAAGTAATATCTTAGATTCCTCAATTGCTCGTTCACTTCACCACTGGACATGAACACCTACAAAATAGTCAGAAAGAAGGAAGAAAAGTATTAAACACTGAAATGAAAACAGAGTGAAAAATAAGAAATAATTTAATAGCGCAATTGGATAATTAGCTCCCCGGCAATGGCACCAAAATTTGGTGTAGTATGGATTGTGATTAAAATTTAGAACAAAATCCAGTTGCTAAGTTCTACCAAAAATATATAAACCTTGCAACCGGTTGTAGTTAGCAAGGGTCGATCCACAGAGAACTAATTCAATTAATACTATAAATTGATTCCTAATTTAAACTCTCAAAAATAAAAAACAATAAAAAGGGGATTTTGTTTGTTAAAACTAAAAATAGAAATTAAATCTAAAGAACAATAATTACACAATTTGAATTACCAATTAAAAGACAATGGTTAAGAGATGGAATCCACCACTAGATTTATGTGATAATGCTTACCCATATATCCTTTATACTAACATGATCAATTATGTTTTTATGCAATTGTGAGATTAATCCCCTGTTTTCCTTAAGTCTTGGTTAATTTAGCAACCGCTTAAATTAAACCCTAATCATTAGTTAATTGTAAAAGAACCGCTCTTACACCTACCTAATGATTGCATTAAGATTTAGAAAACCAATTACATTAAGATCCAATCACATACCGAGATTGAATTGCTTAGATTATATGCCTCACTAGTCCTACCACTACAACCGCGCATAGCAATCCTAGTTTTACACACTTTCGAAATTGGTAAAAAGTATAAAATCCTATATACTTAATTAAGAACAGAAACATATGAATAAAAACACAATTGTATTGATATAAAGAAATAGATAGGATTCACATGATCAAAACTAGGGTTCCATCTTCCCTTAACCAAATAAGAAACTTAACCACACATGGCAAATTCAAAATCAAAAGAAAAATAGAAAAAAAACATTGTCAAGAATAGAAGTGCAGAAGAAAACTAAAGATCAAACTAGTTTCCAAGGATTGAGGTTGATGGATCTCTGATTGCTCAAACCCGAGTCTTTAATCTTTGATTGAATCTCCCTCTCCCTTGTTCTTCGTATTCTCCTCAGTTCCTTGGCTGCTCCCAGTCCAGACGTCTATTTTTTGGGACCCTAGGCAATCCTATGTATAGCTTTTGATACCTAGCTCCTCGTCCAAATTCAAAACTAATTTCTTGATGCGACGACACGGGTCGTGTCATTTGACACAGCCTACCCCGTGTCAGGGTCTGTCAGTATAATTTCACCAAAATTAGAAGTCATAGAGGAACACGGCCTACCCCGTATCTAAGGACACGGGCCGTGTCTATGGGCACACTCAGAATTGGCTCAAATTGTGATGCTAGAGAAGAACATGTCTTACCCCGTGTCTGGGGACACGGGCCATGTCACTTAATTTCTTCATATTCGTCATAATTCTTCACATATTCTCATTTCTCTTTGCTTCTAGGGATGATATTGATCTCCTGAAAAACACAATACAATTATGAGTGCTTATAAACACACTTAAGCATAGTTTCACAATAAAGATCTGATTAAACTTCATATCTAGAAACTTAGCTAAAAGTTAACAATTAAACACATATGAAGTTCAATTAGATCAAACATAAGACACTCAAGATATAGAAATAATCGACAAATCAGCAACATGAATGGATTCTTCTATGGTCGTAGTTATTTTATTATAAACTCTAAAAGTTTTACTATGCAATGAATAGCCAAGAAATATTTCTTCATCAGACTTAGCATCAAACTTCCCTAAGTTATCATTTCTATTGTTTAAAATAAAACATTTGCATCTAAAAACATAAAAGTAAGAAACATTTAGTTTCCTTCCCTTATACAATTCATATGGGGTTTTCTTTAAAATTGGCCTTATTAGAGCCATATTCATAACATAACAAGCGGTACTTACCGCATCCACCCAAAAGTACTTAGAAAGGTTAGCCTTATTGAGCATAGTTTTTGCCATTTCTTCTAAAGATCAATTTTTTCTTTCTACAACTCTATTTTGTTGAGGAGTTCTAGGGGCAGAAAAAGTATGCTTAATGTCATATTTATCACAAAAGGTTTCAAAATCATGGTTGTCAAATTCACCACCATGATCATTTCTTATGGATACAATACAAAAACCGTTCTCATTTTGGATAACTTTGCCAAGTCTTTTAGAAGATGGAAAAACATCATTTTTGTGTGATAAGAATAATGTTCATATAAACTTAGAGAAATCATTCACAATCACTAGTGCATAGTAATTCCTATCAAAGCTTATTGTTCTAGAGGGACTAAAGAGATCCATATGCAAAAGTTGTAAAGGTCTAGAAGTTGAAACCATATTTTTAGCTTTAAAAGTGACCTTTACTTATTTTCCCTTTTGACATGCATCACAAAGTTTATCTTTTTCAAATTTGAGCTTCGAAGTCCAATTACTAGCTCTTTTGAGACCAACTTACTTAGGTGATCCATGTGAATGTGAGCAATTCTTATATGCCATAACCATGAATCATCTTCCTTACTCATAAAGCATTTAGCATCATTTCAAGATATGTCATCAAGGCTAATCATGTATATGTTATTGACTCTATGACCTACAAACTTAACTTGCTTATCATCCTTCAATTATACAACAATTTGAATCAAATATAACTTTATTTCCTTTATCACATAATTGACTAATGTTAAGCAAATTATCTTTAAGCCTTTCAATAAGTAAAACATTATCAATAGAAGAGGAAGAGATTTTACTAACTTTACCAACTCCAAGGATCTTCCCCTTGTTGTTGTCATCATATGTTACATGACTATTCTTCTTGGGGACAAGGAAGGAAAACTTGAAGCCATCTTCGGTCATGTGCTTGAAGCATCAACTATCAAGATACTAACTTGAGCTCTTGGCCTTTAAGCACACCTGCAACACACATTTAGATTTTAACTTTTGGTACCCAAATTTTCTTGGGTCCTTATGTGTTAGATTTAGGCAAGATGCCCTTAGGGACCCAAATCACTTTAGTCCTAACTTTGGTGTTCATGTTTTTTGTAACATTGCATATTGAGGCACTATACCCTTTCTTTCCTCAATAAAAGCAATTAAAAAAGGGGCTACTTAATGTAATTAAGGAAACAAAAAAATTCTTTTAAGACTTTTGTTAGTTATTGAGATTATACCCTAAACTGGCTCTTCGAAAAACACATCTTTGTTTCTCTAGCAACACATTCAAGTTCTCTCTGCCAAACGTAAATTTTGAAAAAGTATTGTTTAAATCATCAATTTATTTTTCAAATGCTTTGCATGATGAGCAAGATGAGGGTATGGATGCATTATCAAGTGAAGAACAAGTCATGCATAATGAGTTAGCATCGATTAATTCTAGAGTCTCATTCTTAATTTTGAGTTCATTAATCTCCTTATTTAAAATAGAAATTTTGTTTACCAATCAGGAGATTGTTTTGTTGGAAGATAAAACCATCTTTGTGAGCCTCATGGATTCATTGTGCAATTCTTCAAAAGCATCTTGTAATTCACTATACGAAGGAGAAGAGTCTAGGTTAGAAGAAGTTACCTCAGTGTCACTATCTTCTCTTTCTTCTCCTCTAGCCATGAGACATAGATAAGCTTATTCATTTTTTGAACTATCAGTAGAATCTATGTCTTTGTTCTACAATGCTATGTACGTTCTCCTTCCTTTCCTTTCTTTCGAAGGTCTCTTTTCAAATTTCTCTGTCTTCTTTAGGTACACGGAACATTCCATCTTCATGTGCCCTGATTTTCCACATTCATAGCATGTTGGAGTTAATAAGGTTCATTATCCTTTATAAAAGGTTTTCTTTGGAGGAAAATGTGACCTTCTTTGAATTCTTTTCTTCTTAAGGAATCTTCCAAACTTTCTTACAAGGAGACTAAGATTCTCCTCATTTAGGTCAAGGTTTTCTAATCCATTTTCATCTTCATCATCAATTGTGAAGGAGGTGGCTTTGAGTGCAATTTCTTTTTTCTTCTTGTCATGCTCCTTATTTTGATTGAGCCTATTTAGCTCCAATTTGTGCTCTTGGAGCTTCCCATATAAAGTGGCCAAACATTGTTAACAAATTCCTGATTCTGCAATAGCCGTTACTTTGGTTGCCAATTCCTGCTCAAACACCTCAAGAATTTGTTAATAAGGTCTTCATTAGGAAAAGTTTTTCCCAATGAAGTGAGATGAGTTACAATGTGTGTAAACCTCATTTGCATTTCTTGAATACTTTCTCCTTGGTTCATTCTAAAGAGTTCATACTCGTGAGTGAGAGTATTTATTCTTGATCTTTTCACTTCGCTTGTACCCTCATGAGTTACTTGTAAAGTGTCTCATATTTCTTGGATAGTTTTACAATTTGACTCCCTAAAGAACTCATCATACCCTAAGGAAGTGGTAATAATGTTCTTGGTTCTCAAATTGTATTAGACCTTTTTTTTCTTTTCTTCATCGATTCATTCATTTCTTAGTGTATTGGTTTTTACACCATTAACCATATGTGTGGGGATAAAGGGACCATTTTCAATGGCATCCCACATATTAAGATCAATAGCTTCAATAAAAAATTTCATTTTTTCTTTCCAATAGGCACAATCATCCCCATTGAAAAAGGAAAGTCCATTTATAGAAGAACCTTCGACAGTAAAACCACTTGAAGCCCTCACTTCTCTTGAAGCTGCTTAGCTCTTTACACAATAGTTTAGCTCTGATACGACTTGTTACCAAGTGGCCACAATACTCAAGAGGAGGGTGAATTGAGTTTGTAAAATATTTTTGCAAATCACTTGACTATCAAATTTTCGTTGAAGTTATTTGATAACTCCATGAAATGGTGTTATTATGGCCATATATTTGCGCTGTATTGACTGCTTAGTCTTTGTTATCAGGCATAATTGAAAGATTTTAAGCTAAAATCATTGATTTCAATTGTGATATCTTCTTATATATTTTCTGATCAAAATGGTATAATTCTTTCTATGATTATGTGAACTTTCTATTATCATTAATCTAGTGAGAAGGGCTCAAAATGACAATAATGATCAAAGACATAGAGTTGCATTGGAAGAGAAAGCACTAGATGAAGTTCAGCATTTAGCATTGCGGCATGGGCAAGTTAGTGTCGCGGCGTGTGGCATTCCCCTATTCAAGTAGAGAGCCACGCATTTTGAATATTGCGACGTGAAGAATGAGTGCTGCGACGTGCTTGTCCTAATTTCCATACGCGCCACAGCATGACATGTGGAGCGCCGCGATGTGAAACAGATTTATGGAGCCTATAAATACTGTTCTATCCGATTTCAAAGGGAGAACGTTTTTGTTTTAAAAACACAGCTGCTAGGGTTTATTTGTGAGACTAAAAGAAAGCTAACAAGACCAAAGTTAGAGGTCAAATCCTTCCACAAGGAGGATTCAAGCACCAAGGACTACCATTATTGAGCTTGCAACTTCCTCTCCTTCAACTTCCTCTCTATTTTGATCATGACAATGAGTATTTTTTATATATTTTCATTTGTCATGAGTGGCTAGTCTGTGTATAGGGATTTCTTCAGATCCTTCTATGAATATTAATGACTTTGTAAACCTTTAAGTTAATATATGTGGTTAGGGATTGTTCAATCATATTGTTCCTAATGCTTTTGAGTATTTGGCCAATATTTAATATGTTTTGATTAAATCTAATGAACCTAGACATAGGAATTTGGATTTAAGATCATGAATATAGTTGATGCATATTTGATTTCATCCAATTGGCTTGAATAAATTGATTAGCTAATAGGATAGAAATATACCTATTAGTCATGCATGACTGTTATTGAGACTTGCTCTTAATGAGTGGAATTTAATCTAGATCTGATGGACACATAAAGACTAGGTAAACGAAGCATGGTTAATGACCTAGACATGGGCTTTTAATTGAATAAGATTATCAAGCCAACAAATTCCATATCATGTATGTTGATAAAGAGATTTGCATATCATCAATGGAAGTAGAAGATAAAGAAGGATTCCTTATTCTTTAATCAACAACTGTAATTCCAATTAGCTAGCACTTAAATCTTTCCATTAGTTTACACACAACTTTTCAATTTGAATGTTCTTAGATAGAAATTATTAAGCTATTGGTTAATAATTAGTTCTGAATTAGCAATAGTCCTCGTAGGAACGATATCTGACTTCTAGCTACACTACAACTACGATCCGTGCACTTGCAGTAAGCAAAAGAGCGAATAAGTTTTTGGCGCCGTTGTCGGGGACTATGGTATAATTTCGGTAGAACTAATATTAAGAACGAGTTTAATTAGTTCTAGTGTAAGTTTCTTTTGTGCATATTAATTTGAGTTTCAATTCTTTATTTGTTTTAGATAAGTTTTAAAGATGGTGGAAGAAGCCGCTACGCATGAGGTGGAGGATGATAGTCGCATAAGGCCACTAAGGGAGTTTGCTACTTCTTATATAAATAATCTGCAATCTACAATTAGATGTCCTGCTATCCGAGCAAACAACTTCAAGATTAAGCAGGCTATCATCGAAATGATCCAAACTTCTGTACAGTTTGACGGCTTATCTAATGAGGATCCCAGTGCGCATCTCTCTAACTTCTTAGACATTTATGATACGTTTTAGCACAATAGAGTGTCCGAGGATGCTATTCGCCTAAGGTTTTTTCCTTTCTCTTTAAGGGATAGAGCCAAAATCTGGTTGCACTTTCTTCTAGTGGGATTAATCACAACTTCGGTGGACATATGCACTGAATTTCTGAATAAATACTTCCCTCCGGTCAAGACTACGGAGATGGTGAATGATTTTACATCATTCACCCAAACTGAATCGAAATCCTTGCATGAAGCCTAGGAAAGGTACAAAGATCTTCTGAGAAGGTGCCCACATCATAAGATACCATATTGGCATCAAATCTACTCATTTCATATGGGCCTACTACTGCACCACCGCCTAATAGTAGATGTTGCAGCTGGAGGTTCCTTGCTAAGTAAAGCTTTCGATGATGCCTTCCAGCTCTTAGAGAAATTAGCTACTAATAGCTATCAGTGGCCTGTCACAAGGAACACGTCATGGAGGGTAGCTGGAATGCATGAAGTAGATGGATTAACCTCGTTATCTGCACAAGTTGCAGTTCTAGCAAGTAGAATAGATAGTATGGGACATCACGCTCCCTAGAGCCCATTTATATTGTGTGACAAATGCAGTGATAATCATTCAAGTGATAGGTGCCCTACCACTTCTAAAAGTGCACATTATGTGAAGAACTACCGATCATCACAGAATAACCCATACACTAATAAGTATAACCCTGGATGGAGGAACCATCCAAAATTCTCTTGGAGGGATAATCAAGGAGCCTCTTCTTCAGCGCCTGGAGCTGAACGACCTTATAATCCTCCTGGATTCCCCTCACAACCCAGACAGCTGATTCAAGACAAGAAATAATCTCTTGAAGATATGTTCATGCAGCTGATGGTAAAAATGGATACCTTCATAACAAAGACAGAAGCTCACTTAGCAAAGAATGACTTAATAATATAGAGCCAGTCGGCTTCTATAAGGGCTTTGGAAATGCAGGCGGGGCAATTAGCAAATGCAATTAATAACAGACCCCCAAGCACTTTCCCCAGTGATACAGTCAATAATCCAAAAGGCTGCTCAACTAATCATTGTAAGGCGATCTCACTAAGAAGTGGGAAGGATATTGAAGGTAATCCAAAAACATAGTTGTTACAAGAAGAGGTTGATATTGGTAAAGACCAGGAGTTAGTGGGTGAAGAAAGCCCAAAGAAAGAAGTTGTCCACAATAAGGTGGAAGAAAAGAAAGGTGAAGAGAAGGCCAATAACAAGAAAGTAGAGAACATGCCTTATATTCATCCTTTACATTTTCCAAGCAAGCAAATTAAGCACAAAATGGATGAGCAGTTTAAGAAGTTTTTGAAAGTTTTTAAGAAACTTCACATCAACATCCCTTTTGCTGAAGCTTTAGAGCAGATGCCTAGTTACGTCAAGTTCATGAAGGACATTCTTTCAAAGAAACGTAAGTTGGGCGAGTTTGAAACGGTTGCATTATCTGAAGAATGCAGTGTCGTCTTGCAACAGAAGTTTACCCCTAAGTTGAAGGATCTGGGGAGCGTTACTATTCCTTGTGCCATAGGAGAGAACTTCCTAGGCCAAGCATTGTGCGATATAGGGGCAAGTATTAATCTCATGCCCCTATCCATATTCCAAAGGTTAGGTTTGGGGGAATGCAAGCCCACATCCGTAACCCTCCAGCTAGCCGATCGTTCTTATACTTATCCCAAGGGAATTGTGGAGGATGTCCTTGTGAAAGTGGACAAGTTCATATTCTTTGTGGACTTCGTGATTCTAGATATGGAAAAAGATCATAGGGTCCCTTTGATCCTAGGCAGACCATTCCTGGCCACAGGGAGAACACTCATAGATGTGTAAAAAGAAGAATTGACTATGAGGGTTCAAGATCAAGAGGTAACTTTCAACATATTTACAGCAATTAAGTTTCCTCAAGATCAGGAAGAGTGTTCTTATGTTGGGATATTGGATAACATCATTGATGACGTATTCCAAGCCAATATTCCTGAGGATTCTCTTACCATAGCTTTGACTTCATTGACTGATAATGATGAAGAGGCTAAGGATGATGTGTTAGAGTACATCTAGCACCTTGATGCGGTCCCTAAGTAATATCGGTCGTTTAAGTTTGAAACCTTGGAGTCCAATGCAACAAAGGAGGCTTCTAAGCCTTCCATTGAGGAACCTCCAAGGCTAGAGCTAAAGCCTCTGCCTAACCATCTACATTATGCTTATCTAGGAGCAACCTCCACCTTGTCAGTAATCATATCATATGCCCTCTCAGAAGATCAAACGGAGAAACTTCTCCGTGTGCTTAGAAAATACAAACATGTTATTGGATGGACTATTGCTGATATTCAAGGTATTAGCCCTTCTATATGTATGCACAAGATCTTGCTAGAGGACGATCAGAGAGGTGTTGTGGAACACTAAAGGAGGTTGAATTCAATAATGAAAGAAGTGGTGAGGAAGGAAATAATCAAGTGGCTAGATGCAGGGATAATTTACCTTATTTCTGATAGCCCCTAGGTATCTCCAGTTCAATGCGTGCAAAAGAAAGGTGGCATGATGGTAGTCACAAATGAAAATAATGAGCTTATTCCCTCTTAGAAGGTCACTAAATGGAGGGTATGCATGGACTACCATAAACTGAACAAGGCCACACGAAAAGACCACTTCTCGTTTCCTTTCATTGACCATATATTAGATCGTCTGGCAGGAAAGGCTTATTACTGCTTCTTGGATGGTTATTTTGGATATAACCAAATTGCCATAGTACTGGAGGATCAAGAAAAGACAACATTTACTTGTCCCTATGGTACATTTACATTTAGAAGGATGCCATTTGGGCAATGCAATGCTCCCGTGACTTTTCAACGTTGTATGATGTCCATCTTCGCGAATATGATTGAGCATGGCCTAGAAGTGTTTATGGATGATTTTTAATATTCGAAGATACATATGAGAGTTGTTTGCAGACCTTATCTTCCCTGCTGAAAAGATGTGAAGAAACCAACCTTGTCCTTAATTGGGAAAAATGTCATTTTATGGTCCAAGAAAGCATAGTTCTTGGCCATAAGGTCTCTATCAAGGGGATAGAAGTGGACAAGGCAAAAATAGATGTGATTGAGAGGCTCCATCTGCCTAACTCTGTAAAAGGAATCCACAGCTTTCTTGGCTATACGAGTTTCTATAGGAGGTTTATAAAAGACTTTTCGAAGATAGCCAAGCCTCTATGCAACCTGCTGGAGAAATATATCCAGTTTACATTTAATGATTCATGTCAGGTTGCATTTAAGGAGCTGAAGAAGAAACTAGTCTCGGTACCAGTAATCATCACTCTAGATTGGGACTTACTCATGTGCGATGCCAGAGACTATGTTGTGGGTGTAGTGTTGGGTCAGAGAAAAGACAAAGTTTTTCGCTCCATTTACAATGCGAGCAAAACCCTTAACAATGCCCAACTAAACTACACCATAATAGAAAAAGAGTTACTGGTCGTGATCTTTGCATTCGATAAGTTTCGAGCTTACTTGGTGGGGACTAAGGTGATTGTTTATACTGATCACTCTGCCATTAAGTATTTGGTCAGCAAAAAAGATGCAAAACCACGTTTGATCAGGTAGGATTTACTATTACAAGAATTTGATCTAGAGATCCGTGACAAGAAAGGTGCAAAGAATCAAGTTGCAGATCACATTTCTAGACTTGAAAATGAGGACCATCAAGTTGAACCACTCACGATTAGAGAGACATTTCCATATGAGCAGCTTTTTGCAACCACTGCTCAATCATGTCCATGGTATGCAGACATGGTTAACTACATAGTGTGTGGTGTGTTGCCTCATGATTTAACTTCTCATCAGAAGAAGAAATTCTTGCATGATGTCAGGCACTACATCTAGGATAAGCCATTTTTGTTCAAATAGTGCTCTAACCAGATGCTTAGGAGATGCATACCTATGGAGGAGGTGGAGCCAATTTTGAATCAATCTGCTTCTCCATATGGTGGACAATACAATGGTGAGAGGACAGCTGCGAAGGTGCTCCAAGCTGGCTTTTATTGGCCATCTCTCTTTAGAGATGCACAATTTTTTGTGCACAGGTGTAAGCGGTGTCAAAATTCATGGAATATCTCAAGAAGGAATGAGATGCCCCTAAATTTCATTTTAGAAGTTGAGGACTTTGACGTCTGGTGCATAGATTTCATGGGTCTCTTCATTCCCTCCTATGGAAACCTGTATATTCTCGTGGCTGTGGACTACATGTCCAAATGGGTGGAAGCATATGCTTTTCCAACCAATAATGCTAAAGTAGTGGTAGGCTTCCTAAAGAAACACATCTTCACCCGATTCAGAACACCTAGGGCCATTATAGGTGATAGAAGGTCCCACTTTTGCAACAAGACCTTTGAAGCTCTTCTCGCTAAGTATGGGGTAACCCATAAGATTGCCACTGCCTATCACCCGCAGACAAGTGGGCAGGCAGAGGTGTCCAATCGCGAGATTAAGCGAATTTTAGAGAAAACAATGTGTCCTTCTAGAAAGGATTAGTCAAAAAGACTGGACGACACACTGTGGGCTTATAGAACTACCTGTAAGAGCCCTATTGGCATGTCCCCATATAAGTTGATATTTGGGAAGGCATGTCATCTGCCGATTGAGCTTGAACATAATGCATACTGGGCAATCAAGCAACTAAACTTCAACTTACAAGCTGCTGGGGAGAAGAGATTATTGCAACTCAATCAGCTTGATGAATTTAGGCATCAAGCATATGAGAATGCAAAGTTGTATAAGGAGAAGGTGAAATTCTGGTATGATAAAAAGATCATGCAAAAGAGATTTGAAGAAGGAAAACAAGTTCTCCTTTACAACTCTAGGCTTAAATTGTTTCTCGGGAAGCTTAAGTCTAGGTGGTCAGGACCCTTTGAGGTAAGGAGAGTGTTCCCTTATGAAGCAGTGGAGATAGCTTTCCTAGATGGTTCATCGAGCTATAAGGTTAATGGTCAATGCCTAAAACCTTACTATGGAGGAGAGATTCAAATGGGGAAGACCTCTCTCACTTTGTCAGCTCCAACATGAGGTCTGAAAAGTCCTACCGGACTATAAATAAGGCCCTTTTTGGGAGGGAACCCAAATTTTTAATGTTAGGTTTTTTTAGTCTTTAATATGTTAATATGTTGATTTTGTAGTTTGATTAAGTTTTTGTTGTACAAATTGTGTTTTGACCCTTTAAGCAAGTTTTGCAGGTGTTGGAGGCTGGAAATGTGCAAAAACAACAGTAGAATGCAAAATTCTGTAGAATTCTGCAGGTTGGCCTCTCACGCCGCAATGTGGTACTTGTCATGTCGCGGCGCCCGTGGTGCATCAGCCAAATTCCAGAGGTTGAAGCGTCGCGGCGCAACAACGTTGAACATCGTTGCGTCTTGTTCAAAAAAAATTAATAATTATAATAAATTCTATGGTAATTAATGCACGCCGTGGCATCACATAGTCAACGCCGCGGCGCGCTGCGGCCTTTGGGTTTAAGTGCCATGACGTTTAGTTATCCTTTTTACTGATTTATCAAATTTCTCTGTTTCTTTGTGATTTCCCTTCCTCCTTCTTCCTGCTTTCTTGTCTCATTATTCCTTATTTTTGCAATCTTTAACGAGGTATGTATAAGTTAACTTAGTTATTTTGATATATTGTAGTTCTTTTCTGTTATTTTTTGTGTTTCTATTGATTTTTGTATCAACGTCGCAGCGTGACTATGTAATGTCGCGGCGTTGTGGTAAATTTTGAGGAATGCCGCGGTGTGTCCATTTAACATTGTGGCATGAGCTTGAATAATGTAGGAATGTCACGGCGTGTAACTGTTACGCCGCGACATTAAATGAATATTGTTTTGAATGTCGCGGAGTGGAGTATAAGCGTCACAGCGTGTGCATGAATTTGTTTGAGTGTCGCGGTGCAGTGATGAGTACCACAACGCATGGTCTAAAATTTTGCAGAATTGATGTTTTTCAATGCTTGTTTTATCTTATCAATTCAATTCTGACAAAGTCTCTTTTAACAGGTACCATGGGTCCTAAACGTCAAACAGGAAAGAGCAGTCGTCAGCGCAAGGAGCCTTCTCCGCTGCCTCTAGATTTTAACAGTAGGATTTTTGTCTCAGCCACTGCGACTCAGACGTATATGGTCACGATCACCCAGACCATTATAGTAGAGCATGGATTCTCTTTCTCCATGGCTATCCACCCCGAGGTTGAGGGTCTGCTCAACGAGCTCAACTGGAGCCAGTTTACTCGGCATCTAGAGGATTCTACTATTCTCCAGATCGTTAATTTTATGCGAACGCCCTCTATGCTGCTGAGGGAACTTCTATTATGCATGTTTGGGGGCACAATGTACCTTACACCGCAGTCGCCGTCAGAGCTGCTTTCGGATTGCCTGAGCCCCCGCTCTTGTGCGACTATGCTGCCTTTTGCTAGTGGGAGCTAGTTAAGGGCATTGATCTTGCTATTGTCACAGCCCAGATCCGTCGGCCTAAGTCCAAGTCGGTGCAGTGGGTCATGAGCATTCAGACCAACAGGCCTCGGTACTTTCCCGGATCATGTTTGACGCTGGAGGCGCGGGTTTGGTATCATTTTATTACCACTTGTATCCTTTCGTATACTAACCTATCTAAGGCTACGCGTGATCGGGCCATCCTTATTTACTCCATCCTAGAGCGTCGTCATATTGACGTTGCTCATATCATCCATGATCAGATCCGACGGTGCATACGAGAGCTAACCAACCTCTTCTTTCCATGCTTGATCCACACACTTTGCAGCCTGCAGCGGGTGCAGTAAGGGTCACATGAGGAGCTTGTAGACAGTAAACAACCTCTCAAAGACTCATTTAAGGAGCGCGTGGGAGGAGCTGCAGCCCCATCCAAACAGCGGCAGGCTCGCAGGCAACCCAGAGTTGTTGCTCCAGCTGATGAGGGAGACTTGCGCGCTCAAATTGCGCAGCTTACTGCCATGGTCTCCTACAGTCTCCAGACTCAGTGATAGATGGTCGAGTGTCTCCAGCTCCCCATGGATGACTATCCTATGCCATAGTTCCCACCCCATGCGGTAGCTGACCTGCCCCAGCTACAACATGATGCCTTTGATCATGCTGATGACAATGACAAGGACACAGATGATTAGCCCTATTTCATAAAGGGCAATTTCTTTCATTGTCGTTCTTTATATTTTGTGTATAGTGGGAAACTGTTTCCCATAGGTTTGGGGGTGGGCATTATAACATGTATGGGTGTATGTTTTTAATGTTTAATAGCATGTTATAATGTTAGACTTTTTGTTTTGATAATTAGTGATTATCATGTTATTTTATTGTGTTTATATTTAGTATTTTGAGTAAATATATATTATGAGTACTTAGTTTTATGTTTTAATACCCAAATAAACCAAATGAGTGCATGTTTTGAATATTTGAACTTGAATCTATTGAAATGCATCACTCTGGGTCAATTACATACTAGTTAGTATGATATCATCTGAAGGAGAATGTAAATGTGAAAATCTCATTCAAGATACAATTGTCGTTCCCTTTTACAATATGGATCTAATGTATATCACTATGGTGCATGATGGTTTACATATATGTTGGAAATGTTGAAATACTTTAATGTACACCATGTACCAATTGCTAGTGTAGTGTTGATTGTCCCATGATATTATGGGTTGCGAAGTGCCATCTTTTGAGCGAAACCATATGTAATCAAAAAGCATGTTTAATAATCTAGTCGCTTTTCAAATGCATGATTTAGATCCCACTTGTATGCTTGTGCAACTTTGATCATGATATGAGTGTTGTCTAGAGAGGGTTTATGAATAAGTACATGTTGAAGTTTTGATTATCTTGAAATTGTGTTTAAACTCTCTTGAGGCGAAATCTTAGATTGTGCATAATTGAGAAAATAATCAGGACGTTGTTTGGATCGATTGAGTCTTAAAAAGCTTACCCTGATATGAGTATATTCATAGGTCCCTTTTGAAGCTTGATGTATGATTGGCCTTACATGTTTTTCATCACCTATATATTCCCTACTCATGTAACTAACCTAAATGTATGTGAAAACATTGCAATTCCATCCTACCATCATAGTTTGTTAAGTGCATAATATGTTATTTCTTGACTTGAGTCATGTGTTTAAAGGGTATGGGTGAATGTTCAATGTCAATTGAGCTTGAAAGAACCATCTGTTGTGAAAGAAAAAGAAAAGCTTTGTGTAACTATGAAAGAAAAGAAAAGAGACAAACAAAGCAAAAGAAAAGAAAAAGAAAAGTTAAATCTCAAAAGCATTGAATGGTTCTTAAGAGTTCTAATCTTTCAATTTTGTTGAACACCTAAATATTGTCACTTGGAGGCTCAAGTCTTGAAATAGCATGTTTATGTGTCTTAATGTTTGTATTACATCTATTCCATGTTATTTTTTATCCCATTACCATTGGCCTATCATTACAAGCTGATGAAGTCCCTTTTGATCCTCAATTATGTGCGGTTTACATTAGTGGAGAGAGAGTTTGCATACAATTTTGTGGATTATATGATTCTTATGCATGTATGTTCATAAACTTATCTAGATGAATGTGATTTGATTAGGATAAGTTTAACTTGCATGCTAGTGGGGTATATGTTCTGTATGAGAAAGGATTTTGGATATTTGCATGCTGATGAGTACATATATGTGAATTTGCTGGTGTGGCATAAGCAATCTCTGAGGATTTAATCAATCTTGATACACTAGTTGTGGTTTTAGTAATACTGGGAATTCTTGATAAATGCTGAGTGAATGTGGTGCATGTGTTGTTTAGTTAGTTTGCTTAATCAGACTTTATTTTGTTCGAGGACTAGCAAAATTTTAGGTTTGGGGGTGTGATAACTCCATGAAATGTTGTTATTATGGCCCTATATCTGCGCTGTATTGACTACTTAGTCTTTGTTATCAGGCATAATTGGAAGATTTAAGCTAAATTCATTGATTTCAATTGTGATATCTTCTTATATGTTTTCTGAGCAAAATGATATAATTCTTTCTATGATTATGTGAACTTACTATTATCATTAATCTGGTGACTTCTTAATTGCAAGAAGGGCTCAAAATGAGAATAATGATCAAGGACTTAGAGCTGCATTGGAATAAAAAGCACTAGATGAAGTTCAGCATTCAGTGTCGTGGTGTGGGCAAGTTAGCACCGTGGCGTGTGGTATTCCCCTGTTCAGGCAGAGAGCTACGCATTTTGAACGTCGAGATGTGAAGAATAAGCACCGCGGCGTGCTTGACCTAATTTTCATATGCGCCGCGACATGACATGTGGAGCGCTGCAGCGTGAAACAGATTTATGGAGCCTATAAATACTGTTCTATCATATTTCAAAGGGAAAACGTTTTTGTTTTAAAAACACAACTGCTAGGGTTTATTTGTGAGACTAAAAGGAAGCTAAAAGGACCAAAGTTGGAGGTCAAATCCTTCCACAAGGAGGATTCAAGCATCAAGGACTACCATTATTGAGCTTGCAACTTTCTCTCCTTTAACTTCCTCTTTATTCTGATCATAACAATGAGTATTTTTTATATATTTTCATTTGTCATGAGTGGCTAGTCTGTGTATAGGGATTTCTTTGGATCCTTCTATGAATATTGATAATTTTGTAAACCTTTAAGTAAATATATATGGTTAGGGATTATTCAATTATATTATTCCTAATGCTTTTGAATATTTGGCCAATATTTAATATATTTTGATTAAATCTAATGAACCTAGACATAGGAATTTGGATTTAAGATCATGAATATGGTTAATGCATATTTGATTTCATTCAATTGGCTTGAATAAATTGATTAGCTAATAGGATAGAAATATACTTATTAGTCATGCATGGTTGTTATTGAGACTTGCTCTTAATGAGTGGAATTTAATCTAGTCTCATGGACACATAGAGACTAGGTAAACGAAGCATGGTTAAATAACCTAGACATAGGCTTTTAACTGAATAAGATTCTCAAGTCAACAAATTTCATATCATATATGTTGATAAATAGATTTGCATATCATCAATTGAAGTAGAAAGTAAAGAAGGATTCCATATTCTTTAATCAACAACTGAAATTCCAATTAGCTAGCTCTTAAATCTTGTCATTAGTTTACACACAACTATCTCAATTTAAATGTTGTTAAATAGAAATTATTAAGCTATTGGTTAATAATTAGTTCTGAATTAGCAATAGTCCTCGTGGGAACGATGTCTGACTCCTAGCTACACTACAAGTGCGATTCATGTACTTGCGGCAAGCAAAATAGCAAACACTATTGATTGATAGAGATGAATGGATAGAGAAGACTGAATGTTTTCACTCACAAATGAATCAACCAAGCAAGATAGTATTCAAGTAAACAAATAAAACAGTGCACAAAAGTAAAGGTATAGAGTTTAGAAGATTAAACACAAGGTTTATCGTAGTTCAGCCACTCCTTGTGACCTACATGCAGTCCTCAAGCAATCACTCAAGATTTTTTACTAAAACTTCAAGCTTCAGCAGGTGCTTACTACTTTTACACAATAGAGCACTCACTACACCTTAGGATACCTCACCCTTTGTGTTTGAGCCATAACTTCAAGGGATACCTCACCCTTACAACCTTAAGGGATACCTTACCCTCTTTTATAGATTAAATAGAGTATGAATGATAAGAAACTCTCTCAAGAGTGAACAATACAAATTGAAGATCAATGGGTATATGGATTCACACTTTTAAACCCAAAAAATAGAGTATATGATGAAAAGGCTATGAAAGCTCGTATTAATGCTCAAACAAGATTTTTAGATTGTTTTTCTAACCTCCATAAATGTCCAACAACTTGTATTTATAATCCATTAAAGATTAGAGCCGTTTGGGAGATTGGTGGAGCATTAATGGCTGCAAACAAACCATTATTTCAATATCTAGTGTAAGCTCTTATTTGAATAACAACTTTGTTATTCTAATAAAGCTTCAAATAGCACAAAAGCAATTTTACCTCTGAATGGTGTTATTCGAATAAAACTTATGTTATTCGAATAACAAATATGTTATTCGAATAAATCATTTAATGTCTAGTTTTTGGAACACGTGTTATTCGAATAACTCCTTGATTATTCGAATAACCCATTCGCACCAAGCTTGTTTTAAACCTTTATTCAAATAAAACATGACTTTATTCGAATAAAGCTTATCAAGATGGAAGATTTGAAATTTTTGACTTTGGTTATTCGAATAAGGAAACCCTTATTCGAATAAACTATTTGAAAATCATTTCATATAGCATTTAAACATTGTCAAATGATTCCAAATGATCTTATAAGTTTTTGGCCACTTAAAGGTTATTTCTTTGGAAACTAAAAATCATTTTGAAGCCTTGAAAACATATGTTCTATTTGGTTTCTTTGAAAAGCAATTTTTAGAGCATTAGTGTGAACCACTTTATACCATTACATGATGATCTAAGTCCTAAAGCTATTCTTGAAGGTCGTAGACTTGATCTTGCAACATCTTCATGTTTGTTATCATCAAAACAAAATTGTCATAGGTCAATAGCCAATTACATTCCTGGATGTGTACTTTTGGAATTAATCCTATATAGTGGATCATTTGTCACTTGGAAATCTGTTAGAGCATTCATCATATCTAGATGAACTTAGGGCTTAATTTATTTAGATTATGCTTGCTGCTTTACTGAAGTGGACAAAATGAAAAGTTACATTTTTCCAGAGATTATGGAGTATTTTCTTTTAGGATAAAATGATAGTATGTACCAATTTTTCAGATCAGATATACCTAACCTAGGAGTGATGGTTGTTATTCGGGTGGCCTGGTGGGGGGCATCATTTTACGATTGCCAATGTGGTTTTGCAACGGGCAAGGGAGGCATCTTGCATGCTTGTTATTGGAAAATAAATTTATGAGTAACTTATCTTACTAATAACTTCTGCCTGTACAAATATATAAGATATTCATATCTTGGATATTAAGTTGCAAGCTTCTCAACTAGGAGTTACTTTTAGGGGACTTTATTTGGTTTCATTTTATGGTGGTTGTTGTCACTATGGGAGCCAATATATGTGCATGCATAAGATGTTTAAATCCAAAAATATATAAGCACCCTTTGTTCCTAATATTCTTCATTATGTTGTGGTCATAATTATTCATTTTCGCTAAATGGAGGGTGGGTGGTGTAAGTGTGTTACCTTTGTCTTCAAGTGGTGTTATTTGAAGTGCATTTTAAGTTATAACAATGTACAACAGTCTTGTGTTTTCCTATTAAAAAGTGTAGCATTTTGTTATGTTACTAAGTTAATTGAGGAAAACCAGAAGTATAATTTATGTGGATGGGGCAGTTACAGATATAAAAGTATCTTCTACTACCACTATTTAGTCTTACTCTAAAAAAATTAATTGATTTGATAGACCTTAGGTGCTTTAAATTAGTAAATGTTATACTGATTGTGATGTCAATTTTAAAGTGTTGTTTTGCTTGAGAAGTTGAGTTCATGAAATTGATATGTTTCCCCAGGAAGATGGTAATGCCATTGGTACTGTATTGCACTTTAAATTGTTAAATGGTATACGGATTGGCATTTTTTTTTTGGAAAGCTAATTCTTTAGCTGATTTTTGTGCAAAAAAAAAAAGTCAACGCGGACCACCTGAACCGAACCAATCGATAGATGTTCGGTTCAATTTAGTTATGATTTGGCTATCATAAAACAAGAAAATCAAACCAAACTGAACTAATTGATTTTGATTAGTTTGAATTTATTTTTCCCCAATAATCGAACAAAACCGACCCGATTACACCTCTTAAAAAAGTTGTTTGGTCACCATAAAGAGAAATTTTGTTTGATTAAACAAAGAAAAAAGGAAATTTGGGGGCAACAGAACAAATGAGAAAAAAAATGGACTTCACTAAGAAGAACATCAATATATAGATATAGCTCATGTCACTGAACTGAGGTTAGCGAGTTGAGTTTCTCCTTCCATTAAAAGGGAAATGAAATAGCTCAGGCCATTGAACTGAATTCAATGAGTTGAGCTATTTAACCAAAACACACAATATAGAAACCCCAAAACAAAAACCCCAATACAGAAACCCTAATAGAGAAACCCCAATACACCCTAATTGAAAAACCCAATATATATACATTTATTGATTTGAAATAGAAAGTGTGAAAAATTCCATTTATAATTGCGATTTCAAAGTTGTTGCAGATGAGGATGGTGGCATAAGTGGTGATGGAGCTTGTGCAACCGACGACAAAGCTAGTGCAGGCTGCAGCAGAGCTAGGTAATCCTTCATGCTAGCGACACCAAGGCGGTGACGAATGGGTGTCATGATGACAACATGAGAAAAGGACATATATTGAGGTTGTGAGACTCTTCATGCTAGCTACTTGGATAATCCCTGAGTTCAATGGAGCAGGTGGTGACCGGTGAGGGCTAGGTTGGTGCAGTCACTGTGGTGAGGGAGATGCAGTTAGGGAGAGTGATTGAGTGGGCGATGAGAGTTAGGGAGAATGAGTGGCTAGGGTTGCATCCCAAATTCTGGATCGGCTTGGGTTGATTGGGGTCAGGGACCCCATTACTTTTTATTTTAAATTTTAAATTATGGAAAAAATTAATTAAAGGTGAATATACTAAAACAGTCACACTTAATTAATACATACATTCATTCATTCATATATATATATATATATATATATATATATATATATATATATATATATATATATATATATAGCTATTAAGGGCATCCTAGTAATATGTCGAGGATGGGGGATATGGTCCTTGTCCCTGTCCCCAAATCTATCATGGGGGAACTTTTGGTCCTGTCCTCGTCCCTATAGGAAGAAAATCCCTAAATTCGAGGCCCTAAATGGGGTGGTTTACGGGGATCACCGAAAGCGAGGGAATTTTGCCATCCCTTTCCCTATATGGACTTGATGTGTTTGGAAATTACACACTTAAGGTGAGTGTAATTATAAAGCGCACTAAATATTTGCATTTGTCCCTTTTTTAATGCTTGAAAGATTGTTTGTAGATTATTTTTGCATTAGTTTGGTATATTTTTTATTGATCAAGTAATTAACTATCTAGATGCAGTGCTAAAATTCTAATTCAAATTGGGGCCATCATTTATTATAAGGGCTATGGAAACATTTGTTATTTATGCTTTGTATCTGTGCTCTGGTTGTATGCATTGTAGTAGAATGCTATTTGGTAAGAGAACAGTAGAGTATAGTAAAAAGTGCTTTGTTATTGCACATTTTTTTACGTCAAAATTTTATGCATTTTTCTTTAAGTAAAAAGAAAAAGGGAAACACATTTTTCAATATATACTCTTTTTCTTTCTATTTTACAAAAAAAAAAAACAGTGTAAAGCTTTAATGTGAAAAAAAAAAGAAGATGTGCAAATAACATTTATGTAGTGAAAAGGCAACGATTGGGCTTGCTAGCTAGCCACTAAGACTATAATTCATGTCGCATTCATTTTGGTAGGGGTGTTCATTAGTTTGGATCGACCCAATGAACTTGAGATCCAAACCAAACTAATTATATTGATTCATGTTGGTTTGAGTAATCGGATTACGTCGAGTCAAATCTAATAGAAACCAATCTTTATTGGTTCTTGGAATTGTGATTTTGACCCTGATGACTCTATGATCCGACCCAATGACCAGACCAAACTTTTTTAAAAAAAATATTATCTCTAATTCTACATTTGTTATCTTAAGATACCTTTTCCTTTCATGATTTCTCATTTCAAAAACCACCCCTAAAGTTAGAAGGCCAAAACCCCAAATACAGTGATAGTTGTATTGGCAGTACAATTTTGGAATATTAGAACTTGCTCAATTTTTTGTTTTAAAAGAAACGAATGAGCCAATGGTCCAAACCAAATCAACCTAATTTTAGTCACGTTGGTTTAGTTTAGGTTTGCTAGTAGAAATTTCACAAATCTGAACCAAACCAAACAAATTAAACTTGATCAGTTTAGATTTTTTCTCCTTCAAAACAAAAGCAACCTGAATTCTGAACACTCCTATATTTTGGTACAAAACAACTGTACATTTTCACTCTTTGACTTAATGTGTTTTTTTTTCACTTTTTCATTACATGTGCCCAAATATGAGTTGTTGGGTCTGTGTGTGCAACCAAGAAAGTTCAAAACAAGTTTGAGGTCATTGCTACTCAATCTTTTTTTTTTTGGGGGGGAGGGGTAACATAAGTGTTGACACCCTAAAAATTTTAACTTTGGTTGATAGCCCAGAAGCAGATGTAATAACTTGTTGGGGTGTTGTAGAAGGAAGAGAAAAGTGGCCCAATGCAAGGTCAGCATATTTCCATCAGCTGCAATCCATGAAAATGAAGAAAAACATATTTTGACCAAGTCAAAGACTATAGCTACAAACAAATAATTGAGATAAGGAAAAAGCTCCTAAAAAATAAGAAAGTGGGAACATGGCAATTGCTCAAAGGGGTAAAAGTGAAAAAACATTATTTTGACTTGGTCAAGAAAGAGATACCCAAAAAATAGGAGATAATAGATAAGATAGTTGCTCTCTACGTTCAAACATGATGGAAGTGAATTTTTTGTAATTTTTCTTACTGAAGTTGGCTGGAAATTCACCATAGAGATGCTCATGTTCCAACCATAGAGAAAAGTTACTAAGTTGATGAAGATCATGCTCTTAAAATTAAGAAAGGTAGACTTTGAAACTTGAAGGTGCACTGAAGTAGAAGTTTTCACAGCTCCGACTCTATAAATAGACCTCTAAAGGACTAAAGAAAGCACCTCCAATCAAGTACACAAAATATATTATATATCTTAATTCATTTTATCTTTTGTTTTTCAACATTTTACAACTTTTCCTTTACATTTTTAGTCATTTACTACTTTCATTTACATTTCCAAGCACTTTACAACATTTTTTTACAGCTTTTATCTTTACTTTATACAATTTCCTTTACTTTATATTTCGAAGCACAAATTACTTCAGTATATTTCAGCTTTCTCGCTTATAACTTGTTGGATTCTAGTTCTTTATTGAAAAATATTATTTTTCACATTGTTTAACTTGTTTATTTAAAATCCATTGTTGAGAGCTTATTTTAGTATCTTAAGAACTTACATCAAAAGGGAAATTTCTCCTTTTGAAAGTTTTCTAAAGCGAAGCTCATACTATATTGAGCCAACAATGAAAATATAAAATTTTATTTTACTTTATAGACAAAGCTAACTTTTACATTTTGCATAACAATAATACGCTACTCAACATTATTGATTTATAAGAGGTTATCTTAAAGTTGAAGAGAAGCGATGGAAGTCATCAACTTTTGAGGCTGATTGAGGCAGAGGCTATTTGTCAACAGGCAAGCATAACTCCGAATTTTGAAGGCGGCTTTTCTAGTTTTCAAAAGAAACAAATAAAATATATTGGGGGTAAGGTCGTGCGCGGCACCAAGTGTTGAAAAAGCATACTTCTTTCAAGTCCAACTTCTAGATGCACGTATATTTTTTTTCAATTTCTTTTTATACTTTTCCTAAGCTTGCTATCCCGTGTGATTGCGTTTCAAACACAATTTTCAGATGCTATTTAGTTAATTTGACTAGCATGTCTAACCATGGAAAAAAAAAAAAAACCCTCATGCATTAAAAAATTTACCCTTTCTTATAATCTGCTTTTCTTTTTTCTTGTAAATTCTTAGATTCTGCTTTATTATTTTAGATTTATTACATTTGATAAAAAATTGATAAAAAAATTATAAAAACGGAAAAAATTAAAATAATGACTATCAAGTTTTGGATTCCATTTGAAAACCACATCCATGCCATCTTAGGTCAAAAACTAAACCTTCTTTGTTGACTGTTTTTCTCGATAGCAAATCCCTTTAAATAATTATAATCCAACGTTCAATGCCTAATGAAAACACAACTATTCACTTGAAGAACGCTATCACCTTCACCTCCTCCAAGCTCTTCAAAACATTGAAATGGAAACAGAAGCACTATTGCCTAAGCCAACCTACAGCGGCAGGAGAAGGAAGTGCTACCAGCTTATCCATGGCAGCGCTGCCACTGGTGGAAAGAAGATGAGGATCATACAGCTGAGAAGAAGCCCAGGTTAGTATTGAAGGATAGATTCAGTGCTCTTCGATGGCAAAGAAGGGTGGCTAGGTCCCCATTGAAGATGTTGGCAAAGTTTCCGAATGCTTATACTAACTTTATGTGGAGGTTTACTGGAAATGTAGGAGCCATGAACACTGACAACATCTTTGGTGGGAAACGGGCTCCAAAGGTTAGTCAAGTGTCTAAGGGTTATTCGAGTGATGAATTTGAGGCCAAGCTCATACATGAGATTTCCAAGGCCTTGGTTACTTCTCATGAACTATATCCTATGTAATTATAATCTTCTTTCCATTAATTTTTTTTTTTTGGCTTCTTTTTTAATTCTTATGTTCAGAATTAGGTTCTGAGAATTACTTAAGAAGGTAGTGATAAGCATAAAGTTCCGTGACACAGTAACGACAACAATGATGTAAGAGAGTAAGTATATGTAAAAGGTATTTCATCGCTCAGGTCAATTTGTATACAATAAGAGTAGTGTGTATAATTAGAGATTCGATCCCTACATTCTAGACGTTGCAGGATATTTATATGTGTGTTAGAGCGTTGAAAATCTGAACATTCAATACGAATTGAATGCTGTTAGATAAGATCTGGAAGACTATTATTTCCTATGTCTAAATCCCTATTTATGTGGGATATGATTAGCATTCATATCTCTTGAAGAAGTTATGTTTAGTAAATAAATAGTTATGAATGCACAATAATACTTGAGTTTTATTCTGATAGACTGAGTTACTCTAGACCTATGAACACATAACCCAATCCAGAATATCTTACTTTTTCTTTTTCTCTCTTTCTCAAATATTTTTATTTACTAAACTTTCATATATGTTTTTGCTTGATGAACGTATATTATTGAATCTGTTCATCGGTCATAAATTGTACAAAAACCCATTTGTTTGTCAGTTTCCTCTCCCTCGGTAATTTATACTTTCATGTTCAAGTCAATGTATGGTTTGGACCTTTTTTTCTTTTCGTTTTTAAATACAAGAATAGTACGTGGAGATTTAAAAGTAAAACTTTACTATGAGTTATACCCAAAATTTTCATCATGAAGGCTGAAGCCATTAACTCACCGCTGGTAGTCTCTGTTGATTATCAGTTCATCACTGCCGTTGCTGATATTGTGGGTGGAGCCTAAGGTGCTGATGACCTAGTCCGGCCCAATGGTCTAACTCGGCCAAGAACTAGTTGTGTCGGGTTTAGGTTCTTAAAATTAAGCATAATTTTTTTAGGTTAGATTCAGGTTACCGTTCGAGTTCTCGAACTATCCGGTATCACATAATATATTAAAATTGATAACTTTTCAAAAAATTGTAATAAATTATAAGATTTTTTCATATAAAAAATATATTTTGCATAACGTGATAATATTTTTATATTAATATAATTTAGAAAAAAAATATACAGTTCCCTTGAACTTTGACATTTTTTGTAAATTACCACCACGAATTTTAAAACCTTCTCAATTAGTCCCTAAACTTTAATTAATATCACAACAGATCCTTATGTCTAATTTGGATCTATTAATTCAAGAACATTAAAATCATATAGTATCATTTTATTTATATTTATATTAATTAACAATTGTTTATTAATTTATTTATTAAAATTTAATGTTAAATATATTTTCTTCCAGTAAAAAAAATAAACAAATTTATAACAAATTTGTTTTATTTATTTTGTACGGAAGAAAATATATTTAAAATTAAATTTTAATAAATAAATTAATAAATAATTCTTAATTAATGTTAATACAAATAAAATGATATCATATAATATTATTGTTAGTGAATTAATGGATCTAAATTAAACTTAGGGATCTATTGGGACATTAAAGTTTATGGACTAACTGAGAATGTTTTAAAGTTCATGATGGTGATTTACAAAAGGGTCAAAATTCAAAGAAGCTGCATACGGTGTGGTTCGGGGACGAACTAAGCAGAAGTTGGTGGGCATGTGGTGTCCCGGGACCGACGAGGGCGAGGAGTGGACGCCGGTGCAAGAGAAGCGCGGACAAGGAGCGGCTCCTGGCAGACTTCTAGGCGAAGGGTCCCATGAATGAACTGAATACGCACTGGAATGAGAGGGATTCAGAGACTGTGCAGGTATGAGACTGCATAGTTAAGGATGGCTTAAAAGAATTGATTAAGCGTAGTCATATCAACAAGTTGCAACTTCTTTTCGGGAGCTTAGAACATAAGAACTTCATGGTTAAGCGTGCTTGACTTGGAGCAATTGTGGGATGGGTGACCTCTTGGGAAGTTTCCTAGGATGCATGTGAGTGAGAACAAAACACGCTGAAAAGACCCGTGTTGATTTGTAGAGACACTCATCAATCCTGCAGGCAGTCCCGGGATGTTACAAATGCCTGCATACTTTTTTCCCTATAATTTGTTTCAAAATATATTATAAAATATCCTTAATATCGATTTCTTATTTTAAAAGTTTTATAACTTAATTATACATAATATCTAAATTTGTACATTTTATCTAAATATTGAGCCGAACTAGTCTCGATCCAATCACTAGTCAAGCTATAATTGATTCAAGTTTGGATTTACAAATTTAACCTGAACAAAACATCAGATTGGATTGAGTCAAGTTAAACCCGACCATGAGTACCGAGCAATTACAAGGGCAGAGTCACTAGAGATAGCAAAACAAGTTATACCAGACCGGTCAACCTGTTTAATTTGCTAAACATGGTGGGTTTTGAATTGCATTTTGTAACCTATTTTCTTAAACAAGTTAGGTGGTTGAACTTTTTTTGTTCATTTTTTTATAACTCATCTTTTTTTAAAAAAAAATTAGGTGGTTGACCCACCATCTTCCGCAAAACAGGATAAGTTGAAATTCTCAATTCATATTCCAAAAATATAGAGCTGTGCTCAGCTCACTCCATCAAATCCTAACTCAAGCCAAAAAAACCTGAGAAGTTTCCTAGGATGCGTGTGAGTGAGGACAAAACACGCTGAAAAGACCCGTGTTGGTTTGTGGAGACACTCATCAATCCTGTAGGTAGTCCCGGAATATTACAAATGCCTGCATACTTTTTTCCCTATAATTTGTTTCAAAATATATTATAAAATATCCTTAATATCGATTTCTTATTTTAAAAGTTTTATAACTTAATTATACATAATATCTAAATTTGTACATTTTATCTAAATATTGAGCCGGACTAGTCTCGATCCAGTCACTAGTCAAGCTATAATTGATTCAGGTTTGGATTTACAAATTTAACCTGAACAAAACATCAGATTGGATTGAGTCAAGTTAAACCCGACCATGAGTACCGAGCAATTACAAGGGCAGAGTCACTAGAGATAGCAAAACAAGTTACACCAGACCGGTCAACCTATTTAATTTGCTAAAAATGGTGGGTTTTGAATTGCATTTTGTAACCTATTTTCTTAAACAAGTTAGGTGGTTGAACTTTTTGATATCAGTAAATGATATAACAGATTCCATGTTATAGCCAGAGCAACTTTTTGAGCTCTCAAACTCCTCTTGCAAATACCCTGTAGGTTCTTCTGAGAATCCTTTTTTGTTCTCATCCAAATGCTTCAAGAAGCATTCCTCTCTCACTTAGAGATGCAACCTCCTCTTCCTCTTCATTACTATGGCTGTAATGAGCATGATCATTAGAATCTGACTCGGTCCCTCTCAATTCACCATTGGTATCCATTTCTTGCTGAGTGTCATATTCATCCTCAGATTGGCGTTCTGATGAATGAAATGACATGGGTGAATATCCTGCTATTGCTGTTTCTTCACGTTCTTAGTTTGTGTTTAACACACATGATAGTATAAGACCTGATAATATACGAGAGTAAGATAAAAACTGATAGTATAAAAGACCTGATTAATTTTTATACAATCAACTGTTTGATGTATGGTTGTATAAGAAATATGATAGTATAATGTTATCCTATCAAGTGTTTGTTGTCAAATATAATATTGGCTGTATAAAAAAATGTTTATTTAGACAAAAATACCCTTTATGTAAAAATAGTAAAAAAAAAAGTAGTTTTGACTTTTTACGGTAAGTCATATACCCAACTTTTTAAAATGTTACTATTAATAAAAAATCTAAAAAAAATGAAAGAAATTAAAATGCCTTATATATATATATATATATATATATATATATATATATATATATATATATATATATATATATATATATAAAAATTCAAGCATGAAAAATTCAGCAACAATCATAACTTTTTTCATAAAACATGTAACAAAAAGGTAAATACATAATAATCTTAGCAATATGTTAGATAGACTTCACAATAATTCATCAAATAAGCATTATGTTTGTCTTAAAAATTACATACACCAACGAAGTCCAGAAACATTATACTCCAAAATCTTGATTTGATAATCACAAAATCAATTCAAAAAAATCATTTATGTAGAATCTAACTCTCAAGTAAGGCCTTAATCATTTCAAGCCGATGTTAATAAGTGCACTAGTTTGGGGTTTTGTATAATTTTCTGAGCAGCCATCACACGGTCCCTAAGGATAAGTTCTTTCATCTTCTGTAATTCACTAAGCACTTTCCTAGAGTCTTCATAAAATTCCTTCACAACCTTCACACTCGCCCCAACCTCTCCCAACAAAGTTGAAGTTTCTTGCAAAGCACTAGCCATATCTTTTCCAAAGGAAGTGATGTCAGCAGCAAGTTGGTCAGTAGACCTTGACCTCTTCCTAGAACGAATATAAGAATCTCTAAGGCTCTTATTGCTGCCACTCGGTGTTTAGTTAACAGACATTGAGTTAATGATATCCATAATATCATCATCACTATCCTTCATTAGTTCATTTTTTTCCTCTTTTTCTAAATCCTCCACTACATTAGTCGATGCTTCAGCAGCCTTTCCATTAGAATGATCTTTGCCAAATATATAGGCAAGTCTGTCATATAAGGGGAATGACTTATCTTTATATCTTGTTGCCTCTGGAAATTGCTACAAGCACAAACAAACATAAAGCATTGTTATATAATGTATTAAACACTATAATCCATCTATTATAGACATCACTATCCACATGAATGCACTTCTTCTCATTATCCCAGCCAAACCCACTCTTATTTATCATATCATACAGTATATGATAATCATTCTTTAGTCTTCGTAACGCTGACTCGACATGTGGTTTCACCTTAATGTTAGCAATGGGGAATTTGCCAGCCAAAACTTCTATTTGTTTCAAGGTTCCTGGCTTGAATGTGTCAGCATCACATCTCTTTCCTTTGGCCACAACTTCTTCTAAGCAGTCAATCAAGGCAAGTTCCTCCTCCTTAGCCCATGACTTACACTCCCTTTTAGGCTTAACCTGTGTGCTTATAGGTTCCATACCTATAAAATATTTTAATAAGGCATATAAAAACTAATTTCAGCTTAATTTGTAGATGAAACGCATAGTTAAATAGAGCACAAATCAGCAAAGAGCAACAAAATATCAAATAAAGAGCATCATAATAGACATACGTGATAAAATATCAAGTGCAAACCATCAACGGAATGTCAAACTAGTTTGTTCTTATACTAAACATGAATTAATTTGTCAAGTACATTTTTGTCTCAATACACAATATTTAACAAAATTATTACAAATAGACCCTAAGTTTTATGACCAACCCATTCATTATACGTCTCATTAGCTAATTCATCTCCCCAAGTAGACCAAGCATTACTAGCCTCAATTATGTTTATGTAATTCGTGTTCTCCTCATTATTTGGCATTGGTAAATTGTTCAACTCTTTTTCTATAGGATCTGTTGACATCTCTCTCCTAATCAAATTATGTAAGAGACAACAAGCTATAATTATTCTGACTTAAGTTTTAATGGGATAAAAAGAAGGACTTCTAAGAATTGTCCATCAGATCTTCAACAAGCCAAATGTCGTCTCAATCACATTTCTTGCTATTGAATGCCTCCAATTGAACACTTCTTGAAGGGTTGCTGCGGGCGCTACCATGTCTCCATTCATTCAATTGATAACGGGTTCCTCTATAAGGTGCAAGAAAACCTTCCCCATTCGTGTAACCAATATTCACAAGATAATAACAACCTATTGCACCAAAACATACCATTCAATCTTAGTTTATGTCATACATTGCATAACTGAACAAGTTAACCATAAAATTTTTCCCATTGAAACTTTTAAGCCATTTTTCCTAGAAATAGCATCACACAGTACCTTAGAATCTGAAGCAGAACCTTCCCATCCTGGCAATACATACATGAATTTCATGTCTCTTGAACATACCCCTAACACATTGATGGCTAATTCTCCCTTCCTAGTTCCGATAACTTGATTTATCAACTTCGGGAACATTCACCTTAATGTATGTCCCATCTAATGCTCCAAGACAATTCTATCAACAATAAAGACAAGAATAAAATTCATAGAACAAAACAACCAATAAAACCACTATAGATGCAAAATAGTCATAATAATACCTTGAACCATTTCCACTTATCATCGATGCAAACCTCAATAATAGGAGTTGGCGTCTCAAGTAAATATTTGTGTAGTCTTAAAATAGAATTTAACACTACATTAAAATATTTACTCATAGTCCCTCCAGAACGTTGAAATTTAAACTTGATAGCTCGATTCTTAGCATGATAGGCCAAGATGTGAAGAAACATTGCAATTTGTTCTTCTATTGATACCAACCCATCTTTCAACCTGTCTTCATTACGACAAAGCTCACAAAGCATATGAAATGTTCTCACATTCATCCTTAATTGCTCAATATATGCAACATCATCGTTTAACAACATTCCTAACAACTCATCCCTAATATTAGCCCTTATCCTGGATTGTGGTATAAATCTACGCCTATTATATAGTTATTTACGTGTGAAATAAATTAATCAGCTGAATAAGAATTCAGCCGACGAACACGTATGGATTTTGATAAGAAACAGGCGATTTGAACTAAAGGCAAAATCCCACCTTTAGCAAGGGTTCCCAAACTCACTAAAGAAAGCATTTGGTATTAAGGTGAACTTAAGAAGTCTAAGAATTTGAAGTTAAAGCTGTAATCGGCTAGGAAATAAGCTTGCGTAAAATAAATTGCACAAAGTAAAAGCAATATAGTAAAGGGCTGAAAAGTTAAACAAAATAAGTAAAGCTTAAAAGTTGTATTGATTGTCATTCGTTCCCTTTTCAATTGGTACAAGTGGTATTTATAGATAAAATTTAACCCCCACCATAGCCAACCTTACTGACTAGAGCTCCTAAAAACAAGCGACTAACCCACAGCTAGCCTACCCATGTCTCTTAACCGTTTTGGCCACAACGGTTACCCTTCAACAACTCAACTCCTATTTTCTCGGCATGTTTTGTGGCATCCATTGGTAACAGCTTCAGTTCTTAGCCTTCCATCAACCTGCAACCCATTATGCTTCAGCTTTTTATTGTTTCAATCCTGACCTACTAACAGCAAGGCCCAGGCTACCCTTAACCGAGTGCTCCCCTACTCATCGGATATATCCTCCTTCGGCTAATCACCCTCAACTAACCGTTATATCAGCTTACTCTTTTGAATTTATTTTTTGGGTAATAACAATTGCCCCCTTACATTTTTCAGTTGATTATGAGAAGCTAAATAAATGTAATTAAGTCTTTTTGAGTGTTGTGCCTAATTTAATATCCACTTTATCTTTTAATGTGAGAGATACTCGGCTGAAAAAATCAAACGGTCAAAACATATTACCATTCCTCTACGGAACAATTATAAATTCAGTTGAAACTTACTTTAGTTGACTTACTTTTGCCGTTTCTTCTTCAAAGCACCTAGCAAACTACTTTTCCCGTTTCATCGATCATGTCTGACATCTCTAATTCCCAAAACAAGACCTACTCTTATGGGGATGATGATTCTTCATTATTTTCATCTTATTCGGCTTTCAGCACCCAGCAACCATTGAACCAGGAACAAGATGCTGCCTTCCCCGTGCTTGTTCTGCTTTTGAATTCCTTTACCATAACCCCATGTACCTCTAACATCTACAAGGGCAAGATCTTTCTTGATTATCACCTATATCCCAAGCATTTTGAACTTCCCATCACTGCCAACTAGTATTCCATCAACAAATGCTCTAATGACATCCGGACCTGGCCTTGCCTTACTCCTCAGTATGCCGACTGGCTGAAACGGGTTTCGTCTAACCGAGGAGAAGATTGGAAAACATGGGAAATTTATGACATCTGGTGTGGTGTGGAATATGATTAAATTTAGAATGAAAATCAGTTACCAAGTTCCACCAAAAATAAAAACCTTGCAACCAGTTGTAGTTAGCAATGGTCGATCCACAGAGAACTAATTCAATTAACACTGTAAATTGATTCCTAATTTAAACTCTCAAAAATAATAAACAATAAAGAGGGGGTTTTGTTTGTTAAATCTAAAATCAAAAATTAAATTCAAAACAAAAACAGTAAATATGATTTGGAAAATCAATTAAAAGACAATGGTTAAGAGATAGAATCCACCACTAGATTTATATGATTATGCTAACCCACATATCTTTTATACCAATGTGATCAATTATATTTTTATGTGATTGTGAGATTAATTCTCTGTTTTCCTTAAGTTTTGATTAATCCAAAGAACCGCTCACAAATTAATTCCTAATCAATAATTATTTGTAAAGAAACCGCTTCTTACGCTACTTATTGATTGCATTAAGATTTAGAAAACCAATCACACTAAGATCTAATCTCACACCGGATTAAATTACTTAGATCATATGCCTCACTAGTCCTACCACCGCAATCCAAGATAGCAATCCTAGTTTTACCACTTTCGAAATTGGCAAAGAGTATAAAAACATTTATACCAAATTAAGAACAGAAACATATGAATAAAAATACAATTGCATAAATATAAAGAAATATGCAAGAATCACATAATCAAAACTAGGGTTTCATCTTCCCTTAACCATATAAGAAAACTAGCCACACATGGCAAATTCAAAATCAAAAGAATAACAGAAAAAGAACATTGTCAAGAATAGAAGTGCAGAAGAAAACTAAAGATCAAACTAGTTTCCAAAGGTTGGGAATAATCAATCTCCGATTGCTCGAACCCGAGATTCCAATCTTCGATCCAATCTCCTTCTCCCTTGTTCTTGGTCTTCTCCTTAGCCTCTTGGCAGTTTCCCAGTCCAGACCTACTTTTGAAACCCCAGGCAATCCTATTTATAACTTTTTGATACCTAACACATCATTAGAATTCGAATCTAAAGTTCTGATGCGACGACACGGGCCGTGTCATATGACACGGCCTACCCCGTGTTAGGTTCTGTCAACGCAAATTTGAGTAGATTGCACGTCAGAGGAGTACACGGCACAACCCGTGTCATTTGACACGGGCCGTGTTGTTAGGTGAGGTCCATGTTGACATTCCAGAGAAGGACACGGCCCACCCCGTGTCATTTGACACGGGCCGTGTCACTCACTTTCTTCAAATTCAACCTTCTTTCTTTGCTTCTAGAGGTGGTATTGATCTCCGAAAAACATAATGCAATTATGAGTGCTTATACACACACTTAAGCACGCTTTCACAATAAAGATCCAAAGACAACTCTAAACCAGAAACTTAGCTAAATGTCAACAATTGAGTACACATGAAGTCCAATTAGATCAAATATAAGACACTCGGATATGGAAATAATCGACAGATCAAATACCCCCACACTTAGCCTTTTGCACTCCTGGACAAAACAAAAGACCGAACCAGGAAACAAAGAAAAACAAAAACAAAACTAAAAACTTTAAAAGACTCAATTTCTAATGATGTTCAAGAAAGACAAATTTACAAGCAAGAAGAGCAAGAAAAGATTCAAAGGGTGAAAACATTCAAGAGATAACAAATCTTCACATCTCAAACTAACAAGCAAGGTATCTTTAATTTGAAAAACATGAATGAAGAATGATAGATCCTCACAAGATACACTCTCAATCTCTCAAGTGTTTACGAGGTAAGTATTTCACTCTATTCAGCCCATGAAAAATGCACTACCATAAGCTTGCTTATCTTCTACTTCTCCACTACTCAAACACATGCACACAAAAATCAAAAGGACTTTATTCAAGGTTGTAATGGGGCCAAGGTAAGGGAAAGAAATATATGGATATGGCAAGATAAATATCAAAGAGAATAAAAGAATATTGGGGAGGAACTTAATTGACAAGTAACAAGCATGAAATTTTTTTCCTAATTCTATATAATGCACATTCTCTTCACATATTCCTTTCCTTTTTCTTTCTTTTCTTTTACAACCTTTCTTGCATTTATTCTTTTTCTTTGCATTTCTTTTTTTTTTTCAACCAACACTTTGCATATTGCACATCAATTTGCACAACCCCCTCACTTGTACTATACATTGCCTATAAACAAAAGAGCTCCTCCAATGAAAATGAACCAATATTCTCCTATTCCCTAAGGTAAGGTAAAATCATGGTTTTTCACATAAAGCATATAATGAGCTAAGACAAAGAATAGGCAATAGGCTCAATGGGTTAATCAAAGGAAAATGATGCAAGGTTGGCTATTTGGCCAAAGTAGTTAATTAAGAAAGAAGACCTCAATCATGTTCATGCATGCAAGTGAAAATGTAGCCTCAAAAAGAATCAAAGCAAGTTCTAGAGTGATCAAATGACATGAGTGAAAATCACACGAGAAAGGAAAGAATGACATAAATGCTGAATCATCCATCAATAGGCTTAAAATCTCACAAGGTATGCATCTATCAATCTCAATCCATCATTTAAACATCCAAAACCAAGCATGTCAAATTCAAGACGGAAGAAGAAATTTGGAAATCATAACCCTGAATTTCACTTGCTTCAAACTCATAGACTTCACAAATCTCAAACTATCATTGGAAATCAAATGAAAACAGAACAAAAACAGAAAAGAAAAATTTAAACGAAAATAGAAAATGTAAACTCCTCCCCACACTTAAATTCTACATTGTCCTCAATGTATAGCTCAAAAGCAAATAATTATCAATTAATCCAGGACAAGTAAAATAAAAGAAAGAGAGAAGAAACATCCTTATCAAATGAAGGGGCCTCCACCAGGGTCCCATTGCTTGAAATGCAATGACCAACTTATGCTTGAAGTAGCATGAGAGCTTCCACCGGGTCCCAAGCTTTCTTATGCCCCTTGAAAATTTGTAGGGGTCTCTCCTCCTGTTCAACGAGGAGGTTCTTGGTCACGAACACAGAAAGTTGTTTATCACTCACTGAGTATGCATACTTCCAATGTTCGAATAACGACTTCAGCTCTATCTCCCTTTGTGTCTTAAATTCTGCAATTGTGTCATGAACATTATTGATAGATCTTTCAATATTATTATTAGCTGCTGCATGAACAGGATCATCAACTCTCAAGTATGCAGAAATCTCAGCACAAATAGCACAAGTCATAACACCATCACAATCAGTACATGAGTGGCAATGAATATAAGTATTGAAACCAATAAAATCAGGAAATTCATCACACAACTCATCATACCTTTCTTTCACTACAATAGGAAGGGGTTCAAGAATACTTACCTTGGGGGCTTTAAAGTTTTGCCCCTCCTCATTTACCTCTTTAGTCTCTTTGTCTTTCTCTTTAGTGGCTTGTGAGGGAGAGGTAGGTTCATCTAATAACTTCCCACTTCGTGATATGATATCACTAGCATTTTCCTCCGATTCACTTCCTAGTGAGAGAAGTTCTTCGAAAATAAGCTTTGCACCTTGCTTAATTCCGTGGTTAACGGCCTATTAGATCTTGCAGGTTGTTAACTGAGGCCTTTGTTTCTTGTTGAAACAGAATGTTGTTAGTGGCCATTTGCTTCACCAACTCCTCTAGGGAAAACTCAGGTTGCCTAGGTACTTGAACTTCTTGTTGCGGTCTTGGGGGGAAAGGTGCTTGCCTCTGCTTGAATTACGGGGGTCCATAAGTTGGAGGTTGATTTTGGGGCTGTATTCCATAGCTTATGTAAGGATGATCCCACCACCCTGGATTATATGTGTTGGAGTAGGAGTTGTAGTTGTTGGAAGGTTCATAATATCCTCTCGACTTCTTTTTCCTCTACATTTGTGTCCACTAGGAAAGTGGGACACATATCAGTGATATGTTTGGGTGATAAACAAATCCCACAAGCATGTATTGGTGCTTTCTCCATATCCATTAATCACGTCACCAAAGATTGAAAGACATTAGCACCTACAAGACACTCGAAACAATAAATCAAAAATTAAAAAAAAAAAATAAAAACAGAGTAAAAAATAGGAAACAAATTAATAGCGCAATTGGATAATTAGTTCCCAAGAATCGGCGCCAAAATTTGGTGTGGTGTGGAATATGATTAAATTTAGAATGAAAATCGGTTGTCAAGTTCCACCAAAAAATAAAAACCTTGCAACCAGTTGTAGTTAGCAAGGGTCGATCCACAGAGAACTAATTCAATTAACACTTTGTAAATTGATTCCTAATTTAAACTCTCAAAAATAATAAACAATAAAGAGGGGTTTTGTTTGTTAAATCTAAAATCAAAAATTAAATTCAAAACAAAAACAAGAAATATGATTTGGAAAATCAATTAAAAGACAATGGTTAAGAGATGGAATCCACCACTAGATTTATATGATTATGCTAACCCACATATCTTTTATACCAATGTGATCAATTATATTTTTATGTGATTGTGAGATTAATTCTCTGCTTTTCCTTAAGTTTTGATTAATCCAAAGAACCGCTCACAAATTAATTCATAATCAATAATTATTTGTAAAGCAACCGCCTCTTACACCTACTTATTGATTGCATTAAGATTTAGAAAACCAATCACACTAAGATCTAATCTCACACCGGGATTAAATTACTTAGATCATATGCCTCACTAGTCCTACCACCGCAACCGCGCATAGCAATCCTAGTTTTACCACTTTCGAAATTGGCAAAGAGTATAAAAACATTTATACCAAATTAAGAACAGAAACATATGAATAAAAATACAATTGCATAAATATAAAGAAATATGCAAGAATCACATAATCAAAACTAGGGTTTCATCTTCCCTTAACCATATAAGAAAACTAGCCACACATGGCAAATTCAAAATCAAAAGAATAACAGAAAAAGAACATTGTCAAGAATAGAAGTGCGAAGAAAACTAAAGATCAAACTAGTTTCCAAGGTTGGGAATAATCAATCTCCGATTGCTCGAACCCGAGATTCCAATCTTCGATCCAATCTCCTTCTCCCTTGTTCTTGGTCTTCTCCTTAGCCTCTTGGCAGTTTCCCAGTCCAGACCTACTTTTGAAACCCCAGGCAATCCTATTTATAACTTTTTGATACCTAACACATCATTAGAATTCGAATCTAAAGTTCTGATGCGACGACACGGGCCGTGTCATATGACACGGCCTACCCCGTGTTAGGTTCTGTCAACGCAAATTTGAGTAGATTGCACGTCAGAGGAGTACACGGCACAACCCGTGTCATTTGACACGGGCCGTGTTGTTAGGTGAGGTCCATGTTGACATTCCAGAGAAGGACACGGCCCACCCCGTGTCATTTGACACGGGCCGTGTCACTCACTTTCTTCAAATTCAACCTTCTTTCTTTGCTTCTAGAGGTGGTATTGATCTCCTAAAAAACATAATGCAATTATGAGTGCTTATACACACACTTAAGCACAGTTTCACAATAAAGATCCAAAGACAACTCTAAACCAGAAACTTAGCTAAATGTCAACAATTGAGCACACATGAAGTCCAATTAGATCAAATATAAGACACTCAGGATATGGAAATAATCGACAGATCAAATACCCCCACACTTAGCCTTTTGCACTCCTGGACAAAACAAAAGACCGAACCAGGAAACAAAGAAAAACAAAAACAAAACTAAAAACTTTAAAAGACTCAATTTCTAATGATGTTCAAGAAAGACAGAAATTTACAAGCAAGAAGAGCAAGAAAAGATTCAAAGGGTGAAAACATTCAAGAGATAACAAATCTTCACATCTCAAACTAACAAGCAAGGTATCTTTAATTTGAAAAACATGAATGAAGAATGATAGATCCTCACAAGATACACTCTCAATCTCTCAAGTGTTTACAAGGTAAGTATTTCACTCTATTCAAATTTCCATGAAAAATGCACTACCATAAGCTTGCTTATCTTCTACTTCTCCACTACTCAAACACATGCACACAAAAATCAAAAGGACTTTATTCAAGGTTGTAATGGGGCCAAGGTAAGGAAAAGAAATATATGGATATGGCAAGATAAATATCAAAGAGAATAAAAGAATATTGGGGAGGAACTTAATTGACAAGTAACAAGCATGAAATTTTTTTCCCAATTCTATATAATGCACATTCTCTTCACATATTCCTTTCCTTTTTCTTTCTTTTCTTTTACAACCTTTCTTGCATTTATTCTTTTTCTTTGCATTTCTTTTTTTTTTTTTCAACCAACACTTTGCATATTGCACATCAATTTGCACAACCCCCTCACTTGTACTATACATTGCCTATAAACAAAAGAGCTCCTCCAATGAAAATGAACCAATATTCTCCTATTCCCTAAGGTAAGGTAAAATCATGGTTTTTCACATAAAGCATATAATGAGCTAAGACAAAGAATAGGCAATAGGCTCAATGGGTTAATCAAAGGAAAATGATGCAAGGTTGGTTATTTGGCCAAAGTAGTTAATTAAGAAAGAAGGCCTCAATCATGTTCATGCATGCAAGTGAAAATGTAGCCTCAAAAAGAATCAAAGCAAGTTCTAGAGTGATCAAATGACATGAGTGAAAATCACACAAGAAAGGAAAGAATGACATAAATGCTGAATCATCCATCAATAGGCTTAAAATCTCACAAGGTATGCATCTATCAATCTCAATCCATCATTTAAACATCCAAAACCAAGCATGTCAAATTCAAGACGGAAGAAGAAATTTGAAAATCATAACCCTGAATTTCACTTGCTTCAAACTCATAGACTTCACAAATCTCAAACTATCATTGGAAATCAAATGAAAACAGAACAAAAACAGAAAACAAAAATTTAAACAGAAAATAGAAAATGTAAACTCCTCCCCCACACTTAAGTTCTACATTGTCCTCAATGTATAGCTCAAAAGCAAATAATTATCAATTGATCTAGGACAAGTAAAATAAAAGAAAGAGAGAAGAAACATCCTTATCAAATGAAGGGGCCTCCACCAGGGTCCCATTGCTTGAAATGCAATGACCAACTTATGCTTGAAGTAGCATGAGAGCTTCCACCGGGGTCCCAAGCTTTCTTATGCCCCTTGAAAATTTGTAGGGGTCTCTCCTCCTGTTCAGCAAGGAGGTTCTTGGTCACGAACACAGAAAGTTGTTTATCACTCACTGAGTATGCATACTTCCAATGTTCGAATAACGACTTCAGCTCTATCTCCCTTTGTGTCTTAAATTCTGCAATTGTGTCATGAACATTATTGATAGATCTTTCAATATTATTATTAGCTGCTGCATGAACAGGATCATCAACTCTCAAGTATGCAGAAATCTCAGCACAAATAGCACAAGTCATAACACCATCACAATCAAGTACATGAGTGGCAATGAATATAAGTATTGAAACCAATAAAATCGGAAATTCATCACACAACTCATCATACCTTTCTTTCACTACAATAGGAAGGGGTTCAAGAATACTTACCTTGGGGCTTTAAAGTTTTGCCCTCCTCATTTACCTCTTTAGTCTCTTTGTCTTTCTCTTTAGTGGCTTGTGAGGGAGAGGTAGGTTCATCTAATAACTTCCCACTTCGTGATATGATATCACTAGCATTTTCCTCCAGATTCACTTCCGGTAGTGAGAGAAGTTCTTCAGAAAATAAGCTTTGCACCTTGCTTAATTCTGTGGTTAACTGGCCTATTAGATCTTGCAGGTTGTTAACTGAGGCCTTTGTTTCTTGTTGAAACAGAATGTTGTTAGTGGCCATTTGCTTCACCAACTCCTCTAGGGAAAACTCAGGTTGCCTAGGTACTTGAACTTCTTGTTGCGGTCTTGGGGGGAAAGGTGCTTGCCTCTGCTGGAATTCTGGGGGTCCATAAGCTGGAGGTTGATTTTGGGGCTGTATTCCATAGCTTATGTAAGGATGATCCCACCACCCTGGATTATATGTGTTGGAGTAGGAGTTGTAGTTGTTGGAAGGTTCATAATATCCTCTGACTTCTTTTTCCTCTACATTTGTGTCCACTAGGAAAGTGGGACACATATCAGTGATATGTTTGGGTGATAAACAAATCCCACAAGCATGTATTGGTGCTTTCTCCATATCCATTAATCACGTCACCAAAGATTGAAAGACATTAGCACCTACAAGACACTCAGAAACAATAAATCAAAAATTAAAAAAAAAAATAAAAACAGAGTAAAAAATAGGAAACAAATTAATAGCGCAATTGGATAATTAGTTCCCCGGCAACGGCGCCAAAATTTGGTGTGGTGTGGAATATGATTAAATTTAGAATGAAAATCAGTTGTCAAGTTCCACCAAAAATAAAAACCTTGCAACCAGTTGTAGTTAGCAAGGGTCGATCCACAGAGAACTAATTCAATTAACACTGTAAATTGATTCCTAATTTAAACTCTCAAAAATAATAAACAATAAAGAGGGGGTTTTGTTTGTTAAATCTAAAATCAAAAATTAAATTCAAAACAAAAACAGTAAATATGATTTGGAAAATCAATTAAAAGACAATGGTTAAGAGATGGAATCCACCACTAGATTTATATGATTATGCTAACCCACATATCTTTTATACCAATGTGATCAATTATATTTTTATGTGATTGTGAGATTAATTCTCTGTTTTCCTTAAGTTTTGATTAATCCAGCAACCGCTCACAAATTAATTCATAATCAATAATTATTTGTAAAGCAACCGCCCTTACACCTACTTATTGATTGCATTAAGATTTAGAAAACCAATCACACTAAGATCTAATCTCACACCGGGATTAAATTACTTAGATCATATGCCTCACTAGTCCTACCACCGCAACCGCGCATAGCAATCCTAGTTTTACCACTTTCGAAATTGGCAAAGAGTATAAAAACATTTATACCAAATTAAGAACAGAAACATATGAATAAAAATACAATTGCATAAATATAAAGAAATATGCAAGAATCACATAATCAAAACTAGGGTTTCATCTTCCCTTAACCATATAAGAAAACTAGCCACACATGGCAAATTCAAAATCAAAAGAATAACAGAAAAAGAACATTGTCAAGAATAGAAGTGCAGAAGAAAACTAAAGATCAAACTAGTTTCCAAAGGTTGGGAATAATCAATCTCCGATTGCTCGAACCCGAGATTCCAATCTTCGATCCAATCTCCTTCTCCCTTGTTCTTGGTCTTCTCCTTAGCCTCTTGGCAGTTTCCCAGTCCAGACCTACTTTTGAAACCCCAGGCAATCCTATTTATAACTTTTTGATACCTAACACATCATTAGAATTCGAATCTAAAGTTCGATGCGACGACACGGCCGTGTCATATGACACGGCCTACCCCGTGTTAGGTTCTGTCAACGCAAATTTGAGTAGATTGCACGTCGAGAGTACACGGCACAACCCGTGTCATTTGACACGGGCCGTGTTGTTAGGTGAGGTCCATGTTGACATTCCAGAGAAGGACACGGCCCACCCCGTGTCATTTGACACGGGCCGTGTCACTCACTTTCTTCAAATTCAACCTTCTTTCTTTGCTTCTAGAGGTGGTATTGATCTCCTGAAAAACATAATGCAATTATGAGTGCTTATACACACACTTAAGCACAGTTTCACAATAAAGATCCAAAGACAACTCTAAACCAGAAACTTAGCTAAATGTCAACAATTGAGCACACATGAAGTCCAATTAGATCAAATATAAGACACTCGGATATGGAAATAATCGACAGATCAAATACCCCACACTTAGCCTTTTGCACTCCTGGACAAAACAAAAGACCGAACCAGGAAACAAAGAAAAACAAAAACAAAACTAAAAACTTTAAAAGACTCAATTTCTAATGATGTTCAAGAAAGACAGAAATTTACAAGCAAGAAGAGCAAGAAAAGATTCAAAGGGTGAAAACATTCAAGAGATAACAAATCTTCACATCTCAAACTAACAAGCAAGGTATCTTTAATTTGAAAAACATGAATGAAGAATGATAGATCCTCACAAGATACACTCTCAATCTCTCAAGTGTTTACAAGGTAAGTATTTCACTCTATTCAGCCCATGAAAAATGCACTACCATAAGCTTGCTTATCTTCTACTTCTCCACTACTCAAACACATGCACACAAAAATCAAAAGGACTTTATTCAAGGTTGTAATGGGGCCAAGGTAAGGGAAAGAAATATATGGATATGGCAAGATAAATATCAAAGAGAATAAAAGAATATTGGGGAGGAACTTAATTGACAAGTAACAAGCATGAAATTTTTTTCCCAATTCTATATAATGCACATTCTCTTCACATATTCCTTTCCTTTTTCTTTCTTTTCTTTTACAACCTTTCTTGCATTTATTCTTTTTCTTTGCATTTCTTTTTTTTTTTCAACCAACACTTTGCATATTGCACATCAATTTGCACAACCCCCTCACTTGTACTATACATTGCCTATAAACAAAAGAGCTCCTCCAATGAAAATGAACCAATATTCTCCTATTCCCTAAGGTAAGGTAAAATCATGGTTTTTCACATAAAGCATATAATGAGCTAAGACAAAGAATAGGCAATAGGCTCAATGGGTTAATCAAAGGAAAATGATGCAAGGTTGGTTATTTGGCCAAAGTAGTTAATTAAGAAAGAAGGCCTCAATCATGTTCATGCATGCAAGTGAAAATGTAGCCTCAAAAAGAATCAAAGCAAGTTCTAGAGTGATCAAATGACATGAGTGAAAATCACACAAGAAAGGAAAGAATGACATAAATGCTGAATCATCCATCAATAGGCTTAAAATCTCACAAGGTATGCATCTATCAATCTCAATCCATCATTTAAACATCCAAAACCAAGCATGTCAAATTCAAGACGGAAGAAGAAATTTGAAAATCATAACCCTGAATTTCACTTGCTTCAAACTCATAGACTTCACAAATCTCAAACTATCATTGGAAATCAAATGAAAACAGAACAAAAACAGAAAACAAAAATTTAAACAGAAAATAGAAAATGTAAACTCCTCCCCCACACTTAAGTTCTACATTGTCCTCAATGTATAGCTCAAAAGCAAATAATTATCAATTAATCTAGGACAAGTAAAATAAAAGAAAGAGAGAAGAAACATCCTTATCAAATGAAGGGGCCTCCACCAGGGTCCCATTGCTTGAAATGCAATGACCAACTTATGCTTGAAGTAGCATGAGAGCTTCCACCGGGGTCCCAAGCTTTCTTATGCCCCTTGAAAATTTGTAGGGTCTCTCCTCCCTGTTCGGCAAGGAGGTTCTTGGTCACGAACACGAAAAGTTGTTTATCACTCACCGAGTATGCATACTTCCAATGTTCGAATAACGACTTCACTCTATCTCCCTTTGTGTCTTAAATTCTCGCAATTGTGTCATGAACATTATTGATAGATCTTTCAATATTATTATTAGTCATGCATGAACAGGATCATCAACTCTCAAGTATGCGAAATCTCAAAGACAAATAGCACAAGTCATAACACCATCACAATCAGTACATGAGTGGCAATGAATATAAGTATTGAAACCAATAAAATCAGGAAATTCATCACACAACTCATCATACCTTTCTTTCACTACAATAGGAAGGGGTTCAAGAATACTTACCTTGGGGGCTTTAAAGTTTTGCCCCTCCTCATTTACCTCTTTAGTCTCTTTGTCTTTCTCTTTAGTGGCTTGTGAGGGAGAGGTAGGTTCATCTAATAACTTCCCACTTCGTGATATGATATCACTAGCATTTTCCTCCAGATTCACTTCCGGTAGTGAGAGAAGTTCTTCAGAAAATAAGCTTTGCACCTTGCTTAATTCTGTGGTTAACTGGCCTATTAGATCTTGCAGGTTGTTAACTGAGGCCTTTGTTTCTTGTTGAAACAGAATGTTGTTAGTGGCCATTTGCTTCACCAACTCCTCTAGGGAAAACTCAGGTTGCCTAGGTACTTGAACTTCTTGTTGCGGTCTTGGGGGGAAAGGTGCTTGCCTCTGCTGGAATTCTGGGGGTCCATAAGCTGGAGGTTGATTTTGGGGCTGTATTCCATAGCTTATGTAAGGATGATCCCACCACCCTGGATTATATGTGTTGGAGTAGGAGTTGTAGTTGTTGGAAGGTTCATAATATCCTCTGACTTCTTTTTCCTCTACATTTGTGTCCACTAGGGAAGTGGGACACATATCAGTGATATGTTTGGGTGATAAACAAATCCCACAAGCATGTATTGGTGCTTTCTCCATATCCATTAATCACGTCACCAAAGATTGAAAGACATTAGCACCTACAAGACACTCAGAAACAATAAATCAAAAATTAAAAAAAAAAATAAAAACAGAGTAAAAAATAGGAAACAAATTAATAGCGCAATTGGATAATTAGTTCACGCAAGAATCCGCCAAAATTTGGTGTGGTGTGGAATATGATTAAATTTAGAATGAAAATCACTTGTCAAGTTCCACCAAAAATAAAAACCTTGCAACCAGGTTGTAGTTAGCAAGGGTCGATCCACAGAGAACTAATTCAATTAACACTGTAAATTGATTCCTAATTTAAACTCTCAAAAATAATAAACAATAAAGAGGGGGTTTGTTTGTTAAATCTAAAATCAAAAATTAAATTCAAAACAAAAACAGTAAATATGATTTGGAAAATCAATTAAAAGACAATGGTTAAGAGATGGAATCCACCACTAGATTTATATGATTATGCTAACCCACATATCTTTTATACCAATGTGATCAATTATATTTTTATGTGATTGTGAGATTAATTCTCTGTTTTCCTTAAGTTTTGATTAATCCAGCAACCGCTCACAAATTAATTCATAATCAATAATTATTTGTAAAGCAACCGCCCTTACACCTACTTATTGATTGCATTAAGATTTAGAAAACCAATCACACTAAGATCTAATCTCACACCGGGATTAAATTACTTAGATCATATGCCTCACTAGTCCTACCACCGCAAATCACAAGATAGCAATCCTAGTTTTACCACTTTCGAAATTGGCAAAGAGTATAAAAACATTTATACCAAATTAAGAACAGAAACATATGAATAAAAATACAATTGCATAAATATAAAGAAATATGCAAGAATCACATAATCAAAACTAGGGTTTCATCTTCCCTTAACCATATAAGAAAACCAGCCACACATGGCAAATTCAAAATCAAAAGAATAACAAAAAAAGAACATTGTTAAGAATAGAAGTGCAGAAGAAAACTAAAGATCAAACTAGTTTCCAAAGGTTGGGAATAATCAATCTCCGATTGCTCGAACCCGAGATTCCAATCTTCGATCCAATCTCCTTCTCCCTTGTTCTTGGTCTTCTCCTTAGCCTCTTGCGCTTCCCATCCAGGACCTACTTTTGAAACCCCAGGCAATCCTATTTATAACTTTTTGATACCTAACACATCATTAGAATTCGAATCTAAAGTTCTGATGCGACGACACGGGCCGTGTCATATGACACGGCCTACCCCGTGTTAGGTTCTGTCAACGCAAATTTGAGTAGATTGCACGTCAGAGGAGTACACGGCACAACCCGTGTCATTTGACACGGGCCGTGTTGTTAGGTGAGGTCCATGTTGACATTCCAGAGAAGGACACGGCCCACCCCGTGTCATTTGACACGGGCCGTGTCACTCACTTTCTTCAAATTCAACCTTCTTTCTTTGCTTCTAGAGGTGGTATTGATCTCCTAAAAAACATAATGCAATTATGAGTGCTTATACACACACTTAAGCACAGTTTCACAATAAAGATCCAAAGACAACTCTAAACCAGAAACTTAGCTAAATGTCAACAATTGAGCACACATGAAGTCCAATTAGATCAAATATAAGGCACTCAGGATATGGAAATAATTGACAGATCAAATACCCCCACACTTAGCCTTTTGCACTCCTAGACAAAACAAAAGACCGAACCAGGAAACAAAGAAAAACAAAAACAAAACTAAAAACTTTAAAAGACTCAATTTCTAATGATGTTCAAGAAAGACATAAATTTACAAGCAAGAAGAGCAAGAAAAGATTCAAAGGGTGAAAACATTCAAGAGATAACAAATCTTCACATCTCAAACTAACAAGCAAGGTATCTTTAATTTGAAAAACATGAATGAAGAATGATAGATCCTCACAAGATACACTCTCAATCTCTCAAGTGTTTACAAGGTAAGTATTTCACTCTATTCAGCCCATGAAAAATGCACTACCATAAGCTTGCTTATCTTCTACTTCTCCACTACTCAAACACATGCACACAAAATCAAAAGGACTTTATTCAAGGTTGTAATGGGGCCAAGGTAAGGGAAAGAAATATATGGATATGGCAAGATAAATATCAAAGAGAATAAAAGAATATTGGGGAGGAACTTAATTGACAAGTAACAAGCATGAAATTTTTTTCCCAATTCTATATAATGCACATTCTCTTCACATATTCCTTTCCTTTTTCTTTCTTTTCTTTTACAACCTTTCTTGCATTTATTCTTTTTCTTTGCATTTCTTTTTTTTTTTTCAACCAACACTTTGCATATTGCACATCAATTTGCACAACCCCCTCACTTGTACTATACATTGCCTATAAACAAAAGAGCTCCTCCAATGAAAATGAACCAATATTCTCCTATTCCCTAAGGTAAGGTAAAATCATGGTTTTTCACATAAAGCATATAATGAGCTAAGACAAAGAATAGGCAATAGGCTCAATGGGTTAATCAAAGGAAAATGATGCAAGGCTGGCTATTTGGGCAAAGTAGTTGATTAAGAAAGAAGGCCTCAATCATGTTCATGCATGCAAGTGAAAATGTAGCCTCAAAAAGAATCAAAGCAAGTTCTAGAGTGATCAAATGACATGAGTGAAAATCACACGAGAAAGGAAAGAATGACATAAATGTTGAATCATCCATCAATAGGCTTAAAATCTCACAAGGTATGCATCTATCAATCTCAATCCATCATTTAAACATCCAAAACCAAGCATGTCAAATTCAAGACGGAAGAAGAAATTTGGAAATCATAACCCTGAATTTCACTTGCTTCAAACTCATAGACTTCACAAATCTCAAACTATCATTGGAAATCAAATGAAAACAGAACAAAAACAGAAAAGAAAAATTGAAACAGAAAATAGAAAATGTAAACTCCTCCCCACACTTAAATTCTACATTGTCCTCAATGTATAGCTCAAAAGCAAATAATTATCAATTAATCCAGGACAAGTAAAATAAAAGAAAGAGAGAAGAAACATCCTTATCAAATGAAGGGGCCTCCACCAGGGTCCCATTGCTTGAAATGCAATGACCAACTTATGCTTGAAGTAGCATGAGAGCTTCCACCGGGTCCCAAGCTTTCTTATGCCCCTTGAAAATTTGTAGGGGTCTCTCCTCCTGTTCGAAGAAGGAGGTTCTTGGTCACGAACACGTAAAGTTGTTTATCACTCACCGAGTATGCATACTTCCAATGTTCGAATAACGACTTCAGCTCTATCTCCCTTTGTGTCTTAAATTCGCAATTGTGTCATGAACATTATTGATAGATCTTTCAATATTATTATTAGTCACTGCATGAACAGGATCATCAACTCTCAAGTATGCGTAAATCTCAAAGACAAATAGCACAAGTCATAACACCATCACAATCAGTATATGAGTGGCAATGAATATAAGTATTGAAACCAATAAAATCAGAAATTCATCACACAACTCATCATACCTTTCTTTCACTACAATAGGAAGGGGTTCAAGAATACTTACCTTGGGGGCTTTAAAGTTTTGCCCCTCCTCATTTACCTCTTTAGTCTCTTTGTCTTTCTCTTTAGTGGCTTGTGAGGGAGAGGTAGGTTCATCTAATAACTTCCCACTTCGTGATGTGATATCACTAGCATTTTCCTCCAGATTCACTTCCGGTAGTGAGAGAAGTTCTTCAGAAAATAAGCTTTGCACCTTGCTTAATTCTGTGGTTAACTGGCCTATTAGATCTTGCAGGTTGTTAACTGAGGCCTTTGTTTCTTGTTGAAACAGAATGTTGTTAGTGGCCATTTGCTTCACCAACTCCTCTAGGGAAAACTCAGGTTGCCTAGGTACTTGAACTTCTTGTTGCGGTCTTGGGGGGAAAGGTGCTTGCCTCTGCTGGAATTCTGGGGGTCCATAAGCTGGAGGTTGATTTTGGGGCTGTATTCCATAGCTTATGTAAGGATGATCCCACCACCCTGGATTATATGTGTTGGAGTAGGAGTTGTAGTTGTTGGAAGGTTCATAATATCCTCTGACTTCTTTTTCCTCTACATTTGTGTCCACTAGGAAAGTGGGACACATATCAGTGATATGTTTGGGTGATAAACAAATCCCACAAGCATGTATTGGTGCTTTCTCCATATCCATTAATCACGTCACCAAAGATTGAAAGACATTAGCACCTACAAGACACTCAGAAACAATAAATCAAAAATTAAAAAAAAAAATAAAAAGAGTAAAAATAGGAAACAAATTAATAGCGCAATTGGATAATTAGTTCCCAAGAACAAGCGCCAAAATTTGGTGTGGTGTGGAATATGATTAAATTTAGAATGAAAATCGGTTGTCAAGTTCCACCAAAAATAAAAACCTTGCAACCAGTTGTAGTTAGCAAGGGTCGATCCACAGAGAACTAATTCAATTAACACTTTGTAAATTGATTCCTAATTTAAACTCTCAAAAATAATAAACAATAAAGAGGGGTTTTGTTTGTTAAATCTAAAATCAAAAATTAAATTCAAAACAAAAACAAGAAATATGATTTGGAAAATCAATTAAAAGACAATGGTTAAGAGATGGAATCCACCACTAGATTTATATGATTATGCTAACCCACATATCTTTTATACCAATGTGATCAATTATATTTTTATGTGATTGTGAGATTAATTCTCTGTTTTCCTTAAGTTTTGATTAATCCAAGAACCGCTCACAAATTAATTCATAATCAATAATTATTTGTAAAGCAACCGCCTTACACCTACTTATTGATTGCATTAAGATTTAGAAAACCAATCACACTAAGATCTAATCTCACACCGGATTAAATTACTTAGATCATATGCCTCACTAGTCCTACCACCGCAACACAAGATAGCAATCCTAGTTTTACCACTTTCGAAATTGGCAAAGAGTATAAAAACATTTATACCAAATTAAGAACAGAAACATATGAATAAAAATACAATTGCATAAATATAAAGAAATATGCAAGAATCACATAATCAAAACTAGGGTTTCATCTTCCCTTAACCATATAAGAAAACTAGCCACACATGGCAAATTCAAAATCAAAAGAATAACAGAAAAAAGAACATTGTCAAGAATAGAAGTGCGAGAAGAAAACTAAAGATCAAACTAGTTTCCAAAGGTTGGGAATAATCAATCTCCGATTGCTCGAACCCGAGATTCCAATCTTCGATCCAATCTCCTTCTCCTTGTTCTTGGTCTTCTCCTTAGCCTCTTGGCGCTTCCCGATCCGGACCTACTTTTGAAACCCCAAATCAATCCTATTTATAACTTTTTGATACCTAACACATCATTAGAATTCGAATCTAAAGTTCGATGCGACGACACGGGCCGTGTCATATGACACGCCTACCCCGTGTTAGGTTCTGTCAACGCAAATTTGAGTAGATTGCACGTCAGAGGAGTACACGGCACAACCCGTGTCATTTGACACGGGCCGTGTTGTTAGGTGAGGTCCATGTTGACATTCCAGAGAAGGACACGGCCCACCCCGTGTCATTTGACACGGGCCGTGTCACTCACTTTCTTCAAATTCAACCTTCTTTCTTTGCTTCTAGAGGTGGTATTGATCTCCTGAAAAACATAATGCAATTATGAGTGCTTATACACACACTTAAGCACAGTTTCACAATAAAGATCCAAAGACAACTCTAAACCAGAAACTTAGCTAAATGTCAACAATTGAGCACACATGAAGTCCAATTAGATCAAATATAAGACACTCAGGATATGGAAATAATCGACAGATCAAATACTCCCACACTTAGCCTTTTGCACTCCTGGACAAAACAAAAGACCGAACCAGAAACAAAGAAAAACAAAAACAAAACTAAAAACTTTAAAAGACTCAATTTCTAATGATGTTCAAGAAAGACAAAATTTACAAGCAAGAAGAGCAAGAAAAGATTCAAAGGGTGAAAACATTCAAGAGATAACAAATCTTCACATCTCAAACTAACAAGCAAGGTATCTTTAATTTGAAAAACATGAATGAAGAATGATAGATCCTCACAAGATACACTCTCAATCTCTCAAGTGTTTACAAGGTAAGTATTTCACTCTATTCACCCATGAAAAATGCACTACCATAAGCTTGCTTATCTTCTACTTCTCCACTACTCAAACACATGCACACAAAAATCAAAAGGACTTTATTCAAGGTTGTAATGGGGCCAAGGTAAGGGAAAGAAATATATGGATATGGCAAGATAAATATCAAAGAGAATAAAAGAATATTGGAGAGGAACTTAATTGACAAGTAACAAGCATGAAATTTTTTTCCCAATTCTATATAATGCACATTCTCTTCACATATTCCTTTCCTTTTTCTTTCTTTTCTTTTACAACCTTTCTTGCATTTATTCTTTTTCTTTGTATTTCTTTTTTTTTTTTTCAACCAACACTTTGCATATTGCACATCAATTTGCACAACCCCCTCACTTGTACTATACATTGCCTATAAACAAAAGAGCTCCTCCAATGAAAATGAACCAATATTCTCCTATTCCCTAAGGTAAGGTAAAATCATGGTTTTTCACATAAAGCATATAATGAGCTAAGACAAAGAATAGGCAATAGGCTCAATGGGTTAATCAAAGGAAAATGATGCAAGGTTGGCTATTTGGCCAAAGTAGTTAATTAAGAAAGAAGGCCTCAATCATGTTCATGCATGCAAGTGAAAATGTAGCCTCAAAAAGAATCAAAGCAAGTTCTAGAGTGATCAAATGACATGAGTGAAAATCACACAAGAAAGGAAAGAATGACATAAATGCTTTGAATCATCCATCAATAGGCTTAAAATCTCACAAGGTATGCATCTATCAATCTCAATCCATCATTTAAACATCCAAAACCAAGCATGTCAAATTCAAGACGGAAGAAGAAATTTGAAAATCATAACCCTGAATTTCACTTGCTTCAAACTCATAGACTTCACAAATCTCAAACTATCATTGGAAATCAAATGAAAACAGAACAAAAACAGAAAACAAAAATTTAAACAGAAAATAGAAAATGTAAACTCCTCCCCCACACTTAAGTTCTACATTGTCCTCAATGTATAGCTCAAAAGCAAATAATTATCAATTAATCTAGGACAAGTAAAATAAAAGAAAGAGAGAAGAAACATCCTTATCAAATGAAGGGGCCTCCACCAGGGTCCCATTGCTTGAAATGCAATGACCAACTTATGCTTGAAGTAGCATGAGAGCTTCCACCGGGGTCCAAAGCTTTCTTATGCCCCTTGAAAATTTGTAGGGGTCTCTCCTCCTGTTCAGCAAGGAGGTTCTTGGTCACGAACACAGAAAGTTGTTTATCACTCACTGAGTATGCATACTTCCAATGTTCGAATAACGACTTCAGCTCTATCTCCCTTTGTGTCTTAAATTCTGCAATTGTGTCATGAACATTATTGATAGATCTTTCAATATTATTATTAGCTGCTGCATGAACAGGATCATCAACTCTCAAGTATGCAGAAATCTCAGCACAAATAGCACAAGTCATAACACCATCACAATCAGTATATGAGTGGCAATGAATATAAGTATTGAAACCAATAAAATCAGGAAATTCATCACACAACTCATCATACCTTTCTTTCACTACAATAGGAAGGGGTTCAAGAATACTTACCTTGGGGGCTTTAAAGTTTTGCCCCTCCTCATTTACCTCTTTAGTCTCTTTGTCTTTCTCTTTAGTGGCTTGTGAGGGAGAGGTAGGTTCATCTAATAACTTCCCACTTCGTGATAAGATATCACTAGCATTTTCCTCCAGATTCACTTCCGGTAGTGAGAGAAGTTCTTCAGAAAATAAGCTTTGCACCTTGCTTAATTCTATGGTTAACTGGCCTATTAGATCTTGCAGGTTGTTAACTGAGGCCTTTGTTTCTTGTTGAAACAGAATGTTGTTAGTGGCCATTTGCTTCACCAACTCCTCTAGGGAAAACTCAGGTTGGCTAGGTACTTGAACTTCTTGTTGCGGTCTTGGGGGGAAAGGTGCTTGCCTCTCATTGAATTCAGGGTCCATAAGCTGGAGGTTGATTTTGAGGTTGTATTCCATAGCTTATGTAAGGATGATCCCACCACCCTGGATTATATGTGTTGGAGTAGGAGTTGTAGTTATTGGAAGGTTCATAATATCCTCTGACTTCTTTTTCCTCTACATTTGTGTCCACTAGGAAAGTGGGACACATATCAGTGATATGTGTGGGTGATACATAAATCCCACAAGCATGTATTGGTGCTTTCTCCATATCCATTAATCACGTCACCAAAGATTGAAAGACATTAGCACCTACAAGACACTCAGAAACAATAAATCAAAAATTAAAAAAAAATAAAAACAGAGTAAAAAATAGGAAACAAATTAATAGCGCAATTGGATAATTAGTTCACCAAGAATCTGCTTCAAAATTTAGTGTGGTGTGGAATATGATTAAATTTAGAATGAAAATCAGGTTGTCAAGTTCCACCAAAAATAAAAACCTTGCAACCAGTTGTAGTTAGCAAGGGTCGATCCATGAGAGAACTAATTCAATTAACACTGTAAATTGATTCCTAATTTAAACTCTCAAAAATAATAAACAATAAAGAGGGGGTTTTGTTTGTTAAATCTAAAATCAAAAATTAAATTCAAAACAAAAACAGTAAATATGATTTGGAAAATCAATTAAAAGACAATGGTTAAGAGATGGAATCCACCACTAGATTTATATGATTATGCTAACCCACATATCTTTTATACCAATGTGATCAATTATATTTTTATGTGATTGTGAGATTAATTCTCTGTTTTCTTTAAGTTTTGATTAATCCAGCAACCGCTCACAAATTAATTCATAATCAATAATTATTTGTAAAGCAACCGCCCTTACACCTACTTATTGATTGCATTAAGATTTAGAAAACCAATCACACTAAGATCTAATCTCACACCTAGGGATTAAATTACTTAGATCATATGCCTCACTAGTCCTACCACCGCAACACAAGATAGCAATCCTAGTTTTACCACTTTCGAAATTGGCAAAGAGTATAAAAACATTTATACCAAATTAAGAACAGAAACATATGAATAAAAATACAATTGCATAAATATAAAGAAATATGCAAGAATCACATAATCAAAACTAGGGTTTCATCTTCCCTTAACCATATAAGAAAACTAGCCACACATGGCAAATTCAAAATCAAAAGAATAACAGAAAAAGAACATTGTCAAGAATAGAAGTGCAGAAGAAAACTAAAGATCAAACTAGTTTCCAAAGGTTGGGAATAATCAATCTCCGATTGCTCGAACCCGAGATTCCAATCTTCGATCCAATCTCCTTCTCCCTTGTTCTTGGTCTTCTCCTTAGCCTCTTGGCAGTTTCCCAGTCCAGACCTACTTTTGAAACCCCAAACAATCCTATTTATAACTTTTTGATGCATAACACATCATTAGAATTCGAATCTAAAGTTCCGATGCGACGACACGGGCCGTGTCATATGACACGGCCTACCCCGTGTTAGGTTCTGTCAACGCAAATTCGAGTAGATTGCAAGTCAGAGGAGTACACGACACAACCCGTGTCATTTGACACGGGCCGTGTTGTTAGGTGAGGTCCATGTTGACATTCCAGAGAAGGACACGGCCCACCCCGTGTCATTTGACACGGGCCGTGTCACTCACTTTCTTCAAATTCAACCTTCTTTCTTTGCTTCTAGAGGTGGTATTGATCTCCTAAAAAACATAATGCAATTATGAGTGCTTATACACACACTTAAGCACAGTTTCACAATAAAGATCCAAAGACAACTCTAAACCAAACTTAGCTAAATGTCAACAATTGAGCACACATGAAGTCCAATTAGATCAAATATAAGGCACTCAGGATATGGAAATAATCGACAGATCAAATACCCCACACTTAGCCTTTTGCACTCCTAGACAAAACAAAAGACCGAACCAGGAAACAAAGAAAAACAAAAACAAAACTAAAAACTTTAAAAGACTCAATTTCTAATGATGTTCAAGAAAGACATAAATTTACAAGCAAGAAGAGCAAGAAAAGATTCAAAGGGTGAAAACATTCAAGAGATAACAAATCTTCACATCTCAAACTAACAAGCAAGGTATCTTTAATTTGAAAAACATGAATGAAGAATGATAGATCCTCACAAGATACACTCTCAATCTCTCAAGTGTTTACAAGGTAAGTATTTCACTCTATTCATTTCCCATGAAAAATGCACTACCATAAGCTTGCTTATCTTCTACTTCTCCACTACTCAAACACATGCACACAAAAATCAAAAGGACTTTATTCAAGGTTGTAATGGGGCCAAGGTAAGGGAAAGAAATATATGGATATGGCAAGATAAATATCAAAGAGAATAAAAGAATATTGGGGAGGAACTTAATTGACAAGTAACAAGCATGAAATTTTTTTCCCAATTCTATATAATGCACATTCTCTTCACATATTCCTTTCCTTTTTCTTTCTTTTCTTTTACAACCTTTCTTGCATTTATTCTTTTCTTTGCATTTCTTTTTTTTTTTCAACCAACACTTTGCATATTGCACATCAATTTGCACAACCCCCTCACTTGTACTATACATTGCCTATAAACAAAAGAGCTCCTCCAATGAAAATGAACCAATATTCTCCTATTCCCTAAGGTAAGGTAAAATCATGGTTTTTCACATAAAGCATATAATGAGCTAAGACAAAGAATAGGCAATAGGCTCAATGGGTTAATCAAAGGAAAATGATGCAAGGTTGGCTATTTGGGCAAAGTAGTTGATTAAGAAAGAAGGCCTCAATCATGTTCATGCATGCAAGTGAAAATGTAGCCTCAAAAAGAATCAAAGCAAGTTCTAGAGTGATCAAATGACATGAGTGAAAATCACACAAGAAAGGAAAGAATGACATAAATGTTGAATCATCCATCAATAGGCTTAAAATCTCACAAGGTATGCATCTATCAATCTCAATCCATCATTTAAACATCCAAAACCAAGCATGTCAAATTCAAGACGGAAGAAGAAATTTGAAAATCATAACCCTAATTTCACTTGCTTCAAACTCATAGACTTCACAAATCTCAAACTATCATTGGAAATCAAATGAAAACAGAACAAAAACAGAAAACAAAAATTTAAACAAAAATAGAAAATGTAAACTCCTCCCCACACTTAAATTCTACATTGTCCTCAATGTATAGCTCAAAAGCAAATAATTATCAATTAAACCAGACAAGTAAAATAAAAGAAAGAGAGAAGAAACATCCTTATCAAATGAAGGGCCTCCACTGGGTCCCATTGCTTGAAATGCAATGACCAACTTATGCTTGAAGTAGCATGAGAGCTTCCACCGGGTCCCAAGCTTTCTTATGCCCCTTGAAAATTTGTAGGGTCTCTCCTCCTGCTCGCAAGGAGGTTCTTGGTCACGAACACGTAAAGTTGTTTATCACTCACCGAGTATGCATACTTCCAATGTTCGAATAACGACTTCACTTTCTATCTCCCTTTGTGTTTTAAATTCTCGCAACCGTGTCATGAACATTATTGATAGATCTTTCAATATTATTATTAGTCAGCGCATGAACAGGATCATCAACTCTCAAGTATACGTAAATCTCAAAGACAAATAGCACAAGTCATAACACTATCACAATCAGTACATGAGTGGCAATGAATATAAGTATTGAAACCAATAAAATCAGGAAATTCATCACACAACTCATCATACCTTTCTTTCACTACAATAGGAAGGGGTTCAAGAATACTTACGTTGGGGGCTTTAAAGTTTTGCCCCTCCTCATTTACCTCTTTAGTCTCTTTGTCTTTCTCTTTAGTGGCTTGTGAGGGAGAGGTAGGTTCATCTAATAACTTCCCACTTCGTGATGTGATATCACTAGCATTTTCCTCCAGATTCACTTCCGGTAGTGAGAGAAGTTCTTCAGAAAATTAGCTTTGCACCTTGCTTAATTCTGTGGTTAACTGGCCTATTAGATCTTGCAGGTTGTTAACTGAGGCCTTTGTTTCTTGTTGAAACAGAATGTTGTTAGTGGCCATTTGCTTCACCAACTCCTCTAGGGAAAACTCAGGTTGCCTAGGTACTTGAACTTCTTGTTGCGGTCTTGGGGGGAAAGGTGCTTGCCTCTGCTGGAATTCTGGGGGTCCATAAGCTGGAGGTTGATTTTGGGACTGTATTCCATAGCTTATGTAAGGATGATCCCACCACCCTGGATTATATGTGTTGGAGTAGGAGTTGTAGTTGTTGGAAGGTTCATAATATCCTCTGACTTCTTTTTCCTCTACATTTGTGTCCACTAGGAAAGTGGGACACATATCAGTGATATGTTTGGGTGATAAACAAATCCCACAAGCATGTATTGGTGCTTTCTCCATATCCATTAATCACGTCACCAAAGATTGAAAGACATTAGCACCTACAAGACACTCGAAACAATAAATCAAAAATTAAAAAAAAAAATAAAAACAGAGTAAAAAATAGGAAACAAATTAATAGCGCAATTGGATAATTAGTTCCCTAACAACGACGCCAAAATTTGGTGTGGTGTGGAATATGATTAAATTTAGAATGAAAATCAGGTTGTCAAGTTCCACCAAAATAAAAACCTTGCAACCAGGTTGTAGTTAGCAAGGGTCGATCCACAGAGAACTAATTCAATTAACACTCGTAAATTGATTCCTAATTTAAACTCTCAAAAATAATAAACAATAAAGAGGGGTTTTGTTTGTTAAATCTAAAATCAAAAATTAAATTCAAAACAAAAACAAGAAATATGATTTGGAAAATCAATTAAAAGACAATGGTTAAGAGATGGAATCCACCACTAGATTTATATGATTATGCTAACCCACATATCTTTTATACCAATGTGATCAATTATATTTTTATGTGATTGTGAGATTAATTCTCTGTTTTCCTTAAGTTTTGATTAATCCAACAACCGCACAAATTAATTCATAATCAATAATTATTTGTAAAGCAACCGCCTTACACCTACTTATTGATTGCATTAAGATTTAGAAAACCAATCACACTAAGATCTAATCTCACACCGGATTAAATTACTTAGATCATATGCCTCACTAGTCCTACCACCGCAATCACAAGATAGCAATCCTAGTTTTACCACTTTCGAAATTGGCAAAGAGTATAAAAACATTTATACCAAATTAAGAACAAACATATGAATAAAAATACAATTGCATAAATATAAAGAAATATGCAAGAATCACATAATCAAAACTAGGGTTTCATCTTCCCTTAACCATATAAGAAAACTAGCCATACATGGCAAATTCAAAATCAAAAGAATAACGAGAAAAAGAATATTGTCAAGAATAGAAGTGCGAGAGAAAACTAAAGATCAAACTAGTTTCCAAAGGTTGGGAATAATCAATCTCCGATTGCTCGAACCCGAGATTCCAATCTTCGATCCAATCTCCTTCTCCCTTGTTCTTGGTCTTCTCCTTAGCCTCTTGGCGCTTCCCAATCCAGGACCTACTTTTGAAACCCCGTGCAATCCTATTTATAACTTTTTGATACCTAACACATCATTAGAATTCGAATCTAAAGTTCGATGCGACGACACGGGCCGTGTCATATGACACGGCCTACCCCGTGTTAGGTTCTGTCAACGCAAATTTGAGTAGATTGCACGTCAGAGGAGTACACGGCACAACCCGTGTCATTTGACACGGGCCGTGTTGTTAGGTGAGGTCCATGTTGACATTCCAGAGAAGGACACGGCCCACCCCGTGTCATTTGACACGGGCCGTGTCACTCACTTTCTTCAAATTCAACCTTCTTTCTTTGCTTCTAGAAGTGGTATTGATCTCCTAAAAAACATAATGCAATTATGAGTGCTTATACACACACTTAAGCACAGTTTCACAATAAAGATCCAAAGACAACTCTAAACCAGAAACTTAGCTAAATGTCAACAATTGAGCACACATGAAGTCCAATTAGATCAAATATAAGACACTCAGGATATGGAAATAATCGACAGATCAAATACCCCCACACTTAGCCTTTTGCACTCCTGGACAAAACAAAAGACCGAACCAGGAAACAACGAAAAACAAAAACAAAACTAAAAACTTTAAAAGACTCAATTTCTAATGATGTTCAAGAAAGACAGAAATTTACAAGCAAGAAGAGCAAGAAAAGATTCAAAGGGTGAAAACATTCAAGAGATAACAAATCTTCACATCTCAAACTAACAAGCAAGGTATCTTTAATTTGAAAAACATGAATGAAGAATGATAGATCCTCACAAGATACACTCTCAATCTCTCAAGTGTTTACAAGGTAAGTATTTCACTCTATTCAAAAATGCATGAAAAATGCACTACCATAAGCTTGCTTATCTTCTACTTCTCCACTACTCAAACACATGCACACAAAAATCAAGAGGACTTTATTCAAGGTTGTAATGGGGCCAAGGTAAGGGAAAGAAATATATGGATATGACAAGATAAATATCAAAGAGAATAAAAGAATATTGGGGAGGAACTTAATTGACAAGTAACAAGCATGAAATTTTTTTCCCAATTCTATATAATGCACATTCTCTTCACATATTTCTTTCCTTTTTCTTTCTTTTCTTTTACAACCTTTCTTGCATTTATTCTTTTTCTTTGCATTTCTTTTTTTTTTTTCAACCAACACTTGGCATATTGCTCATCAATTTGCACAACCCCCTCACTTGTACTATACATTGCCTATAAACAAAAGAGCTCCTCCAATGAAAATGAACCAATATTCTCCTATTCCCTAAGGTAAGGTAAAATCATAGTTTTTCACATAAAGCATATAATGAGCTAAGACAAAGAATAGGCAATAGGCTCAATGGGTTAATCAAAGGAAAATGATGCAAGGTTGGCTATTTGACCAAAGTAGTTAATTAAGAAAGAAGGCCTCAATCATGTTCATGCATGCAAGTGAAAATGTAGCCTCAAAAAGAATCAAAGCAAGTTCTAGAGTGATCAAATGACATGAGTGAAAATCACACAAGAAAGGAAAGAATGACATAAATGCTGAATCATCCATCAATAGGCTTAAAATCTCACAAGGTATGCATCTATTAATCTCAATCCATCATTTAAACATCCAAAACCAAGCATGTCAAATTCAAGACGGAAGAAGAAATTTGAAAATCATAACCCTGAATTTCACTTGCTTCAAACTCATAGACTTCACAAATCTCAAACTATCATTGGAAATCAAATGAAAACAGAACAAAAACAGAAAACAAAAATTTAAACAGAAAATAGAAAATGTAAACTCCTCCCCCACACTTAAATTCTACATTGTCCTCAATGTATAGCTCAAAAGCAAATAATTATCAATTAAACCAGGACAAGTAAAATAAAAGAAAGAGAGAAGAAACATCCTTATCAAATGAAGGGGCCTCCACCAGGGTCCCATTGCTTGAAATGCAATGACCAACTTATGCTTGAAGTAGCATGAGAGCTTCCACCGGGTCCCAAGCTTTCTTATGCCCCTTGAAAATTTGTAGGGTCTCTCCTCCCGTTCAAGCAAGGAGGTTCTTGGTCACGAACACGTAAAGTTGTTTATCACTCACCGAGTATGCATGCTTCCAATGTTCGAATAACGACTTCACTCTATCTCCCTTTGTGTCTTAAATTCTCAACCGTGTCATGAACATTATTGATAGATCTTTCAATATTATTTTAGCCGCTGCATGAACAGGATCATCAACTCTCAAGTATGCAGTAAATCTCAAACAAATAGCATAAGTCATAACACCATCACAATCAGTATATGAGTGGCAATGAATATAAGTATTGAAACCAATAAAATCAGGAAATTCATCACACAACTCATCATACCTTTCTTTCACTACAATAGGAAGGGGTTCAAGAATACTTACCTTGGGGGCTTTAAAGTTTTGCCCCTCCTCATTTACCTCTTTAGTCTCTTTGTCTTTCTCTTTAGTGGCTTGTGAGGGAGAGGTAGGTTCATCTAATAACTTCCCACTTCGTGATGTGATATCACTAGCATTTTCCTCCAGATTCACTTTCGGTAGTGAGAGAAGTTCTTCAGAAAATAAGCTTTGCACCTTGCTTAATTCTGTGGTTAAATGGCCTATTAAATATTGCAGGTTGTTAACTGAGGCCTTTGTTTCTTGTTGAAACAGAATGTTGTTAGTGGCCATTTGCTTCACCAACTCCTCTAGGGAAAACTCAGGTTGCCTAGGTACTTGAACTTCTTGTTGCGGTCTTGGGGGGAAAGGTGCTTGCCTCTGCTGGAATTCTGGGGGTCCATAAGCTGGAGGTTGATTTTGGGGTTGTATTCCATAGCTTATGTAAGGATGATCCCACCACCCTGGATTATATGTGTTGGAGTAGGAGTTGTAGTTGTTGGAAGGTTCATAATATCCTCTTACTTCTTTTTCCTCTACATTTGTGTCCACTAGGAAAGTGGGACACATATCAGTGATATGTTTGGGTGATAAACAAATCCCACAAGCATGTATTGGTGCTTTCTCTATATCCATTAATCACGTCACCAAAGATTGAAAGACATTAGCACCTACAAGACACTCAGAAACAATAAATCAAAAATTAAAAAAAATAAAAACAGAGTAAAAATAGGAAACAAATTAATAGCGCAATTGGATAATTAGTTCACTGCAAGAATCGGCGCCAAAATTTGGTGTGGTGTGGAATATGATTAAATTTAGAATGAAAATCAGTTGCCAAGTTCCACTAAAAATAAAAACCTTGCAACCAGTTGTAGTTAGCAAAGGTCGATCCACAGAGAACTAATTCAATTAACACTGTAAATTGATTCCTAATTTAAACTCTCAAAAATAATAAACAATAAAGAGGGGGTTTTGTTTGTTAAATCTAAAATCAAAAATTAAATTCAAAACAAAAACAGTAAATATGATTTGGAAAATCAATTAAAAGATATTGGTTTAGAGATGGAATCCACCACTAGATTTATATGATTATGCTAACCCACATATCTTTTATACCAATGTGATCAATTATATTTTTATGTGATTGTGAGATTAATTCTCTGTTTTCCTTAAGTTTTGATTAATCCAACAACCGCTCACAAATTAATTCCTAATCAATAATTATTTGTAAAGCAACCGCTCTTACACCTACTTATTGATTGCATTAAGATTTAGAAAACCAATCACACTAAGATCTAATCTCACACCGGGATTAAATTACTTAGATCATATGCCTCACTAGTCCTACCACCGCAACCGCGCATAGCAATCCTAGTTTTACCACTTTCGAAATTGGCAAAGAGTATAAAAATATTTATACCAAATTAAGAACAGAAACATATGAATAAAAATACAATTGCATAAATATAAAGAAATATGCAAGAATCACATAATCAAAACTAGGGTTTCATCTTCCCTTAACCATATAAGAAAACTAGCCACACATGGCAAATTCAAAATCAAAAGAATAACGAGAAAAGAACATTGTCAAGAATAGAAGTGTAGAAGAAAACTAAAGATCAAACTAGTTTCCAAAGGTTGGGAATAATCAATCTCCGATTGCTCGAACCCGAGATTCCAATCTTCGATCCAATCTCCTTCTCCCTTGTTCTTGGTCTTCTCCTTAGCCTCTTGGCGCTTCTCGATCCGACCTACTTTTGAAACCCCGTGCAATCCTATTTATAACTTTTTGATACCTAACACATCATTAGAATTCGAATCTAAAGTTCTGATGCGACGACACGGGCCGTGTCATATGACACGGCCTACCCCGTGTTAGGTTCTATCAACTCAAATTCGAGTAGATTGCAAGTCAGAGGAGTACACGGCACAACCCGTGTCATTTGACACGGGCCGTGTTGTTAGGTGAGGTCCATGTTGACATTCCAGAGAAGGACACGGCTCACCCCGTGTCATTTGACACGGGCCGTGTCACTCACTTTCTTCAAATTCAACCTTCTTTCTTTGCTTCTAGAGGTGGTATTGATCTAAAACATAATGCAATTATGAGTGCTTATACACACACTTAAGCACAGTTTCACAATAAAGATCCAAAGACAACTCTAAACCAGAAACTTAGCTAAATGTCAACAATTGAGCACACATGAAGTCCAATTAGATCAAATATAAGACACTCAGGATATAGAAATAATCGACAGATCAACATCATTATGCTTTCTCAACATAAGGTTCCCTTAAATCTTGACCTTCTGTTTAGCTTCCTAGGGTTTTGGTCTACCTCTGTGAACGGATTCATCCTTCCTTCAGGCATCATGAGCCCTACCTTGTTCGATGTGGCAACTATCACCGGCCTTCCAATAATTGGTGAAGATGTGAATTCGCTTTTTAAACTTTCCTATCCAGCATTGAAAGTAAACTTTTTTAAAAACACATGTTCCTACTCCAATTTCTTGTCTGTCAATGCCAAGGCCTCTCACCAGGTATCTGATGGGGAACATCAAGCCTTCCTTCTTTACTAGTTTTGCAAATATTTTATTTGCTCTAGCTCGGTCGCAGTAGTCCTAGAAATATCCCACCTTATTTCTTTAGTTACTTCTGGCAAACATCTGGCCTCAGGTACTCTTTTCATTTCCTTTTTATAGAAGAGCCTTTTCACCATGGTTACCAGACTCTAAAACAATGAGAAACTAGATAATATAGCAGGGCCTCTTTGGTTTCTTCAGCTCTTGATAACCCTTTACTTCCCAGAATTCATACCTCTATCTTATAAGGATTTTACTTTTTCTTCCTCGACTCCAATCTCTCTAGGTCGAGTCTTGCAAACTGTTTCCCTTGTCAAGCATTCAGCTTTTAACTTTGCAACTGAACTTTTCACTCCTATTCGGCATGCCAAAGAGTTTTTTCCTTTAGCCAATAAACCCCACAGTCTTCTCTGGACAAGTACCCATGTGGACTCTCTAAATCCTTAACTGGCCAACTACATTTCTCTATGCTGGGGTAGTATGTTATCGGCTAGAGACTTGATGTGTGGAGTAAAGCCATCCAGTCATTACAATAAGACATCGGCTGAATTTTACTGCCCACACTTCCTGGCTCGGTAATTTGGACTTCTTCAGAACATCCCTCTGGCTTACCAATCAGTGGCAACCGCTTTTGGAAAACCCACATTATCTGACAAAGATGTGGTATCTTTGACTCAGCAAAACCTGCAAAAGCTAAATGCTTTTGAGTTTAAAACTTTTAGGCAACTTCCTGAAGAGTCATCAGCCTTTACCAACTGGTGGCCTTCAGTGTCTAGCAAGATTTTCTCTGCTTCCACTTCTAGTTACCTCTCAAAACTGATCATCGGAGGCATGGGTCAACCTACTATCAACGCTCAACCCATATCAGCCAGGAAACCCAAACCCACAAGAAGCAAACCTACAACTGATGCAGCAGGTACTTTTAAGTCCACTTTTCTAAGCATTGACTACCTTCAGCATTTTCTAATGCCTTTCTATATCAGGGTCATCTCAACCAATGACCATAAATCTTGAAACACTGGAAGATACTCCCATTTCCAAAGCTGTTCGCCCTAGGCCAACTAGGCATTCAACTAGGCAAACAGAGATTGTCATTCGAGAATCGGCATCTGTTGCTCAACAATCAGCTCCCAAGAAGAAGAAACTGAGAAAGGTATACGATTTTAAACCTTGCTCTTATAAATTCCTAGTTCTAATACTTTTTCCTTTACCTTGCTCTTATAGACTTATCAACATTCTCCCGCGATTCATCCAGAAGTTGCTTCTCTAAGACCTTCTCTCACAAGATTCCCTCTAACACCAGTAATCCTCTTAATTTTTTAGCCAATTAATACATTTTCACCTTTTTCCTGATTATCGACTAAGCTTATTTTTATGCTCTATCAGGAACACGAGCCAACTCCTCTCACAACTCCTCCAGCTCCTGCGCTGCATGCTCCAACAACCCAAGCCTCTGATGTGCTAGTTTCTGAGGAGGACTTAGCTCAACATTTTTCCTCTCTGGTTCCCAAAGCCGTTGTGAATCAGAGTTCTCCTTCAGACCAACATCTGTCTTTCGTGGAAACCTTGCTTGATCAAGATATCCCAGTGGAGCAGCACACAATTACTAACCTTCGGATCGCACTGTCAAAGCTTGCAAAATCGTCTAGTATTGATGAAAACCAGAAAGTCATCTTCAATCGTATAGCCGCTTAAGTTGGTGAAGTGTTCTACAATTTCCAAGTTTTCAAAGGTCGTCATGACCAAGCTGCTAAGGATCTTGCTCGGCTGGGTGAACTCCAAGGCCGTAAGCTTCATTTTCAATCCTCCTTCCACCAAGCTGAAGCTGAAAAGAAAGCTGATCTTAGTGAGAAGGACAAAATGTTCAGACGCCTAGCCGAGCTGATTGTTGAGAGGGAGAAAATCAACAAAGAGATTGCCGAAACGGAGCCTAAACTGGCAGTTCTTACTCAGAAGCTAACTTTTAGTGCTAATTTCAAGATGCAATTGTATCATCAATCTACCGCTCTAGATGCCGAGATGATCCCTTTACTACAGCAAAAGGATACATTTGAAGAGGATCTAAACGCTGCTGATAGTGGACTTTTCCTCACCAATGAGGCTTAGGCAAATTTAAAAGAGCTCCTGGAAGAGGCAAAAAGGACATTGGCACCACCTTTGGCTGATACAATAATTAATCAACCAGAAGTGGAAGCCATTCCTGCCCCTGAATCTGCAACTAATCAAGTCACCTCTTTTGCTGTTAGTCCTGCTGAACCACCCCTTTCGGCTGATGCTCCAACCCTCGATCCAACTCAAGCACCTAACTCTGACCAATCGGCTACTATTCCTACTAATCCGTAAACTGCTATCTTTTTCAATTATGTTTAACTTTTAAGTCTTAATTTGAAAAAGTTAATTGGCTGGCTTGTAGCTAATATTTTGAACCGTCTTTTTTTTAATTATCCCAAATCGAGGGATAATAGTTTTTTAGATACTTCCCATTTATGCTTCTCACCATTTCTTCACCATGCATGTTAACTAGCCGATAAGCTCCATTAATCATAACTTGACTAATTATATAAGGTCCTTCCCAGTTTGGTGACCACTTTCCTAACTTTGGGTCTTTAGCCCCTAAAGGCAAAACGGCTTTCCAAACTAAATCCCCTTCGACAAAACTTTTAATTTTGGCATATTTATGATATGCCTTAGCCACTTTCTCTTTATTCTTTCGAATATTTTCCAAGGCCATTAACTTGTCCTTATCAGCCGATTCCAGCTCCATGAACATGGCTTGCTGGTACTCATCCATAGTCAGGCAATGTTGTTTAACTACCCTTAATGATTTTACATTAATTTCCAATGGTAACACAGCATCCTGACCATAAGTCAGCCGATAAGGGGTAAATCCCGTCGCGGTAGACTTAGAATTTCTGTAAGCCCATAGTACTTCGGCTAACGCTTCATGCCATCTTTTAGGTTTGTCTTATATGGTCTTCTTAATCAAGCTGATCAGTATTTTGTTTATAGCCTCGGCTTGACCATTTGCCTGTGCATAATAAGGTGAAGACTAGATCAACTTGATCCCATATTCTTGTGCAAAAGCAACCGTATTTTCTCCCGTGAACATTGTACCCTGATCTGTTGTAATGGTTTCTAGAATGTCATACCGATAGATAATTTGATTTTTAATAAACCTGATAACATCAGCTTGGGTAACATTAACCATCGGCTAGGCTTCCACCCACTTGGTAAAATAATTAATGGCAACAATAATGAATGAGTGTCTTTTGGAAGATGAAGGGTATATTTTTCCAATCAGATCCATTGCCCATCCTCGGAATGGCCAAGGCTTAACAACAGAATGCATTTCCTCGGCTGGGATCCTCTGGATTGGCCCATACTTTTGACACTCTTCACACCCTTTGGCATAAGTATAGCAATCTACACTAATAGTTGGCCAATAATATCCATACCTATGTATTAGCCAGCGCATCACAGATCCTGACCTATGTGAACCACATATCCCTTCATGTGTTTCCCCCATGAGTTTCATGGTCTCGGCTTTACTAGGATATTTTAACAAAATTCCTTCCAATCCTCTCTTATGTAGTTCTTCATCCACCGAGGTATATTTTAAGGCCTTTTGCCTCATTTGGAAAATAGAAGAAGAAAAAGGGTTTTGCAAATACTTTGTTAGCTCAACTCTCCAGTCATCAATTGTATCTACTTTTCCAATAAGGAATTCCTTGAGCCGATTATCTACGGGCTGAACATCTTCAAAGGTTTCCTTATAACCAGAGGCATGTTGTGCCAAATCATTTGTTTTTTCGTTATACCTTCTGGGTATATGCATTATCACTACATCAGCAAACTATTTTAACAAACTGCTAGCCGTTTCATGATATTCTACCAAATTTGGGTTAGTGCATTTATAATCCCCAGCTAGCTGTTTTATAACTAACTGGGAATCTCCCATAACCTGGATGTATTTGGCTTTCATAGACAATAAGATTCTTAACCCTAATATTAAAACTTCATATTCAGCTTGGTTGTTCGAACATCCTATCCTCAACTGATGCATAAACTTCTAGCTTTCTTCACGGGACTTGACTAAATTGTGATTCCACCCAGTATCTTATTAGTTTTGGATCCATCAAAAGTTAATATCCAATGTCTCAAGTTAACACAATGGTTCACCTCAGCTAAAGGATCTATAACATCTACACAAGGATGCTGAGCCAAGAAATCAGCTAAAGCTTGGCCTTTCATCGCTTTTAGAGGCACGCACTTCAATGCATATGCACTTAGCTTAATGGCCCACTTCATTAATCATCCTTACAAAACAGGCCTATGTAACAAGTATTTTACTATGTCAATTTTGCATGCTACTTGAACCTCCCTTGGTAAGAGGTAATATTCCAGCTTCGTACATGCATGAAAAAGAGATAAGCATAGTTTTTCTATGGGAGTATATCTAGTTTCGGGGTCATTAAGCAATCGGCTAAGATAATATATAGATCTTTCATTCCCATCTTCATCATCCTGTGCCAACAGGCAGCCTATTGATTCTGGGGCAGCCGATATATATAATTTCAATGGCCTCCCTAACACTGGGGGACTAGCCAAACATTGCTTTATTTGATCAAATGCAAGTTGTTGTTCTTCTCCCCATACCAATTCATCAGCGTCTTTTAATTTCAGTAATGGGGAAAAAGCTTTCAGCTTGCCGGCTGAATTTGAAATAAACCTTCTCAGAAAGTTAATTTTACCGATCAAGCTCTGCAATTATTTTTTATTCTGAGGGGGTCTCGCATCTAATACGGCTTTGGTTTTATTTTTATCAACTTCAATCTCATGCTTATGAACCAAAAAACCCAAAAAGTTCCTAGTCGATACTCCAAAAGAGCACTTGGCCAGATTCATTTTTAAATTATGACGCCTCATCCTCTTAAGAGCTTGCTCTAAATCGGCTAGATGTTGGTTAAAATCATGGGATTTCACTATGACATCATCAATATATACTTCCATGTTTTTTCCTATTAACTCATGGAAAATAGCATTCATGGCTCTTTGGTATATGGCACCAGTATTTTTCAATCCAAACGACATGACTAGCCATTCGAATATCCCAATGGTGCCAGGACACCTGAAGGCTGTCTTATGGACATCTTCTTTGGCTATGAAAATTTGATTATACCTAGAATACCCATCCATTAATGTTAAAATGCCATTTTTGGCTACAGAGTCGGCAAGCATGTCAGCTATAGGCATTACATACTCATCTTTGGGAGTGGCAAGATTCAAATTTTTATAGTTAGTACAAATCCTAACCTTCCCACTTTTCTTGATGACAGGGACTATGTTCGACAACCATTCTACATATCTGGCCGTACGAATAAAACCTGCTTTAAGTAGCCGTTCCATCTCTTCCTTAATTTTGGGTATTAACTCTGGATTGAATCTTCTAGCAGCCTGCTTGTGAGGCTTAAATCCTTCTTTGATTGACAACCGATGCTCCACCAATTCTCTAGAAAGGCCTGGCATCTCATGGTAGTCCCATGCAAAGCAATCTTTGTACGTCTTTATTAAATCAGTCATCTGATTTCGTTCTTCCTCGCTCAACAAGCTACTTATTCTTGTCATTCTCGGTTCCTGTTCAGTCCCTAGGTTGACATCTAACAAAGGATCTTCAGCTGAAAAGGTAGGGATCTTCCTGCTGATTGGGGACTCCCACCTCTCTTCAAGCTCATGCCCCCGAGGCGTATCAGCCGAACATTCTTCTTCCACTATCTCCTCCAACTCCATAGACATGGTCGTACCAATCCTATGTTCAACTTCCAAGGATGTCAGCCTGTGTCTCAGGTCTTCAATTGCTTGGGCCTTATTATTCATCTAAACACAACTGTAGAGGCCGTAAATCGGCCTGTATATTGACAGCAAAGCCATCGGCAATTAGGTTGCAAGACTCTTATGATCCTTCTTCATATCCTTCAGGGATAGTAATAGGCTCCAGCCGGGGCGAATAGAATATAGTCTCAACCATCTTGATGTCAACAGTAAACGGATTCTTATCGGCTGGTACTAACTCTATCTTATCCTTATCCTAAAACATTAGCGTCTGGTGCAAAGTGGAAGGCACACACTAACTGAAATGAATCCAATCCCTTCCCAGCAATATGGAGTAAGTGGACTTAGAGTCTACCACAAAGAAGGCAGAGCTCAAAGTTTTGCTCCCCACAATGATATCAGCTACCAAAATTCCTAAGGCAGTTGTATTATCCCCTGTAAAATTGGTCATTTTCATATTTGTGGGAATCAAATCCTGCTTAGATCTACCCAACTTCTTCATTGTAGCTGAAGGCATTATGTTTAACACTGCTCCTCCATCCACCAAGACTCGACTAATAGTCTTACCATTAACCTGAGCCCTGATGTATAAGGGCTTCAAATACTTTGTCATCTCCCTTGCTAGTTTAGGGAATTCCATTTTGGGTTCTTCTGAAATGGGAGCTAACACAGCCCATTCAACTTCCTCAGCAACCACATCACCTTCTAATTTCTCGGGTTGCTTCTGCCGAGCCGAGAACTCACTAGGAATCAACCCCACCATGTTAGTTTCAGCCGAGGGGTGATCTCCGTCTTCCCCTAATATGGAATTCAACACAAAATCTTCTAATAGAAGATCTGACCCAAGTTCCTTTTCCATTTCCTCGACTGTTAGAAGAACTTGTTCTTCTGCTGTTATGATTGGTACCTCTTCCAATTCAGTTGTCTCCAACTCATTACTCATCTCCTGGAAATCCTGTTCTTCTTTTCCAAGACAATCTTGGCTTCCTGACTGCACTGGTTCCTGCTTTCTCTCTTTAGCAGTTGTTTCTTCCTTTGGTTGCCTAAAAGCAGCCTCTAGAATCTCAACCACCCTAGAAGATTTAATCTCAGCACGGTCAGTTCTTTTTGCCTCGGCTAACATAGCCAAGGTTTGTTTCATTCGCTGTACTGATTTATTCCTCTGGGCCCTTCTTTTCTGAGTTCTAGTCATCATCCATAGTTCCTTTACCATAACATCTTTCCCTTTTGCATATTTGTTAATGAACCAGTGTCCTTTTTCCACCTCGGCTGGTGGTTTAACCATATGTTGGGGCCTAATAACTTCTTCGTTCTTTACAGTAATCTTTAATGTAGTCATGCCATTTTCCACATCGAAACAAGCTACTCTTTTACCTTTGTCTGATTTAGGAATCTCGTCCATCATGGGTAGCCTTGCATCAGCTAACGTATTATTATACTTACCGGCTACATTTCTTCCTACGTTTCTTCCTGGAACCTTCTTTGTTGCTTCCTCACACTTGATTGCAGGCTTCCTTGTCCCTTCAAAATCCTTTCCCATGCCTGAAAAATCTAATCTACCAAAGACCCCGAACTTAACCTTATCTATTTTGTCCAAGGTTCTAAATTGCGGTCCGCATCACCTGATGCGGCCGCAATATTGCCGTTGCAGCCTGTGCCGCAACGGCATCAGGCCGCAATTGCGTTGTGATCCAAAATCACGTGAATCGGTCGCAACGTAACAGTGATGCGGCCACAACGTAACAGTGATGCGGCCGCAACGTAACAGTGTTGCGGCCGCAACGGGCCGCAATAGGCCACAACAACCCTTTGTTCTGTTTTTTCATTCAAAACAAAGATGTCAAAATGACTCAAAAGAAAAAAGAAGAGGAAGGGATTAGGAAGCAAAGAGGAAGAGGGGGTGGGGGTGTCCGGAAGAGATGAGTTGCGGTCGTGGGTAGAAGAGAAAAGTGAGATTGAGAGAAATGACACAACGTGTTAGCTAACCTTGAACAAGATCATCATCTTGCGAGGAGAACTCCTCGATGTCATCGTCGCTGTCAAAGCACGGTTCCGCTTGATTCTGAGCAGACGGCAGCAGACCTCACCAGAGGCGTTTGAGGATGCGACGCGATGGGTCGAGTTCAGTACCCGGATCGGAGTCGAGGTACCTGTGGGACCAATTCCTCTTCGTCATTGTGGTTGGGCACAGCACAAGGAGGTGGATTGATAGGAAAATGTAAGGGAGTTTGGTGAGCGGGGAGGTCTGAAAAAGAAGGATTTGGGGAAAGGGGAAAATTGGGGCTGGGACGCTGGGTATAGGGGAGAGGAACAGGAAAATGGGCTTGGGTTTGAGTCTTTGAGAGGGATTTGGGGGGCGGATGGGGCATGGGAGGAAATTGGGGAAAATTCAGAAAAAAATTTTGAGAAAAAATATGGATAAAATTAGGAAAAAGGAAAATTAAAAAAAAACTTGTGAGAAAATTTAAAATTTTGAGAATAGTGTGTGAAAATTGAGTTAAAAATAATTATAATTAATTAGTAACATATATTAAGGGTTTAAAATTAAAGTTAATTATTGATGGGGTATTAAAAATATGACATATTTTTGTAAAATTTATTCAAAACTTATTTAAGTTTATATATTATTTAGTTTCTTACTTTCTTATACCTATATATGTCCAAATAAAACTTTAAAAGACTTATTAATAACTATTATAACAATAATTATGTTATTTTGATTATAAATTCAATTTCGGTTATTCTTTAAAATGGTAAAAAATCTTATCAAACAAGTAAAAACATATAAAACATTATAAATAAGGATATATGAAGAATTATAATATTTATAGATTTTTTTTTACATTTTGTGCAAATTTAAAAAAATTCACGCCACAATGACCGCAATCCGCATCGCAGTAGCCGCAATACCCGCAATCGCAACGACTGCGACCGTGACCGCATCCGCGACCGCAACCGCAATTTAAAACCATGATTCTGTCCCTGGGGACCAGAATGGTCTTCCCATTCGGGCCTCTGTATACATCACAGTCTGCCGAATGTTGTTTGACTTCAGCTTGTCTCCTCGACTGATTCCTCTCCAACCTGCCAAACACTGTGGACCTATTGTATTCGGCCAGTGCATCTTTCTTGACATATTCATTATTTACCTGGGGTCTCTTTAGTCTATTGAACACATATGATTTTTGATCTATTGTTTTGGACTGATCAGACACAGCTAGAGTTCTCCCAACCCCATTTGGCTCATCATACCCTCCCCTTTGTCTCCACTGGTGACGTATCGGCTGTTTCCATCTTTTAGATGGTGAACCAGATACCGTCTCCCCAGAGAAGGAAACCATATTAACCCTAATTAAAGGAAATGGATCTGTAATGACAGTCATCTCCTTTTCAGCTAGTTTAAACTTTCTTCTTTCATGGCTTTTTGTATAGCCTTTTTGAACACTATACAGTTGACGGTAGCATGAGTATAAGAATTATGCCACTTACAATATTTCTTTCCCTTCAACTCCTCGGCTGAGGGAATTTGGTGTCCTTCATTCAGTCTAATATGTTGATCTTTCAGGAGATAATCAAATATTTAGTCTGCCTTAGAAATGTCCAATGGATAGTCGACCCTACTCTCTGGAGTTTGGACCTCCTTTCCTTTGGGGGGCCTTAAAGCTGGGCATGAATATGGTTTTCTTCTCACTATCTCTACAGTCATGATATCTGCCGATTGCTCGGCTGACTCATCTGACAGATAGTCTGGATCCTCAACATTAATTACACTAATTAGATGAGACCTCCTGTTCTTGCTAGATCTCCTTCTTTCGTTTTCTAAGATGTACTGTTCAATTCTGGAAGCCCTGGAAGCCAACTGACTTAAGTCAGTGCAATCTTGTCCTACTAACTTCTCCCTAAGTTGAGGGTGCATGTTACTAACAGCCATAGAAGAATATTCAGCCTCAGGCAGCTGCACGACACACTTGCTTCTTAATTTCTTGAATCTCTCCAAGAAATCAGCTACTGGTTCATCGACCAATTGTTTCAGATTCATCATGTCAGCTACAGTCACATCTGGCCGAGACATATAGAATCTATCATGGAAGCAACGCTCCATGTCAATCTAATTTTGTATGGAGTTAGGGGCTAAGGAAGAATACCAAGTAAAAGCCGCCCCAGTCAAAGACAAAGGGAACAACTGGAGCTTATAGAACTTATTCTAGTTCGTCTCCCCGCATTGGGCAGTGAACCCGCCGATGTGTTCCATAGTGGATTTACCATCCTCCCCTAGTCTGTGATAACTTCAGAAAATGAAGTTAATTCACTCGAATTTGATTGTATTTGAGCATGCTATCCCTAAGTTTTCAAGGTCCTAAGTTCAATATTTGCATGACTTTGGTGAATTAAGCCTGTTGATTCAAATGATTTATAATTGAATCTTTGAATATCTTGTTGATCGAAGTTGGATGAATTGTGATTTGATGGACTTTATCATTAAGTTGGATGAATTGTGATTTGATGGACTTTATCATTGTTTTGATATAGGTATTCAAGATGAGAAAGGCCTTGGAAGGGATGAGGAAAGTGAAGAGAGGCCCAAAGTGTGAAGAAATCATCAAGGGAAGGTGCTTCCAACCCACGCCTAGGCGTGACAAATCCAAGCCTAGGCGTGGCCCTTGCAGTTTCTCAGGGATTAGAAGCAGAGACACCCACGCCTAGGCGTGGTTAACTCACGCCTAGGCGTAACAAACTCAGTTTTCAGGGAGATTCAGACAGAGACCTACACGCCTAGGAGTGGTGAAGTCAAGCCTAGGCGTGGCAAGCTGAGGACAGGCACGTGATTCATAACCACGCCTAGGCGTGGTAAATCCACGCCTAGGCGTGGTAAATCCACGCCTAGGCGTGGTATGAGTAAAATCCTGGCACACGTATTTTACCCTTATATTCTGATTTTTGGGAGGAAAAAGGGGATCTTCAGTTCTAACCTAACCACGAATTCCAGAGAGCAAGAGAGAGGAAGAGGAATACACTTGGATTGAAGGTGACTAAAGGAAGAATCAAGAAGAATGAGGAAGATCAAGCTTGGAATCTCTCCAATTTTTGTTCATTCTTTCCTCTTTCTCCTTGATTTGTAACATGATGAATCATTTGATTACATTTGTTTTCTTCTCCTTGATAATGTGTAACTAAACTCTAATCTAGGGGCTCTCTAGAATCTTGCTATGAATTTGATTAATTTGTAATTAGTTGAGTATCCTTTCAATGAAATTGGTTTTGTTCACCCATATCTATGCTTAGTGCTTGTTATTGATTGGCCATCAATTGCATGATTTTTAATATTCCAATTAAACTAGAAATAGGGTGTTGTGAATATGGATATGGTATGGTTGATGTATGTTTAACTAAGGGGATGGACACATACCCTTTGGTCATGCATGGCAAGTGTTTGATAATTGGCCTCAATGAGTGAATCTTATGTTGCTTCACATGAACACATAGTGGAATAGCTAGGGTTCACATGGGTAATTGTGCTAGACATAGGCTCTTATCTATTGATGATTATTAGCCAACATATATCAATTCATTGATAGGTGCTTGTTAATTGCAATTAATCATTGAAATAGCAAGTGAATAGGGACCCCTAGGCTTTAATCATTCTCATCTTCTCTTGTGGAATTAGTGTTTGGTGTTTTCTTATTTTGTTTCCTTTAAGTTGTTACTTAAATTGCAACCCACTCTCTTTCGTTTGCTTGGATAAAAATTTGTGAATATTAGTTAAGTTTAACATTCTTCTAAATTATTCAATCCTTTGGGACACGATACTCTAACTCTCCTTTATATTACTTGTCGACCCGTGCGCTTGCGGATTTACGGTCACAACAAGTTTTTGGCGCCGTTGCCGGGGATTGAGTTTAGATTTTGTGTTATTTCTTACATCTATTCACAATTCTTATTTCAAGTTTCGTTTGTTTGGTTTTGCATTTTTTTTTTGATTTTCAGGTACTTGGCTCTTGTATGCGAAGAACTCAAGGTGTGTCTCGATTTCCTTACGATCCTGAGATTGAAAGGACATTTCGTAGATTGCTAAGAGAACAACAAGTACAAGAACAAGCACTAAATTTGGTTAGTGAATCTGAGATGGCGGAGGAGGCAAATACTGGAAGACCATCGAGGGAATATGCCACCCCAAGTGCTAGAGAAATCCGATCTAGCATTAGAAGGCCAGCTGTCCAAGCACAGACCTTTGAGATCAAGTCTGCTATTATTCAGATGGTTCAACAAAATGTGCAGTTTGGAGATTTACCCCATGAAGATCCTAATGCTCATCTAGCCAATTTCCTGGAGATATGTGATACTTTCAAGCATCATGGGATGACTGACGATGCAGCTCGCTTAAGGCTCTTCTCTTTTTCATTGAGGGATAGGGCCAAGGCATGACTTCATTCTTTACCAGAACATTCTATCACTACCTGGGAAGAGCTGGCTCAGAAGTTCTTGGACCGATTCTTTCCTCCCATGAAGGCAATGAAGTACAGAAATGACATCTTGTCGTTCAGGCAATTTGAAGGAGAAACTTTATATGAAGCATGGGAGCGATTTAAAGATTTGCTAAGGAAGTGCCCCCACCATGGCATAGCAAAATGGATGTTGGTTCATACTTTCTACAATAGCTTGACAACCTCCATTCGTTCCATAATTGATGCAGCAGCTGGAGGGGCACTTATGAGTAAGACTGTGGATGCAGCCTATGACCTGTTGGAAGAAATGGCTAACAACAATTATCAGTGGCCAGCAGAGAGAGTTGCTCCGAGGAGAGCGGCAGCCCGGATACATGAAGTTGATGCTCTCACATCACTTTCCGCTCAAGTGGCAGCACTCTCCAAGAAGTTGGACACTATGACAGTCAACTCAGTTGCAAGCGGAGCTAATTTCACAGCTGAGATTTGTGATCATTGTGGGGATCATCACTCCACTGCCAATTGTACGGCTAGCTTGGAAAGTGTACAATATGCTAGTCAATTCCGTCAACCGGGTCACAATACTGCATTTGGTAATACTTATAACCCCAGTTGGCGGAACCATCCTAATCTCTCATGAGGTGGAAATGTTCAAGGCTCTTCCTCATCTCATCAGCATAATCAAGCACCTCGTGCTCCTCCAGGCTTCCAACAACAGAGCCCCCTTCAAGCCCAAACTTCAACATCGACTTCAACTTCTAATTTGGAGAAGATGTTTGCTCAGTTTATGACCAGTTAACAAGATTACATGACTAAGACTGATTCAAGGCTAGCATCCCACGATGCTTTAATGCAAAGTCAAGCAGCTTCTTTGAGGAATCTTGAGACTCAAGTGGGCCAACTTGCCCAAGCTCTAAATAACAGACCCCAAGAGAATTTTCCAAGTGACACCATCAACAATCCCAAGGGTGCATCTAACGAGCAGTGCAAGGCTATATCATTGAGGAGTGGGAAGGAAATTGAAGGGAACCTCAAGACTAAGCTTCTTGAAGAAGAAGTTGAGGTAGCACAAGATGAATTGGTTGTGAGCAAAGAGGTTGATAAAAATGAGGAAATTGTAAAGGGAGAGGTTGAAGACATGAAGAAGAAGGACAAGCCTTATACACCACCTTTACCTTTCCCTAACCGGCTTGTTAAACAAAAGCTTGATGCTCAGTTCAAAAAGTTCTTGAAGATTTTCAAGAAGCTTCACATCAATATTCCATTTGCTGAGGCATTAGAACAAATGCCGAGTTATGTGAAGTTCATGAAAGACATTTTGTCCAAGAAGAGAAGACTTGCGGATTATGAGACAGTAGCTCTCACAGAGGAGTGTAGTGTCATCTTACAAAACAAACTACCTCCTAAGCTCAAGGATCCAGGGAGTTTCACCATCCCTTGCACAATAGGTGAGAAGTTTAGTGGCAAGGCCTTATGTGATTTGGGAGCTAGCATTAATCTCATGCCTTATTCTATTTACAAAAGACTAGGTTTGGGGGAAGCTGCACCTACTTCAGTTACCTTACAGTTGGCAGATAGAACCCTTACTTACCCGAAGGGGGTTCTTGAGGATGTGTTGGTTAAAGTGGACCAGTTTATCTTCCCTGCAGATTTCGTCATACTTGATATGGAGGAAGACAGTAAAGTCCCTTTGATTTTAGGCCGACCCTTCCTTGCGATTGGAAGAACCCTTATTGATGTGGAAAAAGGGGAACTTACCATGAGAGTTCAAGATAAACAGGTTACCTTCACTATTTTCAAAGATACCAAGAGCCCTCAAGATCAACAAGAATGTTCTGTGGTGACTGTAGCTGAAGGGAAGACATCCGAGGCAAGGGATTTAATTATTGTCTGTGCTCTTAGTGAAAGTCAGGTGATCTCATCGGATGATATGGAAGAAGTTCAACCGAAGCAGTGGCACGCAAGCAGGGGGGTTTACTCATGCAAACCACCCATTGAGGAGGCTCTAACCATGGAGTTAAAACCTTTGTCATTTCAGGCATACCATGCGTACTTTGATGAAAAGGAGGAAGATCCTCCTCCCATAAGCACGTGCAAGTGAAACTGAAAATAAAGTGCAGCCAGGACTATAAATAAGGCGCTTTTTGGGAGGCAACCCAATTTCTTAACCCTATCTCTTAGCTTAGGACATTTTTATGCATGAATTTTCATTTTGTCATCTTGCTTTGTTTTTGTTTTATTGTTTTATAGTGTTTGTTTTTCAATTTGATGCTTTGATTGCTCTTGTCATTCCTATGTTGTTCTTAGATGTTTGAGAATAAGGAGGGTGTGTTTGATGCATGGATGTGGGGTATTCTGGTGTTGCTGTTCAGATTTGAGATCTTGAGTCCCACGCCTAGGCGTGGTTTTTACACGCCTAAGCGTGATGGTCTCACCGCTGGGGAAATTTTCCGAGAGATCCACGCCTAGGCGTGATTATACACGCTTAGGCGTGGTACTCTCTACGTTTTCAGTCAGTTTAGCCTGCAAGCATCACGCCTAGGCGTGTGTTTTCCACGCCTAGGCTTAGTATGGCTAAAATTAAAAAAAAATTTAAAAATTAAAAATTAAAATTAAAAAAAAATTTAAAATTAATTAAAAAATTAAACCACGCCTAGGCGTGGTAATGCCAAGCCTAGGCGTGGTGTGCCTGTTGCTGCACAAAACGCAGATTTTTTTTCCTTCCTATTCCCCCTCTCAAATCCCTAACCCCTTTTCTCGATTTCTTCCCACCCTCCACCAAAACACCATCACCGTAACCCCTCCAATCTTCTCACCCTCCTTCACCTAAACCACCGTAGCTTCTTCCCTCCTTCTTCTTTCCTCCTCTCCACCCACATTTCCCCCACCCAATAGCCACCGTACCCTTCCTTCACCATATCCAAATCTTCACCTTTTCTCCACCCTCTTCTCCATCCACATTTCCCCCACCCAACAACCACCGTACCTGCCCTACCGTAAACCCCTCTTGTTGATTTTGGTATTGGGTTTGATTTTGTCTTCTCTGTTATGTGGCTTTTGGGTACTGTGTGACATTGGTGCTTCATTCACGGTGAGTTCCACATTTTTGACTTCCGAGTTGTCTAACTATTGTGGCTGTTCCCATTTGTGATTAAATTGTTCACCATATGAGGTAGTTGAATATGTTGTGATCACTGTGATTCTGAGATGCTCTGTTTCCATGATTAACATGTTGAATATTTTTGAAATGTATAGCATTGTCCTATCTTCTACTATGCTCTGTTTCAACATGGCTATTTTTTTTGGGTTGATATATTGCTCATCAAGGGTCACACTGTGTTAACGTGGTTGAATATTTCTGGTAGTGTGAATTCTGCATTTTTATTCAGCACTCTGGAATTCTTGATTTTTTTTTAATGGTATGGCTGCTGATATACTTATTTTTGCTCAATGACTCTAGTAATTTCGGAGTTGTTAATCGTGTGACTGTTGCGATTTTTGGGGTGGGGCTAGGATTTGGTTACACTATGTTAATTGGTTGGGTTGAGTGTGAATTGCTTGGGTTGTGAATCATCTGTGATTAGCTCTGTTGTGCTTTGGTAGTGGTATGACCAGGCTTTATTTTGTTATGTTGAATGCTAGGATTTAATGCATCTAAGTTGTGACTGTTGCTTGGGCTATGATTTGGTTAACCTTGTGGTTTGGTTGGATAGTGACTAGGTTTGACTAGGAGTTAACTAAACTATGGATTTACATTGATTGATTTAGAATTGTGCCCTTTGCATATCTGAGTTGTGCATGATTGATGTGTGATGTCCGATGTCATGTTATGTGATTGGAGGATGTTAATTTATATGGTCATCATGCTTGAGCTCGAGTTATCATTTTGAGTTGTCTGAAAGATCTTCTGTCACTTTTGGGGTTGAATTGTTGATTTGGGCGAGCTTTGGGCTACATGGTTGCATGAGTGACATTTGTGAATGATTGGGCTTATTGTTTGCATTGCCAACTGTTCTAATTGGATATGACTGCTTACATTGAGTGCTTGATTCTTGTTCAATGGTCATAACAGGGATTAAATTCTTTTCAGGTATCCTCTAACCATGTCAAAGCGTCCAAGGAAAATTGTTGAGGCCGGACCAAGCCAGGCTGAGGATGGTGATGAAATTTCAGTTTTTGACCCAGCCTACTTTACAACGCAGGATGCTTTTGACTATTTCTCGGCAAAGATTTGCGCAAGATTAACATCATACCGAGAGGGGCTTCCATGGTATTAATGTGGCACACTATCCTGCCATTTCCGATGCCACTGAAGCACTCCACTGGATGACCTTTGCTGAACATCCCTCTGAGGAACCTGTGGCGGCTATAGTAAAGGAATTCTACGCCAATGCGCATGCTGAGAAGCGCTCCATTTCCACTACCATCGTCAGAAGGAAGGTAGTTGATTACTCTGTGGATCGCATTCGGCAGATTATGGACCTTGGCCCTCCTCCTCTTCAGTGTGCTTATAGGACTTTACGCACCGAAGAGGAGGGAGGAACACCATTCAAAGACCTTGTCATGACCAAGTATCGTGATCCGGCCTTCCCGATTCGGGTTCGGCGAACTCGGACCGCTCCATCGATTCATCAAACAGAGAGTTTGCGCCGTGAGCCGCGCCCTTGGAATCATTTTGTGTGCTCCCGCTTGCTCCCCACCGAGCACCGGTCGAGAGATTTATCCGGAGCGGGCGTACATGTTGTATGCGATCCACGGTCTGCGACAGTGGACACCGCTCGATACTTTACGATCGATCGGGCGTGCATCACCTCCCGGCTCAAATCGCTTTTCTTCCCCTTCCTCATTTGTCGGCTTTGTGAGAGAGCTCACGTCGATGGAAGGATACCGAGGTGCGCGTCAAGTGAAGACTCCGATGACGGAGAGGCGCTTCGTACGATCATGACCGCCCAGAGAAGCGCAGTGCAAGCCCCTCGCTCGGCCCCTAGCCGCAGAGCCCGAGCCCGCTCCTATACCAGCTCCACACCGCCCCTACACTGTCCCACGCCCTAATGCGCCTTTGACGCTGCTTGGGCTGCCTCTGTTGATCAGCGCCTGGATAGGCAGCAGGAAGTGCTGACTAGGCAGCAGGAGATGCTGACTACGCAGCAGGAGATGCTGGCTGCGATGTACCAGGGCATTCATTGGATAGCTTTGGGTCAGGGGCGCCCAATGGATGATTGTCCAGCATTTCCTCCTTTTGCAGCCATACCAGTGGCAGCTTCACCTCCTCCTCCTCCTCCTCCACCAGCTGATGATGCGGATATGGGCGCGGAGGGTGATGACCTATTTGATGAGGAGGACTTGTTTTGAGGAGCCAGGGCCCTTGTTTTCTTGCTCTTTCTGCTTTATTTTTTTCTGTTTTTCATTTCAGTCCATTGTACATACTTTATTGAAAAAACTTGATTTCTTTTGGATACAGTGGGACACTGCTTATCTTAGGTTTGGGGGGGGATTGGATTGATGATCTTTTTGTGACTGCTTGTTGAATCATTGTTTGGACATATATATATATGTATTAATTCCCTTCTCTTCGGATCTGAGTGAGCATGATTTTGCCTTGAGGGTTGCGTGAATTAGGAATTGAATGGATGAGTGTGTGTTGAGGCAGGTTGAACTTGTGCATGCTTGATTTCTGATTAGAATATCTGATGATTGTATGGATCATATATACACCTCACTGCTTGGGAACTCATTTGTAAAAATTCAAGATTGTGTGCTTGTACTTATTGCCATAATTGTGTGTGAGAGAAAATCCCGGTTGCATGTGTGGTGGATTCTGAAATATGAATGAAATACATGGTTGGATAAATTTATGAGTGGCATGTGTGAAGTCTATTTGCATCTTAGAAGCTTGTCTAATTCCCTTTTGAGGCGAAATCCTAGGCAATGCGTTTTCAAGGAAATGACTAGGGCGCTTGTTTGGACCGATTGAGCTTTTCAAGCCAACCTTGAGTGAATGAGTTCCCTAGTACCCCTTTTTGAAGCCTAGTGTACGTGTGTGTGGCCTAATTTTCATTTCTTTAACCTTAATCTCTACCCTCTTAACCCATGCTTGTGAAAGAAAGATCTCTCCCCCTCAATACAGTCCCTTGTTGAGCACATGATTGAGCAGTTCTGTTGTTTTGAGCCATAGTGTTTTGCATGATGCTAAGAATCCAGAATTTGTGTTTACTAGCTTTCATTCAAAAATGGTGTATATATATATATATATATATATATATATATATATATAGAGAGAGAGAGAAACAAGAAAAAGAAGAAAGAAAATAAATAAGTGGGTTGTTGTGTGAATTGAAGCCCTTTTTGCAATGAAAATAAGGTTGTATGTATGATCTTAGAAATATATATAAAAAAAAATTGAAATGATGAGAAAAATGGAATAAAGAAAGTTGATTCTTCAATTTGGATTCTGTTTGTGTATCTACATGCTTGGCTTGGTTCAATAGAAGTGGTTGATTATGTGCTTGATATTTGAATTCAAATCCTTTCCCTTCTTTCTCAGCCACTACCCCTAGCCCTTCATTACAAGCTTAAAAGACCCTCATGATCTTTGATTCTGTCTTGCCTACATTAGTGGAGAAAGGGATGCAGAACATTCTTTTGAGAGTGCATGTGCATTTTATAAATTCATCCATCTTGCTCTTCATGATTAGGAAAGGGTCTTAAATACATGGGCTTGGGAAATCTTTCATGCACAAAAATGGCATTCAAGGGTGATCACAATAGTTGGGAATTTCTTGCATGTGTGGACCTTGTTGGGAGGTTGTGAAGTGATTTCTGATGGTATAAATGATAATTGGAAGCTGGGTTTGCTCTAGTTCAAATGGCCTCATGTTTCTTGTCCTTTGAATTGGATTGTAATTCCTTTTCCTGCTTGGATTAGTTTGCTCGAGGACTAGCAAAACTTTAGGTTTGGGGGTGTGATAACTTCAGAAAATGAAGTTAATTCACTCGAATTTGATTGTATTTGAGCATGCTATCCCTAAGTTTTCAAGGTCCTAAGTTCAATATTTGCATGACTTTGGTGAATTAAGCTTGTTGATTCAAATGATTTATAATTGAATCTTTGAAGATCTTGTTGATCGAAGTTGGATGAATTGTGATTTGATGGACTTTATCATTGTTTTGATATAGGTATTCAAGATGAGAAAGGCCTTGGAAGGGATGAGGAAAGTGAAGAGAGACCCAAAGTGTGAAGAAATCATCAAGGGAAGGTGCTTCCAACCCACGCCTAGGCGTGACAAATCCAAGCCTAGGCGTGGCCCTTGCAGTTTCTCAGGGATTAGAAGCAGAGACACCCACGCCTAGGCGTGGTTAACTCACGCCTAGGCGTAACAAACTCAGTTTTCAGGGAGATTCAGACAGAGACCTACACGCCTAGGAGTGGTGAAGTCAAGCCTAGGCGTGGCAAGCTGAGGACAGGCACGTGATTCATAACCACGCCTAGGCGTGGTAAATCCACGCCTAGGCGTGAGTAAAATCCTGGCACACGTATTTTACCCTTATATTCTGATTTTTGGGAGGAAAAAGGGGATCTTCAGTTCTAACCTAACCACGAATTCCAGAGAGCAAGAGAGAGGAAGAGGAATACACTTGGATTGAAGGTGACTAAAGGAAGAATCAAGAAGAAGGAGGAAGATCAAGCTTGGAATCTCTCCAATTTTTGTTCATTCTTTCCCCTTTCTCCTTGATTTGTAACATAATGAATCATTTGATTACATTTGTTTTCTTCTCCTTGATAATGTGTAACTAAACTCTAATCTAGGGGCTCTCTAGAATCTTGCTATGAATTTGATTAATTTGTAATTAGTTGAGTGTCCTTTCAATGAAATTGGTTTTATTCACCCATATCTATGCTTAGTGCTTGTTATTGATTGGCCATCAATTGCATGATTTTTAATATTCCAATTAAACTAGAAATAGGGTGTTGTGAATATGGATATGGTATGGTTGATGTATGTTTAACTAAGGGGATGGACACATACCCTTTGGTCATGCATGGCAAGTGTTTGATAATTGGCCTCAATGAGTGAATCTTATGTTGCTTCACATGGACACATAGTGGAATAGCTAGGGTTCACATGGGTAATTGTGCTAGACATACATAGCTCTTATCTATTGATGATTATTAGCCAACATATATCAATTCATTGATAGGTGCTTGTTAATTGCAATTAATCATTGAAATAGCAAGTGAATAGGGACCCCTAGGCTTTAATCATTCTCATCTTCTCTTGTGGAATTAGTGTTTGGTGTTTTCTTATTTTGTTTCCTTTAAGTTGTTACTTAAATTGCAACCCACTCTCTTTCGTTTGCTTGGATAAAAATTTGTGAATATTAGTTAAGTTTAACATTCTTCTAAATTATTCAATCCTTTGGGACACGATACTCTAACTCTCCTTTATATTACTTGTCGACTCGTGTGCTTGCGGATTTACGGTCACAACAGTCAGGAGTCTTAAACCCTCTAGGCAAAGGCATCATCCTATCTACCCACTCAGGATATGGCTTTTTATACACAGGTCTGTCCAACAATCTCAGCTGGATTCCAAAATGCCTCCTCATGGTCTCGGCTATCATTTCTGGGTCTATCAGCTGAAGAGCTCTGTCACCTGGATAATTTGGTGTTGGCGGCTGAACAGGCCTCACTGGCCTAACAAAAGCACCCCCTAGTTAATGGGGCACCTGATATTGCTGATCTTGGATGGGAATTGCCCCCTGGTTATAGCCTGGATGTGGAGGATTATTCGCCCATGACTGAGCAATCGGCTAAATTGGGGCCACCTGAGGTACATTAACCCATGGCTGATCGATTCTAACATGAACAGATTGCCCATAAGGAAACTCCTCAGGGGTACCTATTGGAGTAGGAGGGATGTTGGACCAGGGTAACTCTCCCACATAATCAGGAATATATCTGGGAGGACCCGGAGCAGCCGAGAAAATGGTGCCTCCAGTTGCGGCCACCTGTGCACTAGCACCTATCACAGAAGTGTTAGGCGCCAGATACGGCAAGCCAATTGTTCTTGTTATCTGGGGAGGTCTCCTGGATACTTGTACTTACCCATATTGCAAGCTCGACTGGATACCACTGTCAGGGTGAGGAGATTGGAACATGGAGACTACCTGCAGCATGCCCAGACTCAGTTGGACCATAAATTGTGGTCCTGCCTGACTCTGTCCGCCAGCAAAAGGTCCCACGATAGCTGAGTGGGCTGAAGCCTCACCTACATTAAATTATTTTTTCTCAGCCTCTCTAACAAAATGCAGCTCATTATGCACCATGGGTTTCACGATTTTCAAAAGTTGCCTTGACATATGATACATCAAATCATTCATCCCTTGATCAATTTGGTCCCGAATAAATGAAGTGATCATTACTGTCGGCTGAGGCTGATCAAAGAGCTCTACCGCTGGGGTAGCAGTTATGGTGGAAGGTGTGGGAGTACCCACTGGCTGGGGTGAAGCGGGCATTCCCATAGTAGGCTGGGCGCTTCCCTCTGAAGTCTTTCTGCCCCCGTTCTTCTTACTAAGTTGACTTGTATCCATATTGCTAAGGTTTCTACTAGACCTTAGGTACATACGCCAATAGTGATCTGAACCGGGAGATGGAAACTTCTCAATTTGCTCACCTTAGAGTGTCCCACTAGGCGTGCCAAATTTGTTTACGTGTGAAGTAAATTGATCAGCCGAATAAGAATTCAGCCTATGAACACGTATGGATTTTAATAAGAAACAAGCGATTTGAACTAAAGGCGAAATCCCACCTTTAGCAAGGGTTCCCAAACTCACTAAAGAAAGCATTTGGTATTAAGGTGAACTTAAGAAGTCTAAGAATTTGAAGTTAAAGTTGTAATCGGCTAGGAAATAAATTGTACAAAGTAAAAGCAATATAGTAAAGGGCTGAAAAGTTAAGCAAAATAAGCAAAGCTTAAAAGTTGTATTAATTGTCATCCGTTCCCTTTTCAATTGGTACAAGTGGTATTTATAGATAAAATTTAACCCCCACCATAGCCAACCTTATGGACTAGAGCTCCTAAAAATAAGTGACTAACCCACGGCTAGCCTACCCATGTCTCTTAACCGTTTTGGCCACAACGGCTGCCCCTCAACAGCTCAACTCCTATTTTCTCGGCATGTTTTCTGGCATCCGTTGGTAACAGCTTCAGTTCTTAGCCATCCATCAACCTGCAACCCATTATGTTTCAGCTTTTTATTGTTTCAATCCTGGCCTACTAACAGCAAGGCCCAGCCTACCCTTAACCGAGTGCTCTTCTACTCATCGGCTATATCCTCCTTCGACTAATCACCCTCAACTAGCCGTTATATCAGCTTACTCTTTTGAATTTATTTTTTGGGTGATAACAATAGCCTATGACTAGTAACACACACAAACAAATAGGACATCATGCAAGCTGCAAGCATCTCCAAGAAAGCTTGTTCCAAAATTAAATACAGAGTGACTTCCTCAATAAACTCCTTTGGATCACTAAACCACCTAGTTGGATCCATCATCACCTAAAGCATCAAACACAAATTAAAAAATGTTACAATGTGTTACACAATAATAGTTAAGCTTTCATATCATAATTTCTTTCATATCATATCATAATAACTTATTTACATTGATCAACTCCCAATCATGGTAATAAAAAACACAGCTCCCATCATAATTCCTTAATGTCTTTTTGTGATTGAAAGGAACTGTTAATATATGATTGCATTAATGGAATAAAAAATGACATACCATCCCTCCACTATTTCAAATTGATGAAAATGGATGAAGTAATATAAGTTATTCTATGTGAGGTGAAGGTAAGTCCCTAATGATAGACTCCAGGTAAATTATGTCCAGTAAAAAGTGTATATACCATATTCCTATTTAATTGGGAATCAAAATGAAATCTCAAGTTTAATACAAAAAGAATTTGCAAGGAAGTTGAACTCAGAGGTAGAGTCTCGAGGCAGCATGTGTATGTGGCTGTGGTTTCAGAGTAACATATTCTCCAAAGTTATTTGCTTTCTGCAGATTAAAACTTAAAAGGTTTTTAAATCCATATCATGTAATTCACACAAAAAGACTTTCTGGTAAAAGAATATTTTACTAAAAATATGGTTTAATCTATTTGCGTAGAGTTTTGGTAGCAGTTTTCTTTTATCTCTTGGGACGATATGATCATATTAGATGGTGGAGAAAGAGTTAATGTAATTCATATAAAAGACTTTTTATCTTTTTCTAGTTAATGTTATATTAAAAAAATATTTTTAATCTAATTGTGTAAGTTTTGGAGGCATTTTTCCTTCTCTTGGGACTAGACGAGCATAGTAGGTGGTAGAGAAAGAGATACACAATATACTATTTCTCCACTAAAATTATTTGCTAAAAGTTTGTAAGCAACTCTGGTCAAGTTGAGATACTTTTAGTACACTCTAATTGCCTAATATATTATTTCCATTTGTGTTCTAGCATTCCGAACATGAGCAGTTGAGACACCAACAAATGCTGGACAAAGTAAGAGTGAAATGGAAAAAGCCAATGATGCTGATCAGAGTAATGGGTTTGATGATTTCAATACAGGCATTGGTTTGAGTTCTCCAATTCCTTTTCCGGCACTTACTCAAAAAATTTCTGCTGGAAGAGAATTATACTTGGTATGGTAGGCACAAAAAGATATATTTGATTCCCTCTATCTAAGGTGGTATATGTAATTGAAAAATCTGGATTCATTTCATCAAAGAGTTGTAGTTTTAAAATGCAAATATCTTTAAACTTAATGGACGATTCATAAATTGAAGCGGCCGGTGAATTGTTCAGGCAGTCAAATTAAGGATAAGTAAATCTTGTTCTATTGGAAACAGGAAATGCCCTTTCCAACATCAAGAGATAAGAGTCAAAAAACACGATATTAATAAAAACAATTATTTACTACTTACTAGGACACTTGAGCTGGGTATCTACGCTACTCAATTCTGTGGTTCAATATCCTTCTGTTAGGATCTTAACACCAAAGAGTAATGCTACTTCCATAAACTATTGTACACAAGCTCCTCATGACCCCTACTTGTTTAAAGAGAAAGTAATTACTGAAACATGTGCAACAAAAAAAAAAGTGAAGAAAGGAATTGATAAATCTATGAAACTTTTGCTTGTGAGGAATTTCTGTAAAAACAGTTGTGAAAGTAACATCACTCAACAGATAAATTGTATTGTGATTATGTGGTTCCATTGCATGATTAATTACAATGAGCTCCAAACTCTTTACTGTTTCCCTTGATTTAACTATTTTGGCTCTCTCAAACACATGCACTTTTGTTAGCTTTCCTTTTGAAAGTTTTCCTTGATCCATAATGGTTTTTGGTGGAACAATGTTCCTTTTCATTCCATTTCTCTTCTGGCAGGACAATACTGTCAGACAGTTTATTCTAACTTTTTCTATATGAAGTGCTTGTCTCTTGACATTTTTGTTCATGTGCACCTGGACTTGTTCACTACACTCAAAACAGTAGGCCTTTTGGGAGCCTTTCTGATGTTGGTGGGACACAGAACTCTTTCCCATCTTGCTTCAACATCAAAGCTGCTTGTGATTACTGATTTTTCTTTAAATGCTTTAGTCAAGCTATTTTGATAAGAAGAATTTGAAGAGTAGGGAATTGAAGGAGATTGTGGTAATATCTTCTGAACTCTCTGTGGAACAACTTCTTTATAGTAGATCTCATGTTTGCAATCCTTGGATATCAAATGCCTATTTACATTTCCTCTATTTCTTTGCTTATAAAGAATAAACAATGTTCAGTTTACTTTCTCAAACAAGAAATATTGTACTCGTGGACAAGGAATTTCTCAGAATTTACAGATTAATCTATGTTCAATTTACTGGCTGCTCACTTGCTCTCATTATGGCACTTATTGTACTCATACACACAAGAAATATTCTAAATATAAATAGCACAGATCATAATAGATACATGGACAACATATTTCCTCTTTACAGGTAAGCAGATGTTCGTGTGAGTTTTTTATTATGTGATTACCAAAACCCCTAATTACCAAAGCAGCTTCCCCCTTGGGCTGCTATTTCCAATTACCAAAACCCCTAAGCAAATTCCCAATTCCCAATTACCAATACCCAGTTTTTGGCAAATACCCAATTATTCAAAACAACACACAGAAAACATAAGAAGCATGATGAACAAAAAAAATCATAAAACCCAGAGAAACTAGAAAGTATAAGAGGACGATTGGAAAGTGTGCTTACCTTTGGCGGAGACAAGACAATGACACTACTGAAGCAACAAGATGAAGATATAGATAGCAAGACAAAGCAGCAATGGAGCAAAGAAGTAGCAGCGCAGTGATGGAGCAACGAAGCAGCAGTGCAGCGATGGAGCAAATAGATATTATGATATTGGGGTTAGAGAGGACAAGGTGGGAAGGGAAATATTGAGTGATATCGGGTCCTCTTTTATCATGTCTAATTAGGGGGTGGAGAGAGGATAGGGTAATTAGGTTAGAGTAGGATAAAAAAATTTAACCTAATTTAATTATCCTATCAAGTTAAAGCACCAAACATCTGATAAGAACTGATAGTATTAACTAATACTATCAGTTTCTCTTTATCCTATCCACCAAACGCAGTCTTAGTGTCTTCAATATCAGGGTCTTTAGTAAATTCATCACTCTTGGACCGCATGCATTAGAGCTGTTAGAGGATCAGACATCTGTTTCAGGAGACAAAAATAAAAATGCAAATTAAGAATAGACAATTTCCCAATGTGCATAGTTAGTATGCGTATGAGAGTAGAATGACCAGGTGATTTGTACAATTAATGTAACAGCATTGTATTGCTAACTCGTTTGGTAATGACTAATGAATACTGCAGATTTCTTATGTGAAAGAAGATAAAAATGATAGGTAATTCTGTTTTAACAAAATTCACATTGTTTACCCAAAAAAATAAGGATGAGATAATATATAAGATAAAATATAAGTGCATTAAGCATATATTAATTATTTAAACAGAAAAAAGAGTAGGGATTCATACCTGAGTCATGTTTGGGGCAAAAACCATTGCAATATTTCTTTCATCCATTTTGTTAAACTCCTCTTCTAGTACAACATCAGCCAAGAGATCAATGGCCCAATTGAGCAAGGCTGACTCAGTTGGCTTTAACTGCTTCACAAGCTGAACGGATTCTTCTTCTGTGTTGCACTGAAGAACTTGCTCAGGGGAAAGTCCATCTAGCACTCCTGAAGGAAGCTCTCGGAGCCAGGCTTTAATTAGGCCTGCCAAGCAATGGACATCAATGTCATCCGGCACAATGCCCCTATTCAACTGGGTCCCTCAAATGCTCCTCTTGACTGTTTTCTGGGTTTATGCGAAATATACCTTCATCCTGAAAATTCATTGAAAAGAGACAACAAAAAGATAGTTATCTCACAATCTGAAACTGACTACTCGCAAGGCCATAGTGTTATAAATGACAAAATATATCATAAATTCGGTACCTTCAGGCCTCCCTGTGAGTATAATCGGTCCTGCATTAGCAAGAGAATAATGGGGACACTGTTTCCTTTTGAATGATAAGAACACTGCATTGATTCTGCTGAGACGCCAAACACACTTACACTGCAAGTATTGAAGATGGCAAATCACATTAGAATATGGATAAAGATATAATCGTGCTAGATGAGGTTTAGAGAAGAAGAAAAAGTACCCCCAAAAAAAAAAGGATTTAATAACTTCTGAAAAAAATTAATAGTAGCAAATGGCTCATGAGAAACAGTACATAAGATTGAATAGTACAAACTTCAATGAATTTATATAAGGCATTCTAATTCATGCTTGTATCGAAAGATCCTCAATCAAAATCTAAGTTCATTGTGTGGCTAACAAAGCATACAATTGATCACAGGCTTCCCCGTTTTGCAATCACAAATGAAAGAAACTTGCTTTAACTAAGTCGCACAAAATGACTTGTATTTTATGAACTAGTATATACAAAAGCAAATAAGAAACTGTTGAAGGCTATGCAGCCACGGAGGAGCTCCACACACACACACACAGAGGGCGGTGTGTAGCCGACGACGACGTGGATGCGCCGATGGAGGGATTTGATCGTTTTTTGATTTGGAATTAGGGTTTTCTTTTCTAATTTGGGATTAGAATTATGGAATGTAAGTGAAATGTAGGTTATGGACCTTTGTGGGTCAGTCTCATCTGGACCCACTAAATTAGTGGATTTAATGAGTTATGACTTAAAAAAACCTCATCACATAATAAGCTTAAAAAAATGGGTTAAATATGAGAGGTTAGTGGGTTGTCCTCAGGGTCATTGCCCATATTGCTAGTATTATAAAAACAAGGCAACGAGCCCTGTCCTTGCTTTTTGCTAACCTATGGCAAGTCTAGGTGGGTCAGCATAGGTCAACCCGTTTTGCCACCTTTAGGAGTTGCCCATGTTGGATCAATGCACAGGGAGGGAAATTTATGGCATTCTTTCCTTGACCCTCCAATTTAGGGGATAAAAAATTGAAGTTTTGAGTGGTAAGGGATGGAGGGAAAAGGAGTCCCTCATTTGTTATTTCACTCATTCCTTTTAAATAGCTTCTTAACACATTTTTAGTAAAATTAGTCTTTTCATTCCTTGTCACTTCTTCCTTTGTCATTCTTCCAAACATAATCTTATGCTCTATTTGGTATAATACCTTAGAGTTGAAAGGAAGGGATTGAGCCCAATGACGAGGTCTGCCCCTTGTTAGATATAACTTTTTAGAAAGAAAAAGATAGGATTATAATGAAATTTCAGTGAGTCCTATAAATTTTCCTTACCTCCCTTTTATAGAGGTGTCAAGAAATGGCTCGGGCCACTTCAGATCCTATCATTTTCAAGCCAGATCAACTCTGGCCTAGTATGTTTCGGGTTAGCAAAATCTCAAATTGTTGCAAGCTCATCAGCCTACCAACTCTTTTTTTAAAAAATAAATAAATAAATAAATTTAAAACAATAAAAATTAAGAAATTTGGACTACTTCGTTTTGGGTCAATGACAAATAAATTAAGGTATTAGCCCGATTGTTAATTGGGTTTTAAACTTTCAAACAAAAACTGGTGGTGTCCTCTAAAGCTTAGCTTGTTAGATTAAAATAACAATTAAAATTTGGGTCAATGGTTGGCCTAGCTTGAAGTGGGTTAGCTTGATTTTGGACTAGGCTAGATTAGGTCAGGCTACGTCAGGTTAAATTAAGCTTTGACATAAATTTTATTAGCTTAACCTACACATTTTGTTAAGTTATTCATATCAGCCCATTGTACTCGACTCATTTTGACAATTCTACCCTTATATGACGAAATGGGAGGGGTAAGAAAGCTTTGAAATTCTTTTCCTTTTTTTTTCTAATCAAATTTTATTCTTCTGCTTTTTACATCTTTACCCATTTGCAATGAGACTTGCTTATTGCCAAAAAGGCTCAGACCTTTCTACATCTAGAACATTTAGGCCTGTTAATAGTAAGACCATGCCATGATGCCAATATCAAAAGTCTCGGCTTCTTAGTTTTTAAAGAAATGCTGGTAGCATCACACTATTTTTCACACTCGTTTAAACACACTTTTATCTATTGAGCCACCTCATATTCTTATTTTACGACGTCGACTTGCTTCCAACAAGTTTTGGAGCACTAATTCTCCTTGTACTATAGCCTTTGGAAGTGAATAAAAAGTAATCAATGGTGGTAGTGAATGACCGAGTAACTGGGCACTAGGTAAAGACATATGGAAATATAAATTAAAAAGATGGTAAATAAAAGAACTTTGTTTTCAAAAGATCCCATCCTCAGCCTCTTCCTCAATGTAAATTAATATAGATTCATTTCATGTTTCGAATGAGTACCACTTGCAAGAACTGTCTATGTTGTTGTGTCATACAAAAAATTTCAGTATCCAAGAGAACTATTTAAAACTAAGTTTTGAGGGTTACCAGAGAAGGTAAGAGATGGTTAATTTCTCTGTGGCACAGCAGTAGCAGCAATGGAGCTAAGGGGTGAGTACCTGCAAAAGGAACTTCAATGCTCAAGTCAGTATGTACACAAGGAAGGTAGTGTGACTATTGGAATTAAGTCATGCATTTGTCCTCTTGCTGAGTATATACATGAGTGTTTAAGGGTTTGAAATATCTGAGCATTTAGTGCGTATTGAGTGTTGTTACCTGGAATCGTGGAAACCGTTATCCCTTGTCATTATTCCCTTCTTTATATGGGGCATGATTAGGATTGATTTCTGTTGAGGAAGTTACGCCTAGGGTATAGGCTGCTTCATATGCATAGTAACGTCTGGGTGCCAGCCTGGCGGGTTGGATTGCTCTAGATCCATGACCTGTAACCTGATTCTAAACAGTTATCCACAGCTTGGCACTTTGATGAGACAACTAAGTGTCAAAATACGAGTTCAACTAGAATGCACGACACACGATAAGCAAAAGGATCCGAGTCAGTGTCAGTGTCGGATTTCGCGATGTTTTCCTAAAGGGCCTAGGTCCATCATGTCTCATAGTAAGCTCCCGGAGCTAATGAGTAAGGCCGAGATCCATGATGGATCACTCCGCTTGAGTTATCATACCGTTGTTCGGAGTAGATAACTAGTTGCCCCCTTGTGTAGTTTGTGGGATTTGTGTTGAATGTACCTCCGATTCGAACTAAGATCTGTAGTATTGTTGTACCATGGTATTTCATTGAGGATCCGAGATTTGGGTTAGAAGTCAACGTCCAACTCATCCCTTTATAGTTTCTGCGTTGACTGTTATTCGAAGGAAAGTAAGGGCTTAAATTTATTTTGAAGGATAAATTATGTCACCATAAGCAAATTGGTTATACCCAACGATGTATATAAATATTCAACAATAATAATGCAAGTTGTTGGACCCAATCATATTCAGTAAGTACCCAACAAAGATGGAAATGATTCTAGGAACCATCTTACCCAAATTTTCCAACAATAACAAAGTAAAACTGAGGAGAAGATTGGATTTCATTAACATTAATCACTATGCGAGTTATTATGGCTAAGACTTCATACCATCAGTGTGTGAACTTGGGCCGAGAATCTCCACAAGAGAGGGTTCATATCAACAAACTGCACACAAAAAAAATGGTGTATTGGTAGAGAATTTTTAGGTAATAAAATTACCTTTTATTTGTAAGTGCGCAAAATTAATATAATATTTAAAAAATATAAGAGTATTGTATTCACATAGCACTACAAAAAAACAAGTAAATTACGACAGTTCTTAAAAATTGCTGTAATATATAGTATAATGCAGAAGTTTTAAGACTGACGTATTTTAAATTTATAAAACGACAGTTTGATGCATAAAACGGCATTTTAACTGCCATATTTTTAATTTTAATTTTAATAAAAAATATTAAATAAAAATTTCACCTTCTCTTATTCTCTCCCATTCCCTCTTTTTTCCCATCTTCCCTCACTTTCTTTATTCTTCTCCCTTTTTTCTCGCTCCTTGCCCCCGGAATCGAGAACCCATGCCGCCCTTCACCGTTAAGCTCGCCGCCCAGATCTACCCAGCCTTTCCTCCACCGACGAGTCACTACCACGTCGAACTTGTACCCACAGCCAAACGACTATCCCCAACCCCAGGAACCCAGATCTGAGCTCACGCCCAAGCCACCTCTGCCAGCTGAACCATATCGTGAATGAGCCCAAAGTCCAGCCACCGAGACGGCGAACCACCGTGCTTGAAGACCACTGTTCTCTCTCATCTGTTTCTGCCAAAACCACGACCCGCACAATAGCCACGCGCCACCGCGCCAACATCACAGATCCATGCCCACGGTGACTAGTCACCACCGTCTTCCGAACCAGATCCAGTCGTCTACCCACGCAGCATCCCTCCACGCACCTTTGGGTCGCAGCAACTGTGAGACCACCTCATCTTCCTCACGAGCAGAATTGGCGACCTACCGCGTTGCCACCCAGTCCACGTGCCGTGGGGTTGGTATACAACCCAACCCTTGCAACTATCACGAATCACCTCCAACCTCTGCTATCTACACTCACAGTGCAGAGCAAAGAGTGAGCCAAGATAGAGAGCTTACCAAGGAGTATACACACAAGCATATTTGTATTTGAGAAGCAGAACTAGTGACCTTCACCAATTTCACGTCTCTGGTCAAATTCACTAATTTTTTTTTGTAAACCTCTCTTCTTCTTAATTTGTTACTGGTTCTGTAATGTTACTGAGATTCAGATTTGCATTTGAACAATTGATTGCACACCCCTTGTTTGATAAAATGTTGAAGCCACTTTTCTCTTCAAAGTTTACTTTTGATGATAATGCTTTATTTCAGATTTAGATGTCAGGAGGTTAATTCTGTTTATTTGATTCCCTTTGCTTACCTTTGCTTGATTGATAGTTCTCTGGTAACATGTTGCCCTACCATTCAATATTGGAGGAAGGATAACTTTGGACTATAAATTGTTTACTATTAATGACTAAGTTCATCTTTGGGATCTTTGTGATAGATTTGGGACTAATTTATGGGAATAGGTAGTTGAATGTATTGTATGTGAATGTACCTCTTTATTGAATGGCTTGTACTATAGTCTGTGGACTAAGTGAGAAATTTGTCTTCTTGTTATCAACTCGGGCTGGAGGTCTTAGCATTAATCTTGCTACTGTTGATGTCGTCATTCTGTATGATAATGACTGGTGAGTTTTTCAAATGATTGTGGATGCAGCCATCTGATTTGCATCTGTACCATAATTATTGTTTGTTGATGTTTGGTGGTTTTACAACAAGAACCCACAAGTTGACTTGCAGGCTCAGGATCATGCTCATAGGATAGGCCAAAAGAAAGAAGTTCAAGTTTTTCGGTTTTGCACTGTGGTTTGCAATTTTGTACTTTATTTTATTGTTCAATTCATTACTCACTGTCTGTATGTGTTAATATCTCATTGCATCTTGGTAATGGTACAATATACGATTGGGGATAAAGTTATTGAAAGGGCTTACAAAAAGCTTGCACTTGATGCTCTGGTGATTCAGCAAGGGCGATTGGCTGAGCAGAAGAGCAAGGATTTATAGGATGATTTTCTTGTTTCTTTGCCGCAAGATGTATGGATTCTCTAATATGGTTCCACTGGTTTATATATGCAGCGGTAAATAAAGATGAGTTACTTCAAATGGTTAGATTTAGGATAAAGGAGAGGAGGCAACGACTGAACTTGATGCCAAGATAAAGAAATTTACTGAAGATGCAATCAAATTTAAGATGGATGATGGTATGTAACTTATGAATATAAGCTCTAGCTTTGAAAACCATAATGGCTTGATCTTTACTAGTTTTTTGCTCCTGTTGAGAAATTTGATCTTTACTAATACTGATATTTTCTTTTTGTAGCTGTTGAGTTATATGATTTTGATGATGAGAAGGTAAAGATGACATTTTATTTTGTCCTTGACAACTATGATTGGCTTTTTTTTTATTGCTTTGCATCAACCTTTCCTCCCATGCCCCCCTTCTTATCTATTTAACTAATATTGAAATACCTTTTTCCCATATTTAATAAAGGATGACAACAAATTTGATTTCAAGAAAATTGTGAGTGAAAATTGGATTGAACCACCAAAAAGAGAGCGAAAGAGCAAGTAAGCATTGCCTTTTACATTTTATCCATCCAGATTCATTCAGTATTTTTTAATGATATAAGATATGCTGATTTTCTTTGTTTGGGTTTCTTATTTGTAGTTACTCAGAGTCTGAATACTTCAAGCAAACAATGCGCCAAGGTGGTCCTACTAAACCAAAAGAGCCTCGTATTCCTAAGATGCCCCAGTTATAAGCTTCTGGACTGGATTTTTTCTTTTTAACATAATGCTTCTGTTATGATTGAGTTTTTGTTCTTCTGCCTGCAGGCATGATTTCTAGTTTTTCAACACACAAAGGCTGAGCGAGCTGTATGAAAAGGAAGTGCACTATCTCATGGTAGGTGTAGGTAAAATGAATTATTTATGTATTTTTTTGGTTTAGCTCAACAAATAGGTATTGTTTAGTGCTTATTATTTTATAAAATTTCCGCAAACACATCAGAAGAATCAGATAAAAGACTCTATAGATGTTGATGAACCCGAAGGTACATGAGTACTCCAGATTATAGTGTTTTATTCTTTTCCCTTTCTACATGTATATTGTTAATTTTAAAAATTATGATTATTGGATGTTTAGAGGTGGGAGATCCACTGACTGCTAAAGAGTTGGAAGAAAAGGAACGCCTGCTAGAGGAGGTGAGCAAATTTTTTTTATACATAAAAATAAACTAGGCTTTCATATGGGCCTTTTTTTATTTCATTTTTGTTATTTGGTTAATATAGGGATTTTCATCATGGAGCCGGAGGGATTTTAATACTTTCATTAGGGCATGTGAAAAGTATGGCCAAAATGATATAAAAAGTATTGCTTCTAAGATGGAAGGAAAAACTGAGGAGGAAGTTGAAAGATATGCAAAGGTCTTTAAAGAAAGATACAAGGAATTAAATGGTATGTAACTGCCAATGTGACTATGAAATAGTCTTTTGTAGTACTTTTGAGCATGGAATCAAAATACTTAGCCAAATCCAAATGAGTGTTTATATCTGTAAGTTTAGAGTAATTGTTTTCAATAAAATCAATTTGCTTGTTTCATTATTGTTGTGTTGAGTTAAAATGCAGCACATTTCTGTATTGGTTAGTCCATATAAGGCAGTGGCATACTGGAAAAGTCTTAATGCTGCTTTTTAGTATTTGTTTCATCAAGGAAATATTTCATTGGTTAAATTTAATGAAGAAACACAAGTTTAGAGCCAATGTCAGTGTGATTTATTCTAGAAGATGTCCTTTTTGCTATTACTTGTACCTTTTCTTATCTTTGGCTGAGATGAGCAATGAATGATGTCAAGTACTTAAATTATGTGGAGAATTTGTCTTATTACGGCAATGAATGATGTCCTTTGTCCATGAATGTGTTATTTATTCTATAAGATGTCCTTTGAAAAAAGAGCTCAAGGCACTGGAAGCAGCAAATGTGCATGCCATTTTAGAAAGTGAACCTTTGATCGATGAGGTTTAACTGTTCTATGAGTTGATTACCTTTCTTTTGCTTGTATTACCTTATTGTTTATTGTGTGTTATTGTAAACAACCCCTTTATGTAAGGTAACTATATGGTAGATGTATGTTTGAGCTGGTATCTTAATCTTAGTCTCGTGTCCTTATTTTTTTACCTACTAGTTATTTCAATATTTTTCATGAGAAGAAATATTGAGTTTAGAGAAAATAATCAATGAAGAGTTACTGTTGTGCTAGCTTTTGTATTTTTTCTTTTATTGGATAAATCATATAGATAGAAGAATATATGTATGTTAATAGCCACCCCTATATCATTGACATGGAATTAGTTGTCATCATGAGTTAAACAAAACATGACCCAGTCTTTGATGGAAATATAAAGCTATATAAGATCAAATCTGAATCCATTAAATCATGAATAATTTTCCCTTATATCATAATTCATGTTCTAAAATTCTAATCCATAATTGATAATTCATGTTCTTAAAATATTTTTTTCCCTTATATGTGCTTATATGTTTGGAGCTATTCTTTACAGACTATTCTTATTTCCTTTTGGAGCTATTCATAAAACATAACATGTGCATTTTGCTTCATTCTCATTACTGAGTGAGTAAGTTTCATTCTCAAGGACATAGTTTCACTGTTGTTTTTATTATCCCCAAAAGGGTGACATCTGCAACTAGGAAGATCTGATGTTTCTTGTGTTCTATAGAATCTCCTATCTGATATCTTTATTACATAGCAATGATGATTCTAAACTAGTTTGTAATTAGTTGAAGTTGAGGTTGAGGCTTTGTATATTAGCTTGAAAGTAAACCTAAATCCTAATCTTCAAATAATAAATGAAAAGTAATCTGTGTAACAGGACATCTAGAATATATAATTGATACAAAAGCTCTAATCATATTTTCATAAATAACAAAATGAAAGGCATCTCCACACTAATGACAGAAATTTCTTGTACCCAAAAAAAAGACAGAAATTTCATTACCCAATATTGCTATTATATTCCTGCTCTTGGTCTATGCTTAGAATTTAAATTTATTTTTGTGAAAAAAAATTGAAAAGACTCTTTGGTGAAAACTTACAAATAAAGATATGATACATTTCTGTCATCTAAGTTTAAGTCAACAATGTTGATATGACTTCTGGGAACCATCTTTGTTCACTCAATAACAAGGCCTATACCTAAAATCATTATTATTATTTTTCAGGTGACAAAAGTTTACAATTATATTCACAAATATGGACATAAGTCAATGTTGATGGCAGCAGCAGTTCATAATAAGCATGACCTATTTGGTCTTCTGGGGTATTTTCAAAGACTTCCCAACAGTCATATCTGATTTAAGAACTGATTTGTGGGATATTCTATCAATTTTTTGCTTTATGTTGCTTCTTGTCCAAGGTTGACTATATCATAGCTCCATTGAAGATATTGCAGTCTCTCAAAGAATCTGTTGCTTCTCCTGACGAGAAGTACTCTTTTGTTAGGAGGCTATCCCCTCAGTCTGTGCCAAATATGTGTTTAGTGATGAAGAGGTATGGTTTCAGCATCTAATGTCATTTGCCTTCCCCCTTTATAAAGTAGGAATTTCTCATTTGAAGCTGCAAAATTAGGTTGGTACAATATATCTCCACCTCATAATTGCAAAACATAATGTCAATGCTCCTTGGCCCTTTCTGAGTCTTATAAATGGAAAATCAAGAACCATTTAACTGAAGAACAACTTCAAACTGCATGTTGCATGTTGTGATGTTACTCCAATAATTTAGATCAAGGACAAGGACTGGGTTAGGTTTCACAACAGATATTAACAAACATAAACCACAATTGTCGAGGAGCATCAGCTTTTTGTTCTAGTGTTTTTTTTTCACAATTATACATATAAGAACATATAAGGGAAATAAGAAGTTCTCAATGTGCCAAGAACGAGGAGGAGATTGAGCTTTGTTCCTAATGTTTCTGTAGTATAGTTTCATGTCATGATCTTGTTACTGGTCTCCAAGTTACTCAAATATTAGTCTTGATAGTTGATCAGCAACCATTAAAGCTTGGTCATATTTTGGGTAGCTTTGCTACATTCTTTATTTCTTCATGCTAAAATTTTATAACATGAATTATGGATTATGAATTATGCTACTGAGTTGGGTTAACATGAATTATGGATTATGGATTATGCTACTGAGCTGGGTTGTCTGCCATTTTTTTTTGTTGGTTTTAGGTGAATTACGGTAGTTCTAAACGGCTGTTTTATGTTTTTTTTGTTGGTTTTATGTAAATTACGGCAGTTCTAACTAGTAATTTATATTTTTTATTGGTGTTATGTAAATTACTAGCGGTTATACAGTCATAATTTACATTTTTTTTGTTAGTATTATATGAATTACGTCAATTCTAACTGTCGTAATTTACATTTTTTTGGTTGGTGCTATGTAAACTATGGCAGTTCTAACCGCCGTAATTTACATTTTTTTTTGTTAGTGTTATGCAAATTGCAGCGATTCTAATATTCTAATTTATGACACCACGAAACCACCGTTTTATACATGATAAATTATGGCGGTTGTCATGGTGGTTAATGAGAAACCTTCGTATTATACCGAACGGCGAAGTCAATTACGTCAGTTTTGAAAACCGCCGCTGATGCGAAAAACGACAATCAAAACATTGTAATATACAAAAAAAAATCACCGTAATTTACCTATTTTTTTGTAGTGAGAGTGATAAGATTAACTAAAATTTAATATTTATCTAAACTAATTTAAAGGAAAATAAAATAAATTTTTATTTTATTTAATTAAACTGAGAATATAAATTACGTGCTAAACTTAAACTAAAGTTAAATAATAAATTTAAATAAAAAGGTTCAATTAGAATGCAAAATTAATCAAAGAATAATTTTAAGACTCTGAATCTATCACTAACCATGTAAAGATGAATTTAACTTGAATGAGAATTAATCTTGTTACTATGAAGTATTTACTTATATAAGCTTTGATCAAGTATTAAAAATTATTAAAATTTAATTAATGACATAATTTTTTTAAAATAACATGATCTATTCAAATTATGATATAAATCCTTTAACATATCATGAATTATTCAATTATTAGATGTCAACGTAATAAATATTATTACACAACTCATACTTAAAACTACAAGAAATAAGCATATAATTGAAAGATATTAATTTAAATTTATTAATTGACTACAAAATAATTAATAAAAGTTAAATTAAATAATCATTAATATTATGTAATTATAAAATAAAAAATATATTAAATAAAATTAAATCATCTAAAGTAAAGATTAAAATTTTATCTTAATTCTAAAAAATAAAATTAATTATTTATAATAAAAATATGAAACACAAAAAGAAAGGAAAGATCATAAAATCTATGCCGCCACATTGCGTTGCAGTTTCCTTTCTTTTTCTCCCTTTACGCGGCAACTTTCCCCCTCGGACGACGTGTGTCTTCAATTTCTCTCTTTTTCTTTCTATCAGAATACGTTTCTGCTCTGTGCTTTTTCTTCTCAATTTGGAGTATTCGTGCCGCGTGCTATGTCTCCTTTTATCCACTCTTAATTATCTCTCCTCCTGCTGCACGTCTCTTCTTTCCTAGGCAATGTTGCCATTCTTTTTTTAAAAAAAAAATTGTCAAGTCCCCCCTCGCTCCCCGCACCCCCCCCCGGATCTCACTAGCCTACAGTGGGCCATCAAAGTTTAATTCTATCGGACTGTGTGATTTGTCGCAACCCAACATAAAGAAAGTTATATCGATGCTAATTGCTCTTCTTATCAATCATGAGTCTATTATTTGTTAGCTTAATAAAAGACATGGCCATGCTTGATTTAGTTATTTATGATTAGATTTTTTTCTTGACTAGTAATATTAGTCATTTTGTTATGTTGCTTAGAATTTGTCATAAAAAAAATTAATAATTAATCAGTTTAAAAAAATTAATTAATAAGTAACAAAATTATTAAAATCACTTACATTAAAATATAATAAAATCTAATTTTAATATTAAAAATACATATTATTAAATTATTATCAACACTCCTACATTAAAAATTTTTTAGTCATCGAGTAAAGAAAATTATACTCAAATACTAAGAAATTAGAGAGAAAAGAATGAATCTCATGCACAAATTTATCATCAATCATTTTAACTCAATTTAATATCAACACCATTATATACACCAGAATTAGAGAGATTCAGAAACTGTGCAGGTATGAGACTCTATAGTTGATGATGACTTAAAGAAATTGATTAACACTACTCATATCAACAAGATGTATCTTGTTTTCGAGAGCCAATAACATAAGTACTCCATGGTTAAGCGTACTTGACTTGGAGCACTTGTGGGATGAGTGACCTCTTAGGAAGTTTCCTAAGATGCGTGTGAGTGAGGATAAAGCACGCTGAAAAGACCCGTGTTGATTTGTGGGGACACTTGTAACATCCCAATTTTTAGAAAATGTACCGAATGTACTATTTGCTGTTTTTCAAGCTTTCGTGAGAATGACCGTTGTGTCCCTATTTTACTGTTTCTCGATTTCTGCATGAAATACAAATGTGTTTATACAGGCTCAAATTTTATTTGGTCTTTTTACGTAATTTGTTTCGAGACGATAAAATAAAAGTTTTTTCGAGCTACTGTTTTAATTTTTCTGGAAGATATACAGATAATTAATACTTTTTATAATTTTATTTGAACTTTTTGGATGATTAGCTACGTTGTGGAAAAAATGAAAAAATGACCATTACATCCTGAACGTGCTGTTTATACTGTTTTTGCTGTTTTTAATTGTTTCCTACTTGATTTAGTGTCCAATATTACTGTCTGTGATTTTATATGGACTTTTTGTGTGATTTGCTACGGGGCAGGAAAATAATATTTTTCCGGACTGGTAAAATCTGTTTTTAATTATTCAGAGGCGGGGGATCTTACTAAACCCAATTGAATGAGCCTAAAATTAATCTTTTAATTTTTAGGATTTAATCACAAATAAAATAATTTTGTATTATTATAATATTATTTTATTAGTCAGTATAACTTAGTGACAGTAGACCCGGAAATGTTTTGCAGGACCCACGTTTAGCTAATACAGTTAACTTAGTAGCTTAATCATCATTATTGAAGGAACTCTCTAGAACATGGTGACTAGCTTAGTGACTAGGTTAGTGTGATGATGAAGCTTAGTGACAAGGCTTAGTGACTAGGTTAAAAGGAACCAATGGGAGACAAGCTTGCTAACCAAGTTTTAATCTTGGCCTTTGATGCATTCTAAGGCTTGGATGAAGCCAAGCCATGGACACCTTGCATGGCTTGAAGTCTACGGCCAAGTGAGGGTTGGAAGACCAAAAATCACTTTGCTTGCATGCATTTTCTCTCTTCTCTCTCATCCAAGAACCCTAAACACCATTGTTGCTTCCTTTCTCACCTATTCGGCCAAGCTTCATACTACACCATCCAACCACCTAAAATTTCTTCTAACCAAGTTTTCTAAACCTAAACACAATCCTAAGAACATCTCTAGTTGGGAGTTCTTGCAAATTCCTTCATTTGAAGCTTGACAACCTACTTGAAAGTTTGTACCAAGGAGGTGAAATCTCTTATTTTTCTTTTCTAAATTCTTTTTCAAAGCTCTAAGCCATGATTTATCCATGGTTTAGGTTCTTTTTCAATGGTTAGTAACTTGTAGTTTTTGTTTAAGCTTGCTAGGTTCTTGAAGGAGGAAAACCGAAACCTAGGAGGAGTGAAAGAAATCCATTTGTCTTCAATTAAGGTAAGAGGAAGACAAATCTTATCACCTATGGATGGTGGTAAGAAGATGGAGTTGATTTTGTGATTGTAAAATCCATAAGGATTCATGTGTGTGCTTGTTAGTAGCTTATTTGATGTGGTTGTGTATTTGTTAGTAGCTTTCCTATTTGTTGTTTGTAATAAATTGCATGTCTACAAGCTTTAAGTTGCATGTCTATAAGCTTTGATAATATTGCATGTGTTAGAATGGCATGATAAAGCATAGAATTGCATGATAATGTATAGGATGTGAATAACATGTCAAGGAAATGCATGTGTGTTCCAAAGAACACCACACCAAGGCTCACGGCCACTAACCAAATGGAGAACCAAAATGTTCTCTTAATTTTCTTAAAAGGTAATTTAATTAACCTAGGAGAATTAAGAAGGTTTCAAGTTGATTAGATCAAAGAAAATGAATTTAGAAATCAAATGGTAAGACTTAGTATTTTCGGCCAACATGCCTAAAATGAATGTGTTGATTTCAAAAACCATTTTCTAAAACAATGGTTAAATGAATTTAGACAATACAATAAGTTTGACATATATTTAGAAGATGAGAAATAATTTAGAAATTAATTTCAAAGGATTTAGGAAATTCGGCCAACATGCCAAACTAAGTATCCATGGTTTCTAAAATTAAATCCAAACCTTTTCTAAGTATAAGAATTCAATATGTGTTAAAAAGAATTTTTCTAAAATGAGTTTTAAGGAAAAGAATCAATTAGAAATAAGTTTGAGAACTTAGAACTAAAGATTTTGTTATTAGAAATGAAATACAGTAACTTTCGAAAATTTCTAACATATAGCTCATGCTGTATTTTGAAGCATGTTAGTAGTTTTCAAAAGGATTAATTATATGGTTTAAAAATTTAATAAACAGAATTTTTACGGTAAAATTAGAAAATCATTAATATAATTTTCTAAGCAAAATACTGTCAAATTTTAGTAAAAACGGATAAATAAGATAGGAAAGATGTCCAAAAGATAGTATACGGTATGGAAAATATTATACGTAGCTTAAAAGTATTATTTATTATTTCTGTTTATTTAAACAGTAATTTTTAAGGAATTCGGTCAAGAAAATGATTTAAAAATCCTACGCGATTGAAAAAACATATTAAAAATTCTACGCGATTTTAGAAACAGAAAAATATATTTACGCGATTTATAAACGTTTGTAAAAACGATGAAATTTTGAAAACGCGATAAAATTTCTACGCGATTGACCGTTCTTTGTATTTATTTTATCTTTGTCGGGAAAATGTGAACCCGTCTGACCTTTGAGACAGTATTTGTCCGGTGGGACTTGCTGTATATTTTTGCCATTGAGGGCAAGCCATGAGGCCATATTTTTATACCATGAGGGTATTCTGGTAATTTACTAATTTTTGGTGAATTTTGGTTGACGAGGTGAATTACATCGTGTTGTCGATGCGATAAACGTAGTGTGGTTCATTGTTCTAATGAACTTGGAGACTTTAGTGTACGGGATTCCATATATGGACAGTCGGTCGCTCTGCTGGGCCGTGGTAACCGATAGCACACTAATGGACTCGACACGCACTATATTTAATCGAGATTTGTGAAGTCTAGTAGTACATTTACCCGTAGTGTCACGACGTGAGACAATGAACTACCCCACACCTAGATGGTAAATTCCCAGTGATGTGGAGCTATAGACGCAACGTATGACCGCGGAATAGTTGGCTGGGCAGCCGTGGTACTATTAGATTTTTGAGAGTCATTCCCTCTGATATCTGTGGCATCTGTGTTGTTTAGCTCCATGGAGTAAGAACGTGTCATATTTCTTATGAGTATATCTGGAACTTTATTTTATCTTATCTGTCTATTTTATCTGGTTAGTATTATGAGGATTATTTATCTGTTCTATTATTTTATCTGTGATGTTTTATTTTATCTGTGATATTATGTGTCGTTATGATAATTAAATCTTTTTCTTTATTCTGTTACTGATTTCTGTTATAGCTTTTCATATTGCATAAATTGTATAACTGTTGTTTGGCGTTTTCTTATTGGCTATGTTTATGGTGATTTTAGATTGTCTTACCTCTTTTCTGTATTGTGTATGTTTCCTGTATATGTATTTTACGCGGTAAAGAGTTTGAGGAGGAGGAAGAGGAACAGCCTCTTGAGGTTCTGTACCCCGAGGAGGAGGAAGATCAGCTAGCCAACGACTAGTTTGACAATCAAGAACCATCTAATCATCCATATCCATTGGATTGATTAGTTTTGGTATGGCGGTGCCTGGATTTTTGGGGTTCGTGACTCTCGAGTTTCACGGTGGATCGTTAGCGTGGCACATGAGAGGAGATAGAGACTCCGTGACATATGCGGGACGGATGACGGTGACCCTACGCCATAGATTTGATGACGAGCCAGTGATGACGACGACGGTGTTTCTGCATTTAGAGTTACCTTTATCCATTAGGCGTCATTGGGGTGGTGTATCCACTGAGCCTAGTGAGATGACACTCGTATCGACTGCGCGGTCTCATGTCCGCCGAGTGTCGAGGCATCCTGGGTATTTATCTTCTGATGAGTTTCCTGAGAGTGATCCATCAGAGGAATAAATATTTATGATGTGTATTTTGGGCGCGTCTGCGTATGTATATATTGACTCTTTACTGTTTTGATTTACTGTTTCTGTTTAAATATTTATAGTTGTAGTTGTAAATTATTTGTATAACTTATAACTTGGAACATATGTATATTATGAGTGATGTAGTTCTGTTTATTTTATGTTTTCCGCAATATTTAATTTTTAATAATCTGTTTAACAGGAATTACTTTACGACCCATATTATTATGTAATAAATGTTTTATAACTTGGGTAGATTTTATTTATTTATTTTATTTTTCTTTATATGTGTGGCATTCCCAAAGGGGTGTTACAACACTCATCAATTCTGCAGGTAGTCTCGGGACGTTACTAATGGTATCAAAGCGGGACTTCTCCCAATACGATGTGGTTCAGGGATGAACCATGCCGAAGCTGGTGGGCATGTGACACTTGGCGCCGACGAGGGCGGGGAGTGGTCGCCGGTGCAAAAAGATGAAGCATGGACAAGAAGCGGCTCCTGATAGGCTTCTAGGCGAAGGGACACATGAATGAACTGAATACACGCTAGAATGAGAGAGATTCAAAGACTGTACAGGTATGAGACTGCATACTTGAGGATGACTTAAAGGAATTGATTAGCACCACCATATCAACAAGATTCATCTTGTTTTCGGGAGTCAAGAACATAAGTACTTCATGGTTAAGCGTGCTTGACTTGGAGCACTTGTGGGATAGGTGACTTCCTGAGAAGTTTCCTAGGATGCGAGTGAGTGAGGACAAAGCACGCTAAAAAGACCCGTGTTGATTTGTAGGGACACTTATCAATCTTGCAGGCAGTCCCGGGACGTTATAAATTCCCAGGAGGTTACCAATCCCACAAGTGCTCCAAGTCAAGCACGCTTAACCATGGAGTACTTATGTTTCTTAGGATGTGTGTGAGTGAGGACAAAACACACTGAAAAGACTCGTGTTGATTTGTGGGACACTCATCAATCCTGCAGGCAGTCCCGGGACGTTACAAATTCCCAAGAGGTTACGCATCCCACAAGTGCTCCAAGTCAAGCACGCTTAACCATGGAGTACTTATATTCTTGACTCCCAAAAACAAGATATCTTCTTTTCGGGAGCCAAAAACATAAGTACTTCATGGTTAAGCGTGCTTGACTTGGAGCACTTGTGGGATGAGTGACCTCCTGTAAAGTTTTCTAGGATGCGTGTGAGTGAGGACAAAGCATGCTGAAAAGACCCGTGTTGATTTGTGGGGACACTCATCAATCCTGCAGATAGTATCGGGACGTTACAAATGGTATCAAAGTGGGACTTCTCCCAATACGGTGTGGTTCGGAGATGAACCATGCAGAAGCTGGTGGACATGTGACACCCGGGGCTGATGAGGGCAGGGAGTGGTCACCGGTGCAAAAAGATAAAGCACAGACAAGGAGCAACTCCTGACAGGCTTCTAGGCGAAGGGACACATGAATGAATTGAATACACACCGGAATGAGAAGGATTCAGAGACTATGCAAGTATGAGACTGTATAGTTGAGGATGACTTAAAGGAATTGATTAGCACCACTCATATCAACAAGATGCATCTTCTTTTCGGGAGCCAAGAACATAAGTATTTCATGGTTAAGCGTGTTTGATTGGAGCACTTGTGAGATGGGTGACTTCTCAGGAAGTTTCCTAGGATGCATGTGAGTAAGGATAAAGCACGCTAAAAAGACCCATGTTGATTTGTGGGGACACTCATCTATCTTGTTGGCAGTCCCGAGATATTACAAGTAACATATGAAAATTAACAATAAAAATAACAAAAACAAATAAAATGAGATAAATAAAGAAGTAAAAACCAAAACAATCTAAACTTTTTTTTATAATTTCTTATATATATATATATATATATATATATTGCCGACATTATTTACATCCTCATACAAAGACTCGAACTCGGGAGATACTTAAGTGACTCAAACAATAAAGTGAAACTAACAACTAAAAACTAATCTATCAAAAGAAAATGAAAGAAACTTAGATTTATATTGCTGACATTATTTACATCCTCATACAAAGACTCTGAACTCTGGGAGATACTTAAGCCGACTCAAACAATAAAGTGAAATTAACAACTAAAAATTAATCTATCAAAAGAAAATGAAAGAAACTTGGATTTAATATATATATATATATATATATATATATATATATATATATATATATATATATATATATATTTTTTGCCGACATTATTTACATCCTCATACAAAGGCTCTGAACTCTGGGAGATACTTAAGCCGACTCAAACAATAAAGTGAAACTAACAACTAAAAACTAATCTATCAAAAGAAAATGAAAGAAACTTGGATTTCCTTCCATATAACGCTAAGTTTAAAGTTTTCAGTCAGACTTGAGTTCCTTACTAACTAATCAATATATATTGGGTCTATCAAGTTAATAGACTCAATTAATCCTTCCTCAACAATATTGTCAATAACAGGCTTTAAACGATGATCATTAACCATAAAAGTATTATCATCTTGAGGATGCTTAATTTGAACAACCCCAGAAGGGAAAACTTGTTGAACAACATAAGGACCATCCCACCTAAACCTTAACTTACTAGGAAAAGGATGCAATTTAGAATTAAAAAGCCAAACTTTTTTATTAGGTTCAAAAGATTTATGAGATATCATCTTATCATGAAAAGTTTTAGTTTTGGCTTTATAAATATTAACATTCTTATAAGTCTCATTACGCAATTCATCCAATTCATTCAACTGAAGTCTACGGTTAGAACCTGCTTGTTTCATATCAAAATTAAATGATTTAATAGCCTAATAAGCACGATATTCTAACTCTACTGGTAAGTGACATGCTTTGCCAAAGAGAAAACGATATAGTGGCATCCTTATGTAGGTCTTATATGTTGTACGATAAGCCCAAAGAACATCATTCAACCTCGAAGACCAATCTTTCCTATCAGGTCTAACTGTTTTCTTAAGAATAGACTTAATCTCATGGTTAGAAACTTCAACTTGACCACTAGTCTGAGGGTGATAAGAAGTAGCTACTTTATGTGTCGCAAAGTATTTTCTAAGAAGAGCTTCAAAAAAACGATGACAAAAATGACCACCTCCATCACTAATAAGTGTTTTAGGTGTACCAAACCAACAAAAATATGGTCTTTAACAAATTGAATCACTACCTTATGATCATTGGTTCTAGTAGCCATGGCTTCTACCCATTTAGAAACATAAATTACTGCAATCAAGATATACACACACCCAAAATATGGTGGAAAAGAGCCCATAAAATCAATACCTCATACATAAAAAAAAATTTAACAACCAAAATGGGCTGAAGGGGCATCATATCACACATAGACAATGCACCAGTACACTGACATCGCTCACAAGAAAGACATAATTGGTGAGCATCCTTAAACAAAGTAGGCCAATAGAATTCACTTTGAAGTACCTTAACAGCAGATCTATGGCCTCCAAAGTGTCCACCACACACATAGGAATGACAAAAAGATAATATACTATGAAATTCACATTCAGGAACACAGCTACGAATTATCTGATCTGGAAAATGCTTGAACAAATATCAATCATGCTAATAGTAATGCTTTACATGTGCAAAGAACCTAGCCTTTTCTAGTCTTGACCAATGTCAGGGGATTTTACTTGAAACAAGTGAATTAACAATGTCTGTGAACCAAGGAAGTTGTGAATGTGTCAAAGAAAATAATTGCTCGTCAGGGAAAATATCCTGCAAAGTAACTGAGTCATCAATATGATTAACAAGCATTCTAGATAAATGATCAGCTACTAAATTCTCTGAACCTTTTTTATCCCTAATCCCAATGTCAAATTCCTACAATAACAAAATTTATCTTATCAATCTAGGCTATGTCTCTTTCTTAGACAACAAATATTTTAATACAACATAGTATGAGAAAATAATAACTTTAGAACATAAAAGGTATGAGCGGAACTTATCAAGAGCAAAAACAATTGCTAGCAATTCTTTTTCGGTGGTAGTGTAATTTCTTTGTGCATCAGAAAAAAGTTTCTACTAGCATAATAAATCATATGCACTATCTTACTCACCCTTTGCCCAAGAACTGCCCCAATAGCAAAGTCAAAAGCATCACACATAATCTCAAATAGTAAAGAAAAATCAGGAGGCTGAACTATAAGTGCAGAAACAAGAAGAGAACGAAGCTTTTCAAAAGCTTCAATACAAGATTCATTAAATTCAAAAGGAACATCCTTAGCAAGAAGGTTAGTAAGGGGCTTAGCAATCTTACTGAAATCCTTTATAAACCTCCTATAAAAGCCTGCATGGCCAAGAAATGATTGCACATGTTTAACAGAAGTGGGAATAGGAAGATTAGAAATTAAATCAATTTTAGTTTTATCTACCTCAATACATTTCTTTGGGACCTTGTGCCCCAAGATGATGCCCTCTTGAACCATAAAATAATTCTTTTCCCAACTCAAAACAAGGTTTACCTCTTCATATCTTTTTAGAACAACAAATAAAGTATGCAAACATGTATCAAATAATGACCTAAAGATAGAAAAATCATCCATAAATACTTCTAAAAATTTATCAATCATATTAAAAATATAGCCATCATGCAACGCCAAAATGTAGAAGGTGCATTACATAATCCAAAGGGCATCCTTCGAAAAGCAAAAGTACTTGCATGACATGTAAAAGTCATTTTCTCATGGTCTTATGAGTAAACAGCTTCTTGGTTATACCCAAAATAACCATCTAGAAAGCAATAAAAGTTCTAGCCTACCAACTTTTCTAAAATTTGATCAACGAAGGGTAAATGGAAATAGTCTTTCCTAGTCATAGAATTAAGCTTCCTATAGTCAATATAAACTTGCTACCCTATGGTCTCTCTAGTAGGCACTAACTATCCTTCACTATTCTTCCCCACTGTAATGCTTGATTTCTTAGGATCTACTTGTATAGGACTAACCCATTGGCTATCAGAAATGAGATATATGATACTTGTATCTAAAAGTTTCACCACCTCTTTCATCACTGCCTCTTTCATGTGGGAATTTAACCTACGTTGCATCTCTCTAGAAGGTTTAGTACTCTCTTATAAGAAAATCCTATGCATGCAAATGGAATGATTAATACCCTTTAAATCAGCAACTGGCCATCGAATAACACTTTTATGATCAAACATGACCCTAATCATCTATCTTTCTTAAAATGTGAAGGTGCTTCTAATGCTTAAGGGTAAGGAACCTTTGACTCATATGGACTCGAAATCGAAGAATTAGTCACATTAAAGGAAATTGGTTTCTTCTACATTTTCTTATGACCATCCCCATCCCCGTCATCGTGCACTCTCTCCTAATTTATCCCATTTTTCACCTTTTTCCTATTCATAAGAATTATTACAGCCTTGACTTGCTCATGGATTTGGCCTCTAGGATTTTCTGTAGGGTGGCTTGGAAGCTTACCCTTCTTTTTATTTTCTATAGCAATGGCTAACTGTCCAATTTGAGTCTCTAACTTTGCTATGGACTAAGTGTGAGAATCCAAAAGTTACATCCTAGATTCCATAAATTGTGTCCTAGTGTTTAGGTTGTTCAAAGAAGACAACACCTTATCTAGTTTATCATCTACATTTGAACTACTACTGGGTGCTTGAGGTAGATTAGACACATACCTTTGGGGTTGAAAACCAGTACCTTTGGGGTTGAAAACCAGGGGGTGGTGTCATACCAATTTGATCCATTTAATTAGGTCGTTGCCCTTGTTGTGCTTTAACACCTTGTTACTTCTAAGAGAAGTTAGGATGATCCTCCAACCAGGATTGTAACTGTTAGAATATGGATTATTTTGTGGAGGAAATCCTTAGGTTGCATTAGCCTGCTCTAGTGAAAATTTAGAAAATTGTAAAGTAGTAGGACAATCATATGAACTATGAGAAAGGTTAGAACAAATGGTACACACATTATGCACATTAAAAGAATTAGCATGTTTTTTACTCAAAAATAATAATTGATCCATCTTCTTAGATAATGCATCCACTTGGTCAATTTTCTTAGATAGAGATTCTACCTTAATTACCAGATCAAAAGTGTGTGAAATCTCATAAATTTCCCCTTTATTTCCTAATTGCCTTGATATATCTGGTAGTGAGGACGATGCATGCAATTGTGATTTTTCACTTAAGTGCTCAAATAATTCTCATGCCTTATCTGGGGTTTTGTAAGAAAATAGCCCTACACGAAGCGTCAACCATCTGTTGGTTGTGTTAATTCAATCCAGAATGAAAGCTTTGCACTTGTTGCTATTTAGGAACTTCATGGTGTGGACAATAACGCAAAAGATCCTTAAATATTTCCCAACTCTTATGAAATTGTTCATTATTAACTTGAGAAAAAATGGTGATAGCACGTCTCATTATAGTAAATTTACCAGTTGAGAAATATTTCTTTAAAAATTCTTCAAATAATCTATCCCAAATGGTAATGTTATCACATCTATCCCAAGTGGTAATGTTATCACATGTAGAAAATCAATCTTTAGCCTTATCCTTTAATGAAAAAAAAAAGAAAAGACAGAGTCGAATTGCATCATCAATAACATTAAGGATTTTAAAGAAGGAACAAACCTCTAAGAAAGTATCTATGTGCTTATAAGGATTTTCAGACTCAAGCCCATAAAATGTTGATAACATTTGAATTACACTAGGCTTAATTTCAAAGTGGTTAGCCCCAAGCTCAGGAAAACGAACATAAGTAGAAGAATCATATGCATTTAGAGTAAAATACTCCCTAAGTGCTCAATTATTATTTGCCATATTAGTTTCAATGAGTGCAGTTTGGTTTTGTGGTTTAAGTGCTCTAAGTGTATGCTCTATCTCTGGGTCATACTCTTTCAAATCTAATGGCAATGAACACCTACCAAACATAACTCAGACAAAATATCAAACTAATAAGAGTAAGAGTTAGTACAAAAGCACTTGGAGTCACAAGTTTGAGTAAAATTGGCCTTCTCCAACCTTGTCAACAAAAAAAAAGTGAAAACACTAATAATAAAGATAAAAACACTAAGTCCAAACAAAAAAAAATAAAATAAAATAAATAAAACAGAAAAAAAAATTATAGACTAAAAATTAAATTAAGCAAAAATTAAATTTAAGCAATCACAAAATTAACTCTCAAGAACGACGCCAAAAACTTAGTAGAGATTTTTCAAGTAATAAATTTACCCAAGTCTTGCAAGTAGATAAGAACAATATAATATTTGAAAAATATAAGGGTGTCATACTCATAAGGAGTGACATGATTAACTAAAATATAATATTTATGTAAATTAATTTAAAGGAAAAGAAAAGAGAATTTTATGTTATTTAATTAAATTAAGAATATAAATTACGTGCTAAATTTAAACTAAAATTAAATAATAAATCTAAATAAAATAATTCAAATTAGAATGCAAAATCAATGAAAGAACAATTTTAAGACTTCGAATTCACTACTAACCATATAAAGATGAATTTAACTTGAATGCGAATTAATCTTGTTCTATAGAATATCTATGACTACAAACTTTGATCACTACTAAAGATTATCAAAATCTATTTAATGACATAACTTATCTAAAATAACTTAACATATTCAAATTATGACATAAACCGTTTAACATAACATGAACTATTCATTCTTAGATCTCAAAGCAATAAATTCTATTGCACAACTCATACCTAAGACTACAAAAATCAGACATGTGATTAAAGATATCAATTTAAATTTACTAATTGACTATAAGACAATGAATAAAAATTAAATTGAATAACAATTAAAGATCAATAATCATCAACATTATACAATTATAGAACAAAGAAAAATATCTCAAATAAAATTAAATCATTTAAAACAAAAATTAGTATTTTATCTTAATTCTAAAAAATAAAATTAAGGGATAATTATCCTATAGGTCGCTAAACTTTTTGAGATAATTCAAATAGATCTTTAAACTTTTTAAATTTGTAATCAAGTCCTTAAACTTATAAAACATTTGTAAGTGAGTCTTTGGACCCTAACAACCATTAATGGAAACATAATATTATCTAATGCCAAACAAAATATTATTTGATAGTATCTATATGCGAGATATGAGTATGCATAAATATTATTAGTTAAAATCACTAAGTTTCTTTTATGAATAATTGTACATATAAAAAATTTATATATTTTAATTGATAATATTTACATACAACTAAATTTATATATAAATATTGTTAAATAATATTCTGTTTAAAATTAAAAAATATTCTATATACATTAACAAAACTTTAATGACTATCTCAATTCGAAGATTCAATTACGAATATTTTATAAGTTCGAGTCCTTATTATAAATTTAAAAATTTAAAAACTTATTTGAATTTTTTAAAAAAATTCAAAAACTTACACAATAATTATCCCTAAAATTAATTACTTATAATAAAAGTATAAAAAGAGAGAGATCATAGAATCTGTTCCGCTGCGTTGCGTTGCGTCTCCTTTCTTTTTCTTCCTTTACGCAGCAACTTTCTCTCTCGAACGACATGCGTCTAGGGATGACAATTTTACCCGCGGGTAATATCCGTGACGGGGACGGGTAATACCCGTTTAATTTCTCCCGCGGGTATAAATACCCGTTTAAGTTATCCCCGTTTAATAAACGGGGGCGGGGGCGGGGGTAGTTTCCCCCGTATCATGCGAATTTTCTCGAAAAAAAAATAAATTTTTTTTATATAAAATTATTAAAAATCTTATTATATAAATTAAAATATTATTATATTATACTTTTTTTTAATTTATTTTATTTTATTTATTAATTTATTAATTTTATTTATAATTTATTTAATACTCATGAATATCTACGGTACTTGCATTTACTTTACGCGAGGAGAATAATAAACGAAGTACCGCGATGATATGGAGAGCGAGAGACGGGCGGATATTATCCGCGAGGGACGGAGACGGGGGACTACTACCGCCCCACCCCCCCTTACCATCCCAACATGCGTCTTCAATTTCCCTCTTTTTCTTTGTACCTGAATATAATTCTTATATCAAATAATATATATATATATTTTTTACATCTTATCTAATATTATTAATTATATTATATATATATTTTTTTATTTTTTTCATTCAATTATATCTATTAAAAATAATATAAATAATATTTATACTCTTAAAAAAAGTAAGATAATTATTTTCCATCTTAATACGTTCCTGCTCTTTGTGCTTTTTCTTCTCAATTTGGAGTCTTTGTTCCGCGTACTATGTGCTCCTTTTATCCACTCTCAATTCTCTCTCCTCCTGCTGCAGTCTCTTCTTGTTCTATGCAATGCTGCCAATCTTTTTCTTTTTTTAATTGTCAAGTTCCCTCCACCGTCTCACTAGCCCACAGTGGGACAACAAAATTTAATTCAATTGGACCGTATCCGTATGATCAGTGGCAGCCCAAACATCAAGAAAATTGTACTGCTGTTAATTACTCTTCTTATCAATCATGAGTTCACTATTTGTTAGCTTAATTGGAGATATGCCAAGCTTGATTTAATTATCAATGATCAGTTTTTTCTTTGACTAGTATTCCTAGTCATCTTGTTATGTTACTTAATTAAAATTTATCACAAAAAAAATTAATAATTAATTTTTTTTAAATAAATTAATTAAAATTACTAAAATTACATGTATTGAAGTATTATAAAACTTAAGTTTAATATTAAAAATACATAATATGAGAGCTTGTAAGTACCTCAACCTTCTAATGAACCTCACTTCCTCACATTTTATACTTTCACGACCAAGCCAGTTCTGAAGCTTCAATTGTTATGTAGACTCCACTTGATAGGCTCAATGTTTACCCACAAGACATGAAGAAAATTGTTACCTACGTGAAAAATAGGTACAACAACAATTGTATGTTCACTACCAAAAATGGTATGCAAAGCACATTAAGCCCCTTTGATTGGGTTTTTGAGCATTTTTTTACTACCCAAAATTTTGTAGGGTATGGCAGTTTATATGATCCAGATTACACTGAGGTAGATTATCTTAATGATCTTAAGAGAATAAGCTACGAGTCAGGTCACTTAGATAATCTAACAGTGGCAATTGTAGATTCTAGGCCTCTAAAGGTGAGAAAAACCATGAAATACAATTTCAAGTGTGGATGATATGATTGGTCGCTTCGTTATTAGAGGTAGTAGTAATGGTGGAGAAAGAAGTAAGGGAGGTGAATGGTTTGCAGAACTGAAAGGGAGAAGAAGAAAGTGATGTGAGGTTATAAAGAGAAAATGCAATTGAAGGCAAAGCAATATATGATGGATTGATTAATAATTAATGTGTATTAACATGATTAAGTATAATTAATTACGATTGGTTTTAAGAATAATTATAATTAATATAATATAAAAATAATTTAATATATAATTATATTTTATTATTTTTTATATAATTATCTTTTTATATAAATAAAAATTAATTTTTTATATTTATTTAAAAATATACATAAATTATTAATTTTTATTTTTTTATTTTTATTTTTAATATAATATCAAAGAATTTAGGGTCTAAGTTCAACCTTTTACTGTGTTGAACGTATCAAGGAGGATTTTTTCCCAGAGATCAAGCCAAGTTTAATTCAACATTGGAGATTGTGTTTCAAAATACAGCAATTATTATTGCTATGCAGAACCATCCCATTGTTGTATCGTCTCAAGAGTTGTGCACACCAATCTGTACAGTTGCTTTGTGCTCCGTTTCCGTACGACCTTCATTGTTGTCTGCGACACATCTGTTTCTGTTGATTTTCTTAAAAAAATTTTAGTGTGATTTTTTTATTTATGAGATTTTTTTTGTCAATTTTAAAATTGTATTTTTTTGCTATTATTCTTCTTCACAAAAGTTCGACTCCTAGTATTTATTTGTAATTTGAACTCTTTGACATTGTTAAAAAAGTATAAAATCATCTTAAAAATAAATATATAATTTTTTATTTATCTCATCAATGTCAATTGTTAATGAAATTTAATAGTCTGAAATAAGAACCTGACCAAGTTGTATATAAGTTCTTTGCTTAGATGGAAGCTATTTTGGAACAACTGATTCTGTGTGAGTCAACCTTAAAACACAAAAGTGATACTAAACTATATGAAGAGTATCGTGATCGCACTAGGCTCAACCAGTTTCTAGTGGCTCTCATTGATGACTATGAGTCTGATCGAGTTTCCCTATTACATTAAGATTCTCTGTCCACATTTGAAGATGCACTTTCTCGTCTGAAATCAAAAGAAACTAGATTGAGTCTTCTTCGATCTAAAGTAAATTTAGCTTTTGCATTTACTCATCAAAAAGGCACATTTTGTGGTAGCGGTCATATTTTTGTTGAATGTCCCACCAGAGAGTGTCATATTTGTAAGAAGAAAAGTCATATTGCTCTTGAATGTCCCACCATAGAGTGCTATATTTGTAAGAAGAAAGGTCATATTGCTCCTAATTGCCCTAGCCGTTCACAGAACTCTACTCATCCATAAAGGTCAGATCAAAGAAAGCTTCAACCACGTACTAGTTCCTCCTTCATGCCTGTAATTGCAGCTTCAGTTGTCGACGATGTCTCAAATTTCCAAATTTCTCTTTCTACTACTGATCTTGAGTTTTTTCTTAAGTAAGTCTTTTCTCATTCTGGTAATATTCCTACTGCCTTAGCCACTACCCCAGGTAATAATCATTGGTATTTTGATTCTACATGTTGTAATCACACGACTTCCTCATCTCATGCATTCTCTTCCCTTTCTTCTAGAGATAACATTTATTCTATCCATACTTTTGATGAGTCTCTTATGGAAATAAGTCATAAGGGTCCTATCTTCCTACCTACCATTACCCTATCAGACACTTACCTTATTCCAAAATTAAACTTTAATCTCATCTCTATTGGCCAATTGTGTGACCTTGGTTATATACTTACTTTTTCTTCTGTAGGTTGTTCTGTGCAGGATCCACGAATAAGAAAAATCATTGGGAATGCTCGTAAAGTTAGATGATTATTTGAGCTCACTAACCTCCATGTTCCTTCGCCTCCTGTGTCAACTATTTGTGATGCTTCTACTACTTCTTCTCTTCATTTATGGCAAAAACGTCTTGGTCACACTTCTCTTAGTAAATTACGTAATCTCATTTCTCAGGGTATCTTAGGATATGTTAAAGAAGAGTCTTTGCAATATACGTCTTGTTAAATAGCTAAACAGTCTGTTTTATCTTTTAATAAAAGTACTTATATTTCTATTTCCTCTTTTGTTCTGATATTTGGGGTCCAACTCCTACACTTATTATGAGGGATTTATCGATATTTTGTAATTTTTATTGATGACTATTCACGTTTCACCTAGATATATTTGATGAAAAATCATTCTGAACTTCCTCAAATCTATATTACCTTTATCTCTATGATTAAAACTCATTTTTCTAAGATAATTAAGGTTTTTATCGTGATGATGTCTCAAAATATCGTGATTCAACACTACTTACTTTTCTTACTGAACAGGGAAGCCTTTCTGAGTTTTTTTGTCTTAGTACATCTCAGCAAAATGGTCGTGCTGAAAGAAAGCACTGTCACATTCTTGACTTTGTTGGAGCTATGCTTATTTCCTCTTCTTGTCCTGAACGTATGTGGGGTGAAACTGCTCTTACCATTGTTTATGTTATCAATCATTTTCTTTCGTCTGTTCTTGGTAATGTATCTCTTTATGAATGTCTTCACCTGAGATCTCCAAACTACAGTTCTCTCAAAGTTTTTGGTTGTGCTTGTTTTGTTCTTCTTCAACCATATGAACACACCAAGCTTGAACCTCGTGCCGTCTCTGTTGTTTCCTTGGTTATGCTACTGAACACAAAGGCTATCATTGTTGGGATCTAGTCTCTCAGTGCATTCGTATTTCTTATCATGTTGTCTTTTGAGAAGATACTTTATTCTCAACATTGTCTCAGTTCAAGACTATTCCTTCCACTTCTACCCACTTGTTCACCACACCATCTATTGACCTTTTTCCATATGATTCTGATACACAGTCTTCAAATGTGTCTGAGATAGGTTCTCCACCTCTAAGTTTCTCTTCTGATTCGCCCAGTGAGCTCTCATCATCGTCTGAATTTTTGACTCATTCCGCTAACACTATCTCTATTGTTGATTTTGCATCTGACACTGTTATTTGTCATTCTCGGGTAAGAAACATTCTCACATACCTTCATGATTATCATTGTTTTTCTATCATGCTTGACCTTTATGAACCACAGACATATTCAAAGGCATCCACTGATCCACGTTGGCAACAAGCTATGGATGAAGAATTACAGACTTTGGAGAATAATGGTACTTGGAAAATGGTTAATCTTCCTTCTGATAAGACTTTTATTAGATGTAAATGGGTTTACAAGATTAAAACTCGATCTGATAGGTTTGTCGATCATTACAAGGCCTGCTTGGTGGCCAAAGGTTTTACTCAGGAGTATGAGATTGATTATAAAGAAACCTTTGCTCCAGTTGCTCGTCTTATTTCAGTTCGCACTCTTCTTGTTATTACTGTCACTCGCAACTGAACTCTTAATCAGATAGATATGAAGAATGCTTTTCTAAATGGTGACTTAGAAGAAGACGTGTATATGCGACCACCACCAGGTTACTCTTGCCCACCTAACAAGGTTTGTCTTCTTCGCAAAGCCTTGTATGGTTTTAAACAGGCTCCTTGAGCCTGGTTTGCTAAGTTTAGTTCCGCTATCAGTCAGCTAGGATATTCCTTTACTTCTCATGATTCAGTACTCTTCATCCGTAAGACTAATAGTGGTACTATATTACTGCTTCTTTTTGTTGATGACATGATTATTATAGTGATGATACTTCTAGTATTATTTATCTTAAAGCATCTTTAAGTCGCAATTTTGAGATAAAAGATCTTGGTCCTTTCAGTTATTTTCTGGGTCTTGAGGTTCTTTCCTCTATTGATGATATTTATTTATCCTAAGCTAAATATGCTTCGGATCTTATTTCTCGAGCTGGTCTCTCAGACAGTCGTACTGAGTCTACTTCTTTAGAACCTAATGTCAGGTTTACACATCTGGATGATGCTACACTTGATGATCTTACTCTCTATCAAAAGCTAGTTAGTAGCTTGATTTATCTTACTATTACTTGTCCAGACATTTCATATGATGTTCATCTAGTTAGTCAGTTTATGTAAGTTTCGTGCACTACTCATTATGTTGCTGTCATACGTATTATTCAATATATAAAATGAATTTTGTTTCATGGGTTCCATTTCTCAACTAACTCTTCCTTGGTTCTCTAGGCTTATTCTGATGCTAACTAGGCTGGAGACTCCACTGATTGTCGATCCACTATTGGCTACTATATCTATCTTGGTGATGCACTTATTTTATTGTGAAGCAAGAAATAGACTTTCACTGTACATTCCAGTACTGAAGCAGAATATTGAGCATTAGCTGACACCACATCCGAGATACTTTGGTTACAATGACTTCTTGACGACTTGGGTATTTCTCAGTCATCTCCTACTACTCTTTACTGTGATATTAGGAGTGCTATTCAGATTGCTCATAATGATGTTTTTCCTGAGCGCACCAAGCATATTGAGATCGACTGCCACTTCATCTATCAAAACAATCTTCGTAGTGCTCTTCATATCTTTTCCATTAGCACTTTTGATCAGACAACCGATCTATTCAGCAAAGCTCATCATCCTAAGAGCTTTCGCGCTCTAGTTTCTAAACTCAAGTTAATTTCTTCTACACCCACTTGAGTTTGATGAGAGATGTTAGCGTGATTAATTGTGATTGATCACGATTGATTTTAAAAATGATTGTAATTGATGCAGTACAAAATTAGTTTGATTTAGTATATAATTATATTTTATTATTTTTCTTTTTTATACAACCACTTTTTTGTATAAATATATAATAACTCTCTTATATTCATTCATTTAAAAATATACACAAATTACTAATATTTATTTCTCTATTCTTATTTCTAACAATGTGAGTTATGTAAAATTTTGTGAGGGAGTTACACTGGCTATGAGGTGAGAGTGGGAGGAGTTGGAAAGACAATGAAGAAGAAGGCAATGATGCTTAGATTTTGTTGACATGGTGATTGAATTGAGTTTTTAGAAGCTGAGATGACGACTCCACAACCCGCGCTTTAGCTTTTATATATTATAAAGAGAAAAATAGATTCGTGATATGTGAGAGATTTCTCCTGTCATATGCTCTTATGCGCAATGTCCTCGCGTTCCCAATTACTTCCAAGTTAATGAGATAATAAAGAAAAAATATAATAGAATAAGAAAACTAATTTCCCCCCTTATTTTTTTCTTTTCAGTTAAAAAATATGGTGATTGAGGGCTTGGAGGGTAGGCGTTGGAAGGAAGAGGAGGATCAAGTGGTGAGAAGTACAAAGAAAGTAAAGATGCATAGTGGAGAAGTTGTTACAGAAACGGTGATGGGGGAAGCTAGCAATGAGGATGTGCTTATGGAGAAGAAAGAGATGCAAAAGGAGGTATAGGTTGATGCTGACAAACGTAAAATCAACGGAGGATCTTTATGGTGACACAGGATAGCCACGGCCAGCCCAAAGTTTTCTCAAACTTCATGTATACCAGTATACGAATGCTATGGTTATGTGGCTTCGTAATTTGAATGCTATTGCTTCCTGCAGGTTAAATATGATTGAGGCCTAAAACTATCAAACCAATCAAGCCTGTTTAAAATAATCTAAAACACATAGAAGCAAAGAAAGGTAGTTGTTACTGAATTGAAAACATGTTGTGCAGCACCTTTACCAAATTCAAGAGAAAAGGGAGCTTGTAATATTTGTTTCGAGTTCTACTGAAATATGTAGAGTTATACTGAAATGTTCATTAATGAAAGGAGAAAAATGTTATAATTCTTTTAAAATATGTATGATGTAGCAAATTTATTTACAAATTAACTATATTATTTGGCCACCCCAAAAGTTTAACTCAAGATCCGTTGCATAAAATGTCCTATAAAGAATCAATGCTGCACAAGGATGGTATGATTACTCCCCTTGATATTGCTAAGGCAGTGGTGGAAGATTTCATTATCCATGATATGGAAGAGGAGGCTGGACTAGAAGACACCACTTCTTTCGATCCAAAACCACATATTGATGTGTCAGTTGAGGAATATGATGAGTGGTACAGGGATTGGCAATATTCTCTCAATGTTAAACTGCTGGGAAACAGACTTGGAATACAGGTTATGGATGCATGGATGATGGATCCAAAGGACCTGATCAAGGAAGGGTACTTCCAAGGTTAGGGACTTTATTGAGGATTTCTTCATGGTGAGGTTTGCTAATGAGGGAGACTACAAGCATACTTTGTTTGAGGGTCCGTGGTTGGTGGCGGATCATTATCTCCTGGTCCAACACTGAAGAACTTTTCTCCAACGATGGATAAGGAGGTTAAGAAGCTCACTGTCTGGGTTCAGATTATAACCAGAAATTTCTTTGGAGGGTGGGTTCGAAGATAGGAATCATGCTGAAAATTGATGAGCACACTTCAGTCCATTCTCGGAGCAGATTTGTGAGAACTTGTGTCGAGATTCATCTTAAGAGGAAGTTGGTTCCAAGATTCACCACTCTGGGTCAAGACTTCAAGGTGGAGTATGAAGGGTTACACTTAATTTGTTTCAAATGCAAAAGGTATGGCCACAAGCACGATGCTTGTGTTGATTTCCATAGCCCAGTTGAAACTTCTGCTATAGCCACCCAAACGGCGGAGCAAATGGCAGCACAGATGCACATGCAAGGGGTTGCAACGGTTTCCAGTGATAAAGGAGGTGATAAGGCTCAGCATATTAATGATAATCATTGCATAACAATTGACCATAGAAATGGGGAAGCAATTACACAGTCTAAGGAGGAGGGCTGCTTTGGGCTATGGATGGTTGTTAAAAAGTCTCCTAAACGAAGAGCTACGCATGATCGTGGTAAATCAATGATTGGAGAGAGAATGTCACAGGGAGTAAATGGGCCACTTAAAACAAGGTTTGACATTCTTCGTCAAGAGGCAGAGGGAATAATCTTAGCAATGAAGGGCCCTCACAACATATTGGTGATAAAGCCCATACTTGGCAAGTGGGCCAAAGTGCCAAAATTCATGATAGAGGACAAGTAGTTCAAAAGGCCACAAAACAGCAACGCAATTTGGTTAGGAAAATGATGTTTTTATACTATTTTTTATTTTATATTATTTTTTATTATATTTTTTAATAATTATGATTAAGTAAAAGAAAATAATTGAGAGAAAGCAATATAATCAATAATTTAGAGAATAATGTAAAAAATGACGTGAAAAAAATAATAATTGAAGAAAATGATTGTTGATTCGGTTAGCGTGCAGTAGTCCAAAGCTCAACAAAAGCCTTAAGTGGCTACGCTTGTGTCTAGTGTTGTTGACACAAGCAAAAACAAGGAGGAGGTTGAGAGGACGCAGTGTGGTGCTCATGAGCACACAGAATCGTGGGAAATATTTAGACAATACCAGAGTGGGTCTTGGAATCAACTTAAAGAAGGCTACTACGTTGACCTGTTCATGACTTCGTATGTTATAGGACCTTCTAAAGAGGAGGCTATATGTGCTCATAGAATGATGACGCAAGGTATGGAGAGTGTTAATCCTAAAGAACCATCTGATATAATGACTTCAACAGGGCATGATGGGAGAAATAAACCACCGAATGTTGGATCTTCTGGAAGTTTAAATCAGGGAAGCCAGATTGCCCAGGAACCTGCAATTCAAGTTGCCACCGATATAGTAGTAGAGGGGGATATGCCCCATGTGTAAGCTTTAAGTCTTTTTGGCTCTCTTCCTAATCCGGTTTTAATGAATCTCATCTTCTTGAATTGTAGTGGAGTGGCTAGTAAGGTTTGACTACCCTTATTCAAGATTTGATTAATTAATATGATGCTCGCTTCTTAGTTCTAGAGATTCATGTGAGTGGTGATAAAGCTCGGAAGGTGGTTAGAAAGTTTGACTTTGATGGTTGGTATATAGAAGATGCTAGTGGCAATGCTGGAGGGGTTTAGTGTGTTTGGCAATCTAATCTTTGGGCAGTGAATGTGATTCAATCTCATAGCCAACTAGTTTATATGTAAGTTGCTATAAGTAGTGGGTCCCCTTGGTTCCTTACGGCTATTTATGGCAATCCCCACCTAGGACCAAGAAGAGAACTATGGAATCTCATCAACAGTATTGATCAAAACTCGACAGGACCATGGTGTTTTAGGAGGCAACTTTAATTCTGTTCTCAGTAGAGAGGATTGTTTTAGCGCAGTGGATATGAGTGGTGATGCTCATTTATTTACAGAATGCCTTCTCAATAATGGGTTGCATGATTTGGGATTTGTGGGGCAAAACTTCACTTGGCAGAGATGTTCATCAAGGAAGAGATTAGATAGAGTGTATAAGCTCATATTCTTGTTCATATCCAAACACTCTTCCTCCAAGATCAAACGCCAAATATTAAACACTATCCAAAGCTCAAATTCATGTCATTTCATACCATACAAATGCCATTTAGGCCAAATAATTCAACATGATATCATAACTTCAATGATCTTAGACAGGCCTGAGAGAAAAGAACCAATAATTAAAAAAAAAGTGTGATTGGATTGACTGTCAGCAAAGTCTATACAAGACGTGGTTGGATTGACTGTTAGAAAAGTCCACATAAGACATGTGAAAAAAAAATATGGGTTGACACACTCACATGTGAGGGGGAGTGTTGGATAAAGCTCATGTAAGTGTGTAATATGAAGTGGAAAGTCCCATATTGAAAGAAAAAGAGAAAGAAAAAGACTTTACAAGCTTGATGGCTCAAGACCCAAATTGGTTAACCTTTTTAGGTCAAGTGGTCCAATCCAAGATATAAGCTCATATTCTTGTTCATGTCCAAATACTCTTCCTCCAAGATCCAACACCAAATATCAAACACTATCCAAAGCCACAATTCATGTCATTTCATACCATGCAAAAAAAAAAAATTAACATGATCTTTAGCCTTATGATCTTTCGCCTTTTCTACGAACATTCTAGTTTGGAATAAGGAAGTATTTGAGGACATCTTTAAAAGTAAAAACTGAGTTTTGTGCAAGTTAGAAGGTATTGCTAGAAAGCTCTTTATTGAAGGCAATATTTTTTTTTAGAGAATTTACAGAAAGACCTTTGGCGTGAATATAAATCTTTGATTATTTAAGAAGAGTAACTTTGCCAACAAAGGGCAAGATACAAGTGGATACAATTTGGGGATAAAAATACTAGACTTTTCCATAGTTTAACAAAAGTGAGGAGGTGACACAACTTCATCACCTCGCTTAAGGATGATTCTGGGGTTTGACATGATGATCAAGTTTATTTGAAGAAGATGGCTAGGGATATTTTCGAGAGGCAATATTCTAATGAGGGACAAGGTTCTAGGTTCATATTGTCTGGGGCTTTGCCTTCTTTGTCGGAGTATAAATTGATTTCTCTTAATAAGGAAGTTGATTTGGACGAGGTTAAGGCAGCTCTGTACTCCATAGGAGTTCTCAAAGCCCCAGCACCATATGGCATTCATGCTATTTTTTACCAAACTCAGTGGGATATTATCCAATCCTCTTAGCTTGATTGTGCTAGGAATGTATTTCATACTCTTGACATTATTTCAGAGGCTAATAACACTAGCATCACTTTGGTGCCTAAAGTGGATTCCCCTGAGTCTCTTAAGCAATAGTGGCTAATTATCTTATATAATGTTAGTTATAAGCTCATTACAAAAATTATAGCCATGCGACTTAAGAAGGTAATGAGTAAACTTGTGGCTCCAACCCAATGCAGTTTTGTCTCAGGGATGCAAAGCTCAAACAATATTATTATCGTTTAGGAAGTCATTTATTCGATGAAGAGTAGAGGGGGTGGTAATGGCATCATAGCTAATAAAATAGACCTTGAAAAACCCTATGACTGCTTAAAAGAAGGTAATGAGTAAACTTGTGGCTTTAACCCAATGCAGTTTTGTCTCAGGGATGCAAAGCTCAGACAATATTATTATCGCTTAGGAAGTCATTCATTCGATGAAGAGTAGAAAGGGTGGTAATCCCATCATACCCAATAAAATAGACCTTGAAAAAACCTATGACCACTTAAAAATGGGACTTTGTGAAGGACGCACTTGAGCATATTGGGCTACCAGAAAATGTGATAAATATTATTTGTTGTGCATTTCTTCTGCTTCGATGAAACTGTAAGAGCTCGCCCACTTTTAATCCTTCTCGAGGCATTAGGCAAGGTGATTCGTGGTCTCCCTATATCTTTGTGCATTGTATCGAGTGTTTATCCTAGTTAATAAATATGGTGGTGGATAATGAACTTTGGGAATCGATTTGTCTTTTGAGAGGTAGCTATACTTTATCTCATCTTTGTTTTGTTGATGATCTGGTGTTTTTGGAAAACATTTTTATCAATTAAGTTCATGTTATAAAAGGATCCTAGATTTGTTCGATGAGAGCTTTGGCCAAAAAATCAATAATGAGAAGTCTTATATCTATTTTTCTAAAACTGTAAAGTTCTAGAAGATGTGAGATTAGTCAAGCTTTTGGGTACTGCCTGACATCTAGTTTGAGTAAATACCTCATTGTCCTCCTTCTTTTTCAGAGAGCCTCTACTACTTATCAATATTTATTGGATAGGTGAATGGGTGGAAGGCATCCTCTTTGTCTCTTGCTGGCTAAATTAAATTAGCTAAGGCTGTTGTTCCTACATTTAACCTTTTTGGGTCAAGTGGTCCAATCCAAGATATAAGCTTATATTCTTCTTCATGTCCAAACACTCTTCATCCAAGATCTAACCCAAAATATCAAACACTATCCAAAGCCCCAATTCATGTCATTTCATACCATGCCAAAAAAATTTAACATGATCTGTAGCTTTTTCTACAAATGTTTTGGTTTGGAATAAGGAAGTATTTGGGGACATCTTTAAAAGGAAAAATTGAGTTTTGTGCACGTTAGAGCAATATTTCTTTTAGAGAATTTACAATAAGACCTTTGGCGTGAATATAAATCTTTGGTTATTCAAAAAGATTAACTTTTCCAACAAAGGGCAAGATACAAGTGGATACAATTTGGGGATAAAAATACTAGACTTTTACATGGTTTAACAAAAGTGAGGAGGTGACACAACTTCATCACCTTGCTTAAGGATGACTCCGAGGTTTGGCATGATGATCAAGTTTATTTGATGATGATGACTAGGGATATTTTTGAGATGCAATATTCTAATGAGGGCCAAGGTTCTAGGTTCATATTGTCTGGGACTTTGCCTTCTTTGTTGGAGTATAAATTGATTTCTCTTAATAATGAAGTTGATTTGGATGAGGTTAAGGCAGCTCTGTACTCCATGGGAGTTCTCAAAGCCCAATCGCCATATGGCATTCATGTTATTTTTTACTAAATTCAGTGGGATGTTATCCAATCCTCTTTGCTTGATTGGGTTAGGAATGTATTTCATACTCTTGACATTATTTTAGAGGCTAATAACACTAGCATCACTTTGGTGCCTAAAGTGGATTCCCCTGAGTTTCTTAAACAATTGTGGCCAATTATCTTATATAATGTTAGTTATAAGCTCATTACAAAAATTATAGCCATGCAACTTAAGAAGGTAATAAGTAAACTTGTGGCTCTAACCCAATGCAGTTTTGTCTCGGGGGATGCAAAGCTCAAACAATATTATTATCGTTTAGGAAGTCATTTATTCGATGAAGAGTAGAAGGGGTGATAATGGCATCATAGCCAATAAAATAGGCCTTGAAAAAGCCTATGACCGCTAAAAAGAAGGTAATGAGTAAACTTGTGGCTCTAACCCAATGCAGTTTTGTCTCAGGGATGCAAAGCTCAGACAATATTATTATCGCTTAGGAAGTCATTCATTCGATGAAGAGTAGAAAGGGTGGTAATCCCATCATACCCAATAAAATAGACCTTGAAAAAACTTATGACCACTTAAAAGTGGGACTTTGTGAAGGACGCACTTGAGCATATTGGGCTACCAGAAAATGTGATAAATATTATTTGTTGTGCATTTCTTCTGCTTCGATGAAATGGTAAGAGCTCGCCCACTTTTAATCCTTCTCGAGGCATTAGGCAAGGTGATTCGTGGTCTCCTTATATCTTTGTGCATCGTATCGAGTGTTTATCCAAGTTAATAAATATGGTGGTGGATAATTAACTTTGGGAACCAATTTGTCTTTTGAGAGGTAGCTCTACTTTATCTCATCTTTGTTTTGTTGATGATCTGGTGTTTTGGAAAACACTTCTATCAATCAAGTTCATGTTATAAAAGGATCCTGGATTTGTTCTGTGAGAGCTTTGGCCAAAAAATCAATAATGAGAAGTCTTATATCTATTGTTTTAAAAAGGTAAAGTTCTAGAAGACGCTAGATCAGTCAAGCTTTTGGGTGCCGCCTGACATCCAGTTTGGGTAAATACCTCATTGTCCCCCTTCTTTTTCAGAGAGCCTCTACTACTTATCAATATTTGTTGGATAGAGTTAATAATCAATTGAATGGCTGGAAGGCATCCTCTTTGTCTCTTGTTGGCCAAATTAAATTAGCTAAGGCTATTGTTACTACTATTCCCTAATATGCCATTCAATCTACTCTTCTTCCTACTTCATTTTGTGATATGGTATACAAAGCTTGTTGTAATTTTGTGTGGGGCAATAATGGGAATGGAAGAATGCTCCATCTTGTTAATTGACAGAGATTATGTACACAAAAGGATTGTGCAGGGTTTGGGTTCAGAAGCTCTTAAGGTACAAATGCAGTTTACAAGATGAAATTGGGATGGGTCTGTATACATAGGAAGCATGATTTTTAGTCTAGAGTTGTTAGGGCCAAATATGTAACATCTCCCTATCTTGTTAGCTTTAATTATTGTTATAGTAGGTTCTTAGCACTTGTGTGATTTACCTGTTAGTTTTTGTAATTTTTTGAATTAGTTAGGACGTAACAATATAGCTTATTTTAGCCTAGAAATTAGCATAAACTGCTTAAATGATAGAAATAAAAATGAAAATTTTATTTCTAGCTCATAAAAAATTAGAATGAATTATGGTAAGTTTTGGGCAATTAAATAAAGTAGTTTATTTATAATAAATAGAATGCATGTTTAAAGGCCAAATTAAATAGGAGAGTAGCTTGAAAAATTAATAAAGTTTGTGGAGTTGTTAAATAGAGGATGGAGATTATTTTAGAAATGATTACAGGTTAGAGCAGATACTTGTAAGTATATTAGTTTAACTCCTTAAGTTATATTATCTTAAGAAAAAGTAATAGAGTTTAATAGTTATCAAATGATGAGTATAGATAGCTATTAAATGATGAGTATAGGAACTGAATGGAATCCTAAAATTTTCTAAATCACCTATTGAAGCTAGAAACTCATTAATGGAAGATGAAAGTATCCCTAAGAGACAAACTTCTTATAATTAATGATAGCCACACAATTTTTTGTTCTTGTCCCTTTCTGTACCGCCTCACCCCCTAAACACATACACTTCTCACTTTTCTATTCACTTTCTCTTGAAAAAAAACAACAGAAAGAAGGAGAGAAGAAAGAAAAGAAAGAAAAACACCATTATTAAGGGAGCCAAGGTAGGGGTCTACGCTTCTCTATCTCACTATTTTCTCTTCTTGCTCCCTAAATCTTGTTTTGGTGGATTGGATTAAGGTTGTTCTTGTGAGTTTTATGTTGGATTGATAAATCATGTGAGTTTTGGTCTTGAGAGCATTTATAAGCTTTTATGGATTTGTGGTTGATGATATTGGTTTTATTCGATTGACAACTATTATTATGGCTTGTGGATTCTTGATTGATAATATGTTGTGGCCTTGATGTTGTCTTGACTGGAAATGAAGAGAAATGAATTGCTTGTCAATCTTAATGTTATTTTTAAGATTACGATGCCTTAGAACACATTCTGAGTGTTGGAGTACATATGGTAATTGATTAGTGATGTTAGTAATCGATTACCAGTTTTCAAAAGATGTTGCAGGGCATGTAGTAATCGATTACCAACTTTGGTAATCGATTTCAAGCTCGTGCTTGAGAAAATGAAATGTGGTGATCGATTACCAAGCCCTTGTTTTGAGAGAGTGGCTTGTGGTAATCAATTACTAAGCATGGTAATCGATTACCATATTGGATATATCTAGGTTATGTGGTGTGATGAGATTTGATTAAGTTCACTAAGTAAGGTGACTTATGTTTATATGACGAAACCTGATCAGTTTGATTCTTATGTCATGTATATGTGCATTGTTGGCATTTCAAGTTGCCTTGTGAATTATGTGATTTATATGATGATACGAGAAATTGGCACTTAGTATAATTATGAGATGAATTATGATATGCACTTGGTATGATTATGAGATGAATTATGATGTGCACTTGGTATGATTATCAGATGAATTATGATGTGCACTTGGCATGCTTATGAGATGAATTATGATGTATTGGGAACTAATATGCTCTTTAAAAATGTTAAAGTTAAGCATGTAATTGAATTAAATTGTAAAGTACATCTTTAAGTGCTTAAAGTATAAAAGAGTTTGGACATGATACTCGTACCTGGGGTTGATCCTTAGTTGCTATTTCCTTATGAAAGGTAACCCATTGATTGAATAATTGATTTGGCCAGTGATGGATTATGGAAATGATACTCGTGCCTGGGGTTGATCCTAGATATGACCAATGATTGATAATAGAAATGATCCTCGTACTTGGAGGTGATCCTAGATTTGGCCAGGGTTACTTAAGATAGTGTCTTGTACTGACTAACTATCACGTATAGGATGAGTGCACCATCTTGATAAGCAGACCATCTCTAAGCGTTAGGTAGTGTAAAGAGGCGACATTCCCTCCATACCTATTTGAGATAAAAGAACATGAGTTTGGGGAATGAGCTGAGAAAAATGATAATTAATGAGCACCAAAGGAACATTTAAAGGTATTGCTTGAGCATTGGCACATCTTCATGAATTTGCTATATAAATCATTAATTTGATAATGAATATTTACATTTTAAGTTGATTGTAAATATTCTATAGACAGTGTGAGATGATATATATAATGTTATATTTATGAAAATTTCTATGATTTATTGATTGATGTATCTGTAAGGCTGTGTATTACCTAGATTTATGATTATAGAACTTGTTGTTCAATGATTAAAATTAAACTTCTGCCCTTAGGAAGAGAAAGGAAATAGTTTGACATTTGCCACCTTTCTATGAAAGATTTAAAAAAAAAATGATTTAATTCTCCAAAATAGCTGAAATTTTTATGATAACATATAATTGTTAGATATACTGGGAATTGTCGCTATTTTCTTTTCCATGGTAATTCCAGCACGTCATCCACCCTCCGTGTAGGGTGTAACACCCTAAAAATTGCTTGTTTCGTGATTTATATTCATTTTATAATATTTGTGATTTTTGTGAATTATTTGGGTAACTTTGATTATTTTATTATATTTCTCGATTTATGTGCTCATTAAGTGAGGCCGGGAGATCTTACTAAACCCGAAGCCGGACACAATTTACAAAATTTTCATTTTTCAAGATTTTAACTGACAGATAAAATTCAGGTACATCCTATTATCCAACAGATAATAAATATTGATTTTGTTAACTGTAACCTTTGTCTATTGGATAATAGCTTTTAGTAAAATACAAGTCATTTTTTCTAGAATGTTCACTTTATGATATCATCCATGTGACATCGCTTGTTGACTTTTTCAAAAAGTGAAACAAAGTTTCTTAAAGAAGCTTCATCAAAACTTAATGAAGAAGCTTTCTACCAAGCTTGTTGGAGAAGCTTCTCCTTTCTCTCTCCTAATGTGTGGCTACGGTTTTGAGTGACAAAAAGATGACCACTTTCATCTTTTCACTCAAGTTTCATTTCATTTCATCTTTTCTCTCTTTTCTCTCCATCCTCATGGCCAAGCTCACTTCTCCACCCTCCGTGTTTGCTTAATTTCAAACAACCACCTTGCTTGAAACTACACCTCACTTGAAGACTTTTTCTTGTTGGAACCATCTCCAAAAACTCTCATCTTCATCATCTTCTTTCAAACCCTAACTTGAAGCTCTAAAGGTAAGGTTCTTGATTCTCATTTTCTCTTCTCATTTTCGTGTTCAAGGACCACCATTTTTTATCATTGGTCTTCTCTTTTTCAAGCTTTAGGTGTTAATCTTATGAGTTGAAAATCCTAAGGTTTGGTGGAGGTGTGGGACGAAAATCATCAAGGAGGTTCTAGAGCAAGCTTGGATGACCAAATGGTAATGTAGTCTCACTTTGTTCATTTCCCTTCTCTCTATCAAGAAACAAAACAAAAGCTCTCACATTTCTCTTCCTATAACCTCACGACCAAATCTCATGCACCAACATCCAACCACTTTTAATTCAATCCAACCATAGATCTTGAATTTAAACACCATTCTAAGACATTTTCATGTTGAGGCCATCTTCAAATTCATCCATCCTTAAGTGCTTTTGCTAAGCTTAAGATTTGAAGACCTTTAGGTGAAGTTTTGAATCTTCACTTCTAATCTTATTTCCAAAGTGTTAAACCATGATCTTGATCCATGGTTGTCTTCTATCAAGCTTTAGATCTAAAAATTGTGTGCTTGTTGTCTTAAAGTTTTGTTATGGTGATGGACGAAAATTCAAGGAGACTTCAAGGAGCTTCCTTTTGATCTTCTCTTGAGGTAAGAGGGAGATTAACCTCATCAACTACGCATGGTGGTGAGAAAATGAAAATTTATGTTTGTAAGTGAAGAATCCATGTGAGGATTCCTTCACTTGATTGTGTGGTTATGGTTTGTGCTTACTTGTTGAATATGTGCTTATTTATTATGTGTGATCATATGACTTTAACTTGGTTTGTGTTTATTTAGCTTTATGTGGTTATATTATGTTGATAATATGTATGAATCGTTATGCTTGCTTATTGTCTATATGTGGTTGTGATAATATGCATGAAACTATTATGGTTGAATTAATGCTATGAATCATTTGAGAAAGGAAAGAAATTTTGGTCCTAATGACCACCAAGGCTCATTGCCTCTATGCCTATTTTGGGTGATCCAAGTTAAAAATATTTGGTTAGTTATGAATTCATAAGATTAGGCAACTAGAAATTGGATTAAGGATTTACAAAGTGGAAAAAGAAATGAATAAGGTTTTATAATTTAAAAAGGAAGTGATTTTCGATCGTGCAAACTAATTTAAGATGAATGTTTGAAACTTAAAGTATTTTGTTTAAAAGGATTTTTAAGAGGAATATGGAATATATAACTTTTATTGGATAAATAATGATTTTTAGTACTAGAATTGGAAAAAGAAGTTTTAAAAGGTGATTTGAGACTTAAAATATTTTATTTGAAAGGGATGAAATAAAGTTTTTATTATTATTAGATATGAGTGATTTTGATTATGATGATGGAAAATAAGTTTTAGAACATGATTTGGAACTCAAAGTATTCCATTTAAGAGAATTTTAGTAAATGTAATGGAGAAAGTTTTCAGTAAATTAATATAATGTGGATTTCGGGGAGAACATTGGAAAATATTTACATGATTGTGAAAATGCTGGTTTGCTGTTGTGCCGATGTGCTGGACCCGGGTGGATCAGTGTTATTATGTAATTGCATGAGCGATTATATAATATCATTGATACTAATGGTATTAGACGATTGTATGGGCGGTTGTTTTGATATCATTGAGAACAGTACAATGGTGGCTTAAGTTATGGATTGAGTTATCATGCATTAAACATCATACACTCAGTGTCTGTATAACTTTTGTTGCCTAGGAGTGAATGAGAATTAAGTAGCGTGATCCAAGGGAAGGATCTCAGGGTGCGTCAGGGCGAGGTGATTCATCTAGTGACCTAGTTGTCACATTATATACCTCTGGCCATGAAGAACCGTTGCAATGCACTGACGAGGAACCGACAAGCATTATTTCTTTTCGTGTCCGGCGTAGTGTCATTGAGGGTGGCAGATCTTCTGGGCCATTCATATCTAAAATTGAGTATTAGCTCCATGGAGTAGGAACTGGTTCAGTATGCATACACATGGTCAGTACACATATTGTCGTGGCATGCTCAACATACATATTGTGGTGGCATAATCATTATATATCTATGGTGGATATATGTTGTTCTAGTGTTGTTAATGTTTATATTATTGTGGGATATGCTTTCTGATGATATTTATGAAATTGATAACTTGAATATATCTGTAATATCTGTATGTATGGAATAACTTTGTCATTCGTATCATTTTTCTTCGCTGCCATTTTGGTATACAATGTAGGGGATCTCACCTCTTTGCTGTATTGTTCTAGGTTACAATTATGTTGAAGAAGACTGTGAAGGAAGGCGAGATTGAATTACCTGGATTTTAGTGGATTGACTTCTGATTACGGTGATGGCTTCTGGACGAGATTTCTTTGGTTACGTGCGGGTACGGCTTCATGGAGGTATCTATGCCTGACATATCGATCATGACACCGAGCGTTTCGTGTATAGAGGGGAGGTGACTCTGCTTAGGAATAGTACCTATCTTGGGGTTACTATTTTCACTTTCAATGCTTTTGTGCATGTGGAGTTCTCTATTCCTATTAGAGACCTGTGGGGTGATCGGCATTACACCCCTAGGGAGGATTCTATGGAGTTGACTGCTCGAACTCCCGTCCGTCGCGACATACCTCGACTAGGGAATTTGCCCGTTCTGGTTTTAGAGGAAGACTAAGTGGGAGATATTACCCTTTAGGTGTTTGGACTTTGGTCGGGTCGAGTTTTTATATGGTAGCTGTACATGTCTTCTGTTATTTGGATATGTAAGTATTATGTTTTGTGTTACCAGTACCTTATGTTAAGGATATATCTGTATATATGGAATGTATTTTCTTTCGGTGGTTGTATTTTAGGAGCTGTGTACTAAATATACTTCATTCGCAGCTCATATTTTCTTTATATACACAATGATTAAATTTGAAAACCTATTGTCACGTAGCACGCCAAAATTTAGTATCCCCTACATCCAGACAGAGAGCTACGAAATTTGCACTCCACAGCGCAGGCATGTAATGTCGCAGCTTCTGTGAGCTAAATGTAAATGCGCCACGGAGTAGGCATGTTAATGTCGCGACGTGACTCTGTTTTCTAGGCTTATAAATACGATTTTAACGGATTTTTCAAGGAGTTTAAAGAGAGAGTTTTTAAGGGTTTAGAAAAGTTGTGGCTGGAACTTCATTTCTGGGAAGATTGGAGGCCTAGGGAGCCAAGGTTGAAGGTCATCTTCCCTATGGAGGATGATTCAAGCATAGAAGATCACATCCATGAGCTTTTTTCCTTCTCCCTTAGTTTTCTTCTCTTTCCTTATTCTTTGAGCACTGATTTTGTGTATATTTTCGTGTTCAATGATTAGCTGAGTTGTATTTAGGGATTGCTTTAAATCTTTGTATGAATATTAATGACTTTGTATCACTTTGAGTATATATTGATATTTAGTTTTGTTCAATCATATAGATCTTAATGCTCTTAATAGTTTGACTAACTTTTAAATGATTTATTGAAATCTGATGAAGCTAGACATAGAAATTTAGATTTGAGATCATATGTATGGTTGATGCATGTTCGATGAGTTCGATTGGCTTGGATAAGTTGATTTGCTAATATGATAGAAATATACCTCTTAGCCATGCATAGCATGTGTTTGAGAATAAATCGTTCATTAGTGGATTTCACTTTGGTTCTCATGGAAGCATAGTGAGCTAGGTGAAGGAAGCCAGGGTTAACTGATCTAGATATAGGATTTTAACTAAAGTAGATTCTCAAGCTAACTTAACTATTCATTAATGTTGCTTATAAGGATTACGTAGCATTAATTGAAGTATGAGGTGAAGAAGGATTCCCTAAATCTCTAAACCATTATCCTTGTTTTCATTTATCGCTTTTCTGTCTTTAGATTAGTTTTACTACACTTTCCTCTATTTTATATGTTCTTAAATAGAATTTAGATAAGCTATTGGTTGATACTTAGCATTGGAAGCCAATATCCTCGTGGGAACAATACCTTGCTCTTTCACTTTATTACTTGTTCGATCCGTGCACTTGCGGCCTTAAAAAGGGACAACATGGAGGCATTCGACCATGCTCTTCATTTAAAAAAAAAAATTAACCCTCACAAGGCTTCATTAAGATATGAAATTGGTATAGTTAATTACCAAGGTAGTAAAGAGTTTAGTTGTGATGTGCCTGAGCTTAAGTGCGTCAGTGTATTCGAATATACTCGGAGTAAATAGTCTTGGGGCATTACATTTAGTGGTATCAGAGTAGTTCATCTTGAATGAGCCTATGGTATATGTTGTCTATGCTTTTTCCATAATTAGATGTTCTTGTTATAAGTTATGCATTTCTTTTTATCTTTGATGGTAAGATATATAAATAGAATTACATAATAGCCTTGGGTGTGAATGTTAATGATTACTGTCACCCTCTTACATGATATTGAGATTGATTAACTCAATATGTAATGTCATGTGTGTATAGAAAACTATGACATTCACCAAGAGAACCCGTGCTAATAAGGAGCCTGCCAATGGAGATATGGCATAAATGATAGAAGCATTTAGAGAGATGGTTATTGCTATGAGGGAGTAGACAGTCATTACAAGCAGAATGCTAGAAAGGATGAGAACTAACCCACTTGGATAGTCGATAGATAATGTGGGACTCATGAGAAATCAAAATTTCCATGATTTCTAAGAGTTTAGGAAGGCTAATCCTTCATCCTTTAAAGGAGAATATAATCCAACTAAAGTTGATGGATTGATTAAGGAAATGGAAAAGATTTTTGTTGTTATGCCTTGCACCATGAGCAGATAGTGTCTTTTGCCTATTATATGATGGTAGGAAAGGTAGAGAGTTAGTGGACCAATGCTAGGAGACTGGTAGAGGTAGTAGGTACCCAAATTACTTGGGAGGTGTTTAGAATTGTTTTCTTGGATAAATATTTTCCTAGAAACTTGCAGAATGCAAAAGAGCTAGAATTTTTTAGGCTTGACCTGGCAAATATGTTAGTAGGCCAATATGTGGCCAAATTCGAAGAATTATCTAAGTTTTCCTCTTATTTTAGATACAATCCGGATGAAAACTAGAAGTATGTGAAATTTGAGGCAAGATTGAGAGAATATATCTAGAGGACTGTAGGGCACTTGAAGATCAGAGACTTTCCCACTCTGTTTAACAAGTGTAGGATTGTAGAGGCTTATGACTCTGAACCTACACAAGATTATAAACCACAATATTCCTAGAAGAGGAAGAGGTCAGATGGTAAGTTTAAAGGGGGTGCTTCTCGGCCAAATTACCCATAGGATAAAGGAAAACAGGTCCAGACAGAAACTAGGGGACCAAAGTGTACAAAATATGGTAGATATCACAGTAATAAGGCTTGCATGTTGGATCAGATTGTGTGCTACACTTGCGGTAAAACCAAGTGTTATGCTAGAAATTGTACTCAGGGACATGAAGTAAAACCTAATCCTAGACCACAAACTAAGGGAAGAGTTTTCACTCTGAGTGGAGAAGAGGCAACTCTATCTCCCAACCTGATACAAGGTAAATGTGTAATAAAAAATAATTTCTTAGCTGTACTGTATGATTCAGGAGCATCTCACTCATTTATTTCCAATGATTATGTGAAGCTGTTAAACTTACCTATGTCTGAACTTCCTTATGACTTGTCTGTTTCTACACCGATAAGAAAACCAGTAACAATCTCACATGTTTGTCTAAATTGTTGTGTACATATAGAGGATAGAACTTTCCTTGTAAATCTTATATGTTTACCTTTTGTTGGTATTGATATTATCCTCAGTATAGATTGGTTATCTGTGAATCATGTTGCCTTCAATTGCTTAGATAAAACCTTGATGTTTATGTCTGATCCTTCTTCTATAACTGTTTCTTCCAAGTCCATATATTTAAATGCCAACCAGGTTAAAAACTGTTTAGCAGAAGGAGCTTAGGGATACGTTCTCCTATTCTCCTTAAATTATGAAGTTGAGCAGAACCTAGAAAACATACCTATAATGAGGGAATACTTAGAAGTATTTCCAGATGAGAAAACTAATTTGCCACCTGAGCGAGAAATAGAGTTTACTATAGATTTAGTACCAGGAACTGGACCTATATCTATAGCACCTTACAAGATATCACCTTTTAGAGTTAGCAGGGCTTAAGAAACAAATAGAAGAGTTATTGGATAAGAAAATACATTTGACCCAATGTGTCACCTTGGGGAGCACTAGCAAAGAAAAAAGATGGTAGTATGAGATTGTGGGTGGATTATAGATAGCTAAATAAAGTGATCATTAAGAATAAGTATCCTTTGCCTAGGATAGATGATTTAATGGATCAATTGAGAGGAACCATGATTTTATCAAAAAATGATCTAACATCAGGGTAACATCAGATTAAAGTTAGGGAAGAGGATGTCCCTAAGACTGCTTTTGGGACCAAGTATGAGCATTACGAATATCTTGTGATGTGTTTTGCTTTGATCAATGCACTAGTAGTGTTCATGAATTATATGAATAAAATCTTTAGACCTTACTTAGAAAAGTTTGAAGTTGTCTTTATAGATGATATTCTTATCTATTCAAAGACAATAAAAGAGCATAAGCAACACCTTAGGATAATTTTTGAAATCCTAAGAGAGAAAAAGTTGTTCGCCAAATTAGCAAAGTGTGAGTTTTAGATGAAAGAAGTACAATTCTTAGGTCATGTGGTATCCCAAGGAAGGGTATTAGTGGATCCCAGTAAAGTGAAAGCGGCTATGCATTGGGAAAGACCTACTACTGTGACTGAGATCAGGAGTTTCCTAAGACTAATAGGATATTATAGGAGGTTTAGAAAAGGATTCTCTCAGCTAACCTTACCTTTGACTAGGTTAACTAGGAAAGGTAGTCCCTTTAATTGGACACCAAAGTGTGAAGCTAGTTTCCAGGAATTGAAACATAAGTTGACCACAACAACTATGTTAATAATCTCAAATCCTCAAGAGAATTTTGAAGTATACTGTGATGCTTCAAAGAAAGGATTAGGTTGTGTTTTAATGAAGAACAGATGAGTAGTTGCCTATGCTTCTAAGTAATTGAGACCCTATGAGGAGAATTATCCTACTCATGATTTGGAGTTAACAATGGTTGTTTTTACCTTAAAAATTTGGAGCCATTACCTGTATGGGGATAAGTTTGAGGTGTTTAGTGATCATAAAAGTTTAAAGTATCTGTTTGATCAAAAGGAATTAAACATGAGACAGAGAAGATGGATAGAATTTTTGAAGGATTATGATTTTGAATTAAAATATTATTTGGGTAAAGTCAATGTAATCGCTGATGCACTCAGTAGAAAGTTTATACATGTATCCTGAATGATGGTTCAAGACATGGAGCTTCTAGAAAGTTTTAGAAATTTGAGTCTGACAGTGACTGTGTCATCACATAGTCTTTGCATGAATAAACTGGAAATAACTAGTGATTTGAAAACTCAGACTAGAGAAGCCCAAGAAAAAGATGAAGCCTTACAAAAAATAAATGAACAAATCTTGTTAGGAAAACAAAAGGAATTTAGTAAGACAGAAGATTGAATGATTATGTTTAGAAATAGATTTTGCATTCCAAGGGATGACGAGATCAGAAATAGAATTCTGGAAGAAGCTCATAAGAGTAAGTATAAGCTACATCCAAGTGCAACCAAAATGTATCAAGATCTTAAGGGACTATTTTGGTGGTCCAAGATGAAGGTAGATATAGCTAAGTATGTGTCAAAATGTTTAGTTTGCCAAAAAGTTAAAATAGAGCAATAGAAACCTTCAGGAACTTTACAACCTTTAGAAATTCCAGAATGGAAATGAGAAAGTATTTCGATGGATTTTGTGATGTGATTGCCAAGAACTCAGTTAGGCTATGATTCAATATGGGTCATTGTGGATAAATTGACAAAATCTACTCACTTTCTGCCTATGAGAGCTAATTATTCTTTGGATAAATTAGCTCAGTTATATCTTCAAGAGATTGTTAGACTGCATGGAATCGCTTCGAGTATAGTGTCTGAAAGAGATCCTAGATTTACTTCTAGATTTTGGAGAGCCTTGCAGAAAGCTTTTGGGACAAAATTGTGTTTCAATACAACCTATCACCTATAAACTGATGGATAAATCGAAAAGACTACCAAACCCTAGAAGATATGCCTAGGGCATGCATGCTAGAACAACAGTGTAGTTGGGATAGGTTTCTACCTTTAGTAGAATTTGCTTATAATAACAATTATCACACTAGCATAGAAATGATACCCTATGAAGCATTGTATAGTAAGAAATGTAGACTACCTCTGTGTTGGTATGAAATATGTGAGAAAACCATCCTAGGGCCATAACTGGTGCAACAAACCACAGAGCAGATTAAGATGATCAGGGATAGGTTAGCAATTACTCAAAGTAGGCAAAAAAGTTATGTAGATAAAAAAAGGAGACCTTTGGAGTTTGAGGAAGGAAAACATGTATTTTTGAGAGTCACTCCTACTACTGGGGTTAGCAGAATCATGAAATCCAGAAAGTTAAATCCATGATTTCTTGGTCCTTTCTAAATTTTGAAAAGAATTGGACCTGTTACTTATCAAATAGCCCTTCCACCCAGTTTTTCAAATCTTTATAATGTCTTTCAGGTTTCTCAATTCAAAAAATATAATTTGAGTCCTTCACTATCTTGGAAAATGAATTAATACAATTAATAGACGATTTAACTAATATAATAAAACCTGTAAAGATCGTGGAAAGAGGAGTCAAGGAACTCAGAGGAAAGCAGATTCCACTAATGAAAGTGGTATGGGATTAAATCAACTTTGAGGAAGCCACTTGGGAGCTAGAATCCAGCAAGATGCAAGAATACCTAAAGTTTTTCATATCAAGTAACTAAATTTTGAGGGCAAAATTTTTAAAAGGAGGGGAGAATTGTAACATCCTCCCTATCCTGTTAGCTTTAATTATTGTTATTGTAGTTTCTTAGCACTTATGTGATTTACCTGTTAATTTTTGTCATTTTATAAGTTAGTTAGGACGTAACAAAATAGCTTATTTTAGCCTAGAAATTAGCATAGACTACTTAAATGATAGAAATAAATATGAAAATTTTATTTCTAGGTCATAAAAAAAGAATGAATTATGGTAAGTTTTGGGGAATTAAATAAATTAGTTTGGTATTTAAAATAAATAGTATTAGTGTTTAAAGGCCAAATTAAATAGGAGAATAACTTGGAAAATTATGAAAATTTATGGAGTTGTTAAATAGAGGATGAAGATTATTTTAGAAATGATTACAGGTTAGAGCAGATACTTGTAAGCATATTAGTTTAACTTCTTAAGTTTACATTAACTTAAGAAAAAGTAATAGGGTTTAATAGTTATCAAATGATGTGTATAGATAGCTATTAAATGATGAGTATAGGAACTGAATAGAATCGTAAAATTTTCCACAATACCTATTGAAGCTTGAAACTCATTAATGGAAAATCAAAGTATCCATAAGAGACAAACCTCTTATAATTAATGATAACCACACAATTGCTTTGTTCTTGTCCCTTTCTCCACTGCCTCACCCCCTAAACACATACACTTATCACTTTTCTCTTCACTTTCTCTTGAAAAAAAACAACAGAAAGAAAGAGAGAAGAAAGAAAAACACCATCATCAAGGGAGCCTAGGTAAGGGTCTATGCTTCTCTATCTCACTCTTTTCTCTTCTTGCTCCCTAAATCTTGTTTTGGTGGATTGGATTGAGGTTGTTCTTGTGAGCTTTATGTTAGATTGATAGAGCATGCGAGTTTTGGTTTTGAGAGTGTTTATAAGGTTTTATGGATTTGTGGTTGATGATATTAGTTTTATTCGATTGACAACTATTGTTATACCTTGTGGATTCTTGATTGATAATATGTTGAGGCATTGATGTTGTCTTGACTGTAAATGAAAAGAAATGAATTGCTTGTCAATCTTGATGTTATTTTTAAGATTATCATGCCTTAGAACACATTCTGAGCGTTAGAGTACATATAGTAATTGATTACTGATGTTAGTAATCGATTACCAGTTTTGAAAAGATGTTGCAGGGCATATGATAATCGATTACCAGCTTTGGTAATCAATTACCAAGTAGTTGTTCGAGGAATTTGGCAGATGGTAATCGATTACCAACTATGGTAATCAGTTACCAAGCTCCTGCTTGAGAAAATGAAATGTGGTAATTAATTGCTAAGCATAATAATCGATTATTAAACACATGTTTTGAGGGAATGGCTTGCAGCAATCAATTACCAATCCTCTGTTTGTAGAAAACAGAGTTCTCTACTCTATGGAAACCAAATTGGATATATCTTGGTTATGTGGTGAGATGTGATTTGATTAAGTTCACTAAATAAGGTGACTTATGTCTATATGATGAAACCTGATCAATTTGATTCTTATCTCATGTATATGTTCATTATTATCATTTCAAGTTCCCTTGTGAATTATGTGATTTATATGATGATATGAGAAATTGACACTTGGTATGCTTATGAGATGAATTATGATATGCATTTGGTATAATTATTTATGATGTGCACTTGGTATGATTATGAGATAAATTATGATGTACTCTTGGTATGATTATGAGATGAATTATAATATGCACTTGGTATGATTATGAGATGAATTAAGATGAATTATGATGTATTAGAAATTGATATGCTCCTTTAAAATGTTAAAGTTGAGCCAGTAATTGAATTAAAATGTAAAGTACATCTTTAAGTACACAAAGTTTAAAAGAAATTGGACATGATCCTCGTACTTAGGGGTGATCTTTAGATGATATTCCCTTATGAAGGGTAACCCATTGATTGAATAATTGATTTAGCCAGTGATGAATTTTGGAAATGATCCTCGTACCTAGGGGTGATCCTCAATCTGATATTGGAAATAATCCTCGTACTTGGGGGTGATCCTAGATATGGCCAGTGATCGATACTGGAAATGATCCTCGTACCTGAGGGTGATCCTAGATGTGGCTAATGGTTGATATTGGAAATGATCCTCATACTTGGGAGTGATCCTAGATGTGACCAATGATTGATATTGGAAATGATCCTTGTACTTGGGGGTGATCTTAGATTTGGCCAGGGTTACCTGAGATAATGTTGTGTAATGGCAAACTGTTACGTATAAGCTAAGTGCATCAGCTTGATTAACATATTATCACCAAGTGTTGGGTAGTGTGAGGAGGCGACATTCCCTATGTACCTATTTGAGATAAAAGGACATGGGTCTGGGGAATGAGTTGAAAAAAATGATAATTAGTTAGCACTAAAGGAAAATTTAAAGGCATTGCTTGAGCATTGGAACATCTTCATGAATTTTCTATATAAATCATTAATTTGATAATGAATATTTTCTTTTTTAGTTAATTATAAATATTCTATAGACAATGTGAGATAATTTATATATTGTTATATTTATGAAAAGTTCTGTGATTTATTGATTGATGTGCTTGTGGTAGGTATGTCTTGCTGGATTTATAATTATAGAATTTGTTGTTCAATGATTAAAATTGAATTTCTACCCTTGGGAAGATAAACGAAACAGTTTGGTGTAATACCCTTAAACATATGTTAGACTGGTGAATGGTTACCTAAGGTAGCATTTGACTTGTTTAGCATGCCAGTGAAGTTTTGTGACAAACTGAGTTCGTTTAGGCACTTAGTTGTAACAGAGAAGTTGAAAAGTAGCTTAAAATGACTCAGATAATAACATAAGTTGCTAAGTTGAAGGAAATAAACATAGAGAGTTTATTTCTAGGTCACAAATAAGCTAAGTAAGATGTGGTAAAAGTTTCAAGAGAATCAGAGTCAGTTTGGTATTTTTAGGCATATTGGTTGTGCGTCTTAATACCGAATGACTAGCAGCAGATATAGAAAATCATGAAAATGGTGAAACAACAATCTAGATGAATCCTATGATTTATTCTAAAGTTGTTGGAAGCTGGGAAACTTGAATTAGCATAATTCAGGTGTCCTTAACAGATATAAGTTTTAGTGCAGAAACTTAAGTTAATCTTTTCCCTTAATTCGCTCCACGTCCCACCCCCATATTTCTCTCTTCTCCTTCGATAAAGAATCGAAAAATAGAGAAAGAAGAAAGAAAATAAAGAAAAGGGAGAAAGGGGAGAAGAAGAAGGGAAGGGGAAAAGAAGAAGAGGAAGATCAATGATCAAGTTCAAGGCTTCAAGTCTTCAAGAGGTAAGGGGTTTTCTATTCATCTTTCTCTTATTTGATTTGTATTGAATAGGGTTAGGGTTTGAATAGAAATAGGGATTTGAATGGCCAAATCATGATTCATAACTTGGTTCTTGATTCCAAGGACTATGTTAAGATAGTTTAAGCCTAGAGAATGCTAGATGGTCATTTATGGCTCAAGAATAACCATAGAATCCATAGAAAATGGACTTTAAGAATAGTTGGAGTTATGTGATTCTGGACCTAGATTTATGCCCTAAGAGAATTCATAAGTTGTAAAAGAGTTACAACAAGTTTAAGGACATAGATTAATGTTAGAAATCACTTAGAATTCATGAGAAAAGGATTAGAAATTAGTTTTTTAACCAATTATGCAGAAAACGCATTCTGTAGAATTGCTGTCACACGGAGAGCGCCTAGGTGCCCACTATAGAGCGCTTAGACACCTAGAGTCCAGAGAAGAATGATCGTGCAGCAGGGCGATGAGCGCCTACACGCTAAAGATATAACGCCTAGACGCCTAGAGCATATTTCATCAGAATATTTATTTTGATGTTTTCAAGTTCTTAGTTAGATGGAATCATTAGTATATGTTTCCTAAAGTGTGTTAAGGCATAAATAATGGTAATTCAAAAGGAGAATTATCACCTAGCAAGCATGAGAAAGAGTAAGCCTTTGAGCATCCAAAAGTAAAGGATTGCTTTAAGTACGAATGTAACACCTTAGTCAACTTAGTGTTGCATTAGATATCACTTAAGATGTGATGAGATGGTGCAATGAAGACAAGTATACTAGTATGCATAATAGTATTCACTCTAGTAGAGAATGAGAAAGGTATGAATCTTAGAAGATCCAAGAATAGTGGGTTACCTTAGGAAGGTACCTAGAACCTTAAGCAACAAAGAGTTGCAAGTAAGAACCACTCTTGCATTAGATTCACTTAAGTGGAGACAAGATTGTGTATTAGTTCTAAGGAGGGAATGTTTAGGTACTAAGTCTTTAGTTAAGTGGGACTTTGTGCATTGCTAAATACACAATAAGATGAATTGTGACTAAGAAGATGTCATAATCATAAGGTATAGTAGAAATGTGCAATAACTCATGTATTAGCAAAGATGAGTTAGAAGTGCAAGATAAATGGAATTTACTTCCTTAGATACTAATGAAAGTATGGAAGCTAAGTTCTTAAGCATTCCATGAGTTTAGAATAATTAAAGAGGTATCTGGAACCTTAAGCACACAAGTGTAGTATAAGCTACTACTAGAAGTGTGAAGGAAGGGAAAACTAGATACAACTAGAATAAGTATGTTATACTTATCTAGATGCATGACTTACTCGCCTTAGTTAAAGTTGAGTTAATTATGCAAAGTTTTAGAGAAATACTCATTTATTTCCTTAAGTAAGGGTAGATAAGGCAGTAGTTAAGATAGACTCTTTCACTAGGATGAGTTGAGTCTATAGGAAAGTTAAGATGGTGGTTATGTAAGAGATAAACATAACACTAAGTTTTTCACACACTAGTTAGTTAATCTAGTATGTATGTGAAGAGTAAGAACCTTAGTGCAACCAAGATTAGTGGTTTGCCATAGGTAAGTACCTAACACCTCAGCAACATAGGGTTGCATTAGAAATCACTTAAGAGATATGAGTGATGAGGTGAAGTTAGGTACAAGTATGAGAAATGGTCTAGTAATGTTTACTTGAGAATGTAATGTTATATGATGCGAGGTCATTTAGCTAAAAGGGTAAGAAATCAGAGAAGTTCCTAAGGGGACAAATATTTCTAACCAAATGCTAAGGTTACATGTAGTATGAGGTTACAGATTCTCCTCATTACAAAGGGTAAACATAAAAAGCCAAAGTTCCTAGGGGAATATGCTTAGATCGTAAAGGAACTAAGTATATAAGTACGTATGTAAGTCTACGAATTAGTCAAGTAGTATCGATCTTGGTGAGTATCCTTTGATGTTCATTCATGGAGGTAAAAGGAGATAGATGAGTGTCTGAAGGATTTTTGAGAAGGACATAACCCTGATGTCTCGACAGTGCCAAGGCCAAAGGAGATAAGTGGGAAATCCAAAGATGCTCTTTGAGCAAGGATGAAGCCCGAATTTCTCAGCGTGCCAGGATATGTGTAATGCGAGGATGAGCTTTCCCTCTAATTACCACTGGATGATATACTGACTAGTTCCTAGCAAACTTCCTTGTTTTCAAAATAAACTTTTGTATGTATTTAAAAACAAAACCCTACATTTGTATTTCATCCACATACTCTTAGGATTCTTTAGGCATATTCATATTACATATCATTCTCATTGCATTCACGGACAGTTGTATGGGCATTGTCCGTCACTGTTGGTATTTACAGCTGTATGAGCGTTGTATATATTAACAGTGTGTAAGCTATCAGTTGATATCACACTATAAGAAAGTGTGCAGATATGAGAAAAGAGGAGGAAGCTCCTAAGTTAGAATTATAACATTTGTTATATAATTGTTATATACAATGTTATAGTTAGATGGTATTGGAATTGCTTTTACTGAGAATGTTAATCCTCACCCCAGTTGTTATTCCATGTAAATCCAGATGCGAGTACAGTCGGTCAGTGCAGGTACGACCACCTAAAGGGTGAGAAGAGAAAGCATGAAGACTAGAGTGATTTTTATTGCTTTAAGTAAACAGAACTTATGTAATCAGTTTATATTTGTTTTGTAAGTTTTATGTTATATGTATTACAATAAGCCCTCTTGTGGCTAAGTTTGTATATGAGTTTAAGTTTTTCCGCAATCTCTCAAGCCTTTCTATAATTACTCAGTTGTGATTATGGATATATGTTAGAATATAGTATGAGAAAGTGACATTTCTAGTACCGTTATCTTTATATATCGTTGTGTAACTATGATATATCCAGATATCTGTATTAGGGTGTTACATTTGGCATTTGCCACATTTCAATGAAAGATTAAAAAAATGATTTAATTTTCCAAAGAAGTTGGAATTATTATGATGACATATGATTGTTAGATATACTGGGAATTGTTGGAATTCTCGCCCCGCTATTTTCTTTTCCATGGTAATTCCAGCACGTCATCCACCCTCCATGTAGGGATGTAAATGATGATGTAGCATTGAGACACTTATTTTGACTATTGTCATGTGTTTATATTTATGCAGCGATTTGTTCATAGTTTGTATATATACGCCTATGAAGGCTTGATATGTATAACTCTTATATTGATGTAGAAAACTAACGTATTGGAATGTATAGGCTACTGATACTAGTGTAATTTATACACGTTATGTATATAATTATGTATACAGGTATATGTGTGTACTTCAGGTTACTATATGAAATTTCTATAGTATCCTGTTAGATAAATGTATAAGTTCCTAGAGTTATATCAGAGAACTCCAAGGAAAATAAATAGATAATAAAGAAATGAAAAGAAAAATATTGGATGGTACCTTAGTGGAGGCATTCAACCATGCTCTTCATTTTTTTTTTAAAAAAAATTAACCCTCACAGGGCTTGATTAAGATATAAAATTAGTATAGTTAATTACCAAGGTAGTAAAGAGTTTAGCTATGACATGCCTGAGCCTATGTGCTTTAGTGTAATATGGATATACGTGGGGTAAATAGTCTTGGGGCATTACAAAATATAGGGCTAGGGATGATATTATTCTGAATATTAGTGAATGTTTATTTCATGAAAGTTTTTATGATAACAAAACAATGAGCAAGACTAAGTCCAAGGGAAGCTTCAGGGTAATAGATGTATAGGATTTAGATTCTTGAATGTAAAAGTGTTCTTCAGTATCTCATTTTAGCTTAAATTGGTTTTCAAAAGTCCACTTTAGTATCCTTAGGTTAGTGATTTTGTTTTTGAAAAATCTAGGTTGTTTAACATCAAATCTTGTTTTAGAACTTGTGTTATGAAAATCTTGTTTAAATTTTTGAGAAAATCCAAGTTTTGATGACTTGTAATCCATTATGACTATTGGTAATCTATTACAAGGCTTGACCTTGTTCAAAAATATGTTTCTAAGTATGTTTGTAATCAATTACATGTTCTTGTAATCCATTATGAAGCTTTCTATGAAGCTTGTAATCCATTACCTGCATTTTGTAATCCATTATAAAGTTTCTGAGATAGTTGTAATTGATTACCAAGTCTTGTAATCGATTACAATGGTTCTGAACATGATTTTCATTCAAGTTAAAATGTCTGTAATCAATTACCATGATTTGTAATTGATTAGGAGACCTAGAAATAGCCAAGTAATTGATTACAATGTTTTGTAATTGATTAGCAAGTTCTTGTTCAACCCAAAAACATGTTTTTGAGCAATGTAATTGATTACCACATCAATGTAATCGATTACCAATGTTTGGAGAAAGGATAATGGTTAGTTTTTGGAACATTTAATGCGCCGCCAACCTTCTTTATGTCTTAATTTCATCTTTGGGCTATACATACAAGGCTTGGAACACTTAATACTATCTTTTGAACACCAAACAACTCATTGCTAAGCATTAAATCGTGAATTAATTCTTCCTACTTACCTTGCTTTGTCTTTCAAGCTTATTTGAGATATCAATCAGAGCTTACTAATGCTTCAACTTGTATAATATGCTCTTTGAGAGAGTGTTTTCATTTATATCATTGCGTAAACACTTGTAAGGGTAGAGAATGTCTTTAGGAGACGAAATGGCTTTTACACAAAAGGGTGGATGCCCAGAGGTGTGAGAAGGGCTCAAAGATTTTAAGGGTTTTACATGCACCTATTGAAGCTTAAAGAATAGTGGAAAGTCTTGGTGGAATATCCTAAGGACTAGACGTAGATCACAAGGGTAATTGTGTAACACCATGACTAAGGGTGTTGAGTTCCTAATCTTTGAAAGAAATTCCTTAAGCGTACCATCTTGTATTTCAAATTTGTTTGTTTCCCAATACTCCTAATCACATTATTACATGGAGTTTATTTTCTACTTTTCTTTATTCTTTAATAGGGTTTTAGAGGAGTCATGGAATTCATTTATTAGCATATTAACTAAGAGAATTATACGTAAGTATGACTAAGCAAGATATAGATGAGTTAAGCATACATATGAGCATAAAGTACGGTCATATAGATTAGTAATGAAATTTCATTAGTAACAATATAAGATCATTCAAAACATAACATCAAGTCAACTACTTCCCAAGCCTAAGCACCATATAGTATCACCTAATGAGTTAAGTCATAAGTACAAAACAAGGGCCTCCACTATTATACCCGGTGGTTCATACAAAAGAATAAAAAATAGCTAGGAGTACAACGTAGCAATCTACTCCTGCACATCATGAACCGAAGTCACAATAGAAACTACGACCAGCACAAAACCCTCTATCTATAGGACATAAACCCAAATGAAGCATACCTTGATCACAATATAAAGAACATTCATATTTGCTTTGGTGTCTCTGAAAGGACCATGTAAAAAGGTGAGAACATCTCAATAGGAAAAGAATCATAGTCATGGCATAAATTTTGAAAACACAACACTTCTAAAGGAATCTTGTTCCCAAAGCATTTTTCTTTGTTTCCTTTTTGTTAAGCCATTTCCAAGTAAATCAATCATGAATTATTTTAATTTTTTTAACAAACAACATTGAGTGCATCACCAAGGGCTATATATGCAAACAAAACCCTACATTGGGCCGAACTCTCTAGTCATATGTGCAAAGGCATGAACTCATTCTCTAATCAAAAGTGTCCCCTCGACTTTCTTTCTTTCTGTGGGTAAAAACCCTTCTAGGCACATGGACAATGTGTGGTTAACCGCTTACGCATGAATAACCACTTCTAGTGGATCACCTTCTTTACTAAGGTTCTTTTCCTTCTTTTCTTATTCCATTGAGGGAATATCAAACAAACAATCAATTACTAAGTTCTAAGCTTAAATTAAATTTCCTATAACAATACAATTCATTACCTTTTATTAAATTCATTCTCTTGACTTCTTAATAAGCATGAAGGAGTTACTTTCTTTTGCATTCTTTTTATAGGCCTTTAGAAAAACAAGTCTAGGTTTGACTTGGCCAATTCATACAAATTTTTATCATTCTTTCTAGGCCTTGGTTGAGACTCACATAGCAAACAATTAAATAAGTCATTCTTTATCTTAAGCAATAGTCAATAAAGCTACAATTGTGTAAGTTAACAAATTAATTTCTCCATGGATATTGATCTTTTGGCCTCGTTGATACATGAACACAACATAGTCACTTTGAAGTTCCTCTTATATCAAATTATTTATTCGTGAGCCAAAAACATACTTTCAAGAACAATCATAGAAAGCATTATCAACACCATTTGATTTTTACCTTCATGGTCGAAACCACTTAGGGTCAATATTAGAAATAAAATTAGCATTCATAGGTGTCTTACCTTAAAACAAGTCTGAGAACTCCATAATTGGATCAAACAACCTCTCTTAGTGCATACATAGAGAAGACTAAAACCCTCACTCCACCATTCATGCATTTTCTATTGAATTTTCTCAAGTAAACACATTGTCAAATCCAATTAACTAAAAGCACAAACACAATCAAGGATAGATAGCTACTAATTTATGTTCTTCATTAACTAGTTTATCTTCTAAAATATTAATCTTAAGTACCCATGATAAGGTTCAAACCACAAGCATAAACATTTTCATAAAGGGTTTAATATCATTTTTGCACTTACTAATTAACCCAAAGCTATTCAAGATGTCATTGCTAACAAGAAAAACATTCTAGCTCCTAAACTAGGTCTATACCATGGGCATCAAGGTCCATGTAACAAGCTATGTTTCATTTTTATTCCTCTAAATTCCAAGCCTCTACTAAAAGCAAAGAGTATCATTCTTAATCTAAGATAAAGTCCATCACATGATATTTTACTAAGACTTTTACCTATTTTCCTATGTCCTTAACAATCTAACTTACACACCTTCATCCCTCTAAGAATGCTATACCTGAAACCACCATGCTTCCAAGCATCCAAACATTCATCAATTCATTTATCACAATCAAGATACAAACTAATTTAGAAGGAAAATTTATACTAGAATACCATATATAATCCTTCAAAGTCATAAAGAATAGTATAGTCCAAGTCTACTTAATTACATCATAACTTCAATATCAAACTGTTGAAGGTGTGAGCACTATCTGCTTATGGTTTCTCACCAACCTCAGCTTCTTGATCAGATGATGTGGTAAGAACATCTTTTGTAGACACATACTCTTCTTGATTATGAATGTCCACCACAAAAGGCTCCTCATAGGGCAGAGAAGGTTCATCCAGACCCTAAGAAGGTTCTTCCTCTAAGTGAGAAGGTTTTGGTGCAGCGTGAGAAGCTTTATATATAGGGTGAGAAAGTTCATCTATAACTTTCTCAGTTTCCTCAATTTTCTTCTTATTCTTTGCTTTATTTTCTTCATTCTCTTTCTTTCTTTTTATCTTTTCACCTCTTTTTCTTTCTCTTTTTGTTCATGTTCTTCTCTTTCTCTTCTCTTCTTTTCTTTCTTTTATTTCTTCTTTCTTTTCCTTTCAGCTTTGGCAGCATCATCTACTTTCTCAGGTTCCTACTCTAATTGCTCTGTCTTAGTGACAACTTGCTCCTCAAGCTTGTCTCATTCTGGCTCTCTTACTTTCTCAGCCACTTCTTTAGGTTGCTTTTCTTCTTCTTGAGGCCTTGATTATCTGTCATGTCTCATCTTACTTGTCATTTATAAGTCTTTGCTAACAGGCTCTCTCATCTCAAGGTGCTTCTACTTCAACATTTTCTTTGTGAACACGAGACCTTTTTTCTTAGTCTGTTCTTCGGATAGATTTACACCAAACTGCTTGAAAACTTTGGTCAGTAACATTCCATATGTCAGGCTTAAAATTTTCTTTTTTATCTCAATTGCAAAGACTATGTAATTTAAAATAATGAAGTGAAGGTTTAGAGGTTTCATCTTCTTAATATAGTACATAACCACCATATCTACATTGTGAACCTTCTCAGTGCATCTTATTCTTAGTATTACAATATAACACACCAGAGAATGTAGGAGTCTGGCAATCAAATTTAACTTGTTGACCAAGTGAAGTTCTCATTCTTTAAGAAACAAGGTCTTGAGGACTTTAACCTAGTCTCCATATTCAATGTGCCATCCTCTGGTCATAAGCCTCAAGCCCTTACATTGGTACATCAAGAATCTCAGAGAGGTTGTTCATACCAAGCTTGAAAGATACACCCTTTAGGTTGCTTATAATAGAAAGGGGATTCTTCACTGCTGAGGCTCCAACAAAGAACTTCTGAACTAGAATTAGATAGATAGGCTTAGAGATGGTGAAGAAATTGTTTCACTGGATATCACTAACATGTGCTCTCAATTCCCTTCCCTTTTTAGCCATTTCTTCGAAAGAGATGCTTCTCCTAGGCACCACATTCTCTAATAACTTTCTCACCTTCTAATGCTCAACTTTCTTATGTTGTTTAATCATCATCCAATGCTCTTAGTATACTTTCTCAAACCCATACACATGTTCTTATGCATTCAACACAACAATATATATATATATATATATATATATATATATATATATATATATATATATATATATATATATATATATATATATATATTAAAATACAAAGATAAAAACACAATTACTTGAGAGCAATCATTTTAAGATTTCTTCTTATAAAGTAAAATTTGTCCTCACTAAGGGGTTTGGAAAAGGTATCAACAAATTTTAGTTCAAAATCACCATTTTGGACATGATCACAAATAAAATGATATTTGATCTCAATGTGTTTTGACCATGAATGCTATATGGGGTTGTTAGAGAGATTAATGGCACTAGTGTTGTCACATAGAATAGGAATATTGTCATACCTTGTGGAGTAATCCTTCAACTGGTGTTTGATCCATACATAAGAGTTATGACCAACAGTTAGAGGCTGACATATATTTAGCTTCTGTTGTTGAGAGGACAATTGATTTTTACTTTCTAATTAACTAAGTTACCAAGGCATTGCCTAGGAAGTGACATCCATCACTTGTAATCTTCCTCTCAACTTTATCTCTAGCAAAATCAGGATCACTGTACATTACTAGATCAAAACTAGAATCTTTCTTATACCACCACACATAGTTAGATGTTTCAAGTAAGTATATAAAGATTCTCTTCACAACTTTAAGATGAGATTCTTTAGGACTTGTATGGAATCTTGCACATAATCCAATACTAAAAAAAATATCAAGTCTGCTTACTATTAAATATAATAAGGATCCAATTATACCTATACAGAGCTTATCACACACTATTTTACCTTTCTCATCTTTATCAACAATAGCAGGATGCATTGGAGTTCTCACTGGCTTGGCATTCTCCATGTTAAACTTTCTCAGTAAGTCCTTACTATATTTCTCTTGGTAGATGAAGATTCCAAACTTGTCTTGCTTGATTTGCATGCCAAGGAAGAACTTCAAGTCTCTCATCATGTTCATTTCAAACTCACTATTCATTAAATTAGAGAATTCTCTACATAGATTCTTATTAGTAGAACCAAATACAAAATCATCAAACATATGTTTGGATAATTAATAGTTCATTCTTTAAATGTTTCCTAAATATGGTTGTGTCAACTTTCCCTCGAGTAAAATCATTTTCTAATAGAAAATTGTTCAGCCTATCATACCAAGCTCTTGGGACTTGCTTTAAACCATAAAAGGGCTTTGGAGAGCTTAAAAACATGATTTGGATATTTAACATCCTCAAATCCAAGTATTGATGAACAAAAACTTTCTCTTTTATGAAACCATTCAAGAATGCATTTTTAACATTCATTTGAAATATTTTAAAGCCTTTAAATGCATCGTTAGCAAAGAGTATTCTGATTGCTTCTAATCTAGCTACAAGAGTAAAAGTTTCATCATAGTTAATATCTTCTTGTTGGTTATACCCTTGAGCTACTAACCTTGCCATTTTCTTTATCACATTTCTACTTTCATCCAATTTGTTTTTGAAAACCATCTTGTGCCAATCAAATAGTGATCCTTGGGTGCAGGCACAAGTGTCCATACCTTGTTCCTTTTAAACTAGTTTAGTTTTTCTTGCGTGGCTTCAATCCAAGATTCCCCATGTAGTGCCTTATCAATGCTCTTTGGCTCAATCTGAGAGAGTAACACAAAATGGTTATTATGTTCTTTCCTCCAAAATGATTATCTTGTCTTTACTCCAATTGATGTCTCTTCAATGATCAGCTCCTTTAGATGAGAAGGATGCAACTTCCATCCTTTAGGGAGTTGAAAAGGTTGATGAGAGGATTAATGAGAAGAACCCTGAGAAGGTTGTTAAACTTTCTCAACTTCTAGTTCAACTTTCTCATCTACTGGTTCAACTTTATCATCCATTGGCTTATCATTCTCACTATTCTGATCTTTTTCATCTTTTTTCTTATCTTCAATTTTATCTCTCATTAAGGGAATGTTTCTCCATCTCTTCATCCAAATATGTGTTCTTATCTTTTTCGTTGAGAGAGTTAGTCTCATTAAACACAACATGCATATTTTCTTTAATAGTTAATGTTCTTAGATTATATACCCTGTATGTGTTTGGATGACATTGAATAACCAAGAAAGATGCCCTTATCATATTTTGACTTAAGTTTTCCTAACTAATCTTTGATGTTTAGAATGAAGTATTCATATCCAAATGCATGAAAGAATGATATTTGGGTTTCCTTACTTTCAACAACTTATAAGGGGTCTTTTTTATGATTGGCTTTATGGAATTTCTATTTAGAATATAGCATGAGGTGCTGACTACCTCATCCCAAAAGTATTTTGGAATATCAATGTCACATGAAAAAGTTCTAGTCATTTCATGTAACGTCCTATTTTTCCTTTTCACAACTCCATTATGCTGAGGAGTTCTTAGATAGGAGAAATTATGCACAATTCCATTTTCATCGCAAAGACTTTTAAATGCAACATTTTAAAACTCTCCTCCACGATCACTTCTTATAGCATTTATGCAAAAACCTTTTTTCTTTTTGAACTTGTTTGCAAAAGCTTTTGAAGGCTTTATAAGAATCATCCTTGTGTTTTAGGAATAGAACTCATGTAAATCTAGAAAAATCATCAACTATGACAAAGTCATACCTCTTTCAACCTAAGCTAGCAGTCTTAGTAAGACCAAAGAGATCAATATATAGCAGTTCTAAAGGTTTGTGAGTTGAGACCATATTCTTAGGCTGAAAACTTGACTTTGTTTGCTTGTCTCTTTGGCATGCTTCACACACCATGTCCTTTTCAAATTTGATTTTTGGCAAGCCTTTCACAAAGTCATGTTTTACCAATTTTGAAATAGTGTTCATATTCCCATGGCCAACTTTCTTATGCACAACCATTTTTTCATTACTTAATGAAACAAGACATTCAACATTTTGATAACTTAGATCTTCTAATTTAGTGCTATAAATATTCTTATCTTTATTTCCAAAAAGAGGACTTTGCCATTATTGGCTTACCTCACATTGCACTTTGTTAGTTCAAATACTACTTCATAGCCACTGTCATAGAACTGATTTATGCAAAGAAGGTTGTGTTTTAACCTTTTCATATAATAAACATTATCAATAGTTGTGGAATCCTTTTTACCAACTTTACCTATTCCTTTTTTATTTTGGTCTTGCTTTTGTCTCCTGTCATATGTCTTGAGTAGCCATTGTTTAGGTACCATATGTTCTTCTTGCTTTTAGTCACCAAGCATATATGCATCAAAAGCAATCACTGATTTAGGTTCCCAAACTTTCTTGGGTCCTTTCATGTTTGTAGGCTTAACCTTGGGTGATTTGTTTTAGAAGTAACAGTTATAGGCTTTATGGCCAAATAATATAGTAGAAACATCATCTCGGACTTCTTAACAAGCTCAAAGAAACTCTTATACCTTTCTACTTTGATGATCTTTTGTACCCCAAGCCAGCTTTGTCAAAAGCATATTTTTTACTTCCAAGAAGCCTATCTAGGTTCTTAGTGCCATTGACAAACTTGGCCAGATTATTTGTGAAATCTTCCACCTTCTTTTTCAACACCTTATTCTCATTAAACGCATGAAAAGGTTATTAAAGAGGTTGGTGAGAAAGTTCAACACCCTTCAGCCTAGTTGAGGCAGTTAACTTAGCATTCATTTTGATTAAGGAATTAACTTCCTCAATCAAAGTTGCATTTTTATTTTCCAAATAATCATTTTCCTTCTATAATTTAGACAACTTTGACTTCAAAACTATGCATATTTGAGCTAGGATGTTAGAATTAAACAAAAGATTATTAAATGCAGTTTCAAGTTCATCATAAGAATGGTGAGAAGGTTCAGTAAATGATACCTCATCATCATTTCTGTGGTCCTTGTCAATTAGGAAGAGGTTTGCAACTTCTCCTTGCTGCTCATCACTTGATGAATCATTATCCATATCCTTCTAAGTTGCCATCATTATTTTTTTCTTAGAAAACTTCTTTTAAAACTTCTTTAACAGTGGGCACTAAGACTTGATATGGCATGGTTTTCTGAATTCATAACATATCAACTGCCCTTTGTTGTTGCTTGAGTCTCCTTTCTAAATATCTTTCTTGGGCTAAAATCATTTTCCTTTCCTTTCCCTCCTTCTCCACATTCTTTGTATTTTCCTGGAGATGAAAGAAACTTCATCTTCATTAGAAGCACCATCATCCTCTTCATTATGATTATCAGAGTCAGCTCTTGAGCTAAGAGAGTTGTGAGAAAATTGATCAAAAAATTACTTATGAACCTTTTGAGTGGATTTCATTTTCTTAGGAATATCCTCATCCATCTCAGCTAGTTTCTGCTTATGCACTTTTAGGGAGCCAAGAAGTTCATCCATTCTCAAAAATGGAAGATCTTTGCCTTCTTTGATAGTTGTCACCTTTGGTCTCCACACCTTAGGCAAGCCTCTTAGCAGCTTTATCACACCTAATTAGTATAGGTTTTCCTAAGAGACTTCAGGTCATTCATAATGATTGTGAATCTAGCAAACATTTCATTAATAATCTCATGCTCTTTCATTTTGAACAATTCATACTGATGACCAACATGCTTGTCTTTGCTTCTTTAACTTGATTATTTTCTTCATGAGCAATGACAAGAGTATCACATATTCCCTTTGCTGTTTAGTTATCTAGCACCCAACAATCTTGACATACTCACTTCTGCTCAAGGCATAAGCGAGGAAGAATTTTTTGAGTTCAGTAGATACTTGGTCTTTGCTATATCAAGCCAAGAGTCTTTAGGCTTCTTAGATGTTCCGTCTTCATCTGTGATTATAGGAATGTAGGGTCCAGTTTCTATGATTCCCCATAGATCAACATACTAAGACTCTATTAAGAGCTTCATCTTGCCTTTCCAACAATAGTACTCTCTTCTATCAAAGGTTGAAAGTCTGTTGGTAGAGGCACCTTCAAGTAGGTAAGTCTCACTTCCTTGTTGGTCTACCATTTTTCCTTCAAAATCCTTATCCTCTCACACTGTTAGGTGTGCTTAACCCAAAGGCTAAACTCTAATACTAATTGAAGTTAGCAAAGACACAAGAAAAAATGTGTTAGTCGTGGAAACCATCACCCAAGAGGGGGTGAATTGGGTGATTACAAATTTTTAAAACAACTTTGAGAAATTATACATTTTGATATTTTCAATCAACACATGCAGCGGAAAAGGTACAACTATTAGATATTTCTCAAATAACACTTGGGCTATAGGATAAATCAAACAAATAAGCTAAATATCAAATTCAACTCAAGCATATATAATTAAAACACAAATGTAAAAGAGATAGAGTTGAGAGAAGCAAACACAATATATATCCTGGTTCAGCCACCAACCATTTATGGTCTACGTCTAGTCCTCAAGTAAACTACCTGAGATTTTCCACTATCACGTCAAGCTTGAACAGGTGCTTGAAACCTTTACAAACTAGAGTACTCAACACACCTTGAGATACCTCACCCTTTGTGCTTGAGCCTCAACTTCAAGGGATACCTCACCCTCTTTATAGATTATACAAAGTATAGATGAATAGAAACTCTCTCAAGAGTGGATAATACAAATCGAAGCTCTATAATGCTCTTTAAGGATATCTCAAATATTTACAAAAACAGAGCACAAATGAATTGAAAGATTGATTCTTGGATTAGAGCAATAGAAATATGTTTCAAGTTATTGGTTAACCATTAAAGATGACCCAAGACATGTATTTATAGAGTATTTGATCAAAGGAGCCGTTGGGTGTAATAATTGATAGCATTAAATGCCAAGAAACTAGCCGTTGTGAGTTTTCTAGGTCGTGTTATTCGAATAACAACATTGTTATTCGAATAAATCTTCAAAAACATGTTCTAGAATGTTTTCTGGGTCGTGTTATTCGAATAACAACATTATTATTTGAATAAATCTTTAAAAACACATTTTGAAATGTTTTCTGGGGTATGTTATTCGAATAACACATCTCTTATTCGAATAAACCACTCTGATTTTAAAAACTGACTTTAAATGGTCATAACTTCTTCATTTATCATCCGTTTAAAGCAAATGACCACTCATTGGAAAGATCTTTGAATCTATTTTCAAATGGAATAATTTCAGAGCAAAACTCAAATTATTTTGAAAGATATGAGCAAAAGAGTAACTAAAGGTCAGTTTTGCAAAACTCAAACTTGACTATTTTGATAGTTTTGAACTACCACCATGACAAGCTTTTCAAAACATGTTTGTTGGGCATTTTAGCATGTGAAAACCATTTGTAAAGATTTAAAAACATATTTGAGATATCCAGAAGGCTTCTTACATAAAAGACCCTCAGTTCTATAAGCTATACCATTTAATTTTCCTTTGGACTTGGTCTTTGACATGACTTTGTTGTTATAAAAACCTTCATGAAATAGGCATTCACATTCTCCTTGAATTGAGCATAATTGAGATCTTTTACTTTCTTGTTGCAATGCTCACTCTTGGCACTTAGACTATCCTACAAAGTATTGCTCATTTAAACAAATATAGTTAGTCCAAATTCATAATTCAATATCTTCATATGCATGATTCATAGATGTACAACTCTAATTAGTCTAACATGCATATAAGACTTTCATAGACATATCCAAATAAGATATTTATCAATTATTAATAGATATGCTCTATGTAGGATGCAACAAAGAGCACTTTGCATATTTTCATTTAAATAGAGCTAAATACAATATTAATCATTATAACTCATATAAAGCATTATTGGATATATTATATAAAGAATGCTACACATATCTCATTGCATGATTGTTAAGTGAAATATAACTAGATAAAGTACATAATCAAGCTTGATACAATATAATCTATTAAGTACATCTATGTAGCATAAGCATCATTCTTTTTTGCTTGTATTTGTCATCATCAAAACTTAACATATTAAACCATTGGGGCAAACTTATTTCTACAAAAAGGTTGAATTGTGTCCTCCTTTTCTTGGAGATTCCTAAAACTGTCAACTTTCTTACATTTGTCACAAGTCTTTTAAACTTAAGGTGAAGATGTTCAAGACTTAAAAAATTGTTAGTGAGAAGGTTCAAGGATAGTGCACAGATACCGGTGAGAAGGTTTTGAAAAACAATTACAGAGTTGTACCAAAATGAACTTTCTCACTTTAATCAAATATCTCAAAAGCTATTTATTCTCACTACAATCACTTTAAACTTTTATAAATACAAATTCTGATTCAGTAAAAATGTTGAACTATTAAAGAAGTTTTCAACTGATTATCTTGACAATTCCTTTTACTAATTAATGTCAAATTGAGCCAAACAAGAGAATTCCAAATGCACATTGAGTTTTAGTTTAGAGAAAACAATTACTTAAGTTTAAGGATCATGAAATAGAAGACAATTTTCAAAGGATAAGAGCAGAGAAAAGCTAAACATCAAAACATAGACTGGTTCACCCTAAATCTACATGGGCTATGCTATTACCTTGCTTTCATAAGGATTTTCACTATGTTGAGTATTGTTTAAAAACCCAGCTTCTTCAGAGTAAAATACAAGTATTCTTTATTGCACAACCTTTTTAGTTTAACACCAAAAACTTCAAGTGACTTGCACAACCCACAAGCTCAATTGCTCACACACCAAGAATCAAAACAATAGGATAGGTGTTTTTAAGTGTTGAGTAGCTCTCAAAAATACTCAAGGAGTGGATATATTGCAATTTATAGAGCTAAAACACACCTACTTCAAATTTAACTAAGATAGGCACAAGTAGGCAAAGATGAGAAGGTTTAGTTCGTATGAGCATTATTGTATTGGTGTTCAAAGCTCATAACCTTCAAAATTTCTAGCTTAGATCCTTTTATAAGCTTCTAAAATATAGTTGTTATGACTCTTCAATGGTAATTGTCCTTGCTTTGCAGGTATACATTGGAGTTCTCCTTTTTAAATGAGTCAGCACACGTGTTTTATTGTCAATTAATGATAAGATTCATCCAGAACATTTTCTCCACCTACGTTCTTAGCTAACTTTCTCAGCCAACTTTCGCATTGTCAGTTTAAGCTTGAAAGGATTTGATACTTTCACTCACAAAAGAACCAACGAAGGAAGATAGTATTCAATTAAGCAAATATAAACAATATTCAAAGATAAAAATGTAGGGTTTAGAAGATCAAATACAAGGTTTATCCTGGTTTAGCCATACCTTGTAACCTACATCTAATCATGAAGTAATCACCCAAGATTTTTCACTTATACTTCAAGCTTGACTAGGTGCTTGCTACCTTTACACAATAGATCACTCACCACACCTTGTGATACCTCACCCTTGTGCTTGAGCCTCAAAGTCAAGGGATGTCTAACTCTTACAAGTTGATTGAGGGATACCTTATCCTCTTTACAAAGAATCAAAGTGTTTGATAGATGAAACTCTCACAAGAGTATGTAATATAAATTGAAGCCCTAGAATGCTCTTCAAGAATATCTTAAATTGATGCAAAAACTGAGCACAAATGATTCAAGAATTGATTCACGAATTAGAGTGATAAAAATATGTTCTCAGTTGTTGGTTAACCATAAATGATGACCCAACTTAAGTATTTATAGAGTATTTAAACAAAGGAGCTGCTAAGTGTATTAAAAGGCAGCATTAAATGCCAAGAAAATAGTCGTTGGCTATTGTCAAACTTGATGTAATCAATTACATGGCTCTTAGAACGTGTTCTTGGCTTTCTGGGCAGGATATAATCGATTACAACCTTAATGTAATTGATTACATGGTCTCTGCTAGACTTGTAATCAATTACAACCTCAATCTAATCAATTACAAGGCTTCTGTCATGCTTGTAATCGATTACAACACTTGTGTAATCAATTACAATGGCCTTTAAATTCATTTTTCAAGCCCAATTAAGCTTGATGGCCATTTCCAACTTAGAGAACCTTGGATTTGTTTAAGATATGATCATGAGTTACAAAAACCAAGATTAAAATCAACATTTCTTTAAGAAGAGAGCTTTGAGCATTTAGTTGATTTATAAAGATCTTTGAAAACATGTTGAGATAAGTTTAGATATTTTGAAAGCATTTTACATTCAAATTCTAAGACCTATAACCTATACCAAATATACCTCTTTTAATCTTAGTCTTCATCTTGACTTTGTTATCATAAAAAACTTCATTGATATGCTTCATGTCATAAGCATTCACATTCTCCTCCTTTTTTATAATGACAAAATAACATAGGAAAAAGAGAGTAGCATTTACATTTATATGTCAGAGATTTAAGCGTAACCCTCCCCCGTAGTTTATACATGAGAAAAGATAAATACTTTGCATGTAGAAAACTCCCATGTACTCATGCAAGCTATATGTCATATAATTTCTCCCATGTTGGCATTATATATATAAAAAAGATAAACATTCAAAATTTCAACAATAAAACTAACAAAATTTCAACAGCATTTAGAAAAATTAGCTCATGAAAACTAGTTATCAGTCAATAGAGAATAACAAAGTAATCATTTCAGCCCATCTAGATCAATATCAGAGTTTAAACAATTTTAACAAATCAATGGCTAATGCATATGGACATCAAAAGACCAAATTGTATAAGCAATAATACCAAAATTTTTGAGTCAGGTACAAAATATAAAATAACAGTAAGGTGCTATGGGGTTAAACAGTATACAAAAAAAAAAACAAACATCATGACTAAGCTCTAAGGTCACTCAATCACCTTGCTATCACTGTCACTATCAGTTTCACCACTAGCAGCCATATCACCAAGATCTACATCATCGTCATCTGTGTTAAGATCATCCTCAGAGCCAAGAAGCGCATTATCATTAATAGGGACACCAGTTGTAGCACCAAAAGAACCATCAAGGGATATAGGAGCAGGAGGTGTAGCGGAGGATATGAGAGCACTAGCAATTCTCCTAGGTACATAACCTGGGCCCTCCAGCAAAGATCTAATAGAGGTTAACTCCTGATCGGAGTAATCCATCCTCAGCTCAAGATGATTGACCTTCTGCTCAATGCAATCCATCCTTACTTCTACTATGGTTGCAAGGTGTGCATCTCCTGAAGCAATAGGTCCAATGTAGCAGGCTGTTGACCGTCTTCTTCATCACCATCCTTAGCCTCATGAGGAATTTGTCCATAACTCCCATGAAGAAGATAATGCCATTTATCATATATTTTTCTCAACTGAAGTTTTTGCAAAGTATGCAATCCAATAGAATGTGGCCCTTTGGAGCTAATATCATTTGTCTCTCCAGACAAAGAAATGTGACAGTGCTCGAGGATCGCTATAACTAGCATAGCATAGGGCAGGGGGTGGTGTTTCTTTTTGGCTTCCAACATGTGTTGTATGACAAAGTAGGCTTAGTTGATTGGCCTTTCAGTATTCATGGCCCATAAAGTCAGCACATCGTCCTTATGAACTTGGGAGTAGTTGCCTCCCCGAAGGACCAATCCCCTAGCCACAAGGTAATGTAATACTCTATTTTTCATAGTTAATCTACTGGCCATCACTATCTGTTTACCCCTAAGAATCTCATATCTAGCTCTCAGCGATGAAATCAATGCAGCCTTATACTCATAATTAGTTCCCCATGCATTCTCACCACAAGAAAAAAGTGTACCATCAGATGACATCTTAGTCAGCCTATGCCAGAGATCTCTAGTAACAATTATTTGTTTCTTTTTAACCTCTAAAATTAGGTAATTATCCTCATACTTAAAATTGGCATAAAAGACTTTGACTAAATCCAGATAGATATCTTTCTTTATGCATAGAAAATCAACCAAATCAAGTCTCTCAATAATTCTAAAACACTCTAATGGTTCACTTGAGCAAAAGTCCTTAGTTAGATAGCTTGGTGAGATGATCTTCCTTAATTGAAAATTTTTGCGGAAGTACTCAGCCCTCTTGGTGGTATGGAAATGTTGAGTGAGGTCCAAACCAGGAACGATGAGTGGAGGAACACTGGAGGATGTTCCCACAAAGACCTCTGTTCTTGGTCTCTTGGCACGCTTGGAGGATTCAACCATTGTGTTACCCAAGTGACTTCAGTACTCAAGAGGGGGGTGAATTGAGGAATTAAGACTTTTTCGCAAACCCTTTTTAACACAAATTTCTTGAAGCAATATAATGAATATATAAAGATAATGAAATGCCTTAATAACAGTAAATAAACAATTAAGCAATAATAAATAAATTGCTGAAAATAAAAAGATAAAGAAGAGAAGAGCAGGTACGATATTTATCCTAGTTCGACCACCAACCACTTGTGGCCTACGTCCAGTCCCCGAAACACAGTTCTAGATTTTTCACTATTCAATACAAGCTTAAAACATGTGCTTGTAACCTTTACACAACAGGGATACCTCACCTTATTTACTAGAGGGATACCTCACCCCCTTTGAAGGATACCTCACTTTCTTTACAACAAGTGATACCTCACCCTTTTACTGAGGGATACCTCACCCTCACAATTTCACTGAGGGATACCTCACCTTATTACAAAGAACCAGAATATAGAAAAAGAGAAACTCTCACAAAGAGTAAATATTACAAATTGAAGCACTAGGAAGCTCTCTTAGGATATCTCAAAGTTTTGGCGAAAAAAGCACATAAATATAAGAAAGTAGAGAATCACGTTTTTGGCACAAGCAAAAATAATTCAAATGGTTGGGTAACCTTTAGAAGAGACCCAAGGTCTCTATTTATAGAGCTATGAAGAAAATTAGCTGTTGGGTGCCATTAATACCACATTAAATGCAAATATGTCCGTTAGTTTCTAAAACTGGATTCGTGAGGTATCAGAATACCTTGGGAGGTATCAGAATACCATTGATTCAAAAGATTTATAAAAAACATGTCTGAAGCGGGGTATCAGAATACCTTGGGGGGTATTCGAATACCTCTGTTTTAAAAACTTTGTAAAAACGGTTTAGAAGGATGTTATTCGAATACCTCTGTTAAAAAATAGCTTTCAACACTTTTAAAGGCTTTCAAAAACTATGATTTGAATTTGGGATATTTAATTGAAAATTATTTTCATCTTTTCATGCAAAATCAACGAGATATCCAGGAAGGCTCCGTACAAAAGATCCTAAGTTCTAGAGCTAATCTTGAGCATCTTGGACTTGGTCTCATCATCGTCATCTTCATCATGTTTGTTATCATCAAAACAACTATCAATGGCAGGTAGCCAATTACATTCTCCCTTTTTTTCATGATGACAAACTAACATTTGAGAAAAGCGTTAGTTCATATCAATTAGAATTCACAAAGTTGTTTAGAGATACTTACTCCCCTTCTTTTTCATAAGAGGTGATTTATATCAGAGATGTGCACAGTAGCTCCTCCTTACTTTTGGAATCCAATTTCCATTTTTGTCTTATCAAACTTTTACTTGTTCTCCCCTTGACTTTTCTCAAACAAAGAATTCAAGCTTTTTCTGCTCCTTTTGTCATGATAAAAAAGATGGGGCAAGATCAAGCATAAATCTAAACAGAGTATATTCCATTCCAACAAAATATATTCATTCATGCACAATATTCAGCACATGAGCAAAGATATATTCATTCATAGATCAACCAATTGCATTGTATAGTCATCAAAATTATCATTTACATTTACCAAGAGAGTCATGACATTTACCACTTGTTATCAAATATAAAACATTTACCACTTGTTGTCAATTTCTTATAATACTGCCATATATCAAGAGAAACATAGATATTAAACATTTTACCTTGACGAAATATGCTTAGGGATCAGAGCATTGTATAGAACCAACATTATCTACCCTATATACAATGACAAAAAAAAAGGTCATATCCAATTTGGCACTTTGTCAATGCTAAGCATACTACTCATGTAAGAAAAAATATTTAGTTATTTAAGATCAATTTATCAACAAGTATCTTACAATTCATAGCATATAAAATACCATAATAGCTTGGGAATAGAGATACTTATTGTGTTAGGAATAGAGTGATGCTACTTTAGTATGTTCTTCATTTATTGGTCTTCTTGAGCTTTCTTCCATTGAGTATTCCATTTCAATATACTTGAAGAAAGTCTCCTCATGTCCTCTTCATTCATTTCCCTCAAGTTGAATAATCTTTTTCATTTAAGAGTTTGCTTGAGGTAGTTATTACCCTACAAAACAATTCAAAGTACTTTCTTTGGTATCCATTAATTTTTGGATTCATAGAGGTTAGTCAAACTCATAAGTAAGTAAGCATTCAAAATAATAAGGCAAAACAGCAAACGAGTTCATAAAGGCAAAAGATATTTCATTGATTAATTTGGCCAAGTAACCAAGTAACCACTTGTTTGATACCACTTGTTGCACTTGTTACCACGTTCATATATTTATCAAAACAGTAGCCAATTACATTTGGTTAAGCATTTGCATTACCAAGAATTTAACATATGCAAAAAAAATCTTGAGAAATAAAGGGGCAAAGCTAAGAAATATGCATTTAAGGGCATCATGTGATTTTTATTTAAGGCATAAAAGTAATCACATAAATTCAGGGTCAAAAACTAAGATTTATTTTAGTAAAAGCTTGATATCCATAGAGTTAATTTGGCCAATTACATATGTATAAAAAATAAAACAGAAACAAAGAAGGGATCAGACCTGTAAGCTTGGCTTTCTGCCAAGGGTTATTCGAATACCTTATTTCGTATTCGAATACCCACCATATAATTATGAACAAAGCAAGAACAAGTATTCGAATACCTTGGAATCTATTCGAATACTCTAGAGAGCTTGTGACAAACACTGATAAAGATATGTCTTAGGTTATTCGAATAGCTAGTTAGTTATTCGAATACATTAGCTTATAGAAACATAATATTGTTGTACTGATGTATGGTATTTGAATACCATAGGAAGGTATTCGAATGGACCTATCAGAAAAGAACAAATTTTATATGTACAGGGCAATGGTATTCGAATAACTAGGGGGTTATTCAAAAACTTTATCAGAAAAATAGATTTAACACGTACAGAAGTGCATTATGAGAGAGGAAAACTTACCCGATGATGGAAATACGTATAAAAAAAATTACAAGTCCAAACTTCATAGAGACAAGGAAGAGAGCTTTGAATTATTTCTAGTCTTGTGCTTGCAGCAGCCACTTTCAAAATGCCATAGTCAGCTCTTGGCCTTCAAGCACACCTACAACACATTTCAAATTTTGGTTTTTGGTACCTAAATCTTCTTAGGTCCTTGTGTGTTAGTTTTGGGTAAAGTATTTACCCTTAGAAACCCATATCATTTTAGTTCTAATTTTCATGTTGATATTTTTCTTTGCATTGTATGTTGATGCACTATGTCCTTTCTTTCTATAATAGAAACATTTAATAAAAGGACTGCTTGAAGTACTTGAATGCACAAAGAAATTTTTATATAATTTTTGTTGATTTTTAGGATTATAGCCTATTCCAGCTTTTTGAAAAATAACTCTTTGTTTTCTTAATAAAATATTTAAATTATCTCGTCCAAAAGTGAATTTAGAAAGAGTGTTCTTTAAATCTTCAATTTCTTTTTCAAGAATATGACAAGATGAACAAGACGAAGATGTAGAAACATGTGAAGTACAGGTTGAGCATGCATCAATTAATCCTAATGTCTCATTTTCAATTTTTAATTCTTCAATTTCTTTATTCAAAATTAGAATTTGATTTTCCAAAGAAGAAATAGTTTTCTTAGATGAAGAAATTAATTTGTGAGCCTTATCGATTTGTCATGCAATTCTTCGAAAGCATCTTGTAATTCATCATAAGAAGGAGATAAGTCAAAGTTAGAAATTACCTCATTGTCACTTTCTTCTTCTTCTTCTCCTTTGGCTATAAGACATAAATGGGCTTCTTCGCTATCTGAACTATGAGTTGAGTCCATGCATTGTCATCTCATGCTATGTAGGCTCTTCTTCCCTTTCTTTCCTTGAAGGGTTTCTTTTCAAATTTCTCCATTTTCTTTTTGAAAGTTGGGCACTCCATCTTAATGTGTCCAATTTTGCCACACTTGTAGCAAGTTGGAATTGATGATGCTTTTCTTTAAGTTCCCCCTTTTTTTGAGAAATTTTCTAAATTTTCTTACCAAAAGACTGAGGTTTTCATCATTTAGTTCTGTGTTGTCCACATCATCTCCATCGTCTTCATCTTCATTATTAATAGTAGAGGTGACTTTAAGTGCAATCCCTTCTTATCATGTTTCTTACTTTGGTCAAGCCTGTTGAGTTCTAATTCATGCTCTTGAAGTTTGCCAAATAAGGTAGCTAACGTCATTGTTGATAAGTCTCTTGATTCTAATATAGCTGTTACCTTAGGCTGCCAAATCCTGCTTAAACATCTCAACACTTTGTTAATCAAATCTTAGTTAGAAAAATTCTTTCTAATGATGCAAGATGATTTACAATGTGGGTGAATCTCTTTTGCATTTCTTGAATGCTTTCTCCTTGGTTCATTGTAAATAATTCATATTCATGAGTAAGAGAATTAATTCTCGACCTTTTAACTTCACTAGTACCCTCATGGGTAACTTATAAAGTGTCCCACATTTCTTTAGCAGTTTTGCAATTTGAAATTCTAAAAAATTCATCATGCCCCAAAGCTATGGTAATGATGTATTTGGCTATCAAATTATTTTGAACTTTTCTTTTATCATCTTTAGACCATTCACTTCTTTGTTTTTCAATCTTTATACCATTGACCTCTCGTGTAGGTATAAATGCGCTATTTTCAACAGCATCCCACACATCTAGATCAATAACTTAGATGAAAATTTTCATTCTTTCCTTCCAATATGCATAACCATCCCAATTGAAAAAGGGTAGTCGGTTTATGGAAGTTCCTTCTGAAAAAACATTTGATGAAGTCATGTACTCTTGAAGCGGCTAAGCTCTTTATACAAGAGTCTAGCTCTGATACCACTTGTTACCCAAGTGGCTTCAGTACTCAAAAGGGGGGTGAATTGAGTAATTAAGACTTTTTCGCAAACCCTTTTTAACACAAATTTCTTGAAGCAATATAATGAATATATAAAGATGATGAAATGCCTTAATAACAGTAAATAAACAATTAAGCAATAATAAATAAATTGCTGAAAATAAAGAGATAAAGAATAGAAGAGCAAGCACGATATTTATCCTGGTTCGACCACCAACCACTTGTGGCCTACGTCCATTCCTCGAAACATAATTCGAGATTTTTCACTATTCAATACAAGCTTAAAACAGGTGCTTGCAACATTTACACAACAGGGATACCTCACCCTATTTACTAGAGGGATACCCCACCCCCTTTGAAGGATACCTCACCTTCTTTACAATAAGGGATACCTTACCCTTTTACTGAGGGATACCTCACCCTCACAATTTCACTAAGAGACACCTCACCTTATTACAAAGAACCAGAATATAGACGAAGAGAAACTCTCACAAAGAGTAAATATTACAAATTGAAGTACTAGGAACCTTTCTTAGGATATCTCAAAGTTTTGGTGAAAATAACACAAAAATATGAGAAAATAGAGAATCACGTTTTTGGTACAAGCAAAAATAAGTCAAATAGTTGGGCAACCTTTAGAAGAGACCCAAGATCTCTATTTATAGAGCTATGAAGAAAATTAGCCGTTGGGTGCCATTAATACCACATTAAATGCAAATATGTCTGTTAGTTTCTAAAACTGGATTCGTGAGGTATCAGAATACCTTGGGAGGTATCAAAATACCATTGATTCAAAAGATTTATAAAAAACATGCCTGAAGCGGGGTATCAGAATACCTTGGGGGGTATTCGAATGCCTCTGTTTTAAAAACTTTGTAAAAACGGTTTAGAAGGATGTTATTCGAATACCTCTAAATGGTATTCGAATACCTCTGTTAAAAAATAGCTTTCAACACTTTTAAAGGCTTTTAAAAACCATGATTTGAATTTGGGATATTTAATTTAAAATTATTTTCATCTTTTCATGCAAAATCAATGAGATATCCAGGAAGGCTCTGTACAAAAGATCCTAAGTCCTAGAGCTAATCTTGAGTATCTTGGACTTGGTCTCATCATCGTCATCTTCATCATGTTTGTTATCATCAAAACAACTATCAATGGCAACTAGCCAATTACACATTGTATAGGAATGAGGGGTAAAGATTGTGAGGAAGGTTAAGGGAGGGGATTTTCATGGCTTTTGGTGGTGGAAGGAGATAGAAACAAGTGAGAAAATGGTGGATTTCGTGGGTTAGGGCTAGAGAGAGAGCTATGTGAGAGGAGATGGGGAATGAATTTGGGGTGTTTTTGCTAGAAATTTGTTTGGGGGTTTGGTAGAGCGTAGAAATCCAAGTAGAATGGAGGTGGAATTGTATGATTTAGGTATGATTTGAGGGAGATATATGGATTTTGAGATGAGAGTGACGCAGGTTAGAGAGAGAAAGGATGAGTTACAGGGCATAAATGGTTGTTCGCAAGTCTGAGTACCTTTCAAAACCCCTTTGTAATCGATTACATTGGGATTGTAATCGAATACATGCGTTCTAGGTTCTTTATAATTGATTACCAAGTAAGTGTAATCGATTCAATGATTTCTGGAAACGTTGTAATCAATTACATTGAAGGTGTAATTGATTACATGCTCTCTGACTTGGCTTGGAATGCTTGGCAGAGCCTTTGTAATTGATTACAAAGGTCATCTAATCGATTACAAGCCTACTGAACTCAAATTTTGCACTTCAAACAGCATGAGACTTGTACCAAAACATCCAAAACATTTCTAAAGCTACCCAAATCAATTTCAAATTTCATGTAAGCATGAAAACTAACCAATTCTTGAACCAAAACATATGTTCTTGCAAAAACATCATTGTTACTAAGGATCAAGCCATTTGAGCAGAAGAACATTTATCCAGCTAAAAAGCTAAGCTATTTAAAAGACTTAGTTATGATGGAGTACATGCAAAACAAACTTAGGGGAGTCTCTGACGCTCAAGTCAGTATTGGATTAAAAAATGATTAAAGTAAGGTAATTGTGCAACAAAATAACACATTGTACATCAAAACTAACAACCTGTGTAGCATATTTTGAAATTATGCTGCAAGTTATGTCATTATGCAGTACATCATAGCTTTATGCAGCAAAGTTAGACATTATGCAACATATGATAACTTATGTAAAAAATGACTCATTATGCAGCAAAATTAGAAATTATTAGAAAATGACTCAGTATGCAGCAAAATTAGATGCTTGATTGATCCAAAATGCCAAGTTCAGTTCTTATATAAAAGAATTCTTCTTTATTCAAATTCTTAGTAAAGATATTAGCAAGTTGTTTAGTGGTTTCAACAAACTCAAGGATGTAATTACCTTTTTGAATATGATCTCTTATGAAATGATGTCTTATTTCTATGTGCTTTGTTCTTTAGTGCAAAATAAGATTTTTAGACAAATTAATTGCACTAGTGTTATCACATCTTATAGGGATATGATCAAGCTCAAGATCATAGTCTAGAAGTTATTGCTTCATCTAAAGAATTTGAGCACAACAACTCCCACTAGTGCTCTTTTTATCCATTCTGCATCCAGCAAAATCATAATCAGAATAACCAATTAGGCTACATGAGGCACCCTTAGGGTACCACAAACCTATTTGTGAAGTGCCTATTAGATATTTTATAATTCTTTTTACAACACTAATGTGTGATTCTTTAGGATTTGCTTGAAATTTAGCACACATGCACACATTAAACATGATATATGGCCTACTTGCAATAAGATAAAGGAGTAGGCCAATCATACCTCTATATTTTAAGATTTCTACAAATTTACCTCCTTCATTGTTGTCCAAATAACAAGAAATGCCCATTGGTATAGCCATATGCTTGCCATTATCCATTCTAAACTTTTTGAGCAGCTCCTTGTAATACTTGGATTGACTTATGAAAGTCTTATCTCTTGTTTGCTTGATTTGGAAACTAATGAAGAAGTTGAGCTCACCAATCATAGACATCTCAAACTCACTTTGTACAATGTTAGCAAACTCCTTGCAAAGAGACTCATTAGTAGCACCGAATATGATATCATTAACATATATTGAACAAGAAGTATATCATGCTTTTTATGCTTGATGAAAAGAGTAGTGTCAACCTTTCCTCTAGAGAACTTTTTTTCTAAAAAAAACTTGTTCAACCTTTTATACCAAACTCTTGGAACTTATTTTAATCCATACAATGCCTTTTTCAATTTAAAAACATGGTTAAGCAGTTCAAAGCTTTCAAAACCATGAGGTTGTTCCACGTACACATTTTCTTGTATAAAACCATTTAAAAAGGCACTTTTGACATCCATTTGATACATGCATATGCAAGTAGCATTCTTATGGCTTCTAATCTAGCTACAAGAGCATATGTTTCTTCATAATCAATGCCTTCTTCTTGATTATAACCTTTAGTAACAAGCCTAGCTTTGTTTCTTATTATTAAACTCCTTTCATCAAGTTTGTTCCTAAAGACTTATTTGGTACTAATTATGGGATGATCATTGGGCCTTGGAACTAATTCCCAAACTTGATTTCTCTCAAATTGGTTTAGTTCGTCTTGCATGGCTAAGATCCAATGTTCATTATTAATGGTCTCATCTATATCTTTAGGTTCAACTTGAGAGACAAAAGCCATATGATTACATGCATCTCTAAGAGAGTTACGAGTTGTTACTCCTTTTGATACATCACCTATCACCTTGTCAAGAGGATGATATCTTGATGTGCTTCATTCCTTAGGAAGGTCCATGGTTTCTGAGTTCTCTTTCCTTGGGCAATCAAAGGGTCTCTCTTCTTGCTTCTTGGGCTCTTTCTCTTGACTCTCTAAATGTTTTTTTTGTCAAGATTTTTGTAACATCATCAACAAACTCCTTTCTTGGCCCCATTTGGATTAGTTTCTTCAAAAGCAACATGTATTGATTCTTTAGTAGTCATAGTTCTCTTATTATAAATTCGAAAAGATTTAGTACAAAGTGAGTAACCAAGAAATATTCCCTCATTGTATTTAACATCAAACTTGCCTAGGCTATCTTTTTCTTTGATTAAAACAAAGCATTTGCAACCAAAGACATGAAGGTTTGGCTTTATTAGAGCCCTATTCATAACATAACAAACGGTACTTACCACATCTGCCCAAAAATACTTAGGAAGGTTTGTTTCGTTGAGCATAGTTCTTGCTAACTCTTCTAAAGATCGATTTTCCCTTTTAACTGCTCTATTTTGTTGTGGAATTCTAGAAGTAGAAAAATTATCCTCAATGTCATTTTCATTGCAAAACAATTCAAATTCATGGTTTTCAAATTCTCCACTGTGATCACTTCTTATGGATGCAATGGTGTAATTTTTCTTATTTTGAATAACATTTGCAAGTTTTCTAAATGCTTGAATGACATCATTCTTATGAGCAAGAAATAAAGTCGATGTATATCTAGAGTAATCATCCATAATCACAAAAGCATAGTAGTTACCTCCAAAGCTCATAGTTCTTGATGGTCCAAAAAGATCCATATACAAAAGTTGTAAAAGTCTAATAGAAGAAACAACATTTTTAGCTTTGAAAAAAACTTTTACTTATTTACTCTTTTGACATACAATTACTAAATCTTTAGAAATTAGTTTGTTTAGGTGATCCATATGAATATGAGTAATTCTCCTATGTCATAGTCATAAATCACTCTTTTTACTCATAAGACATCTTGCATTTTGAGATATAATATCATCAAGATTAATCATATATATGTTATCAATTCTATGACCTACAAACTTAACATACTTATCATCCTTACCTTTAATTATGCAGTAATTAGAATCAAATATAACTCTATTACTTTTATCACATAATTGACTAATCCTAAGCAGATTATGTTTAAGTCCTTCAACAAGTAAAATATTATCAATAGAAGAGGAAGGGATTTTATCGACATTGCCAACTCCAAGGATCTTCACTTTGTTATTGTCACCATATGTTACATGTCCATTTTTTTTGGGACAACAAAGGAGAACTTGGAGCTATCACTGATCATGTGCTTGAAGCAACCACTATTAAGATACAAACTTGAGCTCTTGGCCTTCAAACACACTTACAGCACACATTCAGATTTTAACCTTTGGTACCCAAATTTTCTTGGGTTGTTGTGTATTAACATTTAACAAGGTGCCCTTAGGGACCCAAACCCTCTTAGTTCCAACCTTGGTGTTTATATTCTTCCTTACATTACATGTTAAAGCATTATGCTTTTTTCTTCTACAATGAAAGCATTTGATAAAGGGACTACTTGATATACTTGAGGAAACAAAGAAATTCTTGTAAGACTTTTGTTTGTTATTGGGATTATATCCCAAATTGGCTTTTTGAAAAATACATCTTTATTTCCCTAGTAACACATTTAAGTTGTCTCTTCCAAAAGTAAATTTTGAAAGAGTGTTTTTCAAATCCTCAACCTCTTTTTCAATTGATTTACATGATGAACAAGATGATGGTATGGATGCATTATCACATGAAGAACAAGTTATGCATGATGAGTTAGCATCAATAAGCCCTAAAGTCTCATTCTCAATTTTGAGCTCATTAATCTCTTTGTTTAAAATGAAAATTTTGTTTATCAATAAAGAGATTATTTTGTTGGAAGATAAAACTATTTTTGTGAGCCTTATGGATTCATCATGCAATTCTTGAAAAGCATATTGTAATTCACTATAGGAAGGTGAAGAGTCTAGGTTTGAAGATGTTACCTCGGTGTCAATTTCTTCTTCTTCTCCACCTCTAGCCATGAGACATAGATAGGCTTCTTCATTTTTTGAACTATCGGAGGAGTCCATGTCATTGTCCTCACATGCTATGTAGGCTCTCATTCCTTTCTTTTCTTTAGAAGGTCTCTTCTCAAACTTCTCCATCTTCTTAAGATATACGGGACGTTCCATCTTCATGTGTCCCGATTTTTTGCATTCATAGAAAGTTGGAGTAGATGAGGTTTCTTCCTCTTTATGATAAGTCTTCTTAGGATAGAAAAGTGGTCTTCTTTGGATTCTTTTATTTTTTAGGAATCTTCCAAACTTTAAAATAACGAGACTAAGATTTTTCTCGTTTAGCTCAAGATTCTCATCTCCATCTTTTTAATCATCTTCTTCAATTATGAAAGAGGTGGCTTTAAGTGCATGTCTCTTTTTCTTCTTATCATACTCCTCACTTTGATTGAGCCTATTGAGCTCCAACTTATGTCCTTGGAGTTTTCCAAAGAGAGTGGTTAGAGATATTGTTGATAAATCTCTTGATTCCGCAATAGCCATTACTTTGGGTTATCAATTCTTGTTCAAACATCTCAAAACTTTGTTAATACGATCTTTATTAGGAAAGTCTTCCCCAATGAAGTAAGATGATTTGCATTATGTCTGAATCTCTTTTGCATTTATTGAATGCTTTCTTATTGATTCATTCTAAACAATTCGTACTCATGAGTGAGAGTATTTACTCTTTGATCGTTTTACTTCACTTGTACCTTCATGGGTCACTTGTAAAGTATCCAACATTTCTTTGGCAATCTTACAATTTGACACCCTAAAGAAATCATCATACTCTAAGGATGTGGTAATGATATTCTTGACTCTCAAATTATATTGAACTTTCTTTTTATCCTCATTAGTCCATTCACTTCATGGTGTATTAGTTCTTGCACCATCAATAATACATGTGGGAACAAAGGAGGCATTTTCAACGGCATCTCACACATCTAAATCAATAACTTCAATAAAAATTTTCACCCTTTCTTTCCAATAGGCATAACCATCCCCATTGAAATAAGGAGGTCTATTTATAGAAGAACTTTCAGAAGAAAAACCATTTGAAGTCATCACTTCTCTTGAAGCTACTAAGCTCTTTACACAAGAGTCTAACTCTGATACCACTTGTTACTAAGTGATCTCAAAACTCAAGAGGGGGTGAATTGGGTTTATAAAATATTTTCACAAATCTTTCGCAAAACACTTGATTATCGATTTTCGTTGAAGCTATTGATTGATAGAAATGAATGGATTGAAAGGATTTGATACTTTCACTCACAAAAGAACCAACCAAGCAAGATAGTATTCAATCAAGCAAATATAGAGAATATTCAAAGATAAAAGAGTAGGGTTTAGAATATCAAATACAAGGTTTACCTACGTCCAGTCCTCAAGTAATCACCCGAGATTTTTCACTAATACTTTAAGCTTAAACAGGTGCTCGCTACCTTTACACAATAGAGTACTCACCACACCTTGGGATACCTCACCCTTACAAGTTAGTTAAGGGATACCTCACCCTCTTTACAAAGAATCAAAGTGTTTGATAGATGAAACTCTCACAAGCGTATGTAATACAAATTGAAGCCCTAGAATGTTTTTCAAGAATATCTCAAATTGATGCAAAAACAGAGCATAGATGATTCAAGGATTGATTCACGGATTAGAGTTATAAAAATACGTTCTCAGCTGTTGGTTAGTCATAAATGATGATTCAACTCAAGTATTTATAGAGTATTTGAACAAAGGAGTCGTTGAGTGTATTAAAGGGCAGCATTAAATGCCAAGAAAATAGTTGTTATCTATTGTCAAACTTGATGTAATCGATTACATGACTCTTAGAACATGTTCTTGGCTTTCTAGGCAGGATGTAATTGATTACATGACCTCTACCAGGCTTGTAATCGATTACAACCTCAATGTAATCGATTACAAGACTTCTATCATGCTTGTAATTGATTACAACTTTAATGTAATCGATTACAATGGCCCTTAAATTCATTTTTCAAGTCCAATTAAGCTTGATGGCCATTTCTAACTTAGAGAACCTTGGATTTGTTTAAGATATGAACATAAGTTACAAAAACCAAAATTAAAATCGATATTTCTTTAAGAGAGCTTTGAGCATTTAGTTGATTTATAAAGATCTTTAAAAACATGTGAAGATAAGTTGAGATATTTGAGAGCATTTTACATTCAAATTCTAAGACCTATAACCTATATCAAATATACATTTTTGATCTTGGTCTTCATCTTGACTTTGTTATCATAAAAAACTTCATTGATATGTTTCATGTCATAAGCATTCACACATTAGTAACTCCACTTGATGATAGTTCTTGATGTAACAAGTGGTTGAGACTGCTCTTTTAACATGGTTTGATCCTAAGCCTTGTTTTGTGAAGGATCTACACTTTTCTGATTTTCAGTTGAACTTTCTCAAGACCTTCTCAGGATCTACTTTCTCATGTCCATCAAAATTTTTTTCTTGTGATCCTTAAACTTTCTTGAAACTTTCTCACGTTTACAAATGATCTTCTTAGGTCTCTTCAGTCTATTAGAAACCTTCTTATGTATTGATTTAAGTCCTATATATGATTAATTAACAAAAGTACTTCACAAAAAACATAATCGATTCAAAATATTAAGAGAAGTAATTCACAAATTGCAACATAATTAGCTATCATCAAAACATAATAGGCAGTATTATACAGTTTGGAGCTTACAAACTAATGAGTCATTAATTATTATTATTCTAATTTTACACTTTGTATTAATAAGTACGAGAGAAGATTAGTAGAGTAAAAATAATATTTTGAATATTTCAATAAAAGTTAATTTAGTCCATCAAATTAATTTTACTTATAATTAAGAATTTTTAATCACTTTCTTAATTTTTATGTAACAATTTTAATGAACATATAAAAATAAACAAAAAAATATTATTTAAGAATAAAGAATACTTATTATTTTTTTAATCCTTAACAGAGTCTTTAAGGCAGTTGATGTACAAGTCCTGAAAAAGATATCTCTTCTCAATTATGGACTACATAATTGGGCTGGATTTGTATTAAGTGTTGATAAAGATAATAACGATCCCCAGTCCCCACAAATTGATTGAAGTCTATGTAATGTTCCAGCAGCACTATCTATTTAGAATTCAAAAGAACCGTGAGAAAAAAATGGGACCAGAAGCATATCACGCGTTCTTTAAAAAGAGTATTTTGGTATCCGTGCTTCCTTCCCCTTCCTAAATGGGGAATGAACAGACTTCTATGCACAAAATCTGTTCTCCAGAATAGGATAAGTCTAGGTATTGGCTGCCATACTTATTTCTGACAGATAACGACGCAGACACCGATTATAGCCAGCTGTATTTTTTCCCACTTTCCATCTTCTAAAAGAATAAATTAAAAGAGTTTTTTTTTTTTAAATGTCTTTTTAATAATTTTCTTAATATTTAATAAAAAATTATTAAATAAAAATAAATATATTTAATATCTTAAAAATATAAAAAATAATTAATATTTTTTATTTAATAATTAAAAATATAATAGTAATTAACACTATTTTTTTTTTTTTTTTTTCTTTTTATTTTATTAAAATCAATAATCTGAAATATTAATTTTTATAAATTATAAATTCATAAATTTAATTTTCATTACCATCATTATACCGAAATATATCAATAGTCTATCTTATTATTCTATGTGAGCTGTACATTATATGCAACTATCATAAGTACCCATTCAAGCAATAAAGGTTGGACGTAATAATAAACCAACTAAACTCCCAAAAAGAAAATCAAATTCAAACCTTAACATGTTAGGTACAGTGACCAAAGAAAACCCTAACTCATTCAAAAATTTCTCTTTTAAATTTGTATACCTTTCCTTTGTACAATAAATTTGCATATTTTATAATTTATTTATGTAAATTTATAAATAACAACAAACTTTGATTTCTTTTTATTTCCATAAATATCATATATCTAACAACTTTAATTACTAAAATATCTTTACACAACATCTTATTTTATATAAAATGTTTAAATGATTATGGGTAACAAGAAAATGTGCATTATCTTATTGCCACGTAGTTTCAGCTCAGAAAATTAATTAGGGCCTGTTTAGTAATTAATGCTAAAATGAAATATGGAGATATACTATTTTTTTGGTCATATGTTTTTTATATTGAAAACCTCTATCTCTTATATTCATTAATTCTTGAAAAAAATGTAATAAAATAATGAATTTATAGATCTGTAGAATGCTTTAATGAATAAAAAGATAGAATTTTTAAGAGCTCAAACTCAATGTAAACTTATTTTAATGAAAATAAGATGAGAAGTTCTTACTTTCTCATAATGCAAATGAAAAAAATAGAGGAGTTCAATTTCCACAAATGTTCCCCATCTTAATTTTTATTTCTCTATCTCTCACCCCTCTCTTAGGTTTTATTAGTGGGTCCTTTAGAAGTCTCTCTAAGAGATCCTTTCGCGAAACTCACAAGGTGAGTCTTAGACCTTATAAAAAAAATGAAAAAATTTATCCAACTCATTACATGCTAGACAAGAGAAAGAAATTTGATATCAACATTATAAATATGTTTTGCATTTATTATAATGAAAGAAAAAAAAACAGGTTTCTCAAATATGGATATGTTGAAAACTCTAAGCAATCAATATAGGAGACTAACATATATATGCTCCATACGTGATTAAAATGAAAGGATAATACATGCTTGCTATGGTATCAAATAAAGGGTAACACTTTTTTTCCAATAATATCCTCCACCTCATAGGTGAGAGGAATAATAAATGCATGCTTTGGTATCAAATAACGAATAGCACTTTAACAAGTTGATATTGAAACAATCACGAAAACTCATGCGGACCGTCAAGAGTGAAATTAGAGAAATGCATGGTGCATATCATTATGGTGTGCATCACTTATATTTGTGTGAAGTAACAGAATTAAAGTATAAATATATAAAAAAAATAAAATTAACTTTAATTAAATAATAAAAATTATATAAATATAAAATAAATTATGTGTAATAACTAATAAGTGTATGGGTAGCATAGAAAGATAAATATGCCATGGGAAGTTGAGAATAAAAAGTGAGGCAATGGGGTGGTGACGGGTGGAAGCAAGATGGTCATTCAGCAGTCACCTGTCACCGCCCCATGTGTATTTTCTGTGCTAGAGTTTTTATTTGGTGCAGGTCTGTGCTACAGTTTAGACCTTAAAAACCGAACCAAATATGACATTGTATTCTCCTTTCCATGCTTCTTGGCAACTTGCATGCATTCTCTCTCTGTCTCTCTCCCTCTATCCTTCTCGAATTTTGATTCTTATTATTTATTAGCCTTACTAGATAGTGAAAAAAAAATGTTGAGTAATATTATTTGAACAATAAGAAAAATTATATGTGTAGAATAATTTATTTACATTAGTGAACTTCAATTAATCTTGAGCTTGAAAGATTTCTTGTGTAAGGAAATGTTAAGCAAAGTTTTTCGTTGCAGTTTGTACCTGCAATTTCTATCATATATCACAACTACACTTCTCCACTGTTTCGGTTCAAATTGATCTTATTTGTTTCACATATATTTTAATTGTTATAATCATTACTCAGCTGTAACCGCTACTTAATTTGATGACAAGAAATGAGGGACAAAACTAAAGACCAAAGGAATTCTTAATTCTTATGCGTATTATTATTTTAATTAACTTTCGCTGAGAATTTTCCCAATGACGAAACTAAAGTGAAGTGGTCTATATTCTTCTTTAATGCTTATGCCAATAATGGCAAGGAGAGAATAAAAACAATAAAAAGATTCCCCATCTTACATCATCCATAACCGTGACTTCCGCGTATCTTGCAATAGCGCCAAAAGGGATTTGTAGCTTGGGTAATCTGTAGTAGTACTGCAGTAACATTTTGAAATATAAATTCACTTGATGTTATCATTAAATTTAATAGTAATAAGTTAATTATTACTTGATATTACTATATCTATAAAATAAGTTAAAGAGATATTTTTTGAGAAAAAATATATTTGACTGATTTAAATGAGTTATTAACTAATTTAAAAGTAATTATCATCTTATATTAAGATAATTATTATTAAAAATTAATGTTTTTATAAAGTCAATAAAAGAGTAATTTTTTTATATTCATTTAATAAGTCTAAATCTGCTATTACCTAAATTAAAAATAATTATCATCTGATATTAAATTAATTACTTGAAGATGTTAAGATATTTATAAAGTAAGTGATTTTTTTTTTTTTTGGAAGAAAGTTTATTTAAGATTTTGAATGAGTTATTATCTAATGTAAAAATAATTATCATATTATCTTAAGTTACTTACTACTAAATTTTAAGATTATTACAAAGTAAATAAAAAGTATTTTTTAAAAAAATATTTTGAATGTTTGAATAATTACTATTTAACCTAAACATAATTATTATATTAAGTTACTTACTACTAAACTTTAAGAATTTTACAAAGTAAATAAAAAGTGATATAAAAATGATAAATATAAATGATGTAAAAAAAACAGAATGGTTTGAAATGCGCAGCGCAGAATACCACTTAGATTTTGTTGAATATTTTCTATTTCCTTTTATTTTAACAATTATTTGTGGCTAAAATGTTCTACAAAGAAAGTAATTAGCTTATTAACAAAGTGGAAATATTGCAGTAATATATCATATTTTTTTATAGAAAATATATAGTAATTTAAAATTGAAATTCTTTATTCTTGTGGCACGTCTCACTTTGAGTACATTCGATAAGGATAACTTTGTTTAATCTAGCATTTATCTTTTCAAGTTTTACGTCCAGCTAACGTGTTGACATCACATGTATAGATGAGTAATGTTAATATAAAATTGGTTCACCGTAATTTTATACATTGCAACATATATATTATTTAAAAAATACATTGCAACATATATATTATTTAAAATATAATTTATAGTTATAAATATAATTTTTTATTATAAAATTTAATAATAAATATACTGTCTTAAATCGGAAACCCTAGCATTTACCTTGAACTAAGTCTATAATAACATTATTCTATATAGGTAAAGGACAAACTGGCATGACATTGACGTACTGGGAAGTGTGAACGGGAGAAAGTGAAGGTGGCTATGGCTTATATTCAATAAGAAAAAATATGATTTAATATTTTTTTTTAGAGATGTAAATATTATATATAATTTTTTTAGAAGTGTATGATTAAAAATAAAAAAATAATAAAAAAATAAATATAATAAATAATATTAAATGGAATATAAAAAATAATATATATATTATTTATGATAAAAATATCAAAATTAATTCAATAAATCTGGTGAAGGGAAAAGGTTGTAAGGGATGGCATTGTGCATTAGTTGTCCTATAAATAGAGCCATTGAGGACATCTCCCCTTATCAATAGTTCTACGGTCTCTTCCTCCTGTTAGACAAACAACAAGGAAAGGACCATCCTTGCACCCCTTTACCCTCTCTTTTGTCCCGTGAAAGTTCAATAACAATCCAATTTTAAGCTTTCATCTTCTTAAATTTTTGGTGTTCTCTGAAAGTCATCTTCTTTTATTTGGTGCTCTCTCTCATCATCTTACATCAATTTCTGATGAGGAGGAGGGGTTGGTTATGTTGTTGACAGAAGATAGAGAGCACAGATGATGAAATGCATGAAAGGGAATGGCATCTCACTCCTTTGTGCTCTCTATTCTTCTGTCATCACCCTTCAGCCTTAACACTCATATATTTTGTCTTACATCTATATTACTTGTTTCTGTCTCCAGAATTCTTAGGGGTATGGATGTGACTTATCTTTTTCTTATCGTTATCATTGCATCACTTTGAGTACTTAATAACAATCATTGTTTCCTTATATTTGGACCTTCACATGAATAATTGTAGATCTGACCAACATATTCTACTTATTCTGAGATCTTCTGGTCACGTTAGATTAGTGTGCAAAGGGACAAAGTATTTCAAGATGATCATGCCTACCCTTACAAATGAAAAGATTTAATTGAATCTTTTTGCCATTAATAGTTGTATTTAAAATTTTATAATGGACTTCATTTGTTGCAGAAATTCAGAGTTACAATGATTAAAATTTGTAGCAGATATATGTGAATTGAGGTTGTCATTTTTCTCTGTCCTTGTATCTCTTTTTCTTATTTCAATACGCTTGCTCTCTTTCTTCGTAGTTGTTTTTTATGGTGATAGTGTAGTTACTGATCTTGTATTCATTGATGAATAATAATCTTGAAACCAGCATGCAAAGAGATTTACATTCAGTACCAGATGTTGCTTAAGATAGATATGACTGTCACAGGGATGCAGTTGGTTTGTTTATGCTCAGGTGACTCTCTTTAGTCCTTTGTCTAAGAAGCATCTCTTATGAGACAGCTACATACACAGTTCATGTACTCTTTAGTGTCATTTTTTTATTGCAATATGGTAGTGTCTTAGTAACTTGTGCATACTACAATTAATTTATTTTTTTAATTCGGTCAAATGCAGATCATCCATGCTGAAATGAAAGGAATGCTCGAAAAAATTGGTGTAGCTAATAATTAAACTTATAACTATGTATTTATCTAGATATTACATACTCATTTATCATTATGGAAACCACTTGAGTTGTACTCTTTAGTGTCATTCTAATAAGATGACAGCATAGTTTACTTCTTGTACCCACTCAATAAAGCAGAGAAATGTTAGCAAATTGTTTTAAATATCCTCCACTTTCCATTAAGTAATTTTGTTACGACCAATGAATAGAAATCTGGGTAATGCTTGTTTCAGCATCGTGGACATCTATATGTTCCTCTGGATGTGTCCATAATTATGCCTAGCGGTTGAATTAAAGTTGTGACCATCATGTAAATCCTCAATTTTGTGTGATAATGTGTTTTTATATAACCAATCAAGTCCTTTCCCAAGCCTTGATCAAGTTATTATATAATAATCCTTTGGTTCATGATCAACAAAATTCTTTTCTGTAACTTCTGTAATGATATTGAGAGTTCAGTTATCATGCCTTCATCCTCTCAAGGTTTTCATAACTATATGAAGGAGCGTGTAACTTTCTAAGTACATTACAGTAGGAGAAAAAGAAAAACCCAGAACCAAGTTTCAATTATAGTGATTATATTCAAATCGAACCCCTGATCTATATGAGATACCCCATACCGTTTCTGCTATATATGTAGTAGACCTTGATTGGCTTATTTTATTTGATTCTCTTATCATGTTATTTATTGTAAACTTTTGTCTAAGGATAAATTTGAATCACAATCTTAATTCAGGAAAGGGAATTGCTTCCTTTTAGAATTGTTTAATTCTTAGACTGATCTTTTGAGTAAGAATATCAAAAGTTAATTTTGAATGAAACATAGAATTGTGTAAATCGAAATCGAAGTGTTTATGCGTAAGAAGTAACTTAGTAAAAACAAATAAAAAATGAAAGAGACTTTGCTTTAAAAAGTAAGAAAATTAGTAAAATAAAGCAAGTTAAATGACATAGTGTAAATATCATAAATAAAGTGTAATTAAGTAAATTTGACAAATAATGTAAAGTGCTGAAATTAAAGAACATGAAATAAAGTAAAGTAATGTAAAGGACAATGAAAAATAAACTTGCAAGTATGTAAAGTGCATGAAAGTAAATTAGCAGAAAAGTAAATAAAGCAAGTAAATAAAAATAATTAAAAATAAATCAAATGATCTCGAAAGAATGCTTGATCGGGAGTAGAAAAGAGTTTAGCAGTAAAGTAAATAACTGAATGTAAATGAACTGAATTTAAAGTTGTATTGAATTTGTAAAGGGTACATCAATGAAAGTAGATGAAAACATACTGAATTAGACTTGCGTGATTGCTCGAGATGTCGTAGGGACGTGAGAGCATGTTTACAAGTGTTTGTGAGTATAGAATTTCTAACTCCTAAGTATTTCCATTCTTTTAATATTTATAGACATTCTAAGTAACTACATTTTTTCTATAGGATCTTGACATATGTTTAAAACAAAGATAACTACCTAATGATTATTAGTGATCCTTGTTAAGCAACTGCCAGATCTTTGTCAACAATTTTCATGCCACAAGTAACTAATCAATTTCTGTCAGTAATCATTGTATTGTCTTGATTTTGTACTTGTTGTAACACCCCAAAACTTCCTAAATATAAGACAGTAATTTTGACAGTTAATAGAATTCTACTGTTTAGTGATTTCTGTATAGTATAAAATTATTTTAAGTATTCTGTGACTGCTTTTGATCGTTTTGAGTGAATTACTCCGTGTCAGGAAAATAATAATTTTCGAGCCGGGGAAAATTTTACGTAATTTAATTATTACTGTCAAGTCTTAATTATTTTACGTAATCTGATTTGACATTTGTGCATTTTCTAATTTTTGTGATTTTGTGTGTGATTATGAAATTTTTATATTACTCTGTTTATTTTAGCGTTATCTGTGGGCCATCTATGGGCCCATGGAGGTTGTATGTGGGCCCCGCATGGGTCTAAAAAAGTAAAAAATTTTCTATAATAAAAAAAATTCGTACTGTTGAGACGGAGACGAGGGATCTTACTAAACCTGAATCCAGAAACAATTTTTAAAATTTTCTTTTACTATGTTTTATACTGTATTTAATTATCGGGTGATAAAAATATAGTAAAAATATTATACGAATGGTAATAGCAAATACAAAAATAAATAAACATTAGTGGCTTGGATATCTACCATTGATGTAATCAACGGTGGAGACTTGATCTTGATTTAATCAACGGTTGAGATTTAGTCTTATAAAGTGGTTAGGACCATATATAGCCCTTGGATGTAAAGTTTGAAGGAGTAATCTTGACCCTTCATTTTGGAGACACATCTAATGGCTAGGATTTCAAGGAGAAAAGATCCAATGGCCTAAATTAAGTTTTCTATCTAAGCCTAAACCTAGAAGCTACATTAAATCCTAACCATTGATCTAATCAATGGTTAAGATGGCCTAAAATGGTGGCTAGGAGATTTGTTGCATTTTGAAGAGTGCAAGGAGGAGGGGGGACGGTTTGGTGCTGCATTTAGAAGCTAAAGCAACAAGTTGAAGACCATAATTGATCACTTTAGTCATTATTTATCACCTTGGTCTTCATTGAACATTTTCAAGAAACAAAGTTATCAAAATTTCTCCCCATCTCTCTTCTTCTCTAAGCTAACGGCCAAGCACTCCAAAATAGCCTTCCATCACTCTTTAATTTCAAACAACCATATTTCTTGAATCTCTACCTTATTTTAAGACACTTTGTAGTTTACACCAAGTCCTAAATCTTTCATCTTCAAGGAGTTTTTCCAAAAGTAAAGTTCTAGGGTTCTTAAGCTAAAGTTATGGAAAACTTCATTTCTTCTCTTCATTTTCATGTTCTAAACCATGTTTGATCCATGGTTCCTCTTATTCAAGCTTGATATACTAATTTCTTTGTATTTGTTTTATGTTCAAGAGACTTTTGTTGGTGGAGATCTTGTTCAAAATACAAAGCATTGAGCTTTTTGTGGTTCTTCAAGAGGTAAGAGGGAGATCCATCTCACCAACCAAGTATGGTGGTGAGAGATGGTTTTATATTTGATGGATGGTAAATCCATGTGAGGATTCATATCTATGGTCATGTAATAATTTGTGTGTGTTTATGTGCTTTGATTATTTGTCTATGTTTGATATGATTTGCATGATTTTGCATGATTTTATTGCTTATATGGTATGCTTATAATATGCATGATGAAAACATGTTGAATATATTATGGTGGATGTACGTTGGAACAGGCAATTTTGGCTCCAAAGGCCAAGGGGAGGCTACGGTTTTTAGCTTCCAAAAATTAGGGTTTATGTTGAAATTTTTCAAGAACAAGGGAATTAATTTTTGATCCCTAAACTAAGGTGAATTTCGGCCAAGACACCTCAAATTAGGTGGTCACAAATTTATATTTTCATGAATGATAAAATTGAATGCTTAGAGAAGCAAGGAAAATAAACAAAAGGTTTGATTTTCAAGAAATAATGTACACAGTTTTGGAGAAGTATTTTTATTAATTTATTTTGTGTAAAAACAAGAATGGAACTTAGTTGATTTAGAAGGAAAAATACAAGAATGATTTCAATGGTCATGTCCACGATTTTGAAGGCTTGTAATGTCTTGATTTTTATGAACAAAGTGATTTTCAAAGTGAAAATATAACTTGATTTAATACAAGGATTTTGGAAAAGGAATCAGAGTGTTTTAACACTTGAGAATTGGAATTTTCATACGTGAATGAAAAAGAGAGGTTGAAAGTGTTTGAACCTCAATTTATTTTAAAGAGGATTGAATTTTAGAATTGATTTGGAATTATAAAGAATACGTTGGTAACTTGGGATTTTCTAACGTGTAACTCATTCTTTGGGTTTTGGAGAGCGTTAGTAAATTTTAAAGTTAAAAACATTGATTTAATTCAATAAAATAATGATTTTATGGAATAAATTACGAAAAGTATTTTCTTGAGTAAGAAATGTGTAAAATAATGTGAGAAGTCATATTATTTTGAAAAATGTTGAAAAGAAATTTTTAATGGTTGAGAAATATTTTACGAAGTTGAAAAATAGTGAAAAATGATTTACGTAACTTAAAAACGTGATTTTTAAGATACGCGATTGGAAAAATATTTAAATATTTCCACGCGATTTGAAAAACGTTGAAATATTTCTACGCAGTTTGGAAAGTGTTTAAATATTTTTACGTGATTGAAATATTGTTGAAAAATCACTACGTGATTTAAAAATAGTAGAATATTTTTACGTAATTGATGAAAATGTTGAAAAATCAATATGTGATTTGAAAACGTAACAGAAATGTTGCAAAATTGTAAAAATGCGACAAAAATGGTGCGTGACTATAAAAACGCGATAATATGATTTTCGCTATTAAATATACAGTAGGATTACTATTAAACTAGTGAATGGACACTATGTGAGAAAATGATAAATTTTGCCTGTGATTGGCATTGATGCATTTTATATGCATGAACTGGCGTATGAACACTGTATATGAAATTTGCCTATGTTTAGCATTGGTGCATTGAACATGCATTGGAAAGGTCCGATAGACTGTATGAGGCTATTTGCCTAGGAGAGACGAACACCTCTTGAGTGGGTGCGATATGCATAGTGTAAGTCACTTTGTTGACCTTGGGGGCATCGGGGTGCGGGTTGCTTACATGGGTGGTTGGTAGCTCTTCTTCCCGTAAGTTAGACCGATGCAACGTACTGATGATCCTGACTGAGACACTATTCTTAATCGAGATCTCGTAAAGACTGTCGTGTATATGCTAGATGTGCAAATACAAATGAGAATTGTAGCACTTGGTCTGAGGCATTTTGGTACAGACAGATCTTTCGGATTAACTTCTCCGAACTAAGTATTAGCTCCATGGAGTAGGACATTGAGTCTATATGTGCATGCATAAAACTGAGCATTTATATCTATGTGCTATATTAATTAAGGAATATTGGCTATGACAATTGTTCTGTTGAGAAAATACTTGGATGATGATGATGATAATACTGTTAATGGCATAATGGTAAATGTTATTTATTGTATCTGTTATTTAATACATTATGATGATGTCATAATTGTTATTATAGTATGATATATCTATATGGTATACTGTATGTATTATCTCTGTGCTACCATATTGGTATTGACATAGGTGATCTCACCTCTTTGTATGTTTATTTGATACTGTAAATATATTTGTAAAGACACTGAGCAAAGGGTTGAATAAGAGGGTGAAGAAGAGCAGACTCTAGAGGAAGCTGAGTTTTGATCGGATGGCATCCCGGTTAAGTTTCTTTGGTTACGTGAGATTGCAGTTCCACGGTGGAGCTGGAGCATGGAGGACTAGTCCCAATAAGAAGGGACTAATTTATGAGGGACACCTGATAATAAGCTTTAGCAGGATACTTCATGGGGATCCGTTTTTCTCTGTAACTATTTTTGTGCATGTGGAATTTTCGCTGTCTATTAGGCGGCATTGGGATACTAGAAACTATGTCCCAACAGAAATTAGTATTGTGCCATCAGCCCGGACACCTGTCCATAGGGCTACGCGTCAAATCAGATTCCTACCTGCTGAGGAGTCTGAGGAGGACCCGTCTGAGGGTTCTGCTGCTTAGTTAGACTTGGACGAGTCTAAACTCTGTTACAAACTATGTCTGTATATATTTAAGTGTGTTATCTAGTTTTAGAGAAATGTTATGTATATAAATAATCCTAACGGTATGTTTATAATGTATGATGATGTAAATTATGTGTGATGATGTATAATATTTTATTTTCCGCTAAGGTTATTTTATAGTTATCAAAGAAAAAAGAAAGAAAAATTTACAACTCATATTTTCATCACAACGTCACATATTATAGCTTGGGGATAATTTGGTAATTAAGTAACATAAATGTGGCACCCTACGGTGGGTGTTACACTTACAACTACTGCTAACTTCTATTTCAAATTCGAATCCTTTCTTTTGAATTCAAACTTGAATATTCAAACATTTGCTGGCTTTTGGTAGAGATCCCTTATTTCTTTCTTCAAAAATTTGCTGAGTGTAGCTACTCTTCGATTTTTTATTTCGATTTTAACTCAAAATTTCTACTCCTGATATGAAATTGAAATGACATTTCCTGATTTCAAATCGAAACTATCATTTCAATATCTTCGAGTCTTTACTACAACTTCGACTCTAATAACACTGAAGTCGAAGGTCTCAATGTTCAAGATCTACCCAAAGTCACCACTTATGATATGAAGTCGAAAATATCATCTAATAGCAAATCAAAACTAATATTTTAGTTTCAAAACTTACAATTTTGACTTGAACTAGCATTTTTCGATACCAAATCGAAACTACTATTTTGATAATTTTCAAATCGAAAACGTTATATCAATAATCTTATTACATTTGATTCTAACATAATCATATAAGGTTTTGAAGTAAGTCTTCTACTTTACATCGAAATCTCCTTAATCGACAAGTGTTATTTTTATATCAACACACATATACATTAGAATTCAGTCTCGAATACCAAAATCTCATGAATCAGTAAACTGTAAAAAACTGTGTTAACATTGCGTCCTTTCGGAATTGATTTTAAAAAATGAAAACCAAGCTACTTTTGCAATGAGTTAAACAAATCTGGCGCACGTATTGACTATGCAATTCCCATTTGATTGATAATATAGACTGGAAAACGTGCTCAATTTACAAATGTACAATATAAAAAGAATAGAAAAGAAAATTCAACTAGTTGAATTTAGTAACATTTTTTTTTTTGGACAAAGATAGGAAATTTTGTTGTTGAGAATAAAAAGGAAATCAAGTTCCAACACGATACAAGACCAGAACCCGGGCATGTGCCCAAACACCTTCCAACAGGACTGGAGGAATAGCTAACTGCACCTTGGGCACAGCAAATTAGATTCAATTCAAGTCGATACACATTATTTTCCATCGCCAACTTCATCTAATTCTAGAACCCTCTTCTTTACCGGAAGGTCTTCAAATGCAGCTTGTTGAATTGGCAATAAGATGAAGTGGGGAAGAGCCCTTGGGAAGGAGATGTTTACTCCCCGATTTGTTTAAACGCTTCTTTTGCTTGATTGGTGAAGGCTACGGATTGGACCCAATGCAGAAATTGCCAATTTCCTCTTGCACCTTAGCAGTAGAGCTCTTTGCCATAGTCTTCACAATATCTTTAGTCCAAGATTATTCCTTACCTTAGCAAGCGGAGATACTTCTTCAACTTGGGCCGAGTTGCCAGAGCTATGCACACCAAAGGCTAAGTAGATAGTGCCATCCATTTGCCAAGCTTGGGAGGCCCCTACAATAGGATCCTCTGCAGTGCACCTGCCTCATTAGTTAAGCCAAACTTGTCAACCATGTGGTGAGGAGAAGCCACTGTTTGATTCATAGATCGTCTAGGCCCTCGGCCTGCATCCTTAAATGATAGGGATGAGAGGTCATGAAAGACTTGCTCTACACTTGCAGGTTGGTTCCTTCTATTTTCAGACTTTTGGGATAAACCACTCTTCTTTGCTTCCAGCCTAGATTCAGAGGAGTTTATTTAGTAACATATTTTCTCACTGAAAGCATTTAAATTTGATTTTCCCTGTTCGTAAATTTATAACATGGAACAGGAATTCAACAGTTATTTGGTTTAATATTCCTTCATATTTTCACCTTTAAAATTTAATAAAGGTGAACAACTAATTTGATGATTTACTTGATTTGTTTATAAATTGACTTATGGTGGTTGGCCTATTGACATGTTAAATTACTTATTCGTAGTCATTCACTAACTATTTTTAAATTTTTTTCCAATTTCTTTAATTAAATGTAAATAGACAAATAGCAGTATAATATAATTACTTAAGGTTCACTACAACAAAAAAGTTTTTTAACGGCCATAAATATGACTTTTAGCGGCAATAAGAATTGCAGCAAAAACTTTTACCGATAACTAATTAATTACCGTTGTATCTAGTATTGGTAAAGGTTTTTCCGGCCGTTATAAAGAGTGCCGGTAAATTTCCCTTTTATGGCCGGTAAAAGTGAAACTTTTTAGCGGCAATTATTTACCGGCAATTGTAATGACCGCTAAAATGGTCCCCAGATGTGACTTCTTTATGTCTTTAATGACCTTTATTATTGCCGGTAAAAATCATTTTATTGTTGGGAAAAAATGTGCCTTTTACCGACAATTGTAATGGCCGCTAAAACTGTCTCCAAGATTGCCTTTTTAATGTCTTTAACAGCCTTTGTTATTGCTGGTAGAGACCCATTTTATTACCGGGAAAAAGTGTGCCTTTTACCAACAATTGTAATGGCCGCTAAAACATTCTCCTAAGTTTGCCTTCTTTTATATCTTTAACGGCTTTTGTTGTTGCTGATAAAAAATGTACCTTTTAACGAAAATTATTATGGCTACTAAAACTATTTCCAGATTTACTAACCCCGTGCATTTGACAGCCGACAAAAATTATGCAAAACTTATGCCAACAATTACTATTGTTGGGAAATGTTATGCTTATTTGCCCTTTAAGGTTTGTCAAAATTCAAAGGGGTTTTTCCCAACAATTAATATTGTCGAAAAATATTATGCCTATTTGCCATTCAAAGTGAGATTTTAACGTCATTAACAAAAACTTTAGTGATAATAATATTTGCCCCTAAAGAACTTAAATCATAACATACAAATGTTCCTAAATACAATATACTAAAATTCATTCTAAGAAGTAAAATATATTTCATTAAATTCATAATAAACAAGAATATCCATAACTTTATTGTGTCAACAACAAAACATAAAAGTACACCATCTAATAAGTAGTGTTATCAAATAGTCATAGTACATGATACGAAGTAAGATTAAGAAACTAGCAATGGGATGACAAACTCCTTGAGTGATTGTTCACTGGTCACCTCTATCAGGACACCAAGTTCCAATACTGCCTGCTCCCTTAATTCAGCAGACCCACTTATGAGACCCTAGGAGCACAAATTATAGCTTAGAGCATTAATTTTATATGTAAATCCTCCAACTATATGTACATGACACAAAGTAAGATTAAGAAACCAGCAATGCTATATTTAGAGAATATTTTTCAACTATGTAGTAAAGAAAACTGTAACACCCTCCTTAGGGCATCACATTTCCGACTCCCGACTCATAATTTGAAAATCAATTCGTAAAAGGTTTGAGTTATGAAAATATGAGTTTCAAATTTTTTTTTTACTGAAACGTAAATTTACTGAAAATATTAAGTAATATTGAAAATCATATTTCAACTATTCATTATGCAATATTGACACCAGTTAATATTTCGTAATTTAAAGAAAAATATAAAATTAATAGACTCTTTTTTTTTAACAGTAGCAAACCCTATAACGGGTCCTACTTAATAGCACGGTACAACACTAACGAGAAACTTTAACATACTTATTCCTTTTTTTTTTGTCTATCTTGATGCATCAGACATCTGTTCCTTTGTCAACACTGCACACCTTTGAGTCCTGAATGTCCACTCCTTATTGTTGTCACCAATCTCAGAGTATCCATCGCCCGTTATGTCTAAGACAACTCGTTCCTTCTACTATATAGTTTTTACAATACAAACACAGCAAAACAATATAACAAAGATGTGAGATCACCTACACCAATACCAACATGGCAGCACAGAGATAACACACACAGCAATATCATACAGGGATATCATACCAGACTTCCAATAATATATTCAATATCAATCAACTATCATCATCCAAATCATATATCAATTCAATTATCATAAACAACAATTACGATAATGCCCCATCATCATCATCCAAGTATTCAAATAATTATCATAGCCAATATTCCTCAATTAATATATCACACAGATATAAATGTACTCATATAATGCATGTGCATTTAGACTCAATGTTCCTACTCCATGGAGCTAAACTCAGGTCGGAGAAAATGATCGAAAAGACCTGTCGGTACCACGTGCCTCATACCACGTGCTTTAATTCTCATTTCAATTTTTGTACATCTAGCACATACACGACAATCTTTATCAGATCTTGATTAAGAATAGTGTCTCGATCAGGATCATCGGTGTGTTGCATCGGTCTAACATACGGGAAGAAGCACGACCAACCACCCGTGTAAGCAACCTGCACCCCGATGCCCCCAAGGTCAACAAGTGACTTACACTACGCATATCGCACCCACTCAAGAAGTGTGTTTCTCCTAGGTAATCAGCCATATCCAGTCCTCATCGGACCATTCCAATGCATGTATAATGCACCAAATACCAATCACAGGTATAATACCAATCACAAATATATCTCATAATTTCTCATATATAGTTTATACAATACACGAATATATCAGTGCAAGTCCAACCATAAGGGCCATTCTTTTCAAATTCATTTGTTCAATTAAATCATATGGCTTAACGCATATTTTTTTTTCAATGCATCTAAAATGCACCACGTGCCAATAACAGGCAAAACTCGTTGTTTTCACAAATAGTGTATGGACACTGGTTCAACAGTAATCATACTGTATTTTTCAATAACAAAATCATCTTATCATGTTTTCATAGTTATAAAACACTTTTACCGTATTTTCACAACTGCGTAACATTTCTGTTACGTTTTCACAATCCAAAAATGTTTCTGTTATATTTTCATAATACCATAACACTTCTTTTATATTTTCACAATATCATAACACTTTTGTTACATTTTTAAAATTCCAAAACATTTTTATTACGTTTTCACAATACCATAACACTACTGTTACGTTTACAAAATTTCGTAACATTTTTGTTACGTTTTCAAAATACCGCAACTCTTCTGTTGCACTTTTAAACCACGTACAAATTTTTCAACATTTTCTCAATCGCGTAAAAACATACGTTTCTCAAATCGCATATTATTTTTTCCACTGTTTCAAAATCGCGTAACTTAAAAATCATTCTTTTAAGTTGCATAAATCATTTTCCATCATTCTCAAAATATTTAAAACACTTTCCAAATCACATAACGATTTTTTGCCACTTTTCACAATCACGTAAAAATATTCTATCACTTTTAAATCACATATTGATTTTTCAATTGTAGTTCAAATTACGTAAAAAATTTAAACGTAATTCAAATCGCGTAGAAATATTTCAACGTATTTAAAATCACATAGAAATATTTTTTTTTTCGTATTTCAAATCGCGTAACTTAAAAATCACATTTTTAAGATACGTAAATAATTTTTCACCACAATTCCATTATATAAAATATTTCTTGACCTTCAAAAATTCTTTTTCAACTTTTCCCAAAATAATATAACTTTATACTTCATTTAATATATTTTATTATTCAAGAAAATCTTTTTCCACAGTTCTTTACTCAAGAAATTCTTTTCGGAATATAATTCACAAAATCAATTTTCCATTGATGTAAATTAATGTTTCAAAATCTTAAATTTTCCTAACGTACTCCAAAACTTGAAAATAAGTTATACGTTAGTAAATTCTCAAATCACCATTATATTCTCCATTTTTCTCAGATCAATTTTAAAATCAATTCTCTTCAAAATAAATTGAAGTTAAAACATTTTCAACTTTTCTTTGTCTTTCGTTTACAAAATTTTCTCAAGTGATAAAACACTCTGATTCCCTTTTCAAAATCCTTGTATTAAACCAAACTGTATTTCTACTTTGAAAATTACTTTATTTTATAAAACCAAGGCATTACAAACATTCTAAAACGTGGACATGACTATTGAAACCATCAAATATTTTTTTCTTCTAAATTGATATGGTTTTACACAAATAAAACCATTAAAATTTTGTTTTCAAAACCGTGTGATTCATGGTCATAAAAACCAAACCCATTTGTTTAAATTCATTTTCACTTTCTTTGCAAATCCTTAAAATTAACGTTTGCCCGTTTCATTCAAAACTCATGTTTAGAAAAACACTTAGGATCTTTTTACACAAAATAAATCAATAAAAATCCTTCAAAACCATATTCTTGTTCTCTTGAAAAACATATCCTTTGTTTATTTTCCATACTCTTCAAATCAATACAATTTTTAATCTTTCATGAAAATCTTAAGTTATAAACACCTATGTTGAGGTGTCTTGACCGAAAATCCCATAGCCTTTAGAACCAACAAAATTCATTTTTCTCCACTTCATAATTTTCATTAAACAAATCAATTTCCTTGTTCTTGAAAAATTTCAACATGAATCTCTAATTATGGGCATCAAAACCGTAGCCCTCTCCTTGGCCATTGAAGCCAAAAATTGGTTTCCTTTCCATCATCAAATCATGACATACACATACATACACATCATATATATATATATATATATATATATATATATATATATATCAAAAGCATGCCATATTATCATCATGCATAGTATAAGCATACCATTAAAATCATAAATTCATGCAAAGCATATTAAGCATAGGCAATTAATCAAAGCTCATAAACACCCACAAATTAATTACATGACCATGGATATGAATCTTCACATGAATTCAACATCCATCAAATATATAACCATCTCTCACCACCATTCTTGGTTGGTGAGATGGATCTCCCTCTTACCTCTTGAAGATCTTCAAAAGCTTTGTTTTGCTTCTTTTTCCAAGTCCTTCACCACCAAGGGCTTCTCAAATACAAGACAAAATACATAAAAATTAGTATACTAAGCTTGATTAAGAGGAACCATGGATCAAACATGGTTTAGATCATGAAAAAGAAGAGAAGAAATGAAGTTTCCTTACACTTCACCATAAATACCCTATAACTTTGATCTTGAAGAAAGTCCATGAAGATGAATGATTTGGAGGAAATCTTCAACATAAAAGTTGCTTAGAACATCATGTAGATTCAAGATCTATGGTTAGATGAAATTAAAAGAGAATGGAGAGTGGATTTAAGTGTCTTGACCGAATGGTGTGTTTAGGAGAAAAGAATGGAGTTTTTTTATGTTTTGCTTTGGAGAAGATGATAAATAGAAAGAAAATTATGATACAATGATAGAAAACAACACTTTTGACCATCTTTAGAGTGCATGACCGTAGCTATGCTTGGAGAAAAGGTGAAGAGAAAAGTTTGATGAAGACTTGGCTTTTTGGAGGAGACAAAGGTGAATTATAATCAATAATGACTAAAGGTGATCAATATGGTCTTCAAATGTTGCTTTAACTTCCAATGCACCACAGAAATTGTCCCCCCTCCAAGTAGTCTTCTAAGAATGCAAACAAAACAATAAAGAAACATAATTGACTAAAGCATCAAATAATGGTCATAAAGTCTCCTTTAGCTCCAAAATGAAGCTCAAAAACCGTCCCCCCTTCATCCTTGCTTCTTCAAAGTTGTCATCTTTTTCAAGCCATTATTTGAAGCTTTTCTAGCCATTGATTAATTCAATGGTTAAGATTTAGGTAGACTTTTGATTTAGAAGATTTAATCTAGGCCATTAGATCTTTCTCCTTTAAATTCTAACCATTTGATGTGTCTCCAAAATGAAGGGTCAAGATTACTCCTTCAAACTTTAAATCCAAGAGTCATAATTAGTCTTTGTCACTTTTTAAGACTAAATCTTCACCATTGATTAAATCTTCATCCAATGGTCATAAATGGTCTTTGTTACTTTACAAGACCAAATCTCCACCCTTGATCAATTCTAAATCCAATGGTTGTAAATGGTCATAGCCATTATATAAAACTAAATCTCTACCCTTGATTTAATCTTCATCTAACGGTTATAAATAATCCTATTTACTTTTAAGATCAAATCTCCACCGTTGATTAAATCAAGATCAAGTCTCCATCGTTAATTAAATCAATGGTGGATATCCAAACCACCAATGTTGACTTAAGCAATATAATTTCTATTTTTATCTGCTAAAACCCCACGAAAGATTATATTTACTATATTTTTATCGTCGATAAATAAATACAAGATCTAAACACAAGATAATAAAATTTTAGAAACTGTTTCCGGATTCAGGTTTAGTAAGATCCCCTGTCTCGGTCTAAACAGTACACATTTTTCTATGCGTAAAAAAAATTTTACTTTGCGGGACCCACCTGGGCCCACGTATGGCCACCTGGGCCCACATACAGTCAAAAAATTCATAATCATCCACAAAAATCACAAATATTAGAAAATGTATAAAAATCAAAACAGATTATTGAAAATAATTAATAGTCAAGAGAAATAAATATTTAAAGATTTTCTCCGACCCGAAAATTATTATTTTCTTGACACGGAGTAAATCACTCAAAACGATCAAATACGCTGACGGAATAAACAAAATAATTTTACAAAGTTACACGAAATTACTAAATAGTAAAATTACATTAGCTCATCAAAATTATTGTTTAAGAGATAGAAAATTCAGGGTGTTACAAAAACAACCAGCATTTGTATTATTCTTTTTTTCTCTATGTAGAGATCCTGCAAATGAATCAATATCAGTGGAAAAATACATGAAGAATAAATAGTAAAACACTTAAATATATGTAGAGATTGAATAAAACACATAAATTGAATATCGTAGAGGCACAATGCTGATAAAATAAAAAGAGAAATATATATAAAGGAAGTAAAAATGCAGATAATGAAAATATTTCAGTTATCCCTTATCAATATTTAAATGCATGAGAAAAATTAATTTCATCTGCATATATATGGCTTGATATGGAATATACTGTAGATGTTGGTTCATGTTTTGATACATAAATATATATTATATATGTACTTTCTAATTTGTATAACCATAGGTAAATATGGACACAGCACACATCACAAAATGGTCCAAGGTTCTCTCACAAAGACTGAAGATCTAGCTAGAAAATTTAGCTTTGACTATCGTTAGGGAAAAAAAAGCCACAAGTAAATATGGCATTGATTATTAATTAGTTCATCACAGTTAACACCTCATCAAAAGTAGAAAAATTAAAGTGCACACTTTACACATTTATAGTAAAATTCAGATTTCTCATTTTCTATCAACTCTCTCAATTTTCTCTCCTCTCTATACCATGTTTTCCAACGGAGGGAGCTGTAGTGTTAGTTAGATTGGTTTGATGAGTCAATAAGTTACTTATTCTCCTTTGTTGTATATAAGTCACACTATTGGCTTGAAGTGCACACTTTACACATTTACAGTAAAATTCAGATTTCTCATTTTCTATCAACTCTTTCATTTTTCTCTCCTCTCTACCATGTTTTCCAACGGAGGGAGCTGTATTGTGGCCCTGTCTTGAGGATGTCTCTATTCTTTCCAACCTCAGCTGAATCAAAGATCGAGAACTCCAATCTTAACTTTCATGCATCATTGTTATATATATTTTAAAATGGTGCTTAACAAGGAGAGATTTTTCAATATCGTAATAGTAAAATCAGTGTCTTTCTAAAGTGGGATGGGATTAACGTGAAGTTTAGAGCTAATAATGTAAGTTAAAATATCTTTGTTTTTGCATTGGTGACCACTTCTTTCGAGAAGAAGGATTTTGGATAGGGATGGCACCCGCGCGGGGCGGGGGCGGGGAGAACTCCCCCGCTCCCCGTCCCCGCCAACCATATAACTCCCTGTCCCCGATCCCCGCCATGGGGGAATTTTTTTGCCCATCCCCGTTCCTCGAATACCCGCAAATCCCCCCGAGAATTCCCCGCGATATCAAAAAAATCAAAAAAATAAAAAAAATGAAAAAAAGGAGAAAAAAAGAGCTAAAGCACTATATTACATCTCCAACATCAAATTAGAGAGTTCAACAGGTTCAAGAACCTGAACATAAGTTTGCACAACTACCAAGTTACACTCCAAAATCATACAATTTCAAAAAACACAAGTTTACAACTTCTTCAACTCTTACTTATGCCATTGATCAGTAAGTCTTCATTCTTTTCATCTCCTATGTGCCACACACACTTGCACTTGCCTTCAACATACTCATTTACAACTTTACCTCAATATCATCAACATCTTTGTCTTCAATGAATGTGCACCATTTGGTAGAACCTAACAAGTACAAAATCAAATTAAGTATGTAAAGAAAAAAAATTAAATAAAAAATAGATTGATATAAAATTATATTACCTTCCATTGTATTGCATAACCAATCTTGAGAACACATTAATGCCTCTACTGTTTCCACAGTTACCCTACTCCTATGAGGACTAAGAAAGCAACCACTGGTGCTAAAGGCAGACTCGGACGCAGCTGTCGAGATAGGAATGGCTAAAAAATCTCTTGCAATTCTTTGCAATGTTGGATATTTCACTCCAATATTTTTCCAATAACCCAATATGTCATACACATCTTCATTTGATTTATCAAGCAAGACAGGCTCCTCTAAGTAGCAATCTAATTCTGACTTGAAAGTGCTATCTAAAGAAGTTTCTTGCACAAATTGAAAATAATTGCTTCTCCACTTTGCTTTCTTTGCAAGAGGACCAACTTCCATCAAAGTTAAAGACGTGGTAGAATCACTACTAGTAGGAACACTCCTCCTATCCTTAGCTTGATATTCATCAACCAAATCTTCAAGTAATTTTTTCACCTTGTGCAGTTCATTAATGCTTTCATTTCCATACATAAGAGGGAAGAAATAATACAACAACTTCATTTTATATCTAGGGTCCAAAACAGCCCCTATTGCCGTCACCCCATTAATCATGCCCCAATACTTCTCAAACTTGTCATACATACATGAAGCCATCATTTGGATGATGTCACTAGAAGAATGCTGCCACTCATTCAAAGCCAATCTAATTTCACACACTTTTGGAAAATAGACATTTGAAGTTGGATATTGAGTACCTGAGAACAACTCAGTCACACTATAAAATATTTCCAACTTATCACAAATCTCAGATGCCATTTCCCAATCATCATCACTTGGCAAACACTTAAATTGAGACTCACGTTGTTTTAAACGTTTAAAAACTTCTTGGTATGGTAATGCAGATGCAAGCATTAAATATGTGGAGTTCCATCTAATTCTACAATCAAGTGCAAGCTTCTTTGAATAAGCAATGTTCAATTGTCGGCAAGTCTCAACAAATTTCTCCTTCATTTTTGGTGTTGCAACCCCGTGTGCAACACTTTCCCTAATCCTTTCAATAGAACTATAGATTGTTATCACCCCCTCTTTCACAATTAAATTCAGCACATGAGCACAACAACATATATGGAACAAGTTCCCTCCCAAAACAAAAGAAGAAGTTGAAATCTTATCAAAAATACGGTCAATCATTGCATCATTAGTGCTATAATTGTCAACAGTTAAGGTTGACAGTTTTCTATCCAAATTCCAATCAAACAAACAGTCCACCAAAACATCACAAAGAACATCAACAGTATATGGTGCAGGCACATAAATGAACCTAAAACAAGTAATTATAAATATCACATACAACTATCAAGTAGCAAACATGAAACCTAAAAGAAAAAGGTAAAAAGACAGATTTAAAACAAAGTAAGTAAGTTATTACCTCACAATCCGACTTTGCATAGTCCAATTGTCATCAATGAAATGAGTTGTAACAGACATGTATCCTTTGTTTTGATTGGTTGTTGTCCACATGTCGGTAGTTATTGCAATGCGGCTTGAATTTCTTTCAAGTAGCTTCATAGTTTTAGCCTTCTTGCTCTCATAGATCTTCAGTATATCATTCTTTATTGTATTGCGAGAAACTACTTTGTACAACAGTTGAAGAGCACCACAAAACCTTCTAAAACCAATATGATCAACCACAGAGAGAGGATACTCATGCAATATAATCATTCTTGCAAGTTCCGTCCTTGCAACATCTTGATTAAATGAGTAGTTACCAACTATAAATGATTCACCCCTATCTCCTATTGAACTTGATGATTGTGCCAAAGTTTTAAGTATTGCTTGCTTTGGGCCCCTCACAGTCCGAAGCTTACAAGTCCTAATGTGGTCATGTAAGTGTTTAGTACCTTGTCTAGTGTCACCACCAAGCTTCTTCTCACAATATTTGCATATTGCCTTCTACTTGTCATCTATTCTCTCCCTTCTAAAATGTGCCCAAGCTCCTGAAGTTAGTCCTCTTTTATTTGGACTTGTCTGCTCGTTGACATGTTGTGTTTCTAAATTTGCTTCACTTGTTTCATTATGAGGAGGAGTCTTAGCCTATTGATTTTGTTCATTCCCTCCCATCGCATTTGTTGGTGTCTCATTAGGAACTTGAGTGCTCCCAACAGGGGTGCTGCTACATGATTGATCACCCTAGAGACGACGAGCAATGGTTGAGGCATTGAGCAGACGGCGTCACGGCGAGGGGGATCTCAGATCTGGGACAACGAGCCACGGTGAGGTTAAGCAGACGACGTTGTCGAGAAAGAAGGGGCAGACGACGTCGATGAGGTTGAGCAGACGGCGTCACAATGGTGAAGCGACATGGCGGAGAGGAGAGGGCAGCACGACGGAGAGGAGAGGGCAGCACGCCGCACGCGAAGAGGAGAGGGCTGCGTTTGAAAATTGGAAAACTAAAAAGGGGAGGGAAATGAATTAAAGTAATTTAGTAAAATAATATAATTTGTATTATTTTAAATTTTTATTTTTAAATGAATATAAAATTTAATAAATTTTGAAATTATTAAAATATACATATTTATTTATATATATATATATATATACTAAAATATATATTCGGGGACGGGGACGGGGACGGGGGCGGGGACCATACTCCCCGCTCTGCAGGTTCCCCATCCCCGTGAAATTACTAAATTATCCATCCACTCCCAATTTGAAGGTCTTAGAATCTCCTATATTCTCTTAATTTTTTTGTTAAGGTTAAGGAACATTACATGTTGACTTGGCTGCCTTATGCTTTTGTAGGCAGATTGATTTGCTTCAAGAAATAACTCAATCACCTCGCATTCTTTCTGAGGTTGATGTAGCACTTAAAGCAAAGCAGATGAAGGCTGATGTAGATGAATACCTTAAGGTTCCCCCCACTCCCTCTTTTTAATTAGTTTATGTGATTAATTGATGGTTTTTGTTGTCTTATAATTCAGAAGAATGATTATGCTTATTGCATTTGTACCTTTGTTTACAAATAGTCCTTACTATAATCTGTGAATTCTTTGTGGTTAAGATTTTCTTCCTTTTATTTCTTTATTTGTTTACTGCAATCTACTTTGTTCTCTGCCACTTCTGCATATTGTCTTGCTTAGTTTAAAATTTATTTGGTTCAATGTTCATTTCTTTACTTTTATTTTTAATAACTATTCAATCATATTTTCTGCAGACAAGGCCGCAGAGTTCTCCATTTTTGTCTGAACTGAAGGAGAAGTTACTCCTCTCATCCAATGAAGCTGCCTTTGCTGGGACTCGTACAATGTGCCATTGATAAATACTGGGGACCAACAGCTACCACTAACTTTCTTGTAATAGTCACACTTTTTGTATTTTGTTTAGATCTATGGTTGTTATATGTTTGTGCATGAAATCCTACGTATATAGCTGGATGCTCGGACTAAAAATAGTGAAGCAAGAATTGAAGATTTTGAATGGACCAGTATTGGAACTTGCATCACTTAACATATTTTTATCCTCTAATTTCTCAGGTTTCCAATTATACAAAGGAATTGGAGGAGATGAAACATACAGAAAAGCAAGAATTTATTGCATCACTACAAAGGTTTGCTAAAGCTGGTCTATTATAATTTTAGCAGTACATCAATGCAGCAACTAAAATTGTACTTCCCACTTCTTGCAGGAAAAGTAGCGATTTTTCCAAGGGAGCTTCCATATACAGGGGTGTTACAAGGTTAGTAATTTTAAATGTTTTAACATACTATAGAGGTGTTATTGTGTAATTTAGGTTCCCCATGGCTCTATGATCTATACTTTTGGATCCTGCAGGCATCATCAACAGGGTAGATGGCAAGCAAAGATCGGCCGAGTTGCAGGAAACAAAGATCTATACCTAGGAACATTTGGTAAGTTTTTAGCTTCTACTATTGCTAACTTTCTAACCCAAACAATCTAATGCCAAGTCTAACTAACATAACATAAAATAACATAATAACATAAGTAGCTAACTAACTTTGATAAACTATCTCTATTTAACTTAGTGTACAACCTTAGTGGCAGCAATTGCAGTTGAAATCAGCATCCTAGATCAATCTAATAGTACAACCTTGAAAAGGAGAAAATAATAAGCATTGTGTGTGTAAATAACCCAATACCTGTAGTGCTTGGACTGAGGTGCATCTCTAAGCAATAACATTCTCCCCACCTCTAACTGAAGTACTTATCTAGCTGCAAGAACCTGTAAAAGTCATAAAGCAAAAGATATATGAATTAAACACTAACACAATGATGTAATCTAGAAATTGGAAAGTAAATTATGAAATTGGAAATTTGCAAAGGAAAAGCACATAGTATTAATAATTCAAGCAAGAATAAGAAGAGGCTGGAATAGGGGGAAGAAGAATAAGAAGGAAAAGGGCAAATTTGATTCAGGATTTTCTGCATTTCGTATTATAACAATTAAAGTTATCAGTCTAGACAGATCAACTAAGTGGTGGGATGGACACGTTCGTTGCATTATTGAAAATCCATCTGTCACTTTCAATCAGTTAGCTTACTTAATAAAGAGAAATGAATATAAGAATATAAGGTAAGAGTGAAAATAATAGTGAAGGAGCTGATAATGAAAGCTTGCTCTTAAAACAGTTATGATACTTGTCCTAGGATTCATCAAATTATTGGTTAGAGGATTAGGCAGCATAAAATATATAGCTAATGCATTATAGCAAATTAAACAGTTAGAATGAAAATTTTTAAGACCAAGATTTTATAAGCAGTCTGCATAGATGAATGTGTATATCTCCCCTTAATGAAGCCAATTAAAAGACTATTAACTAATAATATGAGGTTCACATAGTTTTTAGAAATCCCAAGAGTTTTGGAAAATAAACCACTAACGAGTAACAGAAGGAATCTAATACCCACATGTCTGCATCTCGCAACTAGATTGGTGGTTTTCATGAGCAAGCCAGCATTGGACCCCTTGTCGTACTTTCAATAAAACCTCAGGCTTTCAATGTACAGACAAAACTCTGTAAGTGTCAGTATTTTGTAAATTATGTTTAAAATTGGATTTCCTAATTTCTGTATGTATAAGTTTTTCTGTTGTGTAACCTTGCTGTGTCGATACTTTGTATTGATAAATATAAGGTATTGTTTTTTTAGGCTCTCGTTTTGAGGCATCTAATTGTTTATTATGATTTCAGATTATGATGATGATGATTTGTACCATGATTATGTATGGGATGTTTCTGATGGCAAGTTTGATAAAGCATCAGATTTGGATAGGGAGTGGCAGAAGAGGCATGATCAATTTCACATTGTAATTGGATCATTTAGAATTGATCTTCTTATTATTAGGTTTCAATTTTTTTTCTTTTTGGTAAAAGAACAGGCTTCAATTTTTTTCCTATTTTAAATGATTAGTCATTAATTGTTTTCATTCTCCATGATATTTTAGATTGGGTATCGAGATGGTCTCATAGCAGGGAAGAATGCTGCTGCACAAGAGGGGTTCAATATTGGCTTCATTTTATACAAAATTTCTTATTTTTAATTCTTTGACTTGTTAGAAAAACTCATAAAATATTGATAATTTTACACTCTATTGGTGCTCCTATAACAAGGTAATATGTAAAAACAGTCATTGGACATTTGAATACCTTAATAATGCAAGAAGTATTAGTCTAATGACAAATGTTAAATTATCTATGAAGTTGAAGTCTCCTATTAATAGAGGAAGACGTCAATGAATGGATAACAAGTATCAACCCTCTTTTGTGTTCACTAGTACAAATACCAAGTTATGAGAAACAAATGAAAAATAAGAAAGTTGACAATATTTGCAAACCCTATTGTCAAGACTCAAGAGAACCACCAATCTAGTTGAGAGATGCAGACATTATTTTTAGGCAAGTAGCAAATGCAGACTTTGATCATTCAATAGAAGCTTATCATAGTCCAAAGTCCAAACATCAATTTAACAAATTCAATTGGATAAAAATGATTTTTGAATTTCAGATACATTTTACTAATCAATAATTACTCAAGGGGAAAAAGAAGTAAAATTTGAAGCAGAACAATTCAATATATAAGACACTATCAATGCAGCAACAAATAGTGTAAGCAATTTTCATTCAGAGCCACATAAACTAGAAAATGGAAAATCTCCCCCTTTTACAATAAAAACCAACTCTCCTCATCCATTCACTAAATAACTATCTCTAACACTGTAACATTTAAATTTGTTAGAATCCCATGTCTACATTAACAAATTAAACTACCTCCACCAACCCCATCCCATCCATCTACTTATTCTTAACTTAATTTACTTATTCTTAACGGTCACCCAAGTTCACCTACAACAATAAGCGTGGTTTCCATGTTCAAAAACATGCCATGCTCCACAACACCCGTAAGCTGCAAAATCACATCACTAGCAGGCTTCACCAATACTCTTCTTATCCTATTTAACTGGATACTCATTTGTTCGGGGTGGGGATTTAATGGATGAAGGTACTACTTACTATATTCCACTCTTAGAGTTGAAAGAACAACCATGTCAGTCTATGCCTACTACCCCCAAATCAAAAACCCAATTGGGATCCAACAGGAATATCATTATATTAGAATTCAAGCATCCAAAACAAGCAAATCAAAATTCATAGAAAATTATAAAAAGATATTAATAACTATATAAGAAAATTTGGAAATTTGGAAGAGATGTTGATCTGGTATAAATCAAAAACAACAAGAGAAAATGAGAAAAAAAGAAAGAGATCTTAACGCACCGTTCGATGAGGATATTGCCCTCAACGTTGGCACACAGCACCGCGAGTAACACAGTTTACAACATAGTGGCTGGGAAAGAAAAATACACAACACTGTGAATGGGTAAAAGAAAATAGAGAGTGAAAAAATGAAATAGAGAGTGAAAGGGAAAAAAGGGGTTTGAGGATGGAGCTCATGGTGGAGGACAGCAGAGGTGACTCATGGTGCTTATGGTGGCTCCGGCGGACTCAGAGGAGGCACCGCTACTATTGTTGTTGTGTTGAGTGATGCAGCGGTGTTGTTGCGCGTGCTGACGCATAGATATGGGGTGACGATGACTGTGGAGCTTGGTTGTAGATCTAGTGGTTCTGGTTCGTGGCTGAACACGTGACGCTGTGATGCTCTAACTGGTAGTTCGTGCGAGAGGAATGACGGGCTCGTCTGGAGTGGTTGGTGCTAGCCGGATCTGGTGCACGACAAGCTCAGGTTTGGGTGCGGCGGTGCTCTGCCTCGCGGGTCGCTGACAAAGGTTGGTTTGGGTACGTTTATTATTGTTCGTGTGAGCTTTGAGCTGGGCGTGTGAGAGAGAGATAGAGTACGAGCAGAGAAGGAAAAATGTGTGTGCCACGAAAATCTTGTGAAAAAGAGAAATAAAATAAGGGAAAATGTGTGCTGCGTAAATTATATCTCCTTTTCCGGCCACTTTACTTAATTGCCACCACAAGATGCCTTATTAGTGGCCAATGAATAATTGTCGGAAGAATATCATATAAGAGAAGTCTTTCACCGGCAATAACTTAGTGACTGCTAAATAATGGCCACTAAAAGAGTTTTTTTGTTGTAGTGGTTTGACTTAAGAAATTTATACAATTAAAGTTAATTTACAAAAATAAAAGATATTTAATTATAAGCGTGAATAAGAAATTATTAATGTTTTCAAAATTGAAATAGTCATTAAACTAAAAAACGGAGAGGTTTAATATTGTGCTTCAACTAGGGTTGAATCAGAGCTTCATACATGTATAATAAATATATGACAATATGTAAAAAAATAATATACATATATAAAGTATAAATAAAATCATGTAGAAAAATATTAAAATATATTTATAACATAATTAAATTAATTTATCACATACAATAAGTATTAAACTAAAAATTTTATACTAGTATATTTCTCTAACATGCTAGTCCCACTTCGAAGTAAAATTGGAGAAGTAAATAATTAGGCAAAGTTTTTCATTCTATGCTAGTCCAATATTGAATATCAAAGATGACACAATTCTAGTAGGATTTTAAACCTAACCTTAACTTACATACTTTAGCTTTTAATACATTTTTGCATATAATTTTATTTTCAAGTGTCTTTGTTTTGTCAGCAAGCTCGTCACTATGAATCCCCTCTGCCAATAGCTTCATCTCTAACCACCAATAACCCCAAACTATTTTCATCTTCTCCATAACAAAAAAGATCATCATTTTCCTCCAAACCTCCACACCATCTAACCAACCACCAACCTTCTCTTCATAACCACATCACCACCCCAACATCTGATCCGCCGTCCAACAACCATCACAGCACCGTCCATTGTTTTCGAACCAGCCGACCACCGCATCACTGAATCTACACCCACTGCACTAGCTACCGTGAAGCCGTGCCGGCATCGAACTCCCCTCCGCCTGAGTCTTCTCCTTCAAACAAATCCTTTTTCTTTTTTTTTTGTTTGTAAGCAGTAGCATTGTTTCTTTTGTTATGTTTGTTTGTTCCTTTTTTGTTTTATTTTTAAAAATATAAAATCTATTAGCTTTTTTTTTGGTGAAGTGGACTTAAGGTAGTAAGCTTGTTGGGGTTGAAAAGCTAAACAAAAAAAAAATTTTTTTAAAAAAGGAAAAATGATGAAAATGATATAAAATAATACAATTTTTTTTCTTGAAAAATAAAATAAGATTAACTGAATTGTGACAGCTTGCTGATTTGTAATCTTTGTAATCATCTGAGTTGTGACAACTTGATGATTCAAAATTCTTTTTTTTTTTCAAAGTTAAAAAAATAACCAACCCACAAGAATTTATAAAGAACTACCTGAGGATACTTAGGAGTGAAATTTCTATTTCGCCAAGCTAAAGTTTAAATTTTCACAAATTATTTGTTTTATTAGCTTTTTTTAATAAAAGGGGTAAAACAATATATTATGAGATTACTAAATTTTGCATAATTAATTTAGGGTAATCGTTTTAGGACGGATATTTTAGGGGTGTTGTGGGGTTAAGTCTTTACCCTTCTCTATGCATAATTAACTCTCGAATCCAATCTGGTTCCAAAGATCATTTTTTTTAAAGAAATGTTTTCAAATTTTTCTTAATTTAAATAAAATTGATGGCAACTCCAAACAATTTAGTTATTCGTCACTCCCGCCGCGATCACGGTCGTGACAGTCAATGTCACATACTATACAAATATGATTATGGGAAGGAAAAAACATTAACATAATCAATAGCAATGGCTCTCAAAAACTTTTCGTTCTTGATGACACTTGGAAAATCACAAGCACATAATTTAAATAATCACATCTAGTGGGTTGCGCAATACTTATTAACTACGTTAGAAGTTTTTGTCTTCTCCACTAGTTTTCTTGAGCTTGTTGAAACTGATCCGTCTCAACTACCACCTCTGTCAAATTATTTTTTACTTCTGACTTAAATTTGATAAATAAGATGATGGATAAAATGTAAATTAATTACTTTTGACCCATACAATATTTTGTTCCCTTCATTGTACTTCAATTTTTTAATGAACAAAAATTGAGTCTTTTGAGAAGAATATAAAGAGAATGGATTCTCTTGAATTTGTTTTCTTTCTTTTCCTGTTTATTTTTAAATTCTTAAACAAGGGAACGTTCTCCCTTCTTCTCATTCACTTTTCGTTCTTCTTATTACCTATCATCCAAACACAACCTTGATTATAAATTAAGAATCAAACAATTTAGTGTAGTGAAATAAATTTAAATTGGTTTTTGTAAAGGATAATGAGTCAATCAATGATTAGTGAGTTAGTTCTGCTAGTTATGATGACAATTATGATGACATAACAAAGTCTGTTAGATTAGTTAGTGTTCATCATAGATCATATATAAAGTTTAATTAGTGTACTACAATTCACAATGATTAATTCATCATATTTTCTTCAATTCTAGATTTTTCTTTTCTCTCTGTTTTCTTTCATACCTGAGTGTTGATACCTTTATGGTATTAGAGCTCAAGGTTCATTCATGGCTTCCAATTCATCTCATACCTCTGATCCTTCCCATGCTTCATCATCAAAGTTCATCTTATATACTTTTTGAAACATAATTTCTTTCCATGGAAGCAACAGATTGTTGCAACGATAAAGGGGCTCAAGCTTCAAAAGTTTATTCAAGGTGTCAAAGCTATTCCACAAGAATGTGAATCACAAGATCATGCTCGTAGGGGTGTATAGAGTGAAGAGTTCCTCAATTGGGAACAACAAGATCATGTTCTCATGTCATGGCTTCTTGCATCAATGTCAGAATCCTTCACCATATGCATGTTGGGATGTAAACACTCCTACATTTGGCAGCAACTGGAGACGTTCTTTGCTGCTCAAACTAGAGCAAAAGTGAAACAATTGAAGGTTCAGCTGAGGAATATGAGAAAGTAAGGTTCCTCAATTTCTGGTTACCTTTTACAAATCAAGAAAATTGTGGATATTCTTGCAACTATTGGAGTCCCAATTGACATTACTGATCACCTTGATGCCATCTTTGATGGTCCCCTTGAGGAATACAATGGTTTTGTCACATCATTTTTATCAAGAATTGAACCTTACAATGTTGTAGAAATTCAAGCATTATTGGTGGCTCAAGAGGAACGCCTAGAGAGGCATAAACAAACCACAAATTTCTCTGGTGGTGGTTCTTATATCTTGGAAGCTCATATTGCATAGGCTCCCTCACAGTTCAGCAAAAGAAAAGGGAGGGGGTTCTTTCGTGGTCATGGCCGTGGTGGTAGACAACCATATGCTGGTTCTGGTTCTGGTGGTGCTGGTTATGCACAATTCAATGTTGTCGCCCTAAGTGCCAGCTTTGTGGAAAGTTTAGGCATGATGCTTAGTCTTGTTGGCATAGATTTGATCAAAACCTACCCAACCCCAACTCAGGTCCTTCCCAATCTTCCTCATCCACTAGTCACTCTTCAAGACAAGTTCGAGCTTACTTTGTTGCACCTAGGTCATCTGAAACTATTGTGTAGCCTACTGCATCATCTTCTTTTGACTCTTCTTGGTATGTAGATTCTAGAGCCACTGCTCACCTCACACCAGACATCAACAACCTTATAGTGAAACAAAATTATGCTGGCTAGGATAAGGTGCATCTTTGTAATGGAGCAGGTTTGGCTATTCATCACATTGGTCATATTGACATTGCTAGTAATTCTTATAGTTCTGTTCATTCAAATTCGAATATGTCTTTATCCAATTTATTGCATGTGCCTCATCTCACTAAAAACTTGATTAATGTCTCTCAATTTGCCAAAGACAACAATGTTTTCTTTGAGTTCCATGTTGATTGTTGTTTGGTTAAAACACAAGTGTCCAAACAGATTCTTTTACAAAGGACACTTAGCAATGACCTGTATGTGTTTGACAACCTGAAGCTAAAGTCCTCTCATTTTTCTTCTGTATGTTGTGTACTTTTTGATTCTGTAATAGCTGCACCTAGTCTTGATCATAGTGTAGTTGCTCTTTTCAATAAAGTTTCAATTTCTCTTTGGCATTCCAAGTTAGGACATGCTAATATGAAAATTATACAGTATGTTCTATCTTCTTTTAAAATACCATTTATCGATAATTAAACAAGTTCTATGATTTTTCAACTTGTTGCATTGACAAATCACATAAATTGTCTTTTCCTATATCTGAATCTGTTTATACAACACCTCTATAACTTGTATATTCTGATATATGGGGACTGATAATCACATATTTTATACATTAATAAACCCTCATTTTTAATCATTTACACTCTACATGTACTTAATTGATTAAGCTTGGTCATATTTTGTAAGTTTGAGTTCAAATTAGGGTTAATTGATATTTTACAGCATTGTTGAGATTTTACATTGTTTCTGTATTTTGGCCATATCTTGATTCTAGATGTCTAAAAATTATGAATTTTACCTTGTAAGAAATCTAAGAAAAGGCTCTACAACTTTGATGAAGAGCTTGAAGTCTCAATCAGACATTTAATGGAGCTAATTGGGCTTAGAAGTCAGAAAATGGGTTCTGTCACTAGAACCCAAGTAGTGTGCACTAATCAGGCCATATCTCGGGCTATATGAATGATAATTGGCCGAAATTTTGTTAGTTGATAGTTAAGAAACAAACCTACAACTTTCATTAAGAACACTTTTCGAGATTCTGAGATCTAATGGGTCATATTGGGCTTGAAAGTCAGAACAGAGGAGCTAAAATTGAGCCTGAGCAGTTGTAATGATTGGGTCATATCTTAGACTGTAGGAGGCCAAATTGGATGGTTTAAGTGGGCATTTGATAGCCAAGACAAAGTCCTACAACTTTCATGAAGGCCACTTTATGAGATTCTATCGGTAAGTACGAGTTTGGCACCAAATTATTTTGTGAAAGCGAAGACAAGCATTTTTTGCAATCATCCACCTACTCCTTAATCATCCACTTAATCATCCACCTACTCCTTAATTATCCACCCACTCATTGTCCTACTCATTGTCATCTTTTGCTTGTGATGCTCTATAAACTTGGTTGCCTATTAGTGTAATCTTGGTTTTAGATCAAGATCATGCTATTATGTTATTTACTTGTTGTAATTTTCTTTTCTTGTAAATAGAAGTTATGATCATCTTCTTGTTCTTCTATCTTTTTTTTCTACTTGCTCATAAGTAACTAATTTTCATCTTGCTTAGGTGAAGGGGTGAAGCTTTTGGTAATAAAATAAGGTTAGATTAATTTCTTTTTTGTGCTTAAATGATATATTATCAAGTGGTCATTATAAGTGTTGTATTTTGTTTCTAATCAATTTAGAAACCCTCCTTGTAAAGTAGAGTTCTTGATTCATTGTAGATAAGTGGTTAGGCACAATGAATGCTTGAACTCATTTACAAGTGTTAGTGTTGGTAAATAATTAAATGAACCATAATATAACAAAATATATAATTCTAAATGGACTTTGAATGTTTTATTTTTCGATTGGAATATCCATTGTGCGTGGAATTTTAATTGAGTTATAAAAGAATTAATCTTATCCTTAATTTATTACCAAAAGTGGATCTCTTAGCTCAAGTAAGTTCTTTAATTTAATTGTGAATAAGTTTTATTATCCTTATTGTTGTGACAAAGTCTTCCTTACTTCAAAGAATTTTTCTTCATCAATTCCCTATGTATCGACCTCGGACTCCAGAAAAATTTATTACTTGAGACAACTTGCACTTGAGTTTGTATCCTTTAATCTGCATCAAGTTTTTGGCACCATTACCGGGGAACTTGATTTGAAGTTTTAATTTATTGAGATTCTTTTTCTTTAATAAAATATGTTCTCTCTTCTCCCTCACCGGAGCAAAAGATCGGCTTGCCGGTCCTTCAGTTTCTTTACTAACTCTCTAACTTTCTAAGTTTCTAATTTACTAACTTACTAATTTTTTAACTTATTGACTTACTAATTAACTTATTTATTGATGTCATTTATTTATGCTTACTAACTTTTTTATTTATTTCATTTATTTTTACTTTCGACTTACTAACTTACTAACTTGTTTATTTATGTCATTTATTTTTGTTTCCTGACTTAATAACTTGTACATTTTTTTTATTTATGATATTTATTTATTGTCAAGATTTTAATGGTTGGTGTAAACCACCGACTTGTACATTATTTTTTCTATTTTAAGTCATTTATTTATGCTTAATTAATATCATGATTCAAATTCTGGTAGTTTAGTTAAAATTAGTCATGATACTTGATTTAAGCCGATCTTGATTTAAAATGGATGTCATTCTCTCAAATTTAAGAAAACATTTTCCTTCCCTTCCTCAAAATGCTCTGACAAAAATCTACAAAGCTAGATGTGAAAGGTTGAGACTGTTAATGCACAAGGGTATGCTGAAAGATGTACACTGGATAATTGAAGCAAAGGTTCGTCTAATAAGTGAGTCTTCAATTTCATTTGACTCATACATGTCAGGTCTTAGTAGAAGTGTAATTGGCTAGCTATCATGAGCAATAATTTTGATGATAACAAACGTGAAGACAAACATGAAGATGATGAGAAGACCAAGTCCAAGATCTTCAAGAATAAGCTTTAGGACTTAGGATCCTTGTAAAAGCCTCATTTGGATATCTCATTATTTGGCATTGCAAAGAAATGTTTTCAAAATTGTTTTTTCAAAATTAAACAACCATTTTCTGGTCATTTGAAAGCATTTAAAACTGGTTTTATAACAGAGGTATTCGAATACCCTGTTAGGTATTCGAATAGAGTGTTTTTCAAGCTTATACGTTTTACTGTTTTCAAAGTGGTATTCGAATACCCATCTATGGTATTCGAATAACTGTTCAAACCGATATTTCTGTTGTGCCAAAACAGAGGCATTCGAATACCCCATATGGTATTCGAATACCCTAGTTTCGAGAATGAACCTTTTTAATTATGAGGCATTCGAATACCCTTAACCCCCAACCATTTTGGTATTCGAATAACCCAAAACCTTGAATCCTTTAGAGAGCTTTAAAGAGTTTTGGCAAGAGGCATTCGAATACCTCATAAGGTATTCGAATAATAGGGTGAGGTATCCGTTATGTAAAGGTTCTCGTAATTGGATTTCACGAAGCTTTCGAAAATGGCAAATGACTTTACGGCCATAATTTCAATAATTACTTGCTTTTAATTGCTCCAACGACTAGTTTCTTCCATTGCTCTATAAATAGAGACCTTGGGTCTCTTTATCGAGGCTATTGAAAATCTTGTCCCCCAACCATTTTGAACTATTTGCTTGTGATTAAAACGTGATTATTTCATTTTTTCTATGCTCTTTTTTTCAAATTGCCAAAACCTTGAGATATCCTTTAGAGAGCTTATTAGCACTTCAACTTGTAATATCAATGCTCTAAGTGAGAGTTTATTTTTCATCTATTCTCTCTTACGTAAAAAGTAACAAAGCAATTTTAATCGAGGGTGAGGTATCCCTTTAGTAAAAAACATCATTACCTCAGCAAGAATTTTAGACAAATTTCCCGAAGTAAAGAGTTACCTTCTACAAGTTTAGGGTACTAGTGAGGTAAAGAGAGAGAATCAATTCTCTAAAATTAACTATTTACAATGAACCAAGAGAGAAGAAAGCATTCAAGAAATGTAAAAGAGGTTCAACCCACATTGTTAATCATCTGATTTTGTGAGGGTGAGGTATCCTTCTAGTAAAAGGGTGAGGTATCCCTCTAGTAAATAGGGTGAGGTATCCCTGTTATGTAAAGGTTGCAAGCACCTGTTTTAAGCTTGTGTTGAATAGTGAAAAATCTCGAAAGGAGAAGAAGAAGAAGAAGAAAGCCAACGTGTTTCCTTCTTATGATGAGTTACAAGATGGACGTAGGCCACAAGTGGTTAATTTCTTCATCTAAGTCGAACCAGGATAAATATCGTGATGCATGCTCGCTTTTCTACCCTTTCTCTTTATCTTTATGCACTTTATTTATTCTTGCAATTTAATTATTATCTGTTCTTCTTATGTTCATCTCATTCACGACTTTTAATAATTAAATTCAGTATAATTTATTTGTTTAAGGCTTTTGCGAAAAATCTTTAATTACTCAATTCACCCCCCCTCTTGAGTACTGAAGCCACTTGGGTAACAAGAAGTTCATATTCTAAAAGGAGAAGAACAAAAAGGTTACAAGTCTGTCATAAATGTGCATGATAGAATTGTAACAAGTGATGTCGTTCTTTAGGAATGGTTTCCGCAAACCGAGAAGATAAAATATTTTTCATTAAGAGTGGACTGAGTAAGGAATCATTAAATGATATCTTATTAACTCTTGAGACGCATTCTTGTGGATTTGTGCATTGTGAACTTATTAACTTGTGGAATCTCTTCAAGGACGAACGAAAACGTTACAATCTTGGGAATCTAACTCTAAAAGACCTTGTTTGCTAATTTATAAGAAAATTGGATAGGAAGCTTATCCGCAACTCATAGAGGTCATCATCAAAAAGGGGAGAATGTAATTGGCGTTTGATAACAAGCGTGAAGAAAGATGATGAGCCGTTATTGGACGTAAAACCCAGAGAGGAAGATGTGAGCCACAATCATAACAACATGTATATATATTATCTTCTCAAAAAAAATAGAGAGAAAGAAAAGAAAAGAAAAGAAAAACGAAAAAAAAGAGGCATTCGAATACCCCATATGGTATTCGAATACCCTAGTTCGAGAATGAACCTTTTTAAATGAGGCATTCGAATACCCTTAGGTTAAAAAGAGAAAAAAAAAAAAATGAAAAAGAAAAAGCAAAACTTTAGTTGTACTTGGTCTTTAATTCGATTAGAAGCCCTGGGCAGATGCTCGTCTTGTCATAGACTCATGAGAAGATCGTCACGCGCTAGTATGTAAATAAGGTTTGTATGTCATGCTCGAACTGTGTTTCGGGAGAGTAGCCACATTCTATATTCGTGCACTCGCTTTTCTACCCTTTCTCTTTATCTTTATGCACTTCTTGGAACCAAGGCTCAGTATAATTTATTTGTTTAAGGCTTTTGCGAAAAATCTTTAATTACTCAATTCACCCCCTCTTGATGAAGACTTGGGTAACAAGAAGTTCATCCGGGTTACTTTACAAGTGCATGATAAATTGTTACCGAGTCATATACTTACTTTAATTAATAGGCCTCTATGGCGAGTTCTTCAAGGACGAGCGGTTACAATGCTTGGGAATCTAGGTACCATCTTCTTAGAATACGTGGAAGATGTGAGCATTTAATTAGGTTTGTAGGAAGATTTAGAAGATATTAATAAGGTTTGTATGTCATGCATATTCCCAGTTCTTGTTGGTATTCGCAAGCGGGACGAGAAAAGACGGGCAAGTCTAAAACGATAGAATTTATTAATTCTAAGAGGATTTTTAAAAGACAAATTGGATTTCTCTTTATCTTTACTGCTTCTTTCCATAAAAACGTTACAATCTTGGAATCTAACTTAAAAGACCTTGTTTCTAATTCTATAAAAAATTGATGAGCAACTCATGTAGGGCGTATAAGCCGTTATTTGTTTACGTAAAACCGGAGGTAATCATCATAACAACATGTATATATATTATCTTCTTCAAAAAAAAGAGAGAGAAAGAAAAGAAAAGATAAAGAAAAAAGAAAAAAACAAGGTTAAAAAGAGAAAAAAAAAAGAAAAGAAAAAGCTCAAAGGTTCTTGTTGTCGAGTCATATACTTACTTTAATTCGGCAATCCTTGTGGAGTTCATATGTTGCAATCCTTGTGGAGTTCATATGTTGCACTGGTGACACGCAACTCAAAGATATGCTACTACTGCACTCATGACGTGCAGTATAAAGATACGCCATGAAAACTATACATAAAGGTATGTCATCATTTGTTATTATATTTTTTTTATCTTTGTATGATTTTGCTGTATTTTGGTTTTGGACGGACGATCCTTTGAGCAGGGTCTTTCAGGAGTTTCTAGACTTCTTTACCCTAATGGTTTTCTTGAAATAAAAAAAAACAAAAAAAAAAGAAAAAAAGAAAAAATGTTTCTTAATTTCAAACTTTTCTAACAACAGCCAACCTACCCTTATAGGTGTTATTATTACCTTTTCCATTCTTTTTCTTATTTAAACACTCCATTTTCTCCACTTTCCTCTAACTCATAATCATTCAAAGGGAGCGTGAGTATAGAAATGGTACCTTCTGTTCGTCAACTTAAAAATATATGTATATTGTATGGGTCTAGGTATGGGAAGAGTTTAGAGTTTGTAAACACAACAAACACTCTTGGTCGAACACTTCCTGCAAGGAATATTCATATTGTATATGGGGGAGGTTACCGCGGGTTAATGGGAGTTGTATCACTTGCTGCTTATATAGGAGGTAGTCAGGTTTTAGGTGTCATTCCTGAACCTTTAACTCAACAGAACATTGCTGGAAAGACTATTGGGAAGGAACTTAAGGTATCATCTATGCATGAACGAATGAAGACAATGCTTGACAACTCTGATGCATTCATTGCCTTACCAGGTAATTTTAGTACTTTGGAAGAAGTTTTTCAAATTGTCTCTTGGGCCCAACTGAACATCCACCATAAACCCATAAGTTTGTTGAATGTTAATAATTTCTTTGATCTTTTGTTATTTTTTCTTGACAAAGCTATGGAATTGAAATTTATCACACCTATGGCAAGACTACTTCTTATCTTTGCTTCCATTGTTGATGAATTGATTGATAAATTAGAAACTTTTATTTATAAACCTGATCCAGCAAAAGCTCAGATAGATTGGTCAGAAGGAAGCAGTGAGGGAAGCAACATGAAAAGAAAGCTAGATCTGACACTTCGTCCATAACTTTTCTTTACCTTTGATTTTATTTGTCATACTTTGTTTCTGTTTAAATTTATGTCAGGTTTCTCCAACAGGTATATCTTCTATCCTTTGCTCATCTATATTTTAATATTGAGGACAATGTTGTGATTTGGTTTAGGGGAAGGATAGTTGACCCAAAAAAAATTGGGAAGTATGATATGATTGTCATGAACTCACTAAACCAATGAATGATGGAAGAGTAAAGAGTAATTTTACTCCTAAGATGTATCTAAATTGGGAAGTATGTTTAGTGATATGACTGTTAGAAACCTATAGCAAAACCAATTAGGGATGACAAAGTAAAGAGTAATTTTACTTTTAAAGTAAATCACTCCTAAGGCGCATCTAGATTAAGGAAGTAACAATTCTGTGATGATTTGTGGAAGTAACAAAGTTTTATCATTTGATTTCCTTTGAATGATTCAAGTGAATGAATTCTCACATCATTCAAAGCAATTGAAATTCAGGGATCATAACATAGTTGAATAAATTATCTTCTATCTTAAATTTCACATGCTTGGATATGAATGTTGAAATGATGGATTGAGAATGATAGAAATATGTCTTGTGAGATTTTGAGCCTATTGATGAATGGATTAAATATTTGTACCATTCTCTTCTTTTTTGTGTGATTTTTTTCACTCATGGAATTATTACTCTAGAACTTGCTTTGATTCTTTTTTAGACTGTATTTTCACATGTATACATAAACATGATTGAGACATTTTTCTTGAAATAACTACTTTAACCAAATAGGTAGCCTTGCTCAACAACATATTGTCTTAATATAATATGAAACACTCTTATGACTTCTTGGAAATTCTCTGATTCTTGCTAATGTAAGGCATTGGAAATGGCCTATTTCCCCTTGCTTAACCCTTTCAAGATTATTTGACTATTCCTTATTTCTAACTCATTATGTGCCTTAAATGAAAAATCATGTTCTTACCTGACTTTAGGGAATAAGAGAGCATTGGCTTTGTTAATGGATGAGTTCTTGAACAAGTGTGGGGGTGAGTGTGCAAAATGGATTGGTGAAAAAGGAATGAGTAGCTAATTAAAAAAAATGTGTAAAGAAGGGTCAACATGGCAAAAACGGAAGAAGAAAAGAATATGTAAAGGGAATTTGTATTAGGTGGAGTCGGGATAAACTTTCATGCTTGTTAATTGAACTCATCTTTCATGCTCTTTTATTCTCTTTGGTTTTTAACTTGTCAAATCAATATTACCACCCTCCTTTACCTTGATCCCATTACAACCTTGAATAAAGTTTTCATGATTTGTGTGTACATGTGTTCTGAGTAGTGGAGAAGTAGAAGATAAGTAAGCTTATGGTAGTGTAATTTTTCATAGGTTGAATAGAGTGAAATACTTACCTTTTAAGCACTTGAGGGATTGAGAATGAATTCAATGAGGATCTATCATTCTTGATTCATTCGTTTCAAATGAAGTTTCCTTGCTTGTTGGTTTGAGATGTGAAGCAATGTTACCTCATTAATGCTTTGATCCCTTGAATTTCTGGTTGCTCTTCTTGATTCATCGAGTCTTTTATAGTTTTTAGTTTTTGAGTCTGTGTTATTTTTCTTTGTTTCCTAGCTTTGGTCTTATGTGTTTTGCCTAGGAGTGCAAAAAGCTAAGTGTGGTGGAATTTGATAATCACATATTTTATACATTAATAAACCCTTATTTTTAATTATTTACACTCTTCATGTACTTAATTGATTGAGCTTGATCATGTTTTGTAAGTTTGGGTTCAAATTAGGCTTAATTGATATTTTCTAGCATTGTTGAAATTTTACATTGTTTCTATATTTCGGCCATATCTTGAGTTATAGATGTCTAGAAATTATGAATTTTACCTTGTAGGAAAGCTGAGAGAAAGCTTTACAACTTTCATGAGAGCTCGAAGTCTCAATCAGACATCTAGTGGAGCTAATTGAGCCTGAAAGTCAAAAAATAGGTTATGTCACTAGAACTCGAGTAGTGTTCTTTAATCAGACCATATCTCAGGTTGTAGGAATGATAATGAGCTAAAATTTTGATAGTTGATAATTAATACCCAAACCTACAACTTTCATGAAAAACACTTTTCGAGATTCTAAGATCTAGTGGGTCATATTGGGCTTGCAAGTCCGAATAGAGGAGCTAAAATTGGGCCTGAGTAGTTGTAATGAATGGGTCATATCTTAGGCTATAGGAGACCAAATTGGATGATTTAAGCGGGCATTTGATAGCCAAGACAAAGGCCTACAACTTTTATGAAGGCAACTTTCCGAGATTCTATCGGCAAACATAAGTTTGGAACCAAATTATTTTGTGCAAGTGAAGACAAGCATTTTTTGCAATCATCCACCTACTCCTTAATCATCCACCCACTCCTTCATTTTCCATCCACTCATTGTCATCTTTTGCTTATGATGCTCTATAAAAGGTAGTCATGGCTGCCTATTAGGGTAATCTTGGTTTTAGATCAAGATCATGTTATTATGTTATTTACTTGTTGTAATTTTCTTTTATTGTAAATAGAAGTTATGATCATCTTCATCTTCTTCTCTCTTTCTTTCTTCTTGCTCATGGGTAACTAATTTTCATCTTGCTTGGATGAAGGGGTGAAGCTTTTGGTAATAAAATAAGGTTATATTAATTCCTTTCTTGTGCTTAAATGATATATTATCAAGTGGTCATTATATGTGTTGTATTTTGTTTCCAATCAATTTAGAAACCCTCCTTGTAAAGTGGAGTTCTTGATTCATTGTAGACAAGTGGTTTGGCACAATGAATGCTTGAACCAATTTTTCAAGTGTTGTTGTTAGTAAATAATTAAAGAAACCATAATATAACTACGTATATAATTCTAAATGGACTTTGAATGTTTTATTTTCCTATTGGAACCTGCGTTGTACGTGGATTTTAATTAAGTTATAAAAAGAATTAATCTTGTCCTTAATTTATTACCAAAAGTGGATCTCTTAGCCCAAGCAAGTTCTTTAACTTAATTGTGAGCTACCTTTATCACCTTTATTATTGTGACAAATCTTTTCCTTACCTCAAAGAATTTTTTTTCATCAATTCCCTGTAGATCGACCTCGAACTCTCGAGAAATTTATTACTTGAGACAACCTGCACTTGGGTTTGGTTGGATTTAGTTGAATTTATTTCTTAACCCATAAATTTGAGGCGCTTTATGCTTTTCTCAAGTTTAAGGCACTTTTTGAGTTGCAACTTAATGCTAAATTGAAAGTTCTGCAGACAGATAATGCTAAGGAATATTGTGTATTCGCTAAACAACTCATCAATTGGGGTATTATTTATAGGTTTAGTTGTCCCCACACACATTAGCAAAATTCGGTAGTAGAGAGAAAACACAGACATATCTCAGAACTTGGCATCACTCTTCTAGCTGAGTCTGATGTTCCTCATAAGTATTGGGTTGAAGCATTCTCCACAGTAGCTTATGTTATTAACAGGCTACCAACACCAATTCTTGGTCTAAAATCCCCACTTGAGTCTCTTTCAAGTCATAAACATGACTATTCTTTCCTTAGAGTTTTTGGTTGCTCCTATTTTCCACATCTTAGACCATTCAATAAATACAAAATGGACTTCTAGTTTCAACAATGTGCCTTCCTAGGCTACTCACCATCATGTAGCAAAGTCTGTTAGATTAGTTAGTGTTCATCACAGATGATATATAAAGTTTAATTAGTGTACTACAATTCACAATAATTAATATTCATCATATTTTCTTCATTTCTAGATTTTTCTTTTCTCTGTGTTCTCTTTCATACCTAATTGTTGATACTTTTAGTTTTATATGAAAAAAAAGGTGAATCTAGACCAGTTCACACAACCCAACTAGTTTTTATACATGTTTTTTAAAATTCGGTGTGTTAAGGGTGCCATTGAATTGGCCGAAAGACTTGTACTTTTTTTTGGGGTCTAATCGACTTGGATCCAAATATTCTGTCTCTTTTTCTTGTTCTCATCCCTCTCCCCTCAAATAAATATAGACAAGTAAGATGAAAATAACATTGTTATTTATCTTGCTTGGTCAAGAAAATTTGAAGTTGTTGCAATATGAAATCCACCCATCATTTTGGTACCTTTGCTATTGAGAATGATGGAGGAAAAAGGGAGAAAATGAATTAGGGAAAGTCAGTTGAAAAATGAAAATTTGATTACACACAATAGTGGAACTTGGCCTAAAAAAGAGTTTAGAATTTACATATTTCACAATATTACCATTGTGTAAAAAGTTAACTTAGATCAAAACTAATCTAATTATAGTATATGTGCATGAGGCTGTAATTCACCTTCAACTATGATTGCATGTAATTTATGTTAGTTTCACTACTAGAATTTTCAGATTTAGAGACAGAATAAATTCTGTCTCTAAATGTGTAAAATTCCATCTCTAAATATTTAGAGACGAAAATTATTCTGTCTCTAAATCTGGTGTCTCTAATTGTTAGAGACGGAAAAATTAATTTTGTCTCTAATTTAGAGACAGATTTTTTCCGTCTCTAATTTAGATATAGATTTTTTCCATCTCTAAATCTGTCTCTAATATTTTAAAAAACATTAAAAAAATAGGCATCTAGTTAGGATTTGCCACAACTAGACACCTACATTTTATAAAAAAAAATTCTATTTTCCTATGCATATAATTATCCAAAATCAAAATTTACCAAAAATTACAATAAATCATTAATCATTATAATTATCTAAGTAACTATAAAAGATATCAAAATAGTTGAAAGTATATGAAGTAGTTATACTATCTTATGCATACCATTAATTGCTATTACATTTTGCAAGTAGACTTATTTCTAATTTATACAATTACAAGTAATGAAACTCAAAGTTAAATAAAATAAAAAAAAAATCATGCTACCATTTTATTCCCAAAAATATGTTAGCGACTAAGAAATTGTTTTTGCATGGATAAGAATCTGATTGGCCTCATTCACATTGATGTCCTGTTCTAGCTTTTCAAGAGAAGATATTGTCCAGTCCTTGTCAAGAAAGTGCAAATCATGTACATATGCAGAAAAGAGCCTATTCAACCCAATAAGCAGGATTTGCAAATCAAGTAACACCCAAAAAACTATGACAAACCAGAATTGAACAAACACAATGCTAGATCTAACAAGAAGGCAAATGACTGTCGTCGCATGTGCAATATGATTTATATACTAATTGCAAATTTGACAAGAAGGCAAATGAGGCAATATCTCATCTATACTTTGAATAAAAATGCATCTTTCTAAGAAACATTAATATTAATTAATCATGATTTGGATGCATAATGAACAAAAAGCAATAAAAGACATGTCTTACTGCAAACTTCAGTTCCTTATTAATTGCCCAACGTCAATTCCTTATTAATATATGAAACTATATCATCTTAAAAAGTGAAATTTTAATTGCGTGAACAAAAACACATGAAAACAAGTCAACTAAAAGATCATTAATTGTATATAGCACTATTATATCTTATAATAAGAATATGAAACATATACAAATTACAAGGCAAAGAAGAAAAACCTAGGCATTGCTTCTTTAATTATATATCCACTAATTCAACTGTCAAATACTCATAAACCGCGAAGATTAGGCATTAAGGTAGCTTTTTTATACTACTACTTCTTACATATAGATCTAGTTAACCACAATAATACAATTTATGTATCTTAGTGTTAGTTCTGATACTTCATTCACCATTCTAGGCTTCAAACTTGTTATATGGAGAATTTGGGCTTAGCCATCAAATTCTTCTTTTTCTTATACATGTATTATGAATAGAGACTTGGCCTAAAGATGCATCTAAAAATTTGTTATATGCTTCAGGTACTCTTCTCAAATCAAGACTCATCTCCACAAAATATAATTACATGAAAAGAAATGTGAATATACCTTAAAAGATTAAATAGCCATATCAGTATGGATCATGGCTAAGTCTGAGCTCCAAGTTGTTACCAAGTGCCCTCAATACTCAAGAGATGGTGAATTGAGTTTATAAAATATTTTCACAAATCTCTTATAAAATACTTGATTATCAATTTTCGTTGAAGTTATTGAGTGATTGAGATGAATGGATAGAGAAGATAAAAGAATTTCACTCACAAATATCACAACCAAGCAAGAAAGTATTCAAGCAATACTAATAAAATAGTGCACAATATTAAAGAGTAGAGTTTAAAGAATCAAACACAAGATTTATCCTAGTTCAGCCACCAATCCACTTGTGACCTATGTCTAGTCCTCAAGTAAACACCCTAGATTTTTCACTATATCTTCAAGCTTCAAATAGGTGCTTGATGACTTTTACAAGTTGGAGCACTCAACACCTTGGAATACCTCACCCTTGTGCTTGAGCCTCTTCTTTCAAGGGAAACCTCACCTTTTACAATTTGAGGGATGCCTCACCCTCTCTTTTACAGATTAAACAAGGTTTGTATGAACAGAAACTCTCTCAAAGAGTAGATAATACAACTTGAAACTTATGGGTATCAATGATTCACACTTTAGTGCTTAAAACAGAGAATTGTTTGAAAAATGATAGAGAAACTCGTATTAATGTTCAACTAAGGTTTTCGGATGTATGTTCCAACCTCCATTAATGCCCAACAACTTATATTTAAAGCCCATTAATGGGAGCATTAATGGCAGCTAACTAGCCGTTTTTTCCTTTTCTGGTTCGTGTTCTTATTCGAATAACAACTTTGTTATTCGAATAAGACTTCAAATAGCGCAGGGCCAATTTTGCCTCTGGAATATATTATTCGAATAACACTTATGCTATTCGAATAACCACTGAAAAGCTGATTTATGGAAAATCTTGCTATTCGAATAACAACTTTGTTATTCGAATAAGCCATTTAAAAGAATGTTTTCTGAAAAACATGTTATTCAAATAACACTTTGGTTATTCGAATAATACTTTGCGCGCCTTGATGATTTTGAGCTGTTATTCGAATAACACTAGGTATTATTCGAATAAGGCTCAATTCAGATGAGATTTTTGGCTTCTCTGACATTGGTTATTCGAATAACAAAGTTGCTATTCGAATAATCCATTAGAAAATCATTTCTCATAGCTTTTAAATATTGCCAATTAATCTCAAATGATCTAGTAAGCTTTTGGGCACTTTGTGTTTGTTCCTTTGAAAACCAAAAATCAATTTGAAGCCTTAAAAACATATGAGCTATTTGAGTTCTTTAAAAAGGTTAATTATAGAGCATTAGGTGAATCATTTATACCTTTACATAATGATCTAAGTCCTATTACTAGTCTTGAAGGTCTTGGACTAGATCTTGTCATATCTTCTTGTTTGTTATCATCAAAACAAAGTTCTTCATGAGTCAATAGCCAATCACATTCTCTCCCTTTTTGATGATGACAAATAACTATTGAGAAAACGGGTTAGGTCAAATAAATTGAAAGAGGTATTTGAAGCTTATTCCCCCTTTATTTTTTAAGAGGTGAATTAGATCAGAGTTTATTTGTGTAGCTCCCCCTTTCTTTTAGAGTCCCATGCTCTGATTTATATTTTCCTGTTCTTTTTCTTAAAACATGCTAAAGATGTTAGATAGATCCTTTCTTTTCCCCCTTTTGTCATGATTAAAAAAGATGGGGCAATAAGAGTACAGAACGAGCAGGTTTAGTTCACAGGATATATTCATTTAATTTTAGAACGAATACTAGTTTAGCAAAAAAGATATGCAATCAAATACAGAGTCCAAGCTATGCAATCAAAAGCCATAAGTACAAACCAAGTAATAATATGCCATCAAACACAACTGTTCATTTCATTAGATCAAAATTTGGCCAATTACATTAACAGTAAGCAAAAAGACCAAATCATAAAAAAAGAAGACAATGGTCCTAGAAGTTCTAAGTGTTCAGTGGAGGAGGAAGAGATTGAGATGCGTGATCTGATTAGGAGGCTCGCAAGGCAACCAATTCACGTTCAACACCTTCGATTATGTCCAACAGAATGGAATAAGTATTCTCCATGTAAGTGTAATTGTCAATCAATATGGCCATGATTTGCTCCAAGGTAACTGGAGTAAGAGAAGGTGCGGGAGCAGAAGCTTCTTCATTAGCAACTTCTATAGGAAGAGTGATGGGAATTAAAAGTTGCAAACCCAAGTGCAGGTTGTTTCAAGTAATATATTCTCGGGAGTTCGAGGTCGATCCGCAAGGAATTGATGAAGAAAAATTCTGAGGTAAAGAAAAGATTTGTCACAAAAATAAAGATGATAAAAGTTATTCACAAATAAAAAATAGTTTACTTGGGTTAGAAGATCCACTCTTGGTAATAAATTAAAGACAATATTATTTCTTTTTAGAACTCAATTGAAATCACACACAATGGAGGTTCCAATCGGAAGATTTAACATTCAAAGTTCAATTTAGATTATACATGTAATCATATTATGGTTCTTTTAATTATCCACTAACACTTGTAAATTGTAACGCCCCTTTTTCTCCCTTGTATCATAACGGGTGAGAAGAAGGAACGTCACACTATAGTGAAACAACACAAAAATCTTTACGGAAAATTTGAGCATTTTTTTTTGTTAGCATAGTTCCGGTTAAAACTTCCATTGAATATACATATACACCTGTTTGTAAATATATCGCGTGATTGAGTTAAAACTTAAAAGTCCCATCTCTTATATAAAACTTCTTATTAAAAATGTTAAAGACAAATCAACATATAATGGGACATACAACCATGTACAATATAGATAGCTACATACTTTGTATCATAATTACAAGCCTGTTTAAATTACATTTCCAAAAGATATACAAAAAACAAAATGTGTACCTACCCCAAGAGATACAAATGTCTACCCACTAATCCAGTAATACGTCAGGCTCCTCAAAATAAACGGATAGCCATCAGTAGCCATCAGTAAAAAAAAAAATAACCCTAAGATCGCCTGGAATGAGAAGGAACCATAGACGGGTCCTCCTCAGGGTCCTCGTCGTCCGACGAGTCGTCCATCGGGACAACAGAACAGCGGGCAGGAGCCCGGGCAGTAGACAAAAAGGAATCCTCACGAGGGGTATAATACATTTCACCCCACATGTCCCTCACGGGCATATAGAACTCCAGCCATACAAAAGCATGAAAATCAAAAATAGAAGCAGTGTAGCGTCCCCATGCCAAAGACACCGTCAATTCGCCGTGGTACACACATCGATCAGTCTGCACGTTGATATGCCAGCAATCCGGACCACCATGAAAGTTGATCCGCACATAACCAAAAAATCCACGGGGGCGAAAAGACATTCTCAGCAACTTCGGTATTAATCGAGATAAGGCCAGAAACCTTGAAACTCAGTAGCTTCCTTGTTCTCCTCACGAGTGTCTTCTATAGAGCATACGATTCAACCAAGATACAAAATAGAGAAAAGTATCGAAAGAGGTGAGATTCCCAGCTTTCAGTACCAACAAGGCAGCAAGAAAATAAACGGTGTCGAACGCCCACATAAGACACAGTAAATACATACAGGTATAGTGATACATGAAAGCAATTAATGAGGATAAAACAGTAAGGAACAGTAATTAACATCATCCATAGCCAACTAGCAACATCAGCATTACCAAGCATCAGATAAATATCACAGTCATAATAGTAAATACATTATCCAATCATGAATGCTCAATGAACCATGTGACTGACAACTCACAATGTAACAAGGGTACCAAAGTTCCTACTCCATGGAGCTAGACATAAACATTTTCGGAGTGAATGATCAAGGAGTAATGCCAGTGTATCGTTAGCCTTAAAAATATAGTGTGCTCATCACATAAAAACAATTGCGCAAAATGGCTCACACATGGCACCTCAACAGTTGATCGCGACATAGGACAGCATCTCAGGCAAGATCGTCGGTGTGTTGCATTGGTCTATCCCACGGCCCCAGTGGAGCTACCACTGTCTATTGTGAGACACTCACACCCCGACGCCCCCAGGGTCAACAACATATGACACCTACGCTTAGTCTATTCGCACCTGCACAAAGGTGTTATTCAAACTCCTAGGCAACATAGCCTTCTCAACAATGTCCCACGGACAATACGCATGCATGATGACACAATGTCCAATCATGTATGTTCATCAACGATGCATTCAGCATAAGCCTTTCCTCAATGGCACATAAGCATTATTCAATGTCCAACATGACATATCAACAATACATTTATTTAAAACATTGCCTCAATGGCACATCATTATCCTTATCTCATTGAGCACTACATCAATAATTCTCAGCATCAATATGCATTTCTTATTACACATATACCACAATTTCCATAATCATGGATCCAAGGATTCCATATTCAAAACCATTTCTTCCCTATTTGGGTGAATGCACATTTCTATCACAATTTAGTAAAGTAAAATCCTTGAATCCAGGGTTTGTAGGTTATGTTTGAGTTACAAAGGATAAAGAACCATAATTTCAATCATTTTCAGCTCAAACATCTCATTTTTGGTCTTGGTAATCGATTACAAAGACCCTTGTAATCGATTACACCGAGAAACAACCTCTCAGAATCGATTACAATCTCATTGTAATCGATTACGTGATTCCTGTAATCATGTTTCATAACTTCAAGGCTCAAATCGATTACACAACCGTGGTAATCGATTACCAATTGACAGAACCTTCGTAATCGATTACCCACAAGTTGTAATCGATTACGTGATTCCCAAAGACACCATTTCGTGACATCGGAGGCTTGGTAATCGATTTCACTCTTCTTGTAATCGATTACAGCTAAACAGAATCTCAGAATCATTACACACCAGATGTAATCGATTACCAGATTCCCAGAATCACGATTTTGCATCTTTAAGAGTTTGGTAATCGATTACAAGCCTCGTGTAATCGATTACCACACGTAAGTTTGTAGAAAAACAGAGTTCTCAGGTCCTCTAACTCAAACCAAACCATTCCTCATCATATTTAATCAACAAGGTATTCAAACACAGCTTCAAATCATACAAGGGACATCAATAAATCATACAAACTCAATAAAATACATTATCATCAAGAACAACATAAAAATGAAAAAACTTTATACATGGATTCAAAAATCAACAACAATACCCATACAAGACATTCCCTTACTACCAAGGTTGGTTGAAGAGGATCATCTCCCTCTTACCTATATGAAAAATAACACAATGTGCCACTCCTTCTTGTCTTAGATTTTCGTTTTCCCTCCTTCAAGAAAACCCCAATGTGAGTGATCACCACAATGTTCACTCAAACCATGAAAAATAGGTTCTTGGTCACCAAGGTGGCCAAGAGAAAATGAAAATAGCAAGGAAATGGAAGAAAGTTGAAGACTTTACCTTAAAGCTCCAAGCTTTAGCTTTAATGGTGGAAGAGAAATGGAAGAAAAAGAAGAAGAAGAACCAAGAGATAACCAATAAGGAGAATAGTCTTGGAATGGTGGAAGGAACAAGAAAATGTGATTTGTTTGGCAATAAGGAAGCTGGTCTTCCAATGTGATGGTGTGTGTGTGTGTTCGGTGGAGAGGAAGAAGAAGAAGAGAGGAAGAGAGAATGGGTAGTTGGGTTTAGAAAAATGAGTGAAATATGAAAGTAATGGAAGGTAATATTTGGACTTCCCCTTGTAGTTTTGCCGTAGAAGAGTGAAAAAAAAGGAGAGAGAAGAATATGTTGCAAGGAAATTGCTAAGAAGCTTCCCATAATAAACTTGGATTAAATTTAATCTTTCTTTTGAAATTAAAACTAATAGATGTGATACAAAAATTAGATTTTTAATAATGTGATAATATTTTTAATATACGTTATTATTTATTGGACAATAGTTATAGTTGGTAGAAGTCAGTATTAACAAATCTGACAGATAAATTCTTCACAGCGTTTTATTATCTCATCGGCTAAGATTTCTCGAAAAATGTGAAACCTTGTAAACTGTGTCCGGCCTCGGGTTTAGTAAGATCGCCCGTTGACGTTTCCATAGTTCAAGGTTCTCAGAGAAAATGTCTTATTTCTCCGGTTCCGCTCAATACACACGTAAAACGAGAAATATATTAAAATATTCCGCGCTCTCAGAAAATTCCAAGAAAATTCCAGAAAATCATAAATATTTTTAGAATGAATTCTGATAATAGAAAAGTAAATTTTGGGGTGTTACATAAATGGTCTCAAGCATCCACTGTGCCAACGTCTTATTTACAATGAATCAAGTTCTTCAATATACAAGAAGGGTTTCTAAATTGATTAGAAACAACATACAACACATATAATGATCACTTAAAAATATATCATTTAAGCACAAGAAAGAAATTAATTTAACCTCAACTTATTACCAAAAGCTTCACCCTTTCACCTAAGCAAAATGAAAATTAGATACTCATGAACAAGCAGAAAGAAAGAGATAGGAAGAAAAAGGTGAACATAATTCAATTTAGAACAAAGAAAACTACAACAAGAGAAATAAACAACACAATAGAATAAACTAAACTAAGATCAAAGATGATCTGAATGAACGCCCAAGCTCCCTTTTATAGAGCTCAAGGAGTACAAGAAGACAATAGAGTTGTTTGATGATCAGAAGTAAATGTCAAAATAGTTGCTTGATGATGATGAATGAGTGAAAATTATAGAGATTCTTGTCTGCGAAATGTTTCTATTCTGAGCTCATGGCATACGTCAGAATATGATCAAGTGGTCTTTATGAAAGTTCTAAGAAATTGTATTAGCTTTCCATAGCCGTTAGTTTCAGCTCATTTGACCACCTACAGCCCGAGATATAGCCCAATTACTGTATATAGGTCAGGCCCAACTTTAGTTCCTCTGTTCTGACTTCCAAGCCAAATATCACCTTCAAGACATCCGATCTGAATTTTGTGTTCTTCATGAAAGTTATAGATTGAGGTCTTACTTTCAAAAGGCACTGGTTTCATTCCCAAAGCTCTCCTATAACTCAAAATATGATTTGATGAGTACGCATAGATCAAGCTGTCAAGTTTAGAACTCTAGATTTTACTTCAACTCCAATTTGAGTTATCCAAATGTGTGTTCTGGGCCTTGAGGTCTCTTGAAAGTTGTAGAAATTTGTCTTAGTTTTAAAACAAGACCAAAATCACATCCATCGGATATTTGTAACTCAAATTATAACTAGTTTACTGAAAAAGCCAAGTGAGAAGATTATACAATGAATGAAATATATTGCTATCAATGTGGCTATTGCTATCAAGTGAATAGTTATTAGAGAATTATCTTAATTTTCTAACAAGACTAGAATCACATTAATCAGATAATTGCAACTCAAATTGTACTCAGTTTACTTAAGAATGCAATCACCCAAATTAATGATAATTCAAGTAATAATTTTTTCAATGATCCAATTAAACTCAATTTCATAAAATGTGATAAAATTAACTTAATTAAGCCAAATTGAACCTTAAGAAGCCTAGTGAGAAGATTATAAAATGAATACAATACATTCCTATCAAGGAGGATTAGCTTAGTCACCAGCTTCTTCTAGCTCATCGGGGTACACCCAGCCTCCAAAGTTGTCTGGAACCATCTTCATTTTCTTCAGAGTGTATTCTCCGAAGATATTAAAATGAGTGAGCTTGATTGGTCACTCAGTTTCCTAGATTATGCTGTACTTTTTGAGGAAGGCTGAGATGATCAAAGCATAAGGCAAATTGGAGTTCTCTTAGTTCTTTGCCTTAAGCATGTGTTTTCTAATGAAGTTGGGCCAATTGATTCTCTAATTCTTCCTTAATACCCAAACCATAAAAATATTGTCCTCTGTCAGATAAGCTTAATTGCCACCACGAGGAGCAAGAATGTGGGCATAGGTGTAGTGGAGCAACCTATCCTAACTTTTCAACATCCCGTTCTTCAAACTAACCTTTGGCCACTGTGTGCCAGGCTTCACAATGAGCGGCATGGCATTCTCCTTAACGTACTCCTGTACATATGGCCTGTTGTCCTCTTCAATAGTAGAGCCTGTTGTGTTCAAGTTAAAAAGCTCCACCTAATCTTCAGGTGTGATCACTATCTGCTAGTCCTTGATTTCAGAAATGATATTGGGACCATCCAACCGTAGGTTACAGTAGAACATCTTCATCAGGTCCAGAAAGATGGTATCATTGTAACTACACAGCTTGAGGATGCCTTGGTGGTTTAGGAAGTCTAGGAACTCGAACCCACCTTCGTCTTCAAAGAACTTCTGGTCCATATACTTAGGTTACACTAGGTTCCTGTTCTAGAATTGCTCCCTAAATCTTTTCAAATAATCTTCATTGGATGAGAGTCTTCTGAGATCGAGAGGATTTTTGGTAGGAGCAGTCTTCGTGCGTGGGCGCTTAGATGAGGAGACCATTTTAGTTTTTGGGTATGGGTATGATGTGTGAGAGTGAGGTGGCTCGTGGAGAGGAAAAACAGAGGAGGAATGAGAATGTGAGAAATGAGGTAGGAAAAACGTGTGGTTCCCTTTTATAACCTGCATGTTATTCGAATAACAATGGTGTTATTCGAATAACAAAGTGGTAGATTAAACGTCTTGGCTCACTGCCAAGCGTTATTCGAATAACAATGTGTGTTATTCGAATAAAAGCATCAAAGCACAAGGTCATGGTTTTCTGCCATGTCTTATTCGAATAAGGTGTATGTTATTCGAATAATGAATCATCAGATCTTGGCTTCTTTCCAAGCCTTATTCGAATAACCAAAGGGTTATTCAAATAACATATTAGGGAACAAAGATTTTGGTAACCTTTTGTGAGTCATTATTCGAATAAGGAGGTGTCTTATTCGAATAAGGTAAACATTTGAAACAAAAATTAGGGTTATTGGAACATGTTATTTGAATAAGATTCTTCTTATTCGAATAATATAAACATAAAGGCATCAGTTAATCACATTTTTAGCATCAGATTGATGAGAATACTTACCCAATGTTGTGGAGTACTTACAAAACAAAGTTAGGGAAACTTCTGACGCCTAAGTCAGTAAAGATTTAATGAAAATAAATCAAAGAGAAGACAAATGCAAGCATTCATTCATATGCAAGATTGATCAATGATGCCTAGTTCTCTTCTAATGAAATAGAATGCTTCTTTTGCTAGAGGTTTAGTGAAGATATCAGCTAGTTGCTTAGTTGTTTCCACAAATTCAAGCATATAATCACCTTTTTGAACATGATCTCTTATGAAGTGATGTCTTATTTCTATGTGCTTTGTTCTTGAGTACAAAATGAGATTCTTAGACAAATTGATTACACTAGTGTTGTCACATCTTATAGGGATGTGATCAAGCTCAAGACCATAGTCTTGAAATTATTGTTTTATCTAAAGGATTTGAGCACAATAACTCCCAGCTACTACATATTCAGTTTCAGCTATTGACAATGCCACATTATTTTGTTTCTTGCTATGCCAAGAAACTAGTGAGCTTCCAAGAAAGTAACATGTCCCACTAGTGCTTTTCCTATCCAGTTTGTAACAAGTATAATTAGAATCAGAATAACCAATTAGGCTACTTAAGGCACCCTTAGGATACCACAATCCCATTTGTGAAGTGCCTATTAGATATTTCATGATTCTTTTAACAACACATAGGTGTGATTCTTTAGGATTAGCTTGATATTTAGCACACATACATACAGTAAACATAATATCAGACTTACTAGCGGTAAGATAAAAGAATGAACTAATCATACTTTTATATTTTGAAATTTCTACAGATTTACCTCCTTTATCCTTGTCTAAGTGACAAAAAGTGCTCATTAGTATAGCCACTTGCATGGCACCTTCCATTCTAAACTTCTTGAGCAACTCCTTGTAATATTTGGATTGACTTATGAAAGTCTTATCCCTTGTTTGCTTTATTTGAAGACCAAGGAAGAAGTTGAGCTCACTCATCATAGACATCTCAAACTCATTTTGCATAATATTAGCAAATTCTTTACAAAGAGAATCATTAGTAGCACCAAATATAATATCATCAACATATATTTGAACAAGAAAGATGTTATGCTTTTTATGCTTGATGAAGAGAGTAATGTCAATATTTCCTCTAGAACAACCATTTTCCAAAAGGAACTTGCTCAACCTTTCGTGTCAAGCTCTAGGAGCTTGTTTCAAACCATACAAGGCCTTTTTCAATTTAAAAACATGGTTGGGTAGCTCAAAGTTTTCAAAATCAGGAGGTTGCTCCACAAATACCTCTTCTTGTATAAAACCATTTAAAAAGGTACTCTTGACATCCATATGAAAAAGCTTAAAATATATGATGCATGCATATGCAAATAACATTCTAATGGCTTTTAATTTAGCTACGGGAGCATATGTTTCTTCATAATCTATGCCTTCTTCCTGATTATACCCTTTAGCTACAAGCCTAGCTTTGTTTCTTATTATTAAGCTTGTTTCATCAAGTTTGTTTTTAAAAACCCATTTGGTGTCAATTATAGAATGATCATTGGGCCTTGGAACCAACTCTCAAACTTGATTTCTCTCAAATTAGTTTAGTTCATCTTACATGACCAAAATCCAATGTTCATCATTAATGAACTCATTTATGTCTTTAGGTTCAACTTGAGAGACAAAAGCCATATGGTTACATGCATCTCTAAGAGAGTTACGAGTGATTACCCCTTTGATACATCACCTATCACTTTGTCAAGAGCATGATATCTTGAAGTCCTTCAATCCTTGGGAATGTCCATGATTTGAGAATCCTGTTATCTTGAGGGACCATATGGGCTTTCTTCTTGCTTTTTGACTTCTTCTTCTTTGCTTTCTAGGTGAGCCCTTGCCAAAATCTCTGCAACATTATCAACAAACTCCTTTCTCGGCTTATTTGGATTAGTTTCATCAAATGCAACATGTATGGACTCTTCTATGGTCATAATTCTTTTATTGTAAACTCTAAAGGCCTTACTATGTATTGAATATCCAAGAAATATCCCCTCATCAGATTTTGCATCAAAGTTCCCCAAGTTATCCTTTTCGTTATTCAAAACAAAGCATTTATATCAAAAAAACATGAAAGTGTGAAACATTTGGCTTCATTCCTTTGTACAATTCATTAGGGGTTTTCTTTAAAATTGGCCTTATTAGGGCCCTATTCATATTATAATAAGTGGTGTTAACCACATCCGCCCAAAAATACTTAGGAAGGTTGGCCTCATTGAGCATAGTTCTTGCCTTTTTTTTCTAAAGATCGATTTTTCCTTTTTACAACACTATTTTGTTGTGGTGTTCTAGAGACAAAAAAAATTATGCTCAATGCCATGTTCATCACAAAAGATTTCAAATTCATGGTTTTCAAATTCACCACCATGTTTACTTCTTATAGATGCAATACAAAAACCTTTTTCGTTTTGGATAACTTTAACAAGCTTTTTGAATGATTGAAAAACATCATTTTTGTGAGATAAAAATAATGTCCATGTAAACCTAGAAAAATCATCCACAATCACTAAAGCATAGTAATTCCCACCAAAGCTCATAGTTCTAGAGGGACCAAAAAGATCAATGTGCAAAAGTTATAAAGGTCTAGATGCTGAAACCACATTTTTATCTTTAAAAGAAATATTTACTTGTTTTCCCTTTTGACATGCATCACAAAGTTTATCTTTATCAAATTTAAGCTTTGGAAGTCCAATTACTAATTCTTTAGAAATCAATCTATTTAAGTGATCTATGTGAGTGTGAGCAATTCTTCTATGCCATAACCATGAATCATTTTCTTTAGTCATAAAGCATTTAGTATCATTTGAGGAAATGTCATCAAGGTTAATCATATATATATTATTGACCCTATAACCAACAAACTTAACATGCTTATCATCTTTTCCTTCAATTATGTAACAATTAGAATTAAATATTACTCTATTACCCTTATCACACAATTGACTAATGCTAAGCAAGTTATGTTTGAGTCCTTCAACAAGCAAAACATTATCAATGGATGAGGAAGGGATCTTACTAACTTTACCAACTCCAAGGATCTTTCCTTTGTTGTTGTCACCATTTGTCATGTGACCACTCTTCTTGGGGACAAGGAAGGAAAACTTAAAGCCATCATCGATCATGTGCTTGGAGCAACCACTATCAAGATACTAACTTGAGCTTTTGGTCTTCAAACACACCTACAATACACATTCAAGTTTTAACATTTGGTCCCCAAATTGTCTTGGGTCCTTGTGTGTTAGAGTTAGACAAGGTGCCTTTAGGAACCCAAACCATTTTAGTTCCAACATTAGTGTTTTTGTTCTTTCTATCATTACATGTAGATGCACTATGCCCTTTCCTACCATAATAAAAGTATTTGATAAAAGGGCTAGTTGATGTTCTTAAGGAAACAAAGAAATTCTTATAAAATTTTTGTTGGTTATTGGAATTATACCTCAAACCAGCCTTTTGAAAAGCACATTTTTGTTTTCCTAGTAACATATTCAAATTGTCTCTTCCCAATGTAAATTTTGCAAGTGTATTTTTCAAATCCTCAGTTTCATTTTCAAATGCTTTACATGATGAATAAGATAAGGGTGTGGGTGCATTATCATATGAAAAACAAATCATACATGATGAGTTAACATCAATAATTCCAAGAGTCTCATGTTCAACTTTGAGTTCTTCAATCTCTTTGGTTAAAATAGAAACTTTGTTTGACAATAAAGAGATAGTTTTGTTGGAAGTTAAAACCATTTTAGTGAGCCTCATGGATTCATCATGTAATTATTGGAATGCATCTTGCAGTTCATTATATGAAGGAGAAGGTTCAAGATTAGATGAGGTTACATCTGTTTCACTTTCTTCTTCTTCTTCTCCATTTTCCATGAGGTAAAGATGAGCTTCCTCATCTTTCGAATCATCGGTGGAATCCATATCATTGTCTTCCCAAGCATTGTATGCTCTCCTTCCTTTTCTTTCCTTGAAAGGCTTCTTTTCAAATTTCTCCATCTTCTTTTGATAAACTGGACATTCCATCTTCATGTGCCTCGGTTTTCTACATTCATAGCAAGTTGGAGTAGATGAAGTTCATTCTCCCTTTTGATATGATTTCTTAAAAGGAAAAGGAGGTTTTCTTTGACTTTTCTTCTTGAAAAATCTTCCAAACCTCTTTATAATGAGGTTAAAATTCTCTTCATTCATCTCAATATTATCAAGATCATTTCCATCATCTTCATCTTCATATTCAATTGAGGAGGAAATGGTTTTGAGAGCAATTCCCTTTTTCTTCTTATCTTGCTCTTCATTTTGACTTAATATATTTAGCTCCAACTCATACTCTTGAAGCTTTCCAAAGAGGGTGGCCAAAGTCATTACGGCTAGATTCCTTGACTCTGATATGGCTGTCACTTTAGGTTGCCAATTCCTGCTCAAGCATCTCAAAACTTTGTTAATAAGATCTTCATTAATAAAAGTTTTTTCTAATGAAGCAAGTTAATTAACCGTATGAGTAAATCGTTTTTGCATTTCTTGAATGCTTTCCCCTTAGTTCATTCTAAACAATTCATATTCATGAGTGAGTGTATTTATTCTTGATCTTTTCGCCTCACTTGTGCCCTCGTAGGTTACTTGTAATGTATCCAACATTTCTTGGGCGGTCTTACAATTTGACACCTAATAATAATATATTTTATACATTTTACAATCTGCTCATTAGGTTTCTTAAGGTTCAATTAGACTTAATTAAGTTAGTTTTGTCACATTTTAAGATATTGAACTTAATTGGATCATTGAAGAAATTATTGTTTGACTTTGCCTTAATTTGTTTTTCTGCATCTTTTAGTAAACTGACTATAATTTGAGTTACAAATATCAGTTTGGTGTGATCCTGGTCTTGTTGAAAATCTAAGACAATTCTCTACAACTTTCATGAAGACCTCAAGATCTAGAACACACGTTTGGATAACTTAAATTAGAGTTAAATCAAAATCTAGAGTTCTGAACTTGATAGTTTGACCTCTATGCATTCATTAGGCTATCTCTCGGGTTATAGGAGGACTTTTGAAATGAAACTAATGTCATTTGAAAGCTAAGACCCAAATCTACAACTTTCATGAGAACACAAAATTCAGATCAGATGTCTTAAAGGTGATATTGGACTTGGAAGTCAGAACAGAGGAGCTATAGTTGAGCCTGAATAGTGTGCAGAAATTGGGTCATATCTCGAGATGTAGGTGTTCTTTTGAGCTGAAACTGGTGGCTTTGGAAAGCTAAGACAATTCTATACAACTCTTATGAAGACCACTTGATGAAAAAATCATGCATGCCATGAGCTCAGAACTGAAACATTTCGGAGACAAGAATCTCTATAATTTCCCCTCATTTATCTTCATCAAACAACTCCTTTAGCATTTACTTTTCATCATCAAACCACTTCATTATCATTTTGTACTCCTTGAGCTCTATAAAAGGGAGCATTGACTGATAATTTTGTTGATCTTAGCTTAGATTATGTTATTGTGTTATTTGTTTCTCTTGTTGTAGTTTCTTTGTTCCAAATTGAAGTTATGTTCATCTTTTTCTTCTTATCTCTTTCTTTTTTCTTGTTCATGAGTAACTAATTTTCATTTTGCTTAGGTGAAAGGGTGAAGCTTTTGGTAATAAATTAAGGTTTAATTAATTTCTTTCTTGTGCTTAAATAATGTATTATCAAGCGGTCATTATATGTGTTGTATTTTGTTTCCAATCAATTTAGAAATCCTCCTTGTAAAGTGGAGATCTTGATTCATTGTAGACAAGAGGTTAGCAGAATGAATTCTTCAGCCCATTTATAAGTAATGGTGTTTGTAGATAATCAAAGGAATCATAATATAATTACATATGTAATCTTAAATGAACTTTGAATGTTGTATTTTCTTATTAGAACCTCCATTATGTGTGGATTTCAATTGAGTTATAAAAAGAAATATTCTTATTTTTAATTTATTACCATGAGTGGATCTCTTAGCCTAAGTAAATTTTTTGTCATTTGTGAACTACCTTTATCACATTTATTATTGTGACAAATCTTTTCCCTATCTCAAAGAATTTTTCTTCATAAATTCCCTGTGGATCAACCTCGGACTCCGAGAATTTACTACTTGAAATGACCTACACTTGAGTTTGTAACTTTTAATTACCATCAAGTTTTTGGCACCGTTGCTGAGGACTTGATTTGAAGTTTTAATTTATTGAGGTTCTCTTTTTGTAAGTAAACTTCGCCATCAGGTATATTCTTCCTTTACTCTTTTAATTTACTAATTTACTAACTTACTAACTAACTTACTAAATTACTAACTTATTAACTAACTTTTTTATTTATGTCATTTATTTATGCTTTCTAACTTTTATATTTATGTCATTCATTTACGCTATCTAACTTTCTAACTTTTATATTTATGTTATTTATTTATGCTATCTAACTTTTTAATTTATGTCATTTATTTTTGTTTTCTCGACTTACTAACTTGTACATTATTTTTTTTATTTTTTTAAGTCATTTATTTATGCTTAATATTTAATGGCTGGTTTATACTGCTAACTTATACATTATTTTTTATTTATTTTAAGCCACTTATTATGCTTAATTGGTATCGTGATTTAAATTCCGGTCGTTTGGTTAAAATTAATCCTAGTACTTTGTATATTGATTTGTTTGAATCACAATCACACACAATTGACACAATGACTGAAAATGAATCACGAGCTGAAAATGAAAGTGTGTATGATGAACATGAAAATCAACCGTTGCGAACTATGCGTGCATATTTGAAACCACATCGAAATTCTAGTTCATCATGTTTTATCTTTCCACTCACAACTAACAATTTTAGATTTAAACTGGGTATGATTTCTTTACTTCTTAATTTCTATGGTTTAGAATCTGAAAGCTCATATTTACATCTAAAAGAATTTTAGGAAGTTTGTATTGCTTTCAATGATCAAAATTGTACTGAAGAGAGTGTTAAGCTTAAATTGTTTCATTTTTCTTTGAAAGATAAAGCAAAAACTTGGCTTAACGCTTTTAAACCAAGATCAATTAGCACACGACAAGAAATGCAAGGTGAGATTTTAAAGAAATTTTTTTCAACACATAAAACTAATGCTTTGAAAAGACAAATCTAAATTTTTTCCCAAAATTCAAATGAAGCATATTTTCAATGTTGGGAACGTTTTAAAGATTTGTTAAATTCTTGCCCACGTCATGGTTTTGAAAAATTGCATACAATGAGTTTCTTTTATGAAGGTTTAATACCTGAAACTAAACAATTTGTAGAAACAATGAGCAATGGCGAGTTTCTTGATAAAGAACTGGAAGAAGCTTCAGATTATTTAAACCATTTGGCTAAAAATTCTCAATCTTGGCATGATACTATTCCTTCTGAAAATTCAATTAGGTTTAACCTTGCAAATGCTGGTAAAGGAAAATATCATCTTAGTCAAGAAGAAGATCTAAATGTTAGGTATGCCTGTTTGGTTAGAAAGATTGAATCCATGGAATTAGGGAAAATGAAAGAAGTCAAATATGTGCAAAATGAAGAAATTTGTGGCATTTGTGACGAATTAGGACACTTAACAAATGAATGTCCAAATATTCCTATTCTTAAAGAAGTTATGCATGAGCAAGTAAATGCAATGAACAATTTTAAAAAGCCATTCACCTCTTTTTTTTCAAATTCTTACAATCTAGGATGGAGAAATCACCCGAACTTCAGTTGGAGGAATAATAATCAAGCACAATTTATACAACCATATCTTCCTTAAGAACAACAGGATTCTCAAAATTCTCAAGGATATGCACCTTATGTCTCAGCATATAAGTAAAACCTTGAAGGAATTCTGCATGCATTCATAGAAAAATAAGAGGTCATTAATAAACAAAACACTCAAATCATGATTGACATAAAAGAAACTCTGGCTAAACTTACTTCTGCACTCACTATTCACGAGAAAGGAAAATTTCTTTCTCAACCTCAACCGAATCCCAAGGGTCAGTATAGTCTAAATGAGGGTAGTTCAGAAAATCAACAAATAAATTAAGTCAATTCAATGATAACTCTTAAGAGTGGTAAATATGTTGAAAAAGAAATTCCTGAACCTTGTGAGAAAGATGATGAACCAATCCCCTAAGATATGGAAGAGGTTGATAAGTCATTTGGCCAAAATGACACAAAACTCTTGTCTTCTCTACCCCAATTTCCTCAAGCATTAAGCAATTCAAGGAAATTGAACCACCACACTGAATTTTTTGAAATTTTTAAACAAGTGAAGGTCAATATTTTGTGGTTAGATGCTATTAAACAGGTACCTTCTTATGCCAAATTTTTGAAGGACTTATGCACTGTTAAAAGGAAATTAAATATGAAAAAGAGTGCCTTTATGACTGAACAGGTAAGTTTCATTATTCAGAGCAATAATGTTTTAAAACATAAAGACCCTGGTTGTCCTACGATTTCATGCATTATTGGAGAACATAAAATTGATCAAGCTTTACTTGATCTTGGTGCTAGTGTTAATTTGCTTTCATATTCAGTTTATCAACAACTCAATCTGGGTGAGTTAAAATCAACTTCTGTAACTCTTCTACTTGTTGATAGATCAATTAAAATTCCAAAAGGAATAGTGGAAGATGTGTTAGTACAAGTTGATAAATTTATTTATCCTGTAGATTTTATTGTCTTGGAAACTGAACCTATGGTTAATAGTTTCAAGACAATTCCTGTTATTTTAGGTCGTCCATTTTTAGCAACATCTAATGCTTTGGTAAATTGCAGGAATGGAGTGATGAAGCTAACATTTGGAAACATAACACTAGAGCTTAATGTTTTCAACATATGCAAGCAACCACATGAAGTCCATGATGAAAATGAGGAAGCTAATGGGATTAAGACCATTGTAGATGATCATCTTCTAAAAGAGAGTTCTTCTGACCCATTAGAAGTTTGTTTAAATAATTCATTTGATTCAGGTGCACAAGTAGACGATGATATTTCTGAAATATATTCTTTTCTTGATTGTACATAGGTAATGGAATACAAGGGATGAAAGCCAAGATTTGAAGAGCTAAAACCCATGAAAGATAATACTCATGAAGAAGTTCCCACATTGGAACTAAAGCCATTACCTGCTGGGTTGAAGTACACATTTTTAGGAGAAGAACAAAGCTTTCTAGTAGTAATTTCATCAATCCTTACTGAAGAACAAGAAGGTAAGTTGATAGAAGTACTTAAAAGTCATAAAAGTGCAATTGGATGGACATTAAAGGATATAAAAGGCATTAATCCATTAATTTGTACACATAGAATACATTTAGAGGATAATGCTAAAACATTACAATAACCTCAAAGAAGATTAAATCCACATATGACAGAGGTAGTTAGAGCTGAAGTTCTTAAATTACTTGATGTTGGAATTATCTACCCTATCTCCGATAACTAGTGGGTAAGCCCTACTCAAGTTGTACCTAAGAAATTTGGAATAATAGTTATTGAAAATGAAAAAGGTGAATTAATACCTACGCGAGTTTGATCCAGTTGGCGTATGTGTATTGATTTTAGAAAATTAAATGCAGCTACTAGGAAAGATCATTTTCCTATGCCATTTCTTGATTAAATTCTGGAAAGAGTAGCAGGACATCCTTACAATTGTTTTCTTGATAGTTATCGGGGTATAACCAAATACCAATTGCATTAGAGGATCAAGAAAAGACTACTTTTATGTGCTCCTTTGGCACTTTTGCATATAGAAGAATGTCTTTCGGCCTTTGTAATGCTCTGACAACTTTTCAAAGATGCATGCTAAGTATTTTTAGTGACATGATTGAACATTACTTAGAGGTTTTCATGGATGATCTAATAGTTTTTAGAAATTCTTTTGAAAATTGTCTTGATAATTTGGATAAAGTTCTTAAAAGATACGAAGAAAAAGAATTTGTTTTAAATTGAGAAAAATGTTATTGCATGATTATGTCAAGAATCGCATTAGGTCATGTGATATCTTCTGAAAGAATTGAAGTTGATAAGACCAAAGTTGAATTAATTGCTCATTTGTCTTCCCAAAAAATGTCAGAGAAGTTCGTTCCTTTTTAGGACATGTAAGATTCTATCGAAGATTCATTAAGGACTTTAGCGCCATATCTAGACCATTATGCAATCTTCTGATAAAAGATGCACCATTTAATTGGACTCAAGAATGTCAAAAATCTTTTGAAAAATTAATTAGTTTTTTGACATCTGCTCCTATCATGCAATATCCTGACTGATTTTTACCTTTTGGGTTAATATGTGATGCTAGGGATTTTGCTGTTGGCACTATTTTAGGCCAAAGAAATAAAAGTAAGCCTCATGTGATTTGCTATACAAGTAGAACTTTAAATAATGCACAAAGGAATTACACCACTACTAAAAAAGAACTACTTGTTGTAATTTTTGCATTGGGCAAATTTCGAGCTTATTTAATTAGTTCTTCTACTGTTATTTTCACTGATCATGTTGTTGTTAGATATTTAATGTCTAAGTAGGATGCTAAACCTAGATTGATATGGTGGATCTTGTTGCTTCAAGAATTCAACATCACAATAAAAGATAAGAAAGGAGCCAAAAATGTTGTTGCAGATCATTTGTGCAGACTTACAACAGGCTCACTTTTTGATAGCACACCTATCAATGATTCTTTTCCTGATGAATTTTTATTTTATGTTAATTCCATGCCTTAGTTTACTAACATAGTCAATTGTCTTGTAACAGGAAATATGCCGCGTTAATGGACACATCAAGATAGAAAAAAGTTTTTAATTGAGGTGAAAAAATTTTAATGGGATGACCTATATTTATTCAAATATTGTCCTGATCAAATCTTTCGAAGATGTGTAACCGACAGTAAGGTATGTAGTGTCATTAAATTTTGTCACTCAGAAGCATGTGGAGGTCATTTTTCTTCAAAGAAAATAACGGCAAAAACCTTACAGTGTGGATTTTATTGGCCCACTTTATTTAAGGACAGTTGTACCTTTTGCAAAAGTTACGAAAATTATTAGAAATTGGGTTCCATTTCTAAAAGAAATATGATGCATCTGAATCCTATCCTTGTCATTGACATTTTTTATTGTTGGGGAATTAATTTCATGGGTCCATTTCTATCCTCATTTGGATTTGTGTATATTTTGGTTAAAGTTGATTATGTCTCAAAATGGATTGATGCGATTCCATGTCGACACAATGATCATAAAACTGTTTTTAAATTTTTAAAAGAAAATGTCTTGAGTCGATTTGGAATCCCTCGAGCTATCATCAGTGATGGGGGAACACGTTTTTGTAATAAACTATTTGAATCTTTAATGAAGAAATATGGTATTACCCACAAAATTCTCACCCCTTATCATCCTCAGACAAGTGGACAAGTAGAATTACCAAATAGGAAGATTAAACAAATTTTGAGAAAAACAGTTAACTCAAATCGTAAAAATTGATCTTTAAGACTAAATGATGCACTTTGAGCTTACCGTACTACTTTCAAAACATCTTTAGGCATGCCACCATATCGATTAGTCTATGAAAAATCTTGTCACTTGTTTGTGGAATTAGAGCATAAAGCATTTTGGGCCATTGAAGCTTTCAAATTAAATCTTGATGATACTTGTAGGGTATGCAAATTGCAAATAAATAAACTTGAGGAATTGAGAAATGATGCATATGAAAAGTCAAAAATTTATAAAGATAGAGCAAAAGCTTTTCAAGACAAATCAATTTTGAGAAAATCTTTTGAAATTGGTCAAAAAGTTCTGCTCTATAATTCTCGTCTTCACCTATTCCCTGAAAAATTGAGATCTAGGTGGACTAGCCCTTTTATTGTCAAATATGTATATCCTTATGGGGCCATAAACATTAAGAATCCTAGGAATGGTAATGTGTTTAAGGTCAATGGATAAAGACTTAAACCATTTTTGGAAAATCAAGTTGCTGAGGTAGAATTCATTTCCCTTTCTGATCAGTGTTATGAGAAAAGTTTACTCTAATTTTGTGGCTTAATTTTGTTTGGCAGTTCTTTGTGTTCCTAGTTAAATGACGAATAATGGTACTTTGTGAATCTCAAATCGGTTTATTTTTCAGTTTCCCAAAATAATTGATTCCTTCTTCTTTAAAATGGATGTCATTCTTTCAAACTTGAGAAAACATTTTCCTTCTCTTCCTCAAAATGCTCTAACAAAAATTTACGAAGCTAGATGTGAAAGATTGAGATTGTTAATGCACAAAGCTATGTCAGAAGATGTACACTGGATAATGAAGCAAATGTTTGACTAGTAGGTGATTCTTCAATTTTATTTGACTTATATATGTCTGGTCTTGATAAAAGTTCGTATTCTAAAAGGAGAAGAGCAAAAAAGGTTATAAGTCTGTCACAAATGTGCACGATGGAATTGTAACAAGTAATGTCGTTCTTTGGGGATGGTTTCCACGAACAGAGAAGATAAAATTTTCTTCATTAAGAATGGACTGAGTAAGGAGTCATTAGATGATATCTTATTGACTCTTGATACGTATTCTAGTGGATATGTGCATCGTGAACTTCTTAATTTGTGGAATCTCTTCAAGGATGAACAAAAACGTTATAGTCTTGGAAATTTGAATTTAAAAGGCCTTGTTTGCCAATTTATAAGAAAATTGAATGGGAAACTTATCATCGACTCATAGAAGGCATTTAAGCCGTCTCTAGACGTTAAACCAGAGGCAGATGTGAGCCACATCCACAACAACATGTATATATTATCTTCTTCATCTTTTTCTTCTAAAAAAAATAAAAAAATAAAAAAAAAATAAAAAGTTTCTTAATTTCAAACTTTTCTGACAACAGTCAGTCTACCCATATAGATGCTATCATTACTTTTTCATTCTTTTCCTATTTAAACACTTCATTTTCTTCACTTTCCTCCAACTCATAATCATTCAAAGGGAGGGTGAAATTATGGGACCTATAGTTCATTGACTTACAAATATCTGTGTTTTTTGTGGGTCAAGTTATGAGAATGGTTTAGAGTTTGTAAATGCAGCAAACGCTCTTGGTCGAACACTTGCTGCGAGAAATATTTATATTGTATATGGGGGAGGTTGTCGTGGGTTAATGGGTGTTGTATCACTTGCTGCTTATATAGGAGATAGTCAGGTTTTAGGTGTCATTCCTGGACCTTTAACTTAAAACAATATCACTGGAAAGATAATTAAGGAGGAACTTAAGGTATCATCTATGCATGCACGAATGAAGACAATGCTTGACAACTCTGATGCATTCATTGCCTTACCAGGTGATTTTGGTACTTTGAAAGAAGTTTTTCAAATTGTCTCTTAGGTCCAACTGAACATCTACCATAAACCCATTGGTTTGTTGAATGTTAATAATTTTTTTGATCTTTTGTTATTTTTTCTTGACAAAGCTGTGGAACAGAAATTTATCGCACCTTTGAAAATACAACTTCTTATCTCTGCTTCCACTATTGATGAGTTAATTGATAAATTATAAGCTTTTGTTTATAAACCTGATCCAACAATAGCTTAGATAGATTGGTTAGAAGAAAGCAATGATGGAAGCAGCATGAAAAGAAAGCCAAATCTGACACTTTGTCTATAACTTTCTTTTACCTTTGATTTTATTTATCGTACTTTGTTTCTATTTAAATTTGTGTCAAATTTCTCTAACAGATACTATCTTTTATCCCTTACTTATCTATATTTTAATATTGCAGACAATATTGTGATCTGGTAAGGGGGAAGGATAGTTGATAAAAAAAAATTAGAAAGTATGATATGATTGTCAGTAATTTACTAAACCAATTAAGGATGACAGAGTAAGAAGTAACTTATGCTCTTGAGACGCAACTTAATTGAGGAAGTATGTTTATTGATATGATTGTCAGAAACCTATTCGTAGTAAAACCAATTAAGGATGACAGAGTAAGGAGTAAATTTTGCCTTGAAGGTAATTTTACTCTTGAGACGCATCTTAGTTGAGAAAATAATTATTTTGTGTAGAAGTAACAAATGGATTCTTGGATTACAGTGTAAATTGTCTTCTTTCGTAAAAATCACATACTTGGATATGAATGTTGAAATGCTAGATTGAGAATTATAGAAATATGCCTTGTAAGATTTTGAGCCTATTGATGAATGGATTGAACATTTGTACCATTCTCTTCTTTCTTGTGTGATTTTCACTCATGGAATTGTTGTTCTAGAACTTGCTTTGATTCTTTTTTAGGCTACATTTTCACATGCATACATAAACATGATTGAGACATTTTTCTTGAAATAACTACTTTAACCAAATAGCCAAGAATGATTGGTGCACAAATAAGCAGCCTTGCTCAGCAGCATATTGTCTCAATATAATATCAAGTACTCTTATGACTTCTTGGAAATTTTCTGATTCCTGTCAATGTAAGACATTGGAAATGACCTACTTCCCATGGCTTAAACCCTTTGAGTTTATTTGATCATTCCTTGTTTCTAACTCATTATGTGTCTTAAATGAAAACTATGTTCTTACCCGACCTTAAGGAATAAGAGAGAATTGATTTTGTTAATGGATGAGTTCTTGAACAAGTGTGAGGGTGTGTGTGCAAAATGGTTGGTGAAAAAGGAAAGAGTGGCTAATTGAAGAAAAAAAATGTGTGTGTATATTTATGAAAAAAAAAATATGTAAAAAAGGGCCAACAAGACAAAAAGGGATGGGAAAATAATATGCAATGGGAATTTGTATTAAGTGGAGTTGGGATGCACTTTCATGCTTGTTAATTGAATATAGCTTTCACGCTTTTTTATTCTCTTTGTTTTTAACTTGTCTTATTCATATTACCACCTTCTTGTACCTTGACCCCATTACAACCTTGAATAAAGTCCTCATGATTTATGTGTGCATGTGTTTTGTGTAGTGGAGAAGTAGAAAATAAGCAAGCTTATAGTAGTGTAATTTTTCATGTATTGAATTGAGTGAAATACTTACCTTTTTAACGCTTGAAAGATTGAGAGTGAATCATGTGAGGATCTATCATTCTTGATTCATTCTTTTTAACTGAAGTTTCATTGCTTGATGGTTTGAGATGTGAAGAAATGTTACCTCATTAATGCTTTGATCCCTTGAATTTCTAGTTGCACTTCTTGATTCATCAAGTCTTTTAGAGTTTTTAGCTTTTGAGTCTGTGTCGTTTTTCTTTGTTTCCTAGTTTTTGTCTTATGTATCTTGCCCGAGAGTGTAAAAGTTAAGTGTGGGAGAATTTGATAGCAATATATTTTTTACATTTTACAATCCTTTCACTAGGTTTCTTAAGGTTTAATTAGGCTTAATTAAGTTAGTTTTGTCACATTTTAAGATATTGAGCTTAATGGGATCATTGAAAAAATTATTGTTTGACTTTGCCTTAATTTGGTTTTCTATATCTTTCAGTAAACTGGCTATAATTTAAGTTACAAATATCAATTTGGTGTGATTTTGGTCTTGTTGGGAAGCTAAGATAATTCTCTACAACTTTCATGAAGACCTCAAGATCTGGAACACACGTGTAGAAAAGTCAAATTGGAGTTGAAGCAAATTTTAGAGTTCTAAACCTGATAGTTTGACCTTTGGGCACTCATTGGGCTATCTCTTGGGCTACAGGAGGTCTTTTGGAATGAAACTAGTGTCTTTTGAAAGTTAAGATCCAAATATACAACTTTCATGAAGAACACAAAATTCAGATCAGATGTCTTATAGGTGATATTGGGCTTGGAAGTCAGAACAAATGAGTTGTAGTTGGGCCTGAATAATGTGCAGTAACTGGGTCATATCTTGGACTGTAAATGATCTTTTGAGTTGAAACCAATAACTTTAGAAAGTTAAGACTATTCTCTACAACTCTTATGAAGACTACTTGATGAGAAAATGATGTATGCCATGAGCTCAGAAATGAAACATTTCGGAGACAAGAATCTCCATAATTTCCAGTCACTTATCTTCATCAAACAACTCATTTGGCATTTACTTATCATCATCAAACTACTCCATTGTCATTTTGTACTCCTTGAGCTCTATAAAAGGGAGCATTGGCTGATCATTTGATGGTCTTAGCTTAGATTATGTTATTGTGTTATTTGTTTCTCTTGTTGTAGTTTTCTGTGTTCTAAATTGAAGTTATGTTCATCTTTTTCTTCTTATCTCTTTCTTTCTTCTTGTTCATGAGTAACTAATTTTCATTTTACTTGAGTGAAAGAGTGAAGCTTTTGGTAATAAATTAAGGTTTGATTAATTTCTTTCTTGTGCTTAAATAATATATTATCAAGTGGTCATTATTTGTGTTGTATTTTATTCCCAATCAATTTAGAAACCCTCCTTGTAAAGTAGAGATCTTGATTTATTGTAGACAAGAGATTGACACAATGAATTCTTGAACCCATTTATAAGTGATTGTGTTAGTGGTTAATTAAAAGAATCATAATATAATTATATATATAATTTTAATTGAACTTTAAATGTTATATTTTCCTATTGGAACCTTCATTATGTGTGGATTTCAATTGAGTTATAAAAAAAATAATCTTGTCTTTAATTTATTACCATGAGTGGATCTCTTAGCCCAAGTAAATCTTTTTTCATTTGTAAACTACCTTTATCACCTTTATTATTGTGACAAATCTTTTCCTTGCCTCAAAGATTTTTTTTTCATCAATTCCCTGTGGATCGACCTCGCACTCCCGAGAATTTACTACTTGAAACAACCTACACTTGTGTTTATAACTTTTAATTACCATCAATACCCTAAAGAATTCATCATACCCTAAAGAAGTGGTGATGATGTTCTTAGCTCTTAAATTGTATTAGACTTTTTTCTTGTCTTCATTGATCCATTCATTTCTGGGTGTATTGGTTCTTACACCATCAACTAAACATGTGGGGACAAAAGGATCATTTTCAACAGCATCCCGCACATCAATATCAATAGCTTCAATAAAAATCTTCATCCTTTCTTTCCAATAGGCATAATCATCCCCATTGAAAAAAGAAAGTCTGTTTATAGAAGAGCCTTCGTTTGAAAAACCATTTGAAGCCATTTTTTTTCTTAAAGCTGCTAAGCTCTTTATACAAGAGTCTAGCTCTGATACAATTTATTACCAAGTGGCCTCAATACTCAAGAGGGGGTGAATTGAGCTTATAAAATATTTTCACAAATCTTTTATAAAATACTTAATTATCAATTTTCGTTGAAGCTATTGAGTGATTGAGATGAATAGATAGAGGAGATAAAAGAATTTCACTTACAAATATCACATCCAAGCAAGAAAGTATTCAAGCAATACTAATATAACAATGCACAATATTTAAGAGTAGAGTTTAGAGAATCAAACACAAGATTTATCCTACTTCAGCCATCAATCCACTTGTGGCCTACGTCCAGTCTTCAAGTAAACACTCAATATTTTCCACTATATCTTCAAGCTTCAAACAGGTGCTTGATGACCTTTACAAGTTGGAGCACTCAACACCTTGCAATACCTCACCCTTGTGCTTGAGCCTCTTCTTTCAAGGGATACCTCACCCTTTACAATTTGAGGGATGCCTCACCCTATCTTTTACAGATTAAACAAGGTTTGTAAGAATAGAAACTCTCTCAAAGAGTAGATAATACAACTTGAAACTTATGGGTATCAATGATTCACACCTTAGTGCTTAAAACAAAGGATTGTTTGAAAAATGATAGAGAAACTCGTATTAATGTTCAACTAAGGTTTTCAGATGTATGTTCCAACCTCCATCAATGCCCAACAACTTATATTTAAAGCCCATTAATGAATAGAGCCGTTGTGGAGGTGGTTGGGAGCATTAATGGCAGCTAACTCGCCGTTGTTTCCTTTTCTGGTTCGTGTTCATATTCAAATAACAACTTTGTTATTGAAATAAGACTTCAAATAGCTCAGGGCCAATTTTGCCTTTGGAACATGTTATTCGAATAACACTTATGTTATTCGAATAACCACTTAAAAGCTAATTTCTAGAAAATCTTACTATTCGAATAACAGCTTTGTTATTCGAACAAGCCATTTAAAATCATGCTTTCTGAAAAACACATTATTCGAATAACACTTTGGTTATTCAAATAATACTTTGTGCGCCTTGATGATTTTGAGTTGTTATTCGAATAACACAGGGTATTATTCGAATAAGACTCAATTCATATGAGATTTTTGGCTTCTCTGACATTGGTTATTCGAATAACAAAGTTGTTATTCGAATAATCCATTAGAAAATCATTTCTCATAGCTTTTAAATATTGCCAATTAATCTCAAATGATCTAGTAAGCTTTTGGGCACTTTGTATTTGGTTCTTTGAAAACCAAAAATCAATTTGAAGCCTTAAAAACATGTGAGCCATTTGAGTTCTTTGAAAAGGTTAATTATAGAGCATTAGGTGAATCATTTATACCTTTACATAATGATCTAAGTCCTATTACTAGTCTTGAAGGTCTTGGACTAAATCTTGCCACATCTTCATGTTTGTTATAATCAAAACAAAGTTCTTCATGCCTCAATAGCCAATCACACAAGTCCACTTCACTATCTTTTTGAGTTCCTCTCCTAATTTGATGAGTATTATTATCCATATTACTTTGACCAATTTGGAGACTCAAATTGGCACCCCGAAACTCTTGGTTCAAATTCATAGGCAGAGACCTAGGGTTATAAAACTCATATTGAAAGGCGTGTGCATATGCAGGTTGGTTTCAAAGGTTAGGTGCTAGTGGATGAAAATACATATAAACAGAAAAAACAGAACTAGACATACAGATTTGGACTGCTAGAAGTAGCAGAAACTACATAAAATATATATTTGAATTGCTAGAAGTAGCAAAAACTACATAAAAGGCTCATATATCAGAGCAACCATGATACTAATCAGTTTGCAAAGAAGACTATAATAGGTTATTAAAACACATTATGTCAATCCTAAACCTCAATACCACATTATAAATATTAAACTCTCCATCTGAAGTACATCTAGATGTTAGAAAGACCATAATATGTAGTAGTTTACAATGAACAACATGCCTATAACTCGTATAGTTAACAGAGTTTACATAGGAGATTGGAAAAAATGCTAGAGAAAGGTAAGATATAATTAAATGGAAGAAAATGGTGAAAAACAAATAAGTTAAATGAAAGAACTTGGCTTTACCTCAGTGAACAATGCCCAAAACTCAGCTTCAGTATATTATAAAGTGTACGAACTTTTCAAAATCATTCAGTTACATATAGAGAGCTTGCATCTCCACTCATCAGCTACACCATAATCAAGGCTAAGCTCTCTCATTGGAGGGATGCTCTTCATTGCAAATAGTATAAAGTGAGGGAACATCAAATTATTGTGATCATACAAAACAAACTATACCAACACATGTGGAAACGAACTATGACTCTTATAGAAAGCAACATTCCTCATTCTTGACATATCCATAGCAAAATCTAAAGGAAGAATTGATGGATATGATGCACGCACATAGTTGGAGTCTATCAAAGATAAATCCCCCCACTCTGCCCACCTATCCGAAAACTGAGTCAGATATATCAACGTATCACCATTCATTGTCAAAATTTGTGCTTGCTCCCTAGTCAGAACAATGCCTATGTACTCATAGACAAAAGCACCAGCTTGAATAAGGTCCAAGGACCTAACTCCACAACCAGTTTCCATAGATCTAAACACTTCCAACCTATTTTTCAACCCATTTTGCGTAACACGGTTCCGACAATAAGGAGGACAACTAGTTTTGTCATCAAAGCAAAAAACTTTCAAATGTGAATTTCAATGAAACCAAAACCCATTATTCTAATGACTAGATTATGTTCAAACCCATAAAGAATCTACTGAAAAAACGTCAACATAGCTAAAAATAAAAAAGGAATGGTGGTACTGTAAGCAAAATGGTGAGACCAATGGTGCGCGGTGACTTACCATACTCAGATCTGAGAAAAATGGTGGCGTGGTGAGAAACGTGGTGCGTAGTTGGACGTGAGAAGCGTAGTGCGCGGCTGGGCGAAAAGGGTCGTGCACGACTAGGTGAGGAGCGTGGTCCACGGAGGCGTGAGAGTAGAGAAGAGCTCAGCGAAGAGTGGTCTGCGGAGGCTAGGAGCAGAGCAGAGTTCTAATTTTGAAACTTCAGATTTCTGAAACCTAAGTTGTTAACTTTTTAATTTGAAGATATTAGAGACGAAATGTTTCCATCTCTATCCTTTACGAAAAAAAACAATTTTATTAATTAAATTATATAAATTATTTAGAGACGGAATAGACACATAATTAGAGACAGAAAATTTAGAGAGGGATAAATTATGTCTCTGTATTTCGTCACTAAACATATTTGTTTTTTTATTAACCAATTAGAGACGACATTAGAGATGGAAAAATCTGAGACGGATAAATTTTGTCTCTAAATTCTGCCTCTAAGCATATTTGACTTTTCATTGATCAATTAGAGACGAAATTAGAGACGAAAAATTCTGAGACGGTTCCGTCTCTAAATTCCATATCTAAATTTTAAATTTTATTTTCTTTCTCTGAATCATAAAATTCGTCTCTGTTTCCATCTCTAATAGAGACAGAATTGTTTCTGTCTCTAAATTCCATCTCTAAATCAAAAATTTCTAGTAGTGTTTGTAAGTTTTATAAAAAACTTAATATAGAAAACTACCATTAAAACATCAGGATCTTAGAATTCATGATTTTCACAAATAAGAGTATAAGAAGGCACTAACTTTTATCCATGAATAATTGGTAGACTGTATTTCAAGAGCGTTAGAGAGATCTCAAAACTCACTTTTTATTATTTTGTCTTTTCTTTATATTTCTTCTACTTAAGTGATAGTGAGGGAAGAAGAGACTCTGATGGCCAGGAACAGACCTTGAGTTTTGCGCATAAACTATTTCTTAAATACTGCTAACTTCCATCAAGTTGACAGTTAATATAATTGTAAAAATGTCTTTTCCCTTTTACCCAATAAGAGTTTAGTTCATTAACTTAATTTAATTACTTATTAAACTAATAAGAAAAGTCACAAGCTCATCACATGAGACATTTAATCTAACATTCTCCCACTTGGCTTATGTGACATTACCTTCTTTATAGTTTGATAAGTCTGTCGAAACATAATATGAACTCATATATATAGCCAAAATCTTCTTTACATTGGATACATCATTCATCATGACTAAGAATAAACTAACATGAGTCATAGCGTCATATATCATTTAATCGACATAGTCCATTCCATGTTCCACATTGTTAGTCTTCTCCTTGACATGACCTATAAATAGAAAGCACATAATTAGTCTAACAATAATGTCTTTATTAAAGATAGAACTTGTTATCATCATTCCTGTTCAATCATGTATATAAACTTGAAAAACTGGTAAAACAAAAACATATTCATTCATGAACTTAGAGTGTCAAAGTACAAAAAACATAATCATTAGCATAATATACAATAATATCCATACTTTCAACATGTCCACTAAATGTTTTGGGACCCATTCGTTATCAATTATAAAGTCGGTGCTAACACGTTCTATTAACACTCTATGCTTCTGAACTTCTTCTTTAATGGAAAAGTATTTCAACTCCAAGTCCTAAATAAAATTCTGCAACCATAATTCATTAATAATGGCTTCAAAGCATGCCATAACATTGAATTTGTCCCTTTTCTGAATTGGAACCATACCTACTGGTCATTTATCCATTTTATATATCTTTATTGATATAAGCTTTCTAAGATACATCCAATAATCCTTGTGACCTGTCACATAATATTATTATTCCAATCACATAGCTTACCTCTCTCATATCCTTCATGTGAACACCCAATTTTGTCTGGATCATTAAAACATCTTAATGCAGAATTTTTTTTAAAGAAAAAAAAATAAAAAGAAAAATTAATTATTCTTTGTTTGTTTGACTCATTGCTTGTTTTTTTGTGTGGCCCAAAATTTTGTTTAGCTCATTTCTTTTTCTTGTTTGGCCCAAGATTTTTGTTTAACCCAATAGGTTTTATGATTACAAAAACAAAAAAACAAAACAAATAACAACAATAAAAATAAAAGAATAAAAGTAAAAACAATAATAAAGAGGGGAGGCTGCCGTTGGCAACCTTCGTGGTTTGGTTTCTTTGTTTTTGCCATTTTAAGAATGAATCCATTTTACTTTTGCTTAGTCTTTTCCTTTTTTCCTTTTCCAACCAAACACCTGCACAACCCACTCACCTCCGCACCCACTCACTCACGTTGTGCTTCCCATTTTCATTGCTGCAGCCGTAACACCATTGCACCATCACACAGTCTTTGTTCCCCATTTTGTTTTGTTCGGATTCTTAGGGAGTTTGGCTATATAAGAAAGAATGTGAGAGTTTCAAGGGGTTGGGAAAATTTTCTGAGAGATAAGAAATAGAGGACGCAGAGAGGGTGAAAAAGAGAATGAGAGTTTTCTTCATCAAAGAAGTGAAGATTGTAAGGATTTGAGAGTGAAGCCAAGGGAAAACATTTTTCTGGAAATTAAACTATTTTTCTTTACAAGAATTGTTTTTCCTCATCAACATCTCCCAATCTCCAATTGAAGGTAAAAACATTTTTCTCATTGATTTGAACTGATGATCATTTTCTTCATTCCTGTCCAATGACAAAAAAAAACCTCCCACGAACACTCTATACCCAGTTAAATCTCAACCTCAACAACATCAACATTTCACCTGAGTCATGATCAACTCAACAACAATCCCTCAACCTCAACCTCTCTGAAACACAGAATCCACTAAACCACTGCAATGGCCAAGCACCATTACCAAACCTGGACACCCAGCTTCCTGCCACCACCTTCCTCTTCCAACAGACACCATGACCGTGCCACACAACCCCATAACAAAGCCACCTTTACCGGATATATGACCCGTAACCAGTGCCCTTTTTGTCGTCCATCACCACGGCTCCAAGCAACCCAATGGACCATCACCCTCATCCAACTCCTAAAACCCAAGCGTCAAACCCCCTCACGGGCAGCCGCCTGAGATCTACCAGAGCCACCACGTCTAAACCAGCCACCAGTCACAGCCCCTCTTCCTCGTCCACATCCACCGTCCACCACCGCAAATCCAGCCACCATGCCACTCCTTTGTACCGTCCTCCACCCGTAATCACAGCCCTGTCTCTCTCCCGCACAAACCCAACCACACACCACCCTTCCCAACAGCCAGAGCCAGGCCCCGTCCCTCTGATCCACAGCCGCCACGAAGCCACCCACAGTCAGCCACCCAGAATCCATAACCCACTCTCCCTCGCGCCGCCCGGATCTTCCCCCTCCCCACCACAACCGGATCGGCCACCAACACACCATCCCTGTTCCTCTTCCTCCACCACGAGCCCAACCTCCACCACCGCGAACCGCCCCAGCCATGGCCCCCAAACGACCCACTTTCAACCCATGTTCTGCCTCCATTTCTATTTCCAAAGGATCCAACACGATGCCCTTCCCCTATTTTCTGGTCGTGTATATATCTTCTGTTCTTTTGTTTTAAGAAGAATATCAATGCTTTTTTTTTCTCTTTTTCCTTTCTTTGGGTTTTATTTTGTTTTGGGTTGGTCATCTTTTGTGTTTTTTAGCTCACCGTTTTAGTCTTAATTTGCATGTGGGCTTTGTTGTGTTAAAAGGCTTACCACCCTTTTATGTTTTTTTTAGAGTCATTAGTTGCTGCCATAGCTTTGCTATTTGCATTTGAGCCTATGTCTTTGTGGTGGGCTGATCATCCTTTTATTCTTCTTTTACTTATTTTTTTTCTCCCTTGTTAATTTAGTTTTAAGAAAAGAGAAAAAAACATTCGGTGGGCCTGATTTGCAAAATTCTGTTGTTTTAGTGAAATGGACCTTTATAAATAATGGGTGGTGTTTTTTTTTTATAATAATATATTGTTTTACTTTGTTTTTTTATTTATTGACATGTTTGTTATCTTATTAATCGTTGTTTTAAATAGTGACTTTGTACTTATTTTTTTTAAAAATGAAAGATTTTTTCTTATATATAAAACATGATTAACTGAGTTGTGACAACTTGTTAATTCTGTGATTTTTAGAATCATCTGAGTTATGACAGCTTAATGATTCGTTTTTTTTAAAAAAATCAAATGTTTAAGTCTTGTTAAAATAAAATGGGATTAACTGAGCTGTGGCAGCTTGTTAATCTTGCAGATTTTAGAATTGTCTGAGTTACGACAACTTGATGATTCTTTCTTTTCTAAAATAGAAAAAATAAAAAAATTTAATTCAATTTTCAAAACAAAAATCTTTTCAAAATTAAAAATAACCAATCCATAATCGTTTTTCTAAAGAACTACGTGACTTTGAGTTTCTTATTGCACCTGAGGATATGTAAGAGCAAGATTTTTATTCTGTCGAGCCAAAATTAAATTTCCATAATTTATTTGTTTGTTTAGTTTATCTTTTAATAAATAGGTAAAATAAATATTTTTAAGAGTTATAAAAATTTGTGCAACTAATTTAGGGTAACCGTTTTATGACGGATGTATTAGGAGTGTTGTGGGGTTTAGTCTCCACCCTTCACTATGCATAATTAGACTGCTGAACTTTAGTTTTTTTTTTTGAATGTAGACCATTTTTTTTTGGTTTTCCAATTTTTTCTTAATAAAAATAAAATTGTTGGAGACTTCATTGAATTTTGTAATTTAAGTCGTTATTCTGCGGCAATCCCGATTGCGACATTTCATTTCAAAGTTATTAGAGAGAAACTTCTTAGTCACACTTAATAAACCAAGATCATTAGTTGCATGTAAAATGTCATTAACATACAGAATCAGAAACATAAAGTTACTCCCACTGACCTTCATATATATACACCGATCAATAATGTTTTCCTTAAATCCAAAGGATACAATAGTATCATTGAACTTGAGATACCATTGTTGGGAACCTTGCTTAAGTCCGTATATTGATTTCTTAAGTTTACACATTATGTGTTCTTTTCCCTCAATTGAGAACCCCATTGGTTGATCCGTATAAACATTTTCCTCTAAATTCCCATTTACAAAGGCGGTTTTCACATCCATTTGATGCAGCTCTAGATCATAATGAGCTACTAATGCCATGATAATTATGAAAGAATTTTTCTTGGAAACTGACAAGAATGTTTCCTTATAGTTAATGTCATCCTTTTGAGTAAAACCTTTAGCAACAAGACATGTCTTGTAGTGTTCAAGGTTTCCATGAGAGTCACGCTTAGTTTTAAAGACCCATTTACACATAACTCTTTTACACCCTTTAGGTAATTGCACAAGGTCCCATACACTATTATGTTCTATTGATTTAAGCTCATCTTTCATGGCATTTAACTATTTATCAACATTATCACTATTAATGGCTTGTGAAAACAAAATTGGATCATTGTCATTAATTCTCAAGTCGTTTTCTGACTCTTGTAGATACACCACATAGTCATTCAGAATAGTAGATCTTCTTTCTCTTTGAGATCTTCTTAATGTTATTTCTTGTGGTTGTTCTACTATAGGTTCATTGTTAACCTCAAGATCATTAATTTGTTGTTATTCTTGATTGTTATTTGGTTCAACAACATAAGGAACAACAATTTCATAAGTAAGAGCACAAGTCAAAGGAACTTGTACACTAACTTCCTTAATCTCCATATTTTGTGAAGCTTCACTCCTACTAGCTAGTTTCATCATTCTCAATGAACTAGGCATTTCCAGTTTAATCAACTCTTGTACTATGAGTGGAACAGTAAAATCTATACCCTTTAGAATTTTCTAGATAACCAATAAAATATCAATTGATTGTTATTGCATCCAGTTTCTTTTTATATGGATTATAAATTCTTATTTCTTCCTGACATCTCCAAACATGCAGGTGCCTTAAATCGAGTTTCCTACTTGTCTACAGTTCAAAAGGTGTGTTTGGAACTGCCTTACTAGGAACCATGTTCAACAAATACATGACAATTTTTAAAGCATATATTCACAATGACAAGGGTAAAGATGTATTACTTAACAAGCTCTTAACTATATCCATTAAAGTTTGGTTACGCCTTCTAATACACCATTTTATTGTGGTGTACTTGGCATTGTGTATTGAGCACATATGCTACGCTTTTCTAGGAACTTAGCAAATGGACCTGAGTGTTGTCCAGTTTTATCAAATCTTCCATAATACTCACCACCTCTATCTGACCTTACAATTTTCACCTTTCTGTCCAATTTTCTTTCAACTTCATTTACATAAATTTCTAAGACATTCACTGCTTTAGATTTCTCATGCAGTAAATAGACATATTCGTAACGTGAATAATCATCAATAAAAGTGATAAAATACTTTTCTTTACTAAAAGAATTAATATCAAAAGGTCCACATATATCGATGTGTACAATTTCAAGAAGTTGAGTGCTTCTCGTAACACATTTCTTTGTGTGTTTTGTTTGTTTTCCCTTAATACAATCCATACAAAAATTAAGGTTAGTGAAATCCAAATATGAAAGGATGTTATTCTTTACTAACCTTTTCATTCTTTCTTTGGAAATGTGACCCAAACATTTATACCACAAGTAAGCAGAACGTTCATTCAGTAAACTATGTTTAGTGCCAACATTATGATGCAAGGTCATAAGAGTTTCAGTGTATAAATTATCAAGATTCAATTTATATAAATTATCACAAAGTATACCAGAACTAATCATATAAGTATGCTTATACAAACTATAACATCCATTACTAAATTTAAAAGAGTATCTAGCAACATCAAGTTTAGACAAAGAAACTAAATTCCTAGAAATACTAGGTACATAAAAAGTTTTAAATAAATCTAAATGATGTCTAGTGTCTAGGATTAAACGGTAAGTTCCAACACCTTCCACTGGAACCTTCACTTTATTTCCCATGAAGATGAATTTCTCATTTAGGCTTATGGTTTGGGTTGTAAGGAATCATTGCATCGTATTAGAAACATGAGTTGGATATCCAAAATCAATCCACCAAGTATTACTGGGAACTTCAGTTAAATTTGATTTGAAACATACATAAGCTTTCTTTCCAGCTCCTTGATGGTTCACATAATAGATAGAGTAATTTCCTTGATCCTTAATTCTAGTTTCCACCTGAACTAACATATTGTGCAATTCATGCACATTCCATTTATCTTTCATAGTATTATAGTTCATTTGGAATGGACCATACTCAATCGGTAATGAGTTCAGAATGAACTGCACAAGGAAATTCTCATCCACTTACATTCCCAATGACTTAAGTATTGCTCCAATGTTTGTCATTTCAAGGACATGCTCATGCATAGTACGAGAACCATCAAATTTCATGGTGGTTAAAGTACCTATTAATGTCTCAGTAAGAGAATTGTCAGCAGTTTGGGAATGCTCTTCCACAAACTTTATCATTTCTTTAGAATTCTCAATTTTAAGAAGAGCTGGCTTAATATTGCTAACTATACTCATCTGTGTGTACATTAAACTCAATCTGTTTGATCTTTCCCAATTTTTTATAATGAGTTTTCTCTTCATCATGGCCTAAAACAGTAATAGCATCTGATTTCTCTACTTGAAAAGACAAATCCAAATCCATTACCCAAAGGTAAAACTGGATTTGCTCACTCCATTTAGAGAAATTAAGTCCATTAAAAATTGGAATAAATAAGAGATGCAAATGCATAGCAATAGGTACTGTAATGATCACATGTCTAACATTAATACTTTGCGTCATAAATTAACATACTATATAGATTCAAACAACAAATCACTTAAGCATTCAATATATATCAATGTTTTCCTTTTAATGATCTATCAACATACAATAATAAACATAATGATGCTAATAAATTTAACATTATTTGATAATAATGTATGCACTAATTAGAAATATTTATTATCTTTGGATATATAACTAAAATTAATAGTACATTTATACTACTAACAATCATGTCCATTTATTATAAGGACAACTAATTAACTTTTAAGTGATTCATAAATGTCTTATAACAATGAACTTTAATTTATTCATACATAAATAGTTATCATATCATTCATAACATTCATTCTATGAATAAATAAAAAAATAATTTTTATATAATTTAAAATTAAATTAACTTAAAGATTTAACCATTTTAATAATTAACAAATCTAACATAATATCATCTTAAATTAAATCAATAATATATCTGTAAAAAGAATATGCATATAATAAACATATTCCAAATTGTAAACATATTAGTAAAAAGAATATATATATCAACTTAAAGAATATTAACGTGATGTGACGTGAATTTGGGATGAAATTTGAACAAGCACTTGAACAATGAAACTTGACGTGATGTCACTATTACTTTACTAGTTGATTTTCGAAAATCGTATGAAGAGTTGATAAAATTGTACTTTTGCTTTCCATCTCAAAAAATTGTATTTTTAAAATTAATAATATACTAAAAAATTAACTCATACAATATAATGATATAACATAAATCTTAAATTTTTCACAAGTTCATATAAATTACAAAAAACATTCATTATCAATAGAGAATTATAAGTCGGGATAAGAGAGACATAACCATATTTTGATATTGTTTAGTACAATCGCCATTAGTTTTAGTTCAATTATCCTTTGAGTTAACATAAGATAAGGTTTTAAAGTATGATATAAAAAAATATTTTAAATATAAAATAATTAAAGTATAATAAAATATAACATAGTTACCAAAAAAATATATAATAAATGTAAAATATTTAAAATAATAAAATACTAATAATTAATTTTAAAAATTATTTTTATTTTGTCTCAAGGCTAATTTTGTTATTTATATTATTTTAAAACTGAAAAATATAAAATTATTCTAATAATTTAACTATATGTAAAGTAAAAACTAAAAATGAATATTTAAAATTATAAAAAATTAATTAAAGTTAAACAATATTTTCAAAATTTTAAAAATTATATGTAATTTTATCATAAGGATAAATTTGTCTTTTTATATAATTTTAAAAAATTAAAATTATAAAAAAATAAAATCAAATAAAATATGAAAACATTCCTAATAAAAAAGAAAAATTTTAAAATCATACTAAAATTATAATGTTATCATGTTGGTTATTTGGTAGACAAAACGTCGAGATAAGATAACAACTTATCCTTTATCTATCATACTCTATCCTTCTTTATCTATCTCTTTTTATCTTATCCCGACCACCAAACGGTACCACATATAGTTCTATAACCATATTTTGATACTACATATTAGTTTGTTTATTTTTTAACAATTTTAATATAAAGAACTATCATTAAAACATAAAGATCTTAAAATTTATAATTCTCATAAATAATAGTGTAAGAAAATATTAATTCTTATCCATTAATAATTGGTAGACTATATTTCAAGAACGTTAGAGAGATCCTAAAACTTATTTTCTATTCTTTTATTTTTTTTTTATGCTTCTTCTACTTTAGTGAGTAAGGGAAGAAGAAACTATGACGATCAAGAACAAACCTTAAGTTTTGTGCATAAATTATTTCTTAAATACTGCTAACTTCTATCAATAGTTGACAGTTACTATAATTGAAAAATTGTCTTTTTTCTTTTACTCAATAAGAATTTAACTCATTAATTTAATTTAATTTAATTATTTATTAACCTAATAAAATAAGTCACAAGTTCATCACATGAAATATTTAATCTAAACATTTATGATTGAAATATGTTATAATCATCTTCTAAATCAATAAAAAAAAAAACAAGTTCAAAATGTAAAAAAAAAAAAGTTGAAAATCCCATCACAATTTACACATGTATAACGCATTACAAATTCCTTTATTAAAAAAAAAATCATACTCATAATTAAAAAATATTATACTCTTGTTAAAAAATATCTTATTGAAAAAAAAAATCATGCTCTTGTTTAAAAAAAATACCATACTTGTATAATTAAAGAGAGAGATGAGGAATGTGTATTCAATAAAATAATCTAACCCAAACTTTTGGGCGGACGACTCAATCACTGCCTATATCAATGGTGCCTCCTACTAACATCGCTCTCTCATGAGCCATGTCAGTCTACGCCGACATGTCCAACACAACACAGGTGTAGCTCCTCTTTGACGAGGCCGAGTGGACCTTCAACTCGTCGGTTCACATCTTAGTCCAGTTTGTTAAAACACTAGATAGCAAATACCCCTCCATAGCGAACATCTCCATCGAGAGCTTTGGTTAAGATTTTGGCATAAACGCTAGAGGTGCATTCATCTACAGTAGAGGCAATGAACTGCTTGAAACTGGGAGGTGGAGGTCGGATATATTGATTGGAAACAACAAATTCAACATCAAAGAATGTAAGCTTTACGTCAAGAGTAAAAGTAAAAACTGCAATAACTTTGACAAATAGTAATACAAATGACGTGTTATTCTTTTCTTGGCAAAATCTAATTGAACATATAGGGGGATAGGGAAATGGGGCAAAAGATTTTTTTCCGTAATAGACTAATAGTTTAGGTGGTAACCTAGCTTTCCATCAAAGGTGGGGAACCAAGCTCAAAATAAGTAATATAGAAGCTAACTAAAATAGATAGATAGTTGTAAAACTCATATGGCATAATTATAGCAGAGTATCAGAGAATGGTCATAAAAAAGAGTATGAAATTGAACAGGTAATTTGCTAAGATTCTAATAATGCAACAGTTATAACAATTCAAGTAAATTAAGCTTAAAAGATGCAAGGAACGTGTGTTGTACGAGCCCCGGACAGCCCACAATGGCCCAACATCCATAGCCAAGATCTGACTCATTCAATATATAGTCAACTCAATCTCACTTGGACAAAAACAAAAAACATAAGCCAACTCAATCTCACCAGGCTGTGGACTAAAAAAATCTAACCAGGCTAACTCAGATGTACTTGGCTCGTGAATCTATTCGCGGTTTAGTTCGTTAACTTATTATTGAGCAGAAACTTTTTCCTTGTTTGTTAGTTAATTAAATTTGAGCTTTCATATGTTTCACTCAATAGTTCACGAATTAGTTTGATACATATATATAGTCTAATTCTTAAGAATAATAATGCTTTAATTTAATATATGTTAGCATTTGAGTTTAGAGTAAAATATTTTAATCTCTCTTTTATTTGTTTAATTTTTTATATACCTCCATTTATTTTGAAAAGTTACAGAAAATTTTATTAACAGTTACACAGATATTCTTTATATTTTGAAAAAATATTGCACATAATTTTAATTAAACACAACTAGCCTAAAATTGATTAACAAAGTCGTTAGCCAACCATTAACAATTTTAAATGATATTTTTGTTCTTAATTTCATCAGTGTTAATTGTAATACTAAATAATTTTTGTTTAAAATGACATTTCTACCTTAAATTTTTGCCCTTAATGACATGTCTATCATTTATTCATCAGTATTACAAACAACATTGATGAAATTAAGAATGAAAATGTCATTTCAAGGTTGTTGATGGATGACTAACGACTTTGTTAATTAATTTTAAGCTCATTGTGCTTAATTAAATTTATATGTAATGTTTTTAAAAAATACAAGGAGTGTCTATGTACATGTTAAAGAAGTGTTGTATAACTTGTAAAATAGAGGGGTATGTAAAAAGTCAGATAAATAAATGAGAGGTTGGAATATTTTACACTTGATTTTATTTTTGATTTGACTAAATTATTTTGTATATATATATATAAAAATAATTAAATTATAAATTTGGCATAGATCTTTGAGTCTAAAAAGCTCAAACTCAAGTAATATAAGACTTAATATTGATTCATTGAATTTAAATAGCTCGTAAACTTTAAGATAAGTTGAATTTAAGCCAAGAAAATTGACGTAATTTCTTAGTGAGTCGAACTTAAATTAAACCTAATTTAACTCAGCTCGACTCATTACTAGCTTTAAACTATGATCAGCGACGTTAACAAGCCCCACTTACTCAGACAAAAACTCTAAAGAAGCCAATGACTCTTAAGAAATTATAAATAGAGGTCCTCAGTATTGGTATGATTATCTAACTTAATACCCACTTTGAGTTTTCTCTTCAAGTGCTACCAGGTTCGGGAACAAAAGTAAAACTACATTTTCACATAGATGAATCTTAAAACACATTTCAGGGTGAAATAGCTTAAGATCGGGAAATCTTCATACATTTATTCTCTGAAAATATGAGAGATTCTCCTTTACGTCTTCCCCTTTGTTGCTTATCATATAGGAAATTAGCTTTTTATATATGTATTTTTTGGTATATTAGGAATTTGAACCTGAATCAGGAAAGGCAAACACCTATTTAACGCCTATTTATTACCAAATAGGTGACCACCACAAGAGAAGCAAACGCATGATGGCATTAAGATTCTTATATTGACAATGCTTACACAACATTGTCATTGTTGTACCTTAAACTATATATGTACTTATAATTCTTTAGGAGAAGTTTATAGCTATAATTGAAAAACCTAATAAATTATTTTTGTTTTTGATTTTGGCTTCAAAACCTTAAAATTCGTTTTCCAAATGATTGAAAAACCGGCATTTCCCCACTTGCTATAGGATTCAAGGAGAATGCAGTAAATTAAGACTTCATATTGTGAGAGGAAGAAAGGAAACACGCCTGCCAACAATTCGTTTCTTTAGAAAAAAATTATATTTTATGAAGAGTGCTAATAATAATCAATTGTATATCCCTTTTATTTATGTAAAATGATTGGTCTTCTTTCTCAAGTATACGTGTGTGTGGAATCGTTCTTGTTCCCACCTGAGGTTGTGAACCCACTTGCTGTGTCTGCCTCTACGCTGGGGAGTGGTAAGCTCGGCTGTGTTCAACGGACGAGGGTACATGCAATGCCACTCTAACACTCATTCAATCTGAGAAATAGGTGGTTTAAGAGAATATTAGGGCTAAGAGAACATAACCTTGAGAATTGTGGTACTGTTACTATATATAGTTTCTAAAGGTGACGTCTTTGGGGAGTGCTTAGAGCACCCTTTCTTCATCATATAAGCTCCAAAGCCATTTGAAATGAATATTTTAATGAGAGTTTTGATAATTAACAAATTATATTGAAAATATATTTTATTCTTTAGAGTGGATTAACTTGGCTTGTGTGAGATTATGTTGAGTTTATACTCGATGCTTGCTAATCGAGAAAGATCATATGGAAGGTTAATTGATCACCATTTGTGAAGAAAAAGAGTCACAAAGGATGTGAGAAGAGTCTTGGCATACATGAGCAGAGTGATCAAAGCTATGAACACCAATTGAGCATGGACAATTCGAGCCACAATGAAAAAAACTCTCACAAGGCAAAATGAATCTTGAAGAATTCTCTGGAAGAGCTGTTTTTTCTCATGCAAATCAACATGAAAAAATCATCTACACATGAGAAATCACATAAAGAAGTGAAGAAGTTGGTTGAGAAGAGTTGACCATGAATAAAACTAAAGATGAGCAGAGTTGTTGAAGCACTCTACTCAAGCTGCTATTAGACAAAATAGTATGAAAAGCGTTAGGAAGCTCAGAAATGCATCTGTAATGGTTAGTTTTGTACTTGGACCCTAAGGACTGTCTGAAATGAAACGACTAGTGTTGGATTTTCTATAAAAAAAAAGGTCCAAACTTAAAAGATCAAGGGTTAGAGGACCCTAAAATGATCAAACAGTGTTCTACGACATACTGCACTCCACTCAACTCTTCGATTCTTACCTACCTATGCAAACTTAACTGAAATCTAGTTGTAGGTGTTTTTATCTCGAGTTTAAACTATATGTATCCACTCTTTAAGTGTTATTCGAGAGCTACCTATTTTCATTTGTATCCTAAACACTTAAACCATTGAGAGGTGAGTGTTGGTAAGCTAATAGGTTGTATTAACCACTATGATAAGTGTGAAATAAGCAAGAAGTGACTGTAGAAATAAAGAATACTTGGTTGTAAGTTGGGACCGGTTGTAGTGTACAAAGACTACTCGTTTTAGTGAAGAAAATACCGATAAGGAGCTAGGGATTGGACGTAGCCCCATGTGATTAGGGGTGAACAAGGATAAATCTTGGTATTGAGCTTTTCTTACTCTCATTTGTCATATGCACTCTGAGTTGAAGTCATTCCATATTTACTCAAACTGATTCTTAAAGGAAGAAAGAAGCATTGATTGAAATTGTCTTAAGAATCTAAGTCATTAAAGGATTCATACTAAGTGTTTCTTAAATCTTTGTAAGCAACCACAATTAATGCATTAAAACTAATGAAAAATGTTTGGAGTACAACTAAATACTTAAAACTTTTGTCCACCATATTTTTTGTGAGGGAAGTGTCAAATTAAGTTGTATGTGACTGTAGCATTCTCACGGGATACAGTATGAGTTTGTGAGAAGATTGAAAAAAAGTTGAAGTATTTCGGTTGGACGAATAATAGGGTCAAAAACCAATTGTTAAGGTCAAACAAACATTTTTGAAAAATATCTTTTAAGATCTTTGACAGCTTTATCAGATTTGTGCCAAGTTAAACAGCACCGTGACTCATGAGCAACTCTACTTAATTGTATTGTGTGTCTATTGTGGCTCTATTCAATTTCAAGTGAACAACTTGAGAGAGACTGACTCATTTGGTTTTGCAAAAACATCCAAATTTCTTAGGATGCACAATACAACTCCCTTCTTGAACATTTGTTAACTTCACATCATTGCATTGTGGTGAGATTTTCTATTATAGGACTCACCAATCCCAACACGACACATGTCCATTCAATTATGGGAGGATATTCTAAAATCATGGCACTGTGGGCTGGGCCCAAACACTGGTGAGTTGGTTACTTGGATGGGATGTCTTAAATCAGATAAGATTCATAAGGCCAGATGGTCAGATGGACCGCATTAATCTGGGTAAGTCCAGGGGAAGTTTGTAGTTAGTCACGCAATACCAGGTAAGGGGAAGGTAATATTCAGGAACTGCATAAAAGGTTAGATGATCGGGTGGGTTATGTGTAGGGCTGGCAAAAAAATTCATTAATTTTTAATCCATCCATATTAAAACTAATCCAGTCCATCCAATTAGAATAATATATTTTATTGGATTGGATCTAATGGATTAAATTTAGTTATGGATAGTTAGTAATCCAACCAAAATATCCATTGGATCCATTTGATATCCGTTGGATATCCAATTAAAAACTAATCTAATGGATATTCAATGTATTTTATCTTTTTAATTATTTCAACACTTTCACTTTCACTAAAGTATTTTTTTAAAGATAAATTTTAGAGATAATTTTTTTTTTAAATGAGTAGATTGGATATCCATCCATCCAATCCATTAAAATTGATTAATGGATGGATTGAATATCCATCCATTAAATTAGGTCATGGATGGATTGGATAATATTAAGCATTTTGTAATGGATCTTAAATGGATTAGTAGTTTATTTTGGATCCATCCATTATGATCCAATCCAAAATCAAACCAATCCATCCATTTGACACCCCTAGTTATGTGAGATTTGGGTAAAGTTGGGAATGGGGAAGGGGTTTAAGCTTGGATTGACTAGGCAGGGTGAGTGAAGCCGGGTGGTTCTAATTCATTAGGCTTGGTATGATCCACAAAATGCTTTCTTGGATTTTATGTGCCTTGCAGGATGCGGATGGGGTAAAATAATTTTTCTATGAATAATCGAAAGTTTATTTTTAGGCGTAGTAAGGTATGGTACTCATCAAAGGCAGAACTTAATAGGGCAGGGGCAGGCTATACAAAATAGAGCACGCAATGGAAAGTTTATACAACATAGTAACCAATAACCAAACCAGACATAAGATTAGCATTTGTTTGCTGTCAACTTGAGGAGAGCCCCTTTCTTTCTCATACATCCTTTGTTTCTTTTTCTTGACTATAAATTGATTTGATTCACCATGAGTGTGGGTTTACTAATTATTAGGATTCTGGTGTTGAAAACAAATGAGAGGCCTCAAGTACGGTAGAGATGCTTTTTGGGAGTTTAATTAAGAAATTTTAACATAGCTCCAAAAAAAAAAAAAGGTTTTGAGAAGGAATTGTAGGGTAAATCAAAGTTTTGAGATTTGGAACACAATCTAAGAATAAGAAAAAAGAAATTGCAATTTTCAATAGATAAGAAAGAACAGGTAACTATGTTTTTTACTGGAGTTGGAGATAGACAAATAGAGTAGTAGTACAGAAGATGGCACTCCCGTAGGTGAAATAGACAATGAAAGAGAAAGACATAAGATCACACTCCTTGTCCCTATGACTAGTATTGAACAAATATAACTCATTTCTAAATTGATATAGAATCCAACGCATACTAAGGATATTGTTGAATCCATGAAATTCTCAAGCAAACTTTCATCAATAATAGAATAGTGTTATATAATCCATGCTATCTCCAAACCTCAAGCATAATCCTCTTTAATTCCTTTATAGTGTAATTTTGGGCATGATGATTACTAAAATGCATTATGATGACATGACTTATGCTAATATTATCAAAAATAAATAATCTTGAAAATTTAACACTTGATATAATCATTCCCAAAGGGGCATTGTTCTGCATAGAATGTTTAGAAGTCTAAACATAAAGGTGTCCAATTATTTTATTGGGCCAAATTTTCCCAAACTGCTAAATAGAAAATGGGGGAGATTATTTGAAGGAAATTAAGGTAGCATGGCTGCTTTGGTGCCACAGCTGAAAAGGTAGTCTCCACCACACTTTGACTTCATTCACCCCTAATAAATGCATCCCAGGTTCACTGTAATATGAAAAAATAGAGATCTTAACATTGACATGAATATATGAAAGAAAGAAAAACAAAAGGTTATTTTGCGCTGTTGTACTAGGTCCATGAAATAGTTGTTTTACTAACAATGATGCAGCCAGTGCCCATATTCATCACAAGATTTCCAATAAAACTAGCAGTATAAGGCAGGGCAGCTTGGTTTCCTTCTGCAGAGTTTCCAACATTCTCTTCCTACAATAAGTATTCCATACCTATCAATTACATATATTCTGAATCTAAATAAAACAATGGGCCCATGTGCATGTTTATCTTAGGGGAACCTATCTTTATACGATCCATTTTCTCTCAAAATAAATAAATATAAAAATTCATGAGCACACACACAAATGCATAGCTCTAGATTAGTTTTTACCAAATGATATGAATCATAACTCCAAAACTCCCAACTTTATCTCATCTAAGGTATTAGGCTTTATTCTTAGTACTTAGTGGTAAATGGTAACTGATTGTTTCCATTCAACAACAAATATTTCTTGAACATCTACTTTATGTGTTCAGACAAAAGCACAAGGGTTATTTTAGTTAGTGAAATAATTATACTCGCATCTTTGGATTAATGTAGATTAAGAAAGTCATTGAATGCAGATAAATGAAAGTTGTAACTGTAAATGAAAGAAGATGGAAAAGAAGAAATTAACCTTGCCATCTTGAGTACAGTAATGGATGAGGTCACAAGGAACAACATCAATCAGGAAATCGAAGACATCATTCTCCATAATAGCCTTGGCTACGTTGCAGGGCTGCACAGTATGCTTCTTGTTCTTTTCAGTATGCATCCAAGTGCGAGCTCCTGAATGAAAATCTCACATGCTTTTGTCATCAATAATGGAGTTTCAGCACTGATCATCTGCTTACAAGGCATTTCATCAAAACATAGTAAAAAAGTATTCTCCACACACGTTTTCACAGTCATATATTATAATTACAACATTGTTATTTAAAAATAATAACAATTTACATATGATTTATGAGAAGCAATATCAATTAACAAAAAAGATCATACTACATACCTAACTCATACCAAATTAATAAAACGTTGGTAAAAAAAAGTTGAATAATTTTTTGTTAATAAATGAGGTGACGACATACTATTTTATTGATGATTGTCCATCTATGTATTTTTTTTTAAAAAAAATTGACAAGGAAATCTAATATTCATTTTCATGAAAAGTATAAATTAAAAAACATAATCAAACAATTCTTATATTCTTATATCAAACAGTGCATACACTCATTTTCACACCTCATCTAATATCATTTATTATACATACTTTTTCTTATTACTTTCTCTTACTCAATCATATCCATTGAAAATTATGTGAATAGTACCTACACCCCTAAAAGGAGTGTAAGATGATTATTTTCCGAATCAAAAGTCCAACGACCTTTACAAAAGTAATGTCGACAAAGAATTTGGATATTATGGTAAGAACATGTCAATTAAGACACTAAAAGGACATGCTTCTATAAACAACTATTTCAATAATGGGAATATACAACTAAAGTACAAAGGAATGATGTGTGTTAACTATTATTGAGCTAACAGTTATCCAGCTGGAATAAATCCAGCTGGCACACTAAGTTAACAAAAGTAGTTAGTGTTAGTTAGTTAACATATTGGTTAGTTGGTTAGTTACAGTAGTAGCATTTAGATAGTAACTAGTTATAGCAAGTTAGTTAGATGGTTATCTCTTGTATAAATAGCAAATCTGTATAGTAAACCTGTATGTTGAAATATTCAATTTCAATCGTATCAGTTTCCATTCATTCTTTTGCTTGTTTGCAAGTTCTGTTATTCTTCATCATTCATTCAAGATCCTTTTATGGTATCAGAGAGCTTTCTTTGTGAAAGCTCTGCTGCGTCACTCTCTATTCAAATCAAAGTGTTTGTGAATCATTCTTCAACTCATTTTTCATCATGAATCCCGTGAATCCAATGCTAGATCCTACAAGTTCTTATTTTATGCATCCTAATGAAAGTCTAGCAATCTTGTTGGTTTCATCACCATTAATTCGCAGTAATTACCATTCCTGGTCCAGGCAGATGCAAATGGCATTGCAAGCAAAGAATAAAGTTAGTTTTGTTGATGGATCAATTTCAATACCTGAAGCAGAAGATCCACTGTTCTTGGTGTGGGAACGATGCAATACAATGGTAATTTCTTGGATTACTAGATCTCTTTCTCAAGCTATTGCAAATAGTGTCATGTGGATGAATAGTGCATCTGAGATTTGGTTTGATCTCAAAGATAGATTTTCACAAGGGGATAAACTCAGAATTACAGGCTTGCAAGCAGAGTTGTATGCAATTAAACAAGGAGAATTTTCTATTAATCAATACTATACTCAGCTAGTGAACTAGTGTAAATCCACTCATTAAGATCTATTCCCAATCACTTACTATGCATGACCAATAAGTATATTTCTATCCTATTAACAAATCATCACATCCAAACCAATTGAATGAAATAGAACATGCATCAATCATACATATGATCTTAAATCCAAATTCCTATGCCTAAGTTTATTAGATTTTAACAAATCAATTGAAAGTTGATCAAACAATTAAAGCATTAAGTACTATATGATTAAACAAAACCAAATCATGTATATAAACTCAAAGAATTACAAGATTAATCAATATCCATAGCAAGATCGAAAGAAAAACCCTATAAACAGCTTAGCCAACCATGAACCATGAAAATATAGCAAAATACATCGTGTTCATAGAGATAGAAATGAGGAAGGAGAAGAAAAGGAAGAACAAAGCTCAAGGTGAAGATCCTCTAAGCTTCAATCCTCCACCAAGGTGAGGATGTACTCCAAACTTGGTCACTTTTGGTTCCTTGTAGTGTAAAACGTGAAAACCTAGCAGCTGTGGGTGAAAAACAACAACTGCCCTTTGTGAAATCTGATAGAACAATATTTATAGGCTCTAGAATTATGTTTCACGCCGTGTCGCTCAACTTATCACGTCGTGGTGCGCATTGAAATTAGGTCAGTACACCATGGCATTCATTCTTCACGTCGCGGCGCTTAAGCTACGGGTTGCTTCTGCCAGAAATAGGGGATGCACCATGTTGCGGCGTTAACATGCTTGCATCACGGCGTGATGTGCTAAACTTCACCTGGTGATTCCTCTTGCAATTCAGCTCTAAGTCTTTAACAATTCTACTAATTTTGAGCCCTTCCTACAATTAAGAAGTCACCTAATTAATGACAATTACAAGTTCAAATAATCATATGAAGATTTATACCAATTTACTAAAAAATCATATAGGAAGATATCATAATTGAATTCAATGATCAGAGCTTAAAATCTTCCATATATGCCTAATAACAAGGACTAAGCAATGAATCCAACATAGATATAGGGCCAAAATAACTACAGTTCATGAAGTTATCACACCCCCAAACCTAGGATTTTGCTAGTCCTCGAGCAAAACAAGATACAATTATATAGTTCAACTTGTTCACTTGCATTCACAACTTCTAACATTCCACTTTCACCTAAACTGAACTAGTGTATAGTGACCGCATAAACCTCAAAGAATGTACCTGTCTTATAATCAGTTTCACACATAGACAATCCTCATCATGCTAACATTCATGGTTTCCTTTTATTAAAGATATATTTCCCACAATCATGCAAACAAAACTTCTTCTGTTTAATTCTGACTTTCTCGGATGAGTTTATGAACATACAGATGAATATGAACCAAGGAATCCACAAAATTGTAATCAAACTCTCTCTCCACTAATGTAACTCACATATAAATGAGGATCAAAATGGTCTTTATTAGCTTATAATGTAAGGCTAATGGTATGAGTTAAAGAACAAAGGGAGATGGATTTAACACAAATATTGAGACACATACACATATGATTCTAAGACTTGAGCCCAAGTGGACTATCAAGGTATTCCAAAGAGAACTTTGAAAGATCAGAACTCATAAGAACCATTCAATGCTTCATTTTTTTTGTATTTAACTTTTCTTTTCCTTTTCTTTTGCTTTACTTGTCTCTTTTCTCTTTCTTTTTCTTTTACTTTTCACATTTACAAAGCAATGATTTTCTAACTGCAGATGGTTCTTACAAGCTCATTTTTTAAAATTAACTTGCATAATACATCTAATTATTGGACTCACTTTAAGAAATCATATGATATGAACTCAATCAATAATAATAGTAAGATAATAAATGTCATGTTTTCACATGCATTTAGAATGGTTACATGGTATGGCATATGTAGGTGATGAAAAACATAAGGCCAAACATATTTCAAGCTTCAAAGGGGACCTAAGGATATGATCATGTCAAGGTAAGCTTTTTAAGCTTTTTAAGCTTTTTAGGGCATCTTCTCAATCATGCACAAATTAAGATTTTGCCTTAAGAGAGTTCAACAACAATTTCACAGATAACTAAAACTCCTACATATACAGAATATAAACTTTCTCTAGACAAGACTTCATATTAGTTCCAAAGTTAAACAAGCATGCTAGAGGGAAACATATCATGCATAAAAAGAAACTAGATTGCTAAAGCATGCTTTAAAGATTGTATATGGATTCATAGATATATACAGGTCAATTCAAATCCATATTTCTCATTAGAAATCATCTAACACTAGTTATTAACATCATGATATCCCTTTGTGAAAGGGAACGACAATTGTATCTTGAATGAGATTTGCATGAAATATTTGTCAAGATACACATTCCTATGGATACTAACAAAACATACATAATTACAAACATAACTAGTTGTACTACTATACTAAAACATCATATTAAACATGGGCAATAATACCATAATTACTAACACATGCATATATATCAAAATAACATGTTTAAGACACCCTCCAAACCTAAGGGAAACAGTGTCCTCACTGTAAATAAAAAAGATACAATATAGCAAAAGAAATTACAATGAAAGAAAATGCCCTATAGGTGATAGGGCTAAGGATCAGGCTCCACTGCAGTATCATCATCAGTTTCCTCATCATCATCATCAACATCAGCCGCTGGATCCTGCTGCGACTGGGGTGGGTCAGCTACTGCCTGGGGAGGGAATAGTGTAGCCGGGTAGTCATCCATTGGGAGATGAAGGTGCGCTGCTATCCACCTCTAGTTCTAAAGAATATTGGACAACATAGCTGTCATTTGCGTCACTTGGGAATGCAGGTCCCCGTCATCAACTGGTGCAGGACCACCTGGAGCAGCCGCTCTAGGCTGTCTGCAATCTTGCTTCTGGCTGGCTGGCCCCTGGGTTGCAACTCCTGCCACTCGCTCCAGAAAAGAGTCGTTGAGAGGCTATTTACCATCTGTTAGCTCCTCGTGTGGCCCCCACTTGACATTCCTCTTGCTGCACAACGTATGGATCAGATATGGGAAAAAGAGGGTCCTCGGCTCAAATATCGACCGCCTGATCTAATCATGAATGATCTGGGCGACATCAGTGGATCGGCGCTCCAGGATGGAGTATATGAGAATAACCCGATCACGTGTCACCTCATATAGGTTGTTTGATGGCAGGATCCAGGTGTTAATAAAGTGATACCAAACCTGGGCCTTCGGTGTCAAATAGGTCTTGGGGAAAAACCGTGGCCGGTTTGTCTGAACACTCATCGTCAACATCACAGGCTAGGACTTAGGTCTATAAATTCGGGCTGTGACAACGACTAAATCTATCCCCTCGGGCTCCCACTGATAGAATGTAGTGTACTCACATATGTGCGGGGGCTCTGGCAAACTCAAAACGTCTTTGAAGCTGGTCTGACTAGTTGGACTAGGAACTAGTCACCTCACCTGTCTGATCATCACGTTTAAACCATTCAGATAAAAAATGACTAAATTAGTCTCAAATCTATAAAATCGTTCAATCCGAGATCGTTCTACACAATTAAATAGTTCAATCCCATCCTTCTCCATTTAAGATGAGATCCTTGTTTCTCTATTGCTTCCTCCATTGTTGGTCATATGGTCATCATCACCACTATTCTCGATGACAACGCCACTCGTTCAAAGTAGTTTTTGCCCCCAACATCGCAACAAGCAAAAGAGGAAGAGAAGAAGAAACTGCAAACTATGAAATCTGGGTCATCTAGCTAAGACATTGTTTCTTTACTGAAAAATATAAAATACTATAAAGCTCAAGTGACTTTAGAGAAAGAGAAAGAAAGGCAGAAGACAAAAGAACCATGGGCATGGTCATTTCTTTCTCTAGAGCAAAGAGAAAAAGTATGAGGAGAGAGAAAAAAATGTCAGAACCCATTATATGAATGGTATAAGATAGGTCATGTCACCTACTCCCATGATCATTTGATTATGTATGTTGTTAGATATTTTTAAAAGTTGATTTTAGTTTACAAAATAAAAAAAGAAAGTTGGTTTTAGTCTAAACATAATCAATCACTTTAATTATTAACTTAACAAAATCCTGAATTTAATTTTCATACTTTAAATTAATACCCCTGATTTATTATAACTTATAATATTTTTTATTTCATCTCTGTGTGTGTGTTCGTGTAATTATACTCAGGTTAAACCACGATTGGACCATTAAAACATGAATTAGTTCCTTCATTAGTTCAATGACCGGTTCAATTTTCATAATCTTGATAAGTAGCTAACAAATATGTTGGTAATGAAAGCACAAAGGAGCAAAGTGATAAAGAACAAATCACTTGAGATTAAAGTGAAAAGTTCAAGTAAGAGTGCTCCAAACCACAGGAAGGCAAATTGAATTTAACCTTAATTAAAATTTAAATGCTTTTAAAATAATATGAGGTGCAAGGACAGATAGTAGGTGGTCTTGTAACATCCCTAAAATTAATAATTTCATAATAAATGATAATTTTACAATATTTGGGATTTTCTAGAACTTTTCTGTATTTTTCTGAGAACGCGGAATATTTTAATATATTCCTCGTTTTGCGTGCACACTGAGCTGAGAATTGCTGAGGTCAGTGTAACGCTCCGGAAACTAATTATTTCACCGCCAATAGTCATTTTCTAATATTTGTGATTTATGTGAATTTTTCTGGAATTTTTCGGAAATGATGAATATTTTAATATATTCCTCGTTTTGCGTGAAACTCGAGCAGAGTCGTGAAAACGACTGTAGTGCTTCAAAAATTGAAAAATTATATGACGAATAGTCGTTTTATAATATTTATAATTTTTGGGAATTTTCTGGGAATTTTCCGGAACCGTCGAATATTTTAATATATTCCTCGTTTTACGTGCGTCTTTGAAGCGAACCAGAGAACGCGATGTTTTCTCTGAGAACCTTGGACTATGGACATGTCGACGGGGATCTTACTAAACCCGAGACTTGACACAGTTCTACGAGGTTTCATAATTTTCGAGAAATTCTAACGATAAAAATAAATCAATACAAAAAAAATTCATCTGTTAGATTAATTAAATACTTGACTTACGTCAATCGTAACTATTATCCATTGGATAATAGTGTGTAATAAAAATCCTATCACATTATCCTAATGCAATCTACTTTATGTCTAATCCATTCCTTTAATTCAAATTTAATGTTAAATAATCAAAGCTTCTTTGAGAAGCTTTGACCAAATATTGACCCAAATACCCTTAGCTTCTCTTGGAAGCCAATTTTCACTCTCTCTTCTCTCACCATTCACGGCTGGAATGCAGCCAAGGGGAAGGGAAATTGCTTCATTTCAATTATTCAATTATCACTTTAATTCATTAATTTCAAGACACTTTCTCTCTCTCTTCTTCTTCTTCTTCTTCATTTTTCTTTTCTCCTCCTTCTCTCTACCTCCACCATGAGCACGAAATTGCAGCCCCTCCTTCCTCCATTTTTGTTCATCTTTTCTCCTCTCCAAGCCCATTTCTACACTTGCCTTCACCTCCTCTACCTTCTTTGTGTAGAAAGTTTCTCCATTTTCCATTTCTATCTCCATTTTCTCTCCACCTCTTCTCTTCTTCCTCCTCTTAGATCCGAAAAAATTCCAGCCACCATTAGAGAGTCTCTTCTTCACTTTTCTCTCCATAAACACCATTTCTAGACTCCTCTTAACCTCCTCTACACTTTCTCTTTAGAAAATCTCTTCAAAAATCCAACTTTTCTACCCCTCCTTCTTCAAATCCGAAAATCACTCCTCCATGGATGGTCAAGCTTTTCAATTTTTCTCTCCACTAAACACATTTATACACTCATCTTCATCTTCTCTACAAGTTTCGTCTGGAAGGTTTGCTCAAAATCCAACTTTGTCTCCATTGTCTTCCAAGGTAAAGATTCTTGATTTCTCTCCATTTTCTTCTCATTTTCGATTTCCTTGGTTACCTATGTGACCAAGGATCATTCTTTTCAAGCTTTAAATTTGTAAATATGAGAATTTGACCACTTTATGGTTCTCTTGAAGGTGGAATCCGAAAATTACAAATCAAGGAACCAATGAGTTGTTTTCTTGCATTGTCTCCTCTAGGTAAGAGGGAGACTACTCACTTCAACCACTTATGGTGGTGAGAAGACCTTGTGTGTGTGTGTTGATGGAGAAATCCATCCTTGTATGCTCTTTGTATGCTTGCTTGAATTATAAATTTTGTATAATTTAGTATTCTTGAATTTGATTGATACTTGATTATGCTATTGAATATGTTTGATATATTAATTGTGCTTGATAATGTTGGGGTTGCTAAATGGAAAATTTGGAGTTTCCTACCTCAACATGGTGCCACGGTTTTGATTAGAAATTAGGGGTGAATATTGGTTTTGTATACAAGTGAAATAAGACTTATATAATCAAAGATTGAATGATAGTATTAACACTAACGAATGGAAGACTTTGAGGGTTTAATATCCAAGAGGGTGCCACGGTTTTGGTCTTGGTAAGGAGACAAATGGATTGATTTTGATGATCTAAATTTAAGTGAATTAAGAGTGTAACATATAATGTGATAATTGTGACCTTAGATTGATTTGTTGTATATAATGGTATGTTGGATTGGATTATGTGATTGGAAATGGAAGAAAAATATTTGGGAATCTCCTTGGAGGGCTACGATTTTTAGGGTGAAAATTGGATAAATTATGGTTAATGTGTAACAAGCATTAGACTAGAATTAATCAAGTGACAAAATAGAATTTAATGGAAGAAAAGTTTGAGATTGAAGCCTAAATGATGGCTACGGTTTTGAGGCATAAAGATTAGGGTTCTTGGTGAGCTAATTTGATAAGTGAACACTTAAATGAATTAAGGGAATGACAAGTAGTATGATGACTTGAGAGAATTTGGGATTGTAACCATAGGCCACGGCCTCTTTTTAGGTAAGTATGTGGTTTGATAATTTGGAAGCATAAGTGATTAGGTAATTAGAAACCTATGTAATAAATGGACAACTAATAAATTGGAAGAATTTAGTATAGTCAAGACTTCATAAATTTTAGAAGACTAAGAATGAGACCATTGTAAAACTTAAGGTGATTCTAAGTGAGTGAAGAACAAGAGAGTGTGAGGCTTAATAGCTTAATTAATTTACAAGTTATAGGAAATCGAGTTGCCTTGGAATATTAAGCTAGTTGCAAGAATTGGATTTGGTCATGAACCTTGAAAAGAGGAATAAATTCTAAGTTAGGATTCATAATGAACCTAATGATGCATTAATTGACTTGATATTGATATTATGTTGTTACCATGTGAGTGACCATGTATACATTGATGCTTATATTGGCCTAAATGTGGCATATTATGAGATTGTATGAAATTGTGGATCATACATGTGCATGCATAGTGTCTTATGCATTGTGATTGTCCTTGTGGAAACCTAGTTGCCTAGGAGATTGAACACACCTTAGTGCGGGTGCGAATAGACAAGTGTAGGTCACTTGTTGACCTTGGGGCGTCGGGGTGCGGGTTCCTCGCAATGGGAGGTTGGTAGCTCTCCTGCCCGTGGGGTAGACCGATGCAAACGCACCGACGATCCGGACCGAGACACTCGTCCTATATCGCGATCTAGTGAAGAATGTCTTGCAATGCCATGATTGTGCACGATTTGATTTATAGTATGTCTCCCGATCTTTCTCTCCGATTGTTTGGGTTTAGCTCTATGGAGTAGGACTTTGGGAAAGCATGCATATGAACCATGATATATTCATTATTAATGTTTAATTTTAACTATGATGACACGATTATTATTACTTGTGATGATTGTCGATTGTTGTCAAAGTGATTCTTGGAAATACTATTGTGAACAAATCTACTTTACTATAAATATCGTTGTTATTATTAATTCTTATTATTGCTTACAATTGAATTGCTTTTATGATAAATTCCGTTGTTGCCGTTTATAAAATATATGAACGTATTGCTTTATGGCGCTCCGCGCCGTGTCGTTTTCTTCTTGCCGCAATGGTAATGAAGGATGGGTGTCTCACCTCTTTCCTATATCTTTGTATGTCTGTTTTATACTTATATTGATAAAAGATCGTGAGGAAGATAAAGAGGATCACACCTTGGTTGATTGGATTGGGCGTTTGGACAAGGTTTCTTCACCACGTAAGTGCGATTGCGTGGAGGCATTGATGCCTCGACTTGTTGACCGGGACTCCGAGCGTCGTATGTGTATATGGGGGTTGCGGCTTTGTCGCTAGTAGTACCTATCCCCGGTCACTACTTTTCCCCCTTTTAGTGTTTTATTCCCGCTGTATTTTATTGGACTCGTAACTATGTCATCGGTGATTTGTGTAAATTGACTATATATATATATGTATAAGAGATATGATTTTATTTCAGTGGTTGTATCATGGCTTGAATACATTTATATTTCATTCGAGGCTCATATTTTCTACCTATGCAAATTGTCAAAAAAAAATTATAGACTATTGAGAATTTAAGTTACTGTTATCATGACTGTGACACACTTGGATTTAGTAACTGTGGTATAATGACGATTATGCTTCGGTTGCTACATCAAGGAGTGTTACAGGTCTAATGATAATCAAATATTTGACAACATCACCATACTATAATAACTAAGACCAAATGCCAATTGAGCCAAAGGCTCATTCATATTCAACTGTAATACACACGCGCACACACACGCGCGCACACACACACATGGTTGCATTGGTTTATGAAATCCATAAGACTATGAAATTCCTTATGTGCAAAGTTAGTTGAGTAGCATCCTTAGAGAAAAAAGAACTTTTTGAAGGTAAATCCATTTGTTATCTACCATCCTCTTTAGGACTTAGACATATCTCTGACATTTAGATCAATAATAGAATAATGATATATCCTTACTATCACACACAAAGAGAGAGAAATGAAGAAAAAAGAAAAAGAGAGAGAGAACATGGCATGAAAGTTATGAGAGTAGAAGCAAAATTATAAACTTGGACCCCTTGTTTCCTTTTGATTTGAGTCAAAGATAATTGTTGCTAGCTCTTAAACACTGCTAATTATATCATAAGAAAACATACCATTAATTTAAGTAGTTAATAGAAACCTATTTATCATTTTATTGAAATACCAAAGGGATAAAAATAAATTTATAAGTTTATCTAGGTGATTTGTTGAAGACAGATAGCCTTTAGCGATTATAATATTGAATAACTGCTTTTACCAAAACAATTGCAGTCTCTCCTTCTGCACTTTGCATGAAAATATATACCAAACTTCAAAATATTTTTATTTATGTAGAGGAATATGCACTAAGTAATAAAAAAAAAGAATGAAAGAATTTTGTAGGCATAAGCTCAATTAGGAGTCCAAGATTGTTTAAAAAATTTAGCATACATATATAGTAGTTTTTTTTTTTTTGCCAAAGATAGGTAAGATTCATTACTTCAAATGAAGAGGAAACAAAGTCCCAAGAATAATAAAAATGAGCATGTGCCCTACCATCCAACAAGCCAGGAAACATAATGAAATTACACATTAAGCACAACCAAACTAACTAAAAGAACCAACCAATTGAGTTTTCCTATCCCATCTACTCTAGTATGCGGATTCTTTTATATGAACAAGCCACTAACCAAAATGCTCTTCTAGGCTTCATTGTTTTATGTTAGGTAATGTCTCCAACTTTTTGAATTTGAAGGTTTAACCCAACAAGTGTTGCATGCCTATCTTTTGGGGTGGTGGTTAGGCCATTAGTGCTAATCCCCATGACGGCCTCCTAAAGAGATGATTATCCAGGAATTTATTCATCTTTCTTTCTCTGTGAAAATAGAAATAATAGAATGTTGGTTCGATCTCCTCGCAGCAGAGACAATAAAGATAAACCAGATAGCAGCAACATTCTTGGGGTTGAATCAAATAAACCTTGTCACCTAGTTCACAGCACATTGCTTCTATATGGTAAGTAAGGTGTGTGCACAGGGAGAAAGGACAAAGGAGAAACCATGAATCATGATCAATAACGATCAGATTTGGATGCTAATAGGAAATAGGGATCGAAAGAACATACAAGGGAAAAGGATCAACGCAGGACTAAGAGCATCAAGGAAATGGCGTAGACCTTCAAGGACCCATTCAAGATAGATAGAATCTAAGGCTCACCCCTGTTGCGAGCATGCCAAAGAGATATATGCCAACACCAAACAAAGATCAGCAAGGAAGGTTGAGTAATGTCGAGATGTCGATCTGCTATTGCCATGTGGGCTTGGCCAAGAACTAATAAATGTAAATAGAGATCAAATACCTACCACCAAAGTAGAGAACTTACAAAGGCAATGAAGCACTGGTAACCTACTAGAGTCACGAGGACCAAAGGAGCTCTTATATTGAAGATGTGGTAGTCGACTAGCAGATGGGTTACACTAGGATGGTTGGCGGCTAGTAACCTTAGTAGACCACTGACCTCCTAGGAAAAAAAATTTCTTTTATTGATCTAGACCATACAGATATAATTGGTTAAACAAAATAAAACATTTAAAATTATATATAATACACATAATAATATGTAATTCATAAGCATCTTTGACGTCTCTAAGGGATATACATGGACCAGGTTGGATAAGGCTTGACTTTGCCTTGTCTTAGATTAGATCATGTTTCGATTAGGCTAAATTTTAGGTCACATCCTGAACCAAGGTAGACATTGGACCTAAGTATACTTGATTATGCTCAAATTCGAGACCACCTACCTAGAGTAAATCCTTCATGCTCAACAATTGAATGAATTTTTCAAAATTTTCTTAAACAACCATAAATAAAAATAAAAACTTTTCTTTTTTTAAAAAAATGGAAGATTATATTTCTATCGAAGGTCGCTAACCCATCCTTTTTCCTTTAATCTCACTATAATCAAGCAAAATTAATAGTAAATCAAATTTAGTCAAAATTAAACATATCAATACATGAATGTAACCATCATAATAATTAATTTTAAACTTAAGTTAATAATCAAATTTAATAAAAAAATTAGGCAAAAACAATACTTTCATCATTCAACTTATTTTCTATTTTCAAATTCGTCCTCTAACTAATAAACATTCCAAATTTGTCCTGCAACTTTTGAAAACCTAACAAATTTAACCTTTTACCTAACTCCGTTAGTTCCATTGATGGAACAATTCTATGTGGCGTCCTATGTGGCAAGGCAATGTTAGCTTCTATCAGTTGTTGGCTAAGGGTCAAAACAACCTTATTTTGTGATGTCTAATAAGGAAAAAAAAATCAAACAATAGTGTTACATACCAAAGGTCATTCATTAGGGAGGGAAAATTGGTGGGAAAGGCTAAACCAGAGTGCAAAATTCTAAGAGTAGGCGTTAGAGGAAAAATCCAAGCTTTACGGTACAAATTAGTAGAGGTTCAAGAGTAATGAGTGGGAAAGCAAACTCGAATCGTGATTCTCCCAAGTATGTTGATACGTAGAGTGTAATGTATTTTGTGTTGGGGGTAGGGTTAATGGGTTCATTTTTAAATTAGTTATGCTTTCTATGTTTCCTTTGTGGTCTTGCATGTGGTGGTCCTGTAATTATTTTGGATCATTTTGTCTATTATGAGTATAAACATAGTTACTTTATTATTGTTTTCTAAATAGGGATGGATTTGTTTAAGATTGAAGTACATCATAGGGGTTATTTTGTCTTCTCACTGAAAACACAATATATTGATGGTCAAATAGTCATTTGGAAGGAAGACTCAGATTTGTGGAGTTATTGGGAATGTTTGGACAAGGTTAGAGATTTGGGGTATGCATGTATTGAGCGTGTGTGGTACAAAATTAGAAGGAAGGGGTTGGAAGCTGCCTTGAAGCAATTGACAGATGATAGGGGTGCCATGGAAATGGCAACAATTGCCAAATGCCATGGAAATGTTGAAGTGTATTTGGAGCATCTAGTATCACAACATGTAATAGTGAGTAATCCTAAAGAAGGTTTGCCTAATTGTGATGGACCTGAAGTTGCTATAGCTGAGGGAGATGGGAATGAAACTAATAGACCTGCAAAAGATGGTACAGATGATCAAAGTGATGATAGTGCCAGCAACATTCGCTTTGGTGATTCTAAAGAAGAAGTAGATGATAATGACTTATTTGATAAGGATAACGGGAATGTCAATGAGAAGGGTCATGGTACAATAGGGGCTCATACTGTTAGAGCAAATAGCAATGATGAAGTTGGATTAGAGACTGAAGGAGGGTCCAAACTAAGTGAGGGGTCCAGAGTGAGGGAGCTACCACTGAGAACTTGCAACCAATAGAAATAAGAAGTAGCTAAAGAAATAAAAAAGGTAATAACCAACAATCCATAGAGTCTGAGAATGAAAAGCAAGGAGAAAGGGTCCAACCAAGAGGAAAGGCAAAGAAAGTGTAGGACTAAGCAAGAAAAGAGGTTGGCCAAGAAAAATCAGACCGATTCTAGTGTTGATAAAGGATAGATGCAAATCAGTGATGATTTGGAAACTGATTCACTGAAACTTGCTACTAACAACAACATAGATGAGGTAGATGTGGTGGGTAGAGGATTATCTGATGATGACTACAATTTTGATGAATTACATAATGGTGGTGATAGTACAAATGATGAGGAAATGAGGAATACAACAAGATTTCCCTTGTTTGGCATGCCAAAAAAGATGTCAAATTATAAGTGGGAATTGGGTACTTTGTCTACAAGCAAACAAGACTTCAAAAAGGCCATTAGTACTTATGCTATTCATTCAGGCAAAAATTTGAAATTCTAGAAGGATGATTTGAAGATGGTGAAGGTAATTTGCAAGGAAGGTTGTGAGTGGCTTGCTTACTATTCCAGGCTACCCACTAAGGAAACATAGCAGCTGAGGAAGTTAGTGGACTAGCACACTTGTAGTAGAGACTTCAAGGTGAGGTTATTGAGTGCAAAATGACTAAGCAATAATTTAGTTTCTGAGATTAGGGAGAATCCAAAAATGAAATTGTCAGACATATGTGATAAAGCACAGGAGAAATGGAATACTGGTATGACTAAATCAAAAGCATATAGGGCAAAGAGACAAGCAATTGACATTGTGGATGGCTCCTTTAGGGGTCAATATGTAACATCCTGAATTTAATAACCATAGTATATTACCACGGTCATTAGATTAATACCTACTACTTCACAGCTATACAATTTCCAATATAACATAACAATATTATATAGAAAATATGAGCCACGAATGTACATATAAATATTACACCACAACTGTATTTCTCAAAAATACAATATGTACATAATATAAAAAAAATTATCTAGCTACACTAAGCTAAGCATTCCAAGCTCCTGCTTGCACTTCACTTCCCACAAGTCTTCCTCCCGGGAATCATCATGGAAACACACACATGGGGTGAGAATCACATATTCTCAATAGTTAAATCCATAAAACATGTCATCACAAACATTCCAGCCATTTCGGGGAAAAACACACTTTTAAACTCAAGTTTCATACTCAACAAGCTAGAAAGGCGGCAAAAGCCAAAACCGTGTCCTTTCTCTTCCCGAAATAGATTCTCATTTTATAAGTTTGTATAAAATCTCATTTATCACAAACAGTCTTCAAATAATTATCACGCTCACATAAATCACATCTCCATCTCAGAGATACGCAAGTGCTCATACAATTGCATGTCATGAGTTTAAATGTCATGGTGGCAACTGTCCATACAATCGCCATGCTATGCCAAATTATATCTAATGTTTATGTCTATGCAAGATCCTAAGTAGTAATATATAATATTATGATACCATTTACAGAAACCTAGTTCCATGGTATTGTCATGATATGTATGAGCCTTGAACAAAACAAAGGAACTCGGTTCCATAAATCATGAACAAATATTGGAACCCAGTTCCATACATTTAACCAGGTGTGAAGGAATAAATCATCCTCAACTCAATATTATGAAATGGAAGGTATGTTACCTCTTCTCTTGCAATCATGAATGATCATCCAAAAGCAAGGATCTCATCCTCTACTAAACATGAGTATACAAAACAATGATGCTAATTAATACTAACTAGCATGCCAATTGATTTATATCCATAATCACGAATATGAACCACAATGATGTCAAGTATTACAATAGATAGCATACTAATTGATTTACATTCATCTAATATCAAGCATGAACAACAATGATGCTAAATATCACAATAAATCATATACCAATTGATTTATATTCACTGCACAAACATTTCATTAAATACTCCTATTAGAGTCTCAACACTCACTAAGAAACATAAAAGAAGAAATTACACCATTAGAAAACTCCATTGCATCTAACAAAAATTCTTGTTTATGTCATATAGCCACACCTAGGTGTGATGCTCTCTGTCTGACAAAACCTGAAAACTAACTACCCCACACCTAGGCGTGGTTCAGTCACGCCTAGGTGTGACTTTGCGACATAGAATTTTGCGTAATTCTACAGAAGACAGTCATTGTTTCATTAAGGAACAATGGCCTTCCCACCATTCAAACCTCTAAACCAAGTGATTTACAACATCACACAAGGTCCAAAAACATGTTTTATCTCTCAAACCAATTTTTAAAACACTCAACATACATCAATGCATCATCCATCACCATAAAAACCTTAAAACCCATTTTTAACTCAAATGAAATCATAAGTGTTTAAAGGATGAAAAATGCATCACCATACAACCAATAACTCAAAAATAGGGTATCCTCTAATTCTCCAACAAGAATCAAGCCTAAAACCCCAAAATCACCCAAGAAATCCATTTCTCATAGCAAGAACTCTCAAGATCCAAAACAAAAGAAATGAAAGCAAGAAGTTGAAACAAAGTTCCCCCCTACCTCAAGGTCTTGAAGATGAAGCCAATGATGGCCATGGAAGATCTAAAGCTCCACTTGATTCCTCCTCCTTCTTCCTCTTCTTCTCTTCTCCTTCGGTTTCCCCTTCTTTCTTTTCTCTTCTCTTTTCTGTTTTCTCTCCTCTCTGTCGTGGGATTTTTTGGGTAGCAAAATCCAATTTTGCTACTTAAAGGCAACCACTAATGTGGTACCAAAAATCTCGATCTGCTAAGAACATTTACATTCCATCAAATCCAATTCTCTAACTTCCAACAGACTTAAAATAAATCCTAAGATTCATTAAAAATTTGTTTTTACCATTTCTATATTTTTTCATTTTTGTTGGCAGTTAATCCGGCATTAAAGCACACAATCAGTATGCTTAAAAATACCAAACTAACTCCAATTAATCTCAAATTTTAACTGTAGCACAGTTCACACATTTGTGACCTAAAAATAAATTCTCCACACTTATGTCCATTAACTAAGCAGTTTAAGGCACTTCCGGGGCTAAAAATAATTATATTTCACATATAACGTTGCAGCAAAGTGACTAAATGTGCTCAGAAAGTCACAAAACCTAACAGACCTGTTAAGCAAGTATTAGGCTACGTCCATATTCATATACACGTCTAACATGTTTTTCCAAGGTATTACATAATATACCAGACTCTATGACTACTGTTATAATTTGTTAAGGTCAAATATGAGGTCTATAGTCAAGATTACTATTAATACACCTGAAGGTGATGAGAAAGATCTGAAAAACACTGAGAGATGCTTCCTACCCGCATTTCAAAGGCTTTATATATGTTTCAATGGTTGCAAGCATATTTTCCTAAAATGTAGGCCAATAATTAGTTTACATGGGTGTTTCCTAAAGGGATACTATAGTGGTCAGATACTAGTTGCAGTTAGAAGAGATCCAAATGACAAAATGCTACCAATAGCATTTTCTATGGTAGAGGGTGAGACAAAGGATTCATGGAGTTGGTTCATGGAGCTGTTGATAAATGATCTTGGAGGCAGATCAATGTGTAGCACATACACCTTTATATATGATTAGCAAAAGGTACATACTCTTTGTATTATTAGTCATGCTATCTTTTCTTATTACTTATTACATAATAATTAGGACCTGTTTGAATTACTTATCACTTATTGCTTATTAATTGTTTATTATGCTTGTAAGGGACTACTACCTACCTTTGATGAACTATTGCCTAGAATGGAACACAGGTTCTGTGCCAGGTACTTATACAATAACTTCAGGAGAAAAACATCCTAGAAAGAAACTAAAGGAATTATAGTGGAGGGCAGCTAAGGCAACATAGCCACAAGAATAGGAAAGGATTATAAGGGAGATGAGACAAGTAAATCAGGAAGCATATAAGGAGCTCATTAAGATTTCTCCAAGGTTCTAGAGTAAGTCCAGATTCATTTATGGGTCTAAATATGATGCCTTATTGAACAATATGTCAGAAACCTTCAATAGCGTGATTGTTAGGCCAAGACAGAAGCCAATTGTGACTATGTTGGAAGAGATAATGGTGTATTTCATGGAGAGGTGGGCTGAAAATAGGAGGAAGATTACTCTATTTAATGGGTCAATCTTACCCAAGATAAAGAAAAGACTGTAAAAAGAAGTTGTAGCTACCAATAGGTGGATGATAAGGTACTTCTTTAATCTTATTAGTGTTCATTATAATTATTTTTATCCTATCAATTTTAATCATGAATTTTATAATATTATTGATGCTAATATATTATTTGACTATAAGGTGGTCTAGAGATCATATGTTTGAGATCAGACAAATTAACATGTTGAGGGACAAATTTGTAATTAATTTAGACATAAGGGAATGTGGATGGTCACTAGGATGCTATGTTGTCATGTTATCTCATGCATGAATTATCTAAACCAAAGCCTTGAAGATTACATTCATGTGTATTACAAGAAGAAGACCTACAAAGGATGTTATTAATCAGTAATCTTTCCTGTAAATGGCTCAAACTTGTGGCCTCAGATAGAGTATCAAGATATGTTGCCTCCCTTATTCAAAAGGTAACCAGGGATACCTAAAAAGAATAGGAACAAAGAATCAAGTGAGGCTAGTAGGGATGCAACACATATGAGCATGAAAAGGCTCCCTTACAAGTGTAACAGGTGTAGGAATACTGGCCATAATAAGTCCACTTGCAAGCTTGGACTACGTCAGACAAAAGGTGAAGGTGTGATACAACCTGCAGGTCCTAGGCAAAAGCTTGCTCCAAAAAGGAAGCAAGCACCAAATGCTTCAACTTCTTCTAACCTTTAACTCAGTCTTCTCAAGAGCACCAGCCTAGTCAACCTGTAAACCAAGCAATAAATACTGATGCAACACTGGATTAGCCAACCATTGTAGTAGGGAGGGCCAGACTAGGGAGGGGAAGATGAGGTAGTGGCAGAATAGGGATGGATAGAGGAGGTAGGGGCAGAGGTAGCACAATCCATGTAACTACTGTAAATGAAGTCATACATGATGTAATGTCACTTGTTGCAGCTCAACCAAGTGGGAACCTAGTGTAAGAAAGTGTTACCTGTTCATAACAGCCACTTGCTACTCAAACTAGTGAAAACTTAGATAGGGCAAACCAAGTTGATACACAAACCAACATAGTGGGGCCTAGTCTAACAAGAAGAGGTACCATAAAGAGAAGGTTGGGAAAAATGGTGATTTATATTGGAGGGATACTATGGGCTTCAATTGCCTCCAATTGTAGTTAGGATGGCTGAAAATTGCGCAAGCTTGTTGTTAGGCCTGTGTTGGATTATTTTTTTATGAGGAAGCATTAGTTGCTTAGTAACTTGTTTGTTGTTTGGATTGTAATTAGCAATATGCTTAGCACTATCATGTATACATTTTGGATTGACTTGAAGTTATGTTGTTAGAATTGTAATTAGTAGTATGTTATTTTGGACAGGCCTTATGGTGTAATTACAAGTTGTAATTGGCATTATCATTTTGCTTATTTTGATTTCAACTCAACATTGTGAAGTTCATTGCACTCTTAAGTTTATGGCAGTATGATTTTGCTTTTCTTGCTTATTATAAGTTTTAATGTCAATATTAGTTTGATCATCACTTGTCAAGTACATTGCAACTCATTCCAGTCCACTACAAACCATTTCAGTCCACTATGACTTTGGATTGTCAAGTAAATGTATAATTCCATTCCCATTCATGTATTAGTGTCAAACAAGTCTTCCTTTATAATATACTAATTCAATTTAGTGATGTAAAATTAGCACATTGATTATGCAATTCCATTTCCATTCATGTATCAATCATCAGTACAAATGGTGGATCACTACAAAATCATTTCGTTCCCATTCCCATATACATTCATTCCTAGTCCTACGTCTCCTATACACTACAACATTCAACACATAAGGTGTTTAAGTCCTTTGGTGCTTCCATATGTCCACAACATGAACATCAACTTGTAATTCAGTCCCAAACAGATAATGGTACTGAAGATTAAAATTTGATTCCATTTTCTTGTTGCATTGAGTGACCTCTATAAGGTTAGAATCCTTCTCCTCTGCCTCAGCATAACCAAAACCCTCTCATCAACAATATCCTCAATATACTATTCAAAAAAATCATAACCAGAACCTTTCACAACTTTATGGAAACAAAGCAAATAATGCATTAAAAGTCAAAGGTGCACATTGAGGAAATTAGCAAAACCCTAAACCACCAAGATGAACTAAGAAGGAATGAATTCACTTACTTGTCATTTCCTACAGCTCCAAAATCTTCTTCCAAAGCTGACATTTGTTCTTGCAGTGTGAACCACACTCTTCTCCCCACACTTGCAAAACGGAGCCCATCGACCCCTTGTGCTTCCAATCATGGAAGAGCTACATTTATAATTCATTGGGTCGAAATGGAGCAGATGAAGCATAAAGAAGAACTGGGGGTGAAAGCAGAAGAGGAATCGTAATGGAAATGGAGCAGATCCAGAGGAATCATAATGGTGGGTGGAAAGAAGAAGATGAAGCAGAAACATGAACTCTAACTTGAAATGGGGTGAAATTGGATTAATCACTAATGACTAATTTTTCATTCGTTAGCCATATGTTTCGCCACATCAAGTGCCATATGTGTGTTTTAAGCCATGTCAAATGCCAAGTAGATCATCTTCAACCACACATACATACGGAGTTAGACAAAAAATTAAATTTATTATGTTTTTGATAACTCCACAATGTGTAGTTATTTGTGTCCTATAGTTGTGCTTTGTTGATTGCTTAAGTCCTTGGTTGTATGAATATTTGGAGAGTTTTATGCTGATATTTGTAATATTAAATTTTGATACTTTCCTATATGATTCTGAGCAAACTGTGCTTATTCTGTGATTGATTAAGTGGATTTTCTATTCTTATTGATTTGGTGATTTCTCTATTATAGGAAGAGCTCCAAAGAAGCTGATATCAGGAGCAATTAAGAAAAAACTAGAAGAGATAGCCAAGTGTGAAGTTCAACATCTCACGCCATGGCGTGGCATATGAATGTTGTGGCGTGGTGCATCCCCAACATCAAGTCAGAGATCTACGCATTTTTGCACGCCGCAGAGCAGGAATGTAATGTCGCGACGTTCCTGACCTAAATTGAAGCACGCCGCAACATAGGCATGTTAATGTTGTGGTGTGACTCTGTTTTATGGGCCTATAAATACATTTTTAACAGATTTTACGAAGAGAGCTTTCGGAGTTTAGAGAAGCTGCGCTAGGTTTTCACTTTCTGGGCTAATTGGAGGCCTAGGAAAGCTTGGTTGGAGGTCATCTTGTTCATAGAAGGAGATTTAAGCATCAAAGCCATATCTATGAGCCTCCTTCCTCTTCTCCCTTTGCTTTTCTCTTTTTCCTTTATCTTTTGAGCATTGATTTTATTGTATGATTTTGTGTTCAATGTGTAGTTAAGCTGTATTTAGGGATTACTTTAGATCTTTGTATGAATATTGATGTTTATGTATTACTTTGAGTATATATTGATGTTTGGTTATATTCAATCATATAGATCTTAATGCTCTTAATAGTTTGATCATCTTTTAAGTGATTTGATGAAATCTGATGAACCTAGACATAGGAATTTAGATTTGAGATCATATGTATGGTTGATGCATGTTCGATGAGTTCAATTGGCTTAGATAAATTGATTCACTAATGGGATAGAAATATACCTCTTAGTCATGCATAGCGTGTGTTTGAGAATAGATCGTTTATTAGTAGATTTCACTCTGGTTCTCATGGAAGCGTAGTGAGCTAGGTGACGGAAGTTAGGGTTAACTGACCTAGACATAGGCTTTTAACTAACAGATTCTCAAGCTAACTTAACTATTCATCTATGTTGCTTGAAGGGTTGCATAGCATTAGTTGAAGTATAAGGTGAAGAAGGATTCCTTAAATCTCTAAACCATTATCTTTACTTTCATTTATTGCTTTTTTGTCTTTAGATTTAGTTTTACTACAATTTTTCCTATTTTATATGTTCTTGAATAGAATTACTTAAGCTATTAGTTGATATTTAGTATTGGAAGCCATTTATCCTCGTGGAAACGAACTTTTACTATTTATTTGTATTACTTGAATGATCCATGCACTAACGACATAATAAAGGGACAAACAATTTTCAAAAGTTGGAAGACAAATTTGAAACATTTATTAGTTAGAAAACGAACTTGAAAACAGAAAATAAGTTAGAGGATGAAAGTATATTTTTTGTCAAATTTTTAAATTTCAAAAAGTCTAACTTTACTATTTCTTATTTATTTTAATTGAGTAATAACATAATTAAAAAAAATGTTGAATTTAGACTGTGAATATAACTACTTATTTGTCAAGTTACTATTTTACTTTATTTATACTATTTACTTAGAAAAAAACTAACTGCTAAAATAATTTCTTACATTTTAAAATATAATTTATATGATGAAAAGATTCCAAATGTTATAATTAAATCCTTACATTATAATGTATACAAACAGTAATTCTTTTATTTAAATTTATAAACGTTTTATAGATAGAAAAAGATCATCTTACACTTTTTTATGGGTTTAAGTATCTTTAACACCTTTTTAAGGATGCCAGATTTAGTAAGAGAAAGTAGTAAATATATATATATATATATATATATATATATATATATATATATATATATATATATATATATATATATATATATATGATACATAGTATTAAATGAAGTGTGAAAAATAGTGTATGTACTATTTGATATAAGATTATCAAAGTTATTTATAGATTGAGTAATTTCTTTAGCTTTTCATATCTAATAATTTTAAAAAAATGAGGGGAAAATCATTTTTTTAAAATCATTTTTAGTACTAGTTAAATTTAGTTTTATGGATGTTTATTATCTTTTATGAACCAATTTTCAACAACTTCTCACAATAATATACTTGCCAACTAGAAAGTATTGATACTTCAAAATAATTGTCGTATTGGTATGGGATATGTATCATGTCGAATACCTTTGGATATTTCTAGTTTATATCTTTCAATTATTTTTAAAACTTTTATATTGATACAAGTGAGATATCACAATAGTTAAATAAATGGTAGTATTTTATTGTGTTTTAATAATACTGATTTATGAAATATTGATCTCTTTATTCAAATTTAAGGTTTACATATTTATATTAATATTAAAATTAATTTTATATGTTGTATCTTAGTCATATCATATTTTATAATTTTTTAAATTTGTTGTACTTATGTGTTGATATTGTGTGTTATATCTGTATCTTGTCTTTGCATATGTGTTTCATAGGCTATCAATACACATTATTGGAAGGAAAAAAATTGTCAACAATGCCAAATTTTTTAATTTGATTACAACAAAAATGAAATTACTTTGTTTTTATTGTTAAATAATGTGGAAATCAATTTTATATAATTTAATAATTATTAAAAAGATTATAAGCATAATAAGCTAAAAAATGGTGAAATTTCATGGTCATGCATGTGAAAGTTTATAATTTTTAAAAAATTATCATATGTTTACACAAATTAAATATCTTAATTATCTGAATTTACAAGAGAAAAAATAAATGTGCCACATATGAACGGTTCATATGCGTATAATATAGGCAAAATGTTACCTTTCCTAGCACTAGAATTTTCGCGGATAGAAGCGGACAATAGAAACATAGCAAATAAAGGGCTTACAAGAATGGTAATAGATTATTTTATAAAGGGTATTTTATAAAAATACAAAAAAAAAGTTAATTAATGAGGAGTAACAATAATTAAAAAGGAATGACAATAATCACTCTCTTTAAAAATATGTCACTCCCTTAAAAAAAAATACATAGATAAAAAGTTTAATATTAAAATCATATCTTAAAAAAATTAAAAGAACAGATGCATATAATTTTATATCAAGTTGAGTCCACTCGAAGTGTAACTCAGACCTTACTTGAAAAATCACAGAGGCCAATTTTTTCAGCTCAATCTAGGGGTGTAAATTAGTTCGAATAACCTGATCAATCCGACCAACCCGAACTGAATCAGTTAAGTTGGTTTGGTTTGGTTTGGATATTTTGATTGGTTCGGGTAAAATCGAATTAATGAGAGCTTAATTAGTTCGGTTCTTGGATTGAGAATTTCAAATCCGAATAACCACCCAAACCAAACCACTATTGCACGTACAGAGACATTAGACATATGCGTTTTCAATTTCTTTACCAAAACCGTGCCTTTCAAATTTTTTCCCAAATCTGAACCTTAACCCAGACTCACCCTCTACCTCACGGCCCTCCCCCCGTCCCTGCTCGGCTCGCCATCACCCCTCGCCGCCGCAGCTTGCCGCTGTCACTAGTCTGCTCGCCCTCACCCCTCGCCGCTGTAAGTTTCCTACTTTTTTTCTTGGAAGCAAACGCATCTTGAGTAGCACTAGAAAGCCTTTTTTTTTCCTACATGATGTTGTTGTTTAATGTTTAGTCACAATTTTTAAATGTGTGGGATGATTCCACTCACCTGCGCAAAGCTCATGTGTGTGTGCCGTGTTTAATGGATCACTAACTTGGAGCTGAAAAAGTATAACTGCCACATACTGATTCTTTAGATGCGTGTAGATAAATCATTTTACGAGAGAGCTTTGCACATGTGCCCGTTTTGTGTAGAGGAAAATGCTAACCCCATTTTGCTTTCTCCTATGAACCCAATCCATCATATTTGTTTTATTTTGGTACTCAGTACTCACCAACTCTACTTTTTATTTCTAGTGGATTTGCATTAATCTATTGTTCATCCAAGAGGACAAGCAAAGATCTTCTTAAACCTGTTACTCTTTCGGATCCCTCATAATTCTGCTCTTGAAGGTGAGAGTTTAAGTGTATTTTTTTATAACTTCCTTTTTTGTTTCTGTTAGAACTGATGTTTGCCGCTGATGATTTCTTTCCCCATTCAATATAGTTTTTGTTCGTTTTCTGAAACAGTTGCTATTGCATAGCCCTTCCCCCAAAATAATCCATTATCATGCATCATAATATTCAGTGTTTGCATACCTTAATGTGTGCTCTGTAACTTATTTATATGTACTTACTGCCTAGTTTTAGCTGGACTCTTGTATGTTGTGGAACTAGCAGAAATTGAGGCATTTTTTTTCTTTTGTTTTAAAATGAACATTTTTGGAATTGACATAATCGGAATTGCAAATATGGCACAACCTATACTTTTGACCAGTATACCATTACTTGTCCTTTTCTCTTGTTTCTCACAAACAAAGAAATTACACAAGGCACTTTCACATCCTGTCACTAATGTCTTGTTAATGCCTCTATCTTCAGTATCACAATCTAATAGACTGGATTCCCAATAGCAGCTTGCTTCTTGAATATCATTCAAAGCTCTTCAGATTTTTGCATGCTCTATACTTTTAAATGCCTACCGATTAACAATTACACATTCAACTATTGTGAAGTTGGACAATCCGAAAAACATTTCCTTTTGTTCAGTGTTCATATCAAATTTCATTGTCTTAATCTAGAAAATGAAGTTGGGTCATTTATACACATATAGTCAAGTAGTTTTATCCATAGTTAAAAATTTCAGTTGTTTGTCATATATCATTACTTTCTATACCTAAGTTGTCAAATTGAAGTACTATAAGATATAAGTGTTATATGATACTAGTGATGTTAACGAATGAAGACAAAATGGCCACAATAATTAACAATCAAAGTGATCCTGATTCTTTTATGAGAGTGACTTAATTTTATTATGTATTTTATTTTTCTATCGCTTACTAAAAAGTTTTCTTTTCTCATTATTTTAGCATTTTGGATTTGATAAAAATAAGAAATTTCAAAGACCAATAATCGTGTGACTCAACTTGAAATTGAATGTTCATTACCTGATGGAAGAGCAAATGTTAGTCTATGTTTTAATATTATTTAAAATTTTAAATACAATAAGTACACTTTTCTATATTATATGTATAGTTATTTAACTAATGTTTATGTTAAAAATAATAATGATCAATCCGATCACCCGAATCAAACTAAATCATAGATGTTTAGTTAGGTTCGATTTGGATTTAACTATCAAAAAATAAGAAAATCAAACTAAATCGAATTGATTAATTTTGATTGATTCGAATTTATTTTTTTTTAAAATCCAAACTAAACCACCTACTTATACCCTAACTCATTCTCTCTACAAAATATAACGCACCCATAATCTCGCATTGTCCTTTTCTCCACCCATTTGGAATTCTTTTCACCCTCACTATTCGCTTGAAATCTCTCTCCTACTCGTCCCGCTTTCCCTCAACCAAATATTACAATTTTAATAAGGAATACGAGATTCTCTCCCTGCACATCAAAACAATTTTGTGTATCTATAAAAATACTCAAGGATATGCCAAAAACACAATAGCTACTGTATCACGCACCTATCAAATATACATATGATACAGAGATACAAATGATTTTGAAGTATTTGCGCTTCATAATTTTTTGTTATATAGGAAAATAGAGTGGGCAAAATTTAGTAAAAGAATCTCGGAACTACATCAAATTCTAGTCAGATTGCATTACTGCCGTTTAAACTACCATCGACCTCCTTTGTTAAAAACAAATTAGCCAAAAAAATAAAAAAAATAAATGATAGATTATTTTGAAAGAAAATAAGTGTGGGTGATTAAAACTTGTAATAGGATTTTAAAAAGGAATCACTTCACATCTTTATTTTCTCGGTCGTACTAAGGCATCAAATTAACGGGTATTGACGTGAAATTAGGCAGCTGATTTGGTAAAACTGAACTACTATTGAAATTCATTATCTGATTGAAATTGCTTCACTACCTTAACTTGTGAGGAGGTAGCTCTTTAAATAAGCGTGAACTTATTTCTCTTATCTTTATTTTTTATCATATTTGTGTATTAACTATATCGGATGGGAGAAAAACTGAGATAGCAATAGTTCACGGGATTTTAAAAAGGAAATAGGCATTAAATATTTGATAATACACTAATATTCATCTGGATTGTGCAATCATGTTTGTCATAGTATAGCCAATTATGCCAAACATTAATGGTAAAATCCAATCAAAATTAGGATATCATAAAATTGAGGGTATATATATATATATATGAAGGAGAATCAACATATCAGTGTAAGTTTTTTTTCTCTTACACTTATTTTCAGCTGTTAGATCTACTTTCATCTAATGATTACATTTAATGAAATAATCTCAATCATTAGATGAAAGTAGAACTAACGATTGAAAATGAGTGTAAAAAAAAAACTTACACCTGTGTAAATTGATCCTCATATATATATATATATATATATATATATATATATATATATATATATATATATATGATCTTACTCGGTGAGAGGAGTGTTTATTATAAGAGGTGAGAGGAGTAAATATTGACTATTGGATCTTACATGAATGATCAAGATTAGAACATAAATGCATGTTATTTTTTTAAGTGGTCACATGATCTTTAAGTAATTTTTAATCTTGACCATTCATGTATAGTTGTATGGTCAAGATTTACTCCTCTCACCCTCTCATAATAAAAACTCCTCTCACTAGATATGCCCTATATATATATATATATATAAAGTTTATGTTGAATGAAAATTGTCTCATTCTATGTTCAAGGAATGGCACAAGCATTAACGATAGTTTATAGTAGTATTTATAAATATCCTACTTCTTAGATATATAAAATCATTCATAAGACTTTATTTAATAATTTACACTTTTAGGGGGTTAGTCTTTAACATGGTATCCAAATCCAAAAGAGTTTAATCCATGTCGCCCTCATTCTTTTAATAAAATGTTGAATTTCAATACAAAGTATAGTAAACATGTGCATTGTACATGCTTCAAGTCTAAAGAGTTCTTGTGTAAGGAGAAGTCTTAGATATATAAAAACATTCATAAGCCTTCGCCTAACTATGATCTATCCTTTACTAGATGAATATATAGAACTACGAAAATCAAGTGGTAATATGAGATGTGACTCAGTTGGTAAATTAAGTTCCATGTGGGCAAATTTTACCTATTGTTCTGAATAGATTTCAGAGAATCACCTGAATTAGGTTAATGAAAGTGGTTTCTTCTGTAGCACGGTGGCAGCGATAGTGGTGTGAGGGATGAATACTTGCAAAAGGCACTTCGACGCTCAAGTTAGACCGTACACAATATAGGTAGATTGTTTGGAATTAGATGCATACTTTTATGACCTTGTGTGGTATTTATAGAAGTGTCATGGTAGATAAGAATCATATTTAAATCTATATTAAATGTTGTTAATTAGGATAAGAATCTAGTAAGATTGTTATATCTTATAACTGTTTCCTCTATTTATAAGGGATATAATTGATTCCTCTATTTATGAGAGATTCTATTAGATATTTACTCCTCATAAATAGGTATATTTAGTTATATATTAGCGCTTGTAAATATCTAGGATCTAATTTTAGAGAGTTAGGCTGCTCATAAACTACTAACCCGGACCCCAGTCCATAACGGTTGACCCAAACTTAGCGCTCATATATGACAGCCGAGTGTCAAGATATCCGAGATTATCAAGAGAAAATGGCACGTGTGGGACAAAGGGATCTAAGTCATGATATAGATACTGGATCTCGTGATGTCTTTAACAAAGGGCTAAAGTCCGTGATGAAAAATAAAAACCGGGATGCCCCCAATATTGATGAATTAGCTCAGGATCAAGTATAGATCACTCAGCCTTAAAGTTGTTATACTGTTGTCTGGGATTCACTCTGAATTACCCCATATCAATTAGGCAGTAGGACCCATCGCTAATTCTAAAGGAAATTTGAAGATGAAGCTGTAATCCGTATTATGATTTTATAATAATATCATGGTGTTAGTCTGTGATCTAGTATAGATATCATCTTGTCCTGTCATGGGTCATTTCAATTCTGACTGCAGTCCTTTCAACTATTGTGTTAGGTATGTTTAACCACATGGCAAAAAGATATTGGAAGCCACATTTTGATCTGGTGATTGCTGGGGGTTACCCTCGCAATTATAAATGACCATTTTGTAAAGACCATTTTCAAATTTAATGCAAAAAGACCATTTTGTCCATGTGCATGGTGATTGCTGGGGGTTACCCTCGCGATTATAAATAGGAGTGGGGGCTTCCCCCCCAACCACTTTGTCCTTCTTTACCATTTCTGTATTTCTCCTCTAGTGAACCAGGCAATTTCCGATGAGTTTCCAGCGGCTATTTCCAATCTCTCAACACATTTTCTCTCCTCAAACACAAGGTACTTCCTTTTCACATTTTATTTTCCTTCCATAAACATCACGGTGATAATGAGAATATGGAACTGTAGCGATGGAGAGAATAGTTCTTTAGAGGTTTTGAGTGCTCTGCCATCTTCACCGCCTTAGGCGTGGCGAAGACGTTCTCTTCGTGGTAGAGGTACTGGTAGAGGACTAAGGCTACTATCCGAGATGGATGTCTTGTAAAGGATATAGAAGGCAGATAGTGTCAGGGAGCTTGCAAAGGAAAGACTATCACATCTGCTCTCTATTCTCATAAGGGAGTTAGAGAGTTATGATGAAACCTCTTCTGATTCTAACATGAGTACGACCTCTGTAGGTAACGCTAGTAACGCATAAAAGTGACGACGAAGAGCAGCCACGTTAGAACCAAAGGAATACATCTTTCCAAAAAAATATCGGTCTATATCAATGGGTTGATCGGGAAGTTCTAGGAACTCCGTCTAGCGTCGAGACCTCAGAGGATGCCAGTGCTAAACAGGAATACCTGCATCTAACGAAAGACCCACTACGGGATGAAGAATATGTAATACAGGCCCCATCCGATCAAGAAAGGGCCTGCTCAACTAGGATAAAGTGCTTAGAACTTCCCAGTGAATTCTTATCGGCCCACTTAACTAAAAAATTGAGGACGTTGACCTCACTCTTCTTCAGCAAGGACAACAGAGTCTCTATTTTTTCTTAACTCCGATCCCAAACAGCTTGCGTCCAGTATAAATACATCTGTGATTCACATTCCGGAGTAACATAATAAGGCATTGACTCTGGAGCCCCTTCTACTCGGAAGAAGTCCTTCTCGAAGTTCTTAAAGGACTCTTGATACAGTTTAAAAACTTTGCGCCCTGCTTGTGTGCATAGAGTAACCCACTCCACCCAATTCCCCTTAGCTTCATCAACTTTCTTCTTGATCTTATGAAGTATAATCTAGTTGGAGGCCTCAACTTGTCTATTAATTTTTGGGTGCTCTACTGAAGTAAATTATTGTTTAATCTTGATTCTGGCTAGGAAATCCCTGAACTTTTGGTTAGAAAATTGTGTTCCGCTATCTATAACAATGGATTCCGAAATGTCAAATCTACTGATAACGTTCTTATAAGTGAACTTCTGTATCTATGCCAAGGTGATGGTGGACAACGGTTCTTCCTTAATTCACCTGGTGAAGTAGTCTACAACTACCACTAAGTACTTAATCTGTCCTGGTGCCTGGGAAAATAACCTAGGATATTCATTCTCCATTGATAGAAAGGCCAGGGAACGGACATCGTAGATAGCTCTTCTGGGGGGGGCTGCATATATATTCGAGAACCATTGACATTTGTGACATCTCTGGACATGTTCCATGCTGTCAGCTTCCATACTATGCCAATAATACCTAGCCCTCAACACTTTTCATGCTAAGGACTTTCCTCTAAGGTGATTGTCATAACTTCCTTCATGGATTTCAGCCAGAGCACATTCTACTTCTTTTAGACAAAGGCACTTAAAGAGAGGAGAAGAAAACCTACGATGATATAACTGATTATCAATGATGATATACCATGTCGTTGTCTATACTATTTTCTAGGCTTCCTTCTAGTTTTTAGATAATGTGTCATTACAGAGATAGGCAACTATGAGTATGGTCTAAGTTTCATCATCTTCTAGTAGGAGGACTTCGGTGTCCGTAATACTAAGAACGAGTAGTGTATCTTGGATTACCTATTTTTGTCAGGGCTCTTGGTGCTGGAAAACTTTGACAAGATGTTGGCTCTTAAGTTTTGTTCTCTGTGGATATGTTCCACCTTAACACTGTCAAAATCTTCCATTAATTTCTTCACCTTGGCTAGGTATTTCTACAATAGGAGTTCTTTAGCCTGATACTCACCCTGAATTTGTGACATAGCTAACTACAAATCATTGCATAGAATTATATCTGTGGCTCCCATTTCTTTTACCATGGTGATGCCTGCAATACATGCTTCATATTCTACTTAGTTATTTGAAGTCAGAAACTTGAACCTTAAAGAATGTTCTAACATGAGCCCGACTTTATTTTCCAATATGACCCCAACACCACTCCCTTTGGAATTCGTGGATCCATCAACATAGATAATCCAAGAATTCACCCTAAGATGGCCAAAATTTGGTGTAAGCTCCACCAAAAAGTTAGATAAAACTTGAGCCTTTATATCTTGTCTTGGCTTATAAATGATACTGAATTCGAATAGCTCTACAGACCAAGAGATAATTGTCCCGGTGAGATCCGGCTTGTGCAACACTTGGCATATTGGTTGATTCATCTTAATAATCATAGGATGACATTGAAAGTATTGTCGTAATTGTCTAGGAGTGGTTAACACCTCTAGAGCTAGTTTCTCGATCTTCTAATATCAGAGTTCGAGGTCTAGTAGGACCTTACTCACACAATAAACTAACCCTTGACCTTCATCAATTTTCCTTATCAAGACAAAGTTGATCACTTCATTGCTAAATGGAGGTATGCATACAAAGTCTCTCAGAGATCTAGTCTCGTCAGGATTGATGGTGTTGCTAGCATCTTCTTCAACTCTTGAAATACAGCCTCGCACTCTAGGGCCCACTTAAAGTATTTCCCCTTTTTAAGGGTTTTGAAAAAAGGGAAAGGATTTTTTAGTGGCCTTAGCTAGGAAGCGAGTGAGGGCCGCTATCCATCATGTCAATTGTTGCACTTCTTTAATAGATTGTGGGCTGAGCATATCAAGAACGACCTGACATTTCTCCTAGTAGGCTTCAATGCCTCGATTTGTCAATAAAAACCCCATAGATTTATCGGCTTGTACTCCAAAAGTGTATTTTTCTGGATTCAATCTCATATTATGCTTCCATATTTGGGCGAACACTTCTTCCAAGTCTTTCACATGGTTTTCGGTCTCCATTGTCTTGGCAATGATGTCATCAATATAAACTTTCACCATCTTGTCAAGTTGTTCTTCGAAGACTTTATTCATCATCCACTAGTAAGTTGCGTTTGCATTTTTTAACCAGAATGGCATAACAGGTAACAATGACTTCCAATTTTAGTTATGAATGTAATTTTATCTTCGTTTTCCGAGTTCATAGGAGTTTGGTTATATTTGAAATAGGCGACCCTAAACGAGAGAAGCTAGAATCCGGATGAATTGTCCACCATTTTATCTATGCACATATGTCATTTCCCATCAGCCTTTTTCACTAGGACCATGTTGGAAAGCCAAGTGGTATAATAAACTTCTCTAATTAATCTAGCATCTAGAAGTTCTTTCACCTACTTTTTTTATTACCTCTTGTTTTTTAGGTTTGACTTTCATTTTTCGTTGGGCCACTAACTTTGCATCCTCTCTGATAGAAAGTCAGTGGCAAATGAACTCAGGATTTAACCTCGACATATCTATAGATGTCCAGGAGAAGAGATCCTTATTCTTCACAAGAAACTCAATTAGTCGATATTTTTCCTCCTAGTTCAAATGTCCTTCAATCTTGGTTACCTGGTTTGGCTTGACACTAAGTTCAAGGGGCTGAAGTTCTCCATCAGGTTAAGGGTGTAACATCCTTTTTTTAGTATGTTAGACTAATTTATGATTACAAAGGTAACATGACACTTGCTTGACATGTCTGCTAAATTTTGTGGCAAACTGAGTTCGTTTAGTCACTTTGTTATAACCCTAAATGTGAAAAGTAGCTTAAATAACTCAGATAGTAGCATAAATTACTAAGTTCAGGGAAATAAATCTAAATAATATGTTTCTAGATCACAAATCTGTGGTAGATGATGTAGTTAAAATTTGAGAATAATCAAAGTTAGTTTGTATTTTTAAGCATACTGGTAGTATGTTTTAATACCGAATTAATTATATGCAAATATAAAAAAATAAGATAATGGTGCAACAACAATTTAGAAGAATCCTAGGATTTATTCTAAAGTTGTTGGAATTTAGGAAACTTGAATTAATAAAATTTAAGTGTTCTTAACAAGTATAAGTTCTAGCCAAAATATCCAATTTTTAGGCAAGTGTCTTAAGGCTCTTTAAAAGCCTTTATCCTTCACATTTCATTCTTTTTTCTCACTTGTTTTCCCATGGCTGGAGCAACAAGAAAAAGGGAGAAAGAAGAAAAGAGAAAGAAGAAGAACAGAGGAAGAAAGAAAGGAAGAGAAAGGGAAAAGGGAAAGCTAAAGTTTGAGCTTCATCATCAAGAGGTAGGGGTGTTTGCTATCTTGTTCCTCCATCTTCTATTTCTTTTCTCCATGTTGGTTGCTTGTGGGTTTGGAATAGAAAATGAGTTTGCTTGAGTTTCTTAGAGTTTAAGTTGAATGAACTCTTAGGAAACTTGAGATATGAGTGTTTTTTAGTTGAGCTATGCATGATGAGTGGTTTGAATCATAGTTGTATCCATGAAACTTCTTGAGTTGAAAGTTGTAAAATAGGTATTTTGAGATTATGGTTTAGCTCCAAAAATCATGCTTAGATGAGTTAGCATTATGCATAAGATGTATTTGATGATTAGAGGTGTTTAAGGATCATGTTTATGATTAGAAACCCTTTAGAATCCAAGTTTTGAAGGTTGGAAATGGATTGGAACCCAATAGAATGGTAACCATGTTTTCTGCATAATTCTACAGCAGCATGGTGCCTAGGCACCATTTGACATACCTATGCGCAAATTGATAAGTTTTAGCCTAGAATCAAACAGAGATCATGGTGCCTAGGCGCCAGTGAACTACGCCTAGGCGCAGCTATGCCCAAATCCTAACAGCTTGTAGTGTTAGTAGCATAACTTGAGTTGTAGTCATCGGATTGACCTACTTCTTATTGCATTTGAAAGCTAAGATACAAGGCTTCATGTAGTAAAAATTTCAGGTTTTAGGCCAACCCAATTAGCACCAGTTTTAGTTTGAATCTGAGTTAGATTTTGCATAAACAATCATTCTAGCACTTAGTAAACTAGATGACATAACTTCTTGCTCTGAGTTGCAAATTACATGAGACTGGTGGCATTTTGAATCTAACATGTAAAGCTATGAGTGGTAAAAATTTAAATAATTTTGCACTCCTCATTCATTCCCAATTTCAATTTAAAGCCAGGTCAGATTATATGAAAACATGTAGTTGCCCTATTGTAGCCTCTGTATTTTGTTGCATAACTTTGGCTACACTAAGTCAAATGAGAGGTTTGTTGCATTTGAAAGATATGAAATAAGGGTGTTTACCTATAAAATTCTAGAATTTTAAAAGTTATGATGTACATTTGGTGCATTTATGAAAATTAACCTTTCTAAGCAACCAGAGTAATTGCCTAGGGAGTTTATTTTGGGAAAGACGACTTCCCTACTTGCTTGGATCCCTTATATATGCCTTGTAGAGTTTGTTGAGACACTAGTAAAGGTATTTCATAGAGAAAATGATTACCTTGCCTATATGAGGAGTTAAACCTTAGGCATCCATTGATATGTAGAATGTCATAGGTGAGTTTTAGAACCTTAATCAACATGAGGTCATTTTTGGTTTCTTTTGAGAAGTAATGACTAGGTGCACTAGAAACAACTAGTTTGGGTGTGTTTGGTATAGTATGTCTATCTATATGCATAGGTTGTTCCTTTAAAGTTAAAGTTGAGCTTAAGATACATAGTTAGTGTGTGCTTCCTTGTTTATCAAGGTTAAGCCTTGTGTTTTGCTAGAGACATGAGTTGGTTCCTTTATGTGATAGATTTGAGCCAAGAGTGTATGTTTTCTAGTTATAGCCTTTCCAATTGGTTGAGGTAAACCTTGTGATAGGAGTTGGTAGAACCGTGGGCATCCAAGTGTAGTGGAATGCTATAAGATAGTGTCTAGAACCTTGAGGAACTTGAGGTTGCTTATATAGATCACTTGCGAAGTGATGAGATGAGATGCTAGATATAAGAATACTAGTGACATGAGTTTTACTAGTTATGTGATAAGTGGAGGTAAAGTCTTAAGTTACTAATGTTATTTTTCACTCGGTTGTTGTGAACCTTGTGATATGTGAGTAAGTGTTTTTATCTTAACTTTGCATATTTGGTTTTCAAACTTATTATTTGTTATTTCCTATGTATTGTAACCACTTGTAGTGGGCAATGCTATCAAGGTCAGGGTTACCGGTATTAAGATGATAATAGTACACTTACTGTGGTGAAGGGAATGAATCCACTTATTACTAGATAGTATCAGGGCTCTTTTGTCAATTTTACTCAGTATATATAAGGGAACAGAGTCCCTAGGAATTAAGGAAGTATCATAGGCTTTCTAAAACTAAAATCTGCATTATCATTGCATAATCATATTATTAGGACATCTTGTATGCTTAAGCATTCAACATAACAAGCATTGCATTTGTTGACAACTATATAGGCGGTTATCTTGCTTGATGATATTTTACAATTGTATTGGCGGTTGTTCAATATCATTTATTGTTATACATGTGAGTTAAGATTATGGCTTGCTTTGTGAATGTTACATAGAGTTTGTGTATATATTCTAATAATGTTAAACAGTGTCTCATTTATTTGTTACAAGCATAATCTTATGTCTTAGTTTGGTTTACTCATTACGAATGATTAAACTCTGGTTTTGGAATGCTTATATTGATAATTGTAAGTTCTCACCCCGTGTGTTGTAATGTAAATCCAGGTGGAAGTTTTTCCAAAAGAAATAGGAAAAAGTATGAAGACTAGAGTAGTTTTTATGCTTAGTAGTAAAACTTGTATTTATTTACACTGCTTTGAGTTTGTATAAAATGTTTATGTATTGCAATGTGCCTTTTCGTGGCAATGATGTATATATAACTTTTAGTTTTCGCAAGGCTCTGCATTATTATTTGTTTAAATGATATGGATTAATTGATATTTTAAGTTAGAAGTAGCATAGCTAATATTGCTTATCTAGGTATATGTTAGATATATTAAGTTACAAGTATTAGGATGTTACAAAGGGCGCACACCATAGATCTCTTCATTAACATCTAGTTTAGTCAAGAGGATGCTGACGGGGTCCGTAATGACTGAAGCTAAATTGTTGCCTTGTTCTGTGGTCCATGGTTTCTTAGCAATCTTCACTATTTCATTATAACATTTCCTGGTCGTAACCTAGTCTCCTTTAATCGTAACGATCCTATCATGCTGGTCGAGGAACTTCATGGCCAAGGAGGGTCTGGAGATCACAGCCGCAAAAGCATTGAGTGAAGGGTGACCTAGTATGACGTTATAAGCAAAAGGGCAATCCACAACAAGAAATTTGACCTTAAGTGTCTTAAACAAAGAATCCTTCCCCAAGGTCAAATAAGTCTCAATGTATCCTAATGGGGTGATCTTGTCTCCTATGAATCTGATCAACTCATCGGTGTATGGGATCAATTCCTTCCTTGAGAGACCCAACTTATCAAAGAGATATATGAACATAATGTCTACCGAGCTTCCTTGGTCAACAAATATACATCAAACTTCAACATTGGTGATTATCCTAAAGATCACTATAGGATCGTCGTGATCTGGGAAAGTGCAGCCATAGTCTTTGTCTGAAAAAGAAATCGACAAGGTCATCTTAGGTTCATCATCTGACTTTGGTTTCGAATAGGAAGCTACACTCAACACATTCTGGAGTGCTTTCTTTCTTGCATTCCCTATTCACCGCCACTCACAAAACCCCCTAAAATGGTATTAATTTTCTGAATTACTTCTGTGTGACGGTGTTCATTATTCTAATTAGTATTATCCTGGGGTTGTTCCCCTTCCTGATTTTGGGTGTTATAATGGGAAAGGTTTGTTATAAGATTTTTATTCCTCATGGGTGAATGTATTCTCTGATATGGTGGAGACAGGCTTCTCCGATGATTGTAGCTCCTCTTTCTATAACTCCTTCATTTCCTCTAATTGTCATTCTGAGATTGATGAACATATCAGCCTAGACAGCCATCCCAGATTAAAGACTCGATAATATCTTGAAGGTTAACGCAGTCCTCAGTATTGTGTTTGTGGCCTTTATGAAACGCACAGTGCTTCGACTTATCTTTTTTTGCATGCTTTCTCAATTAGAGAGATCTTTGCACATCTCTAAACTCCATGTTCATTACTTCTTAGTAGATCTAATTCTGAGGTATCTTGAAGGGGTGTAACTTTCATACTTCCCTTTTAAAGGTGGCATGGAATTTTGGGTTTGTTGGGGAGCCTGTTTGGGTTTAGGTTTGACATTTTTTCCTTTCTCTAGATGCTTCTTGGCCCGAAAAACATCATCAGTATTGATATATTTGTCAACTCTAACCCGAAACTCATCCATCGTCTTTGACTTTATTTCAGCTAGTGAAAAAGAAAATGCCCCAAGGCAGAGACCTTCACTCATGTAATGTAGGTCGAGTCTTTCATCCTAGTCATGAATATTTACTGCTTATTTAATGAACCAGGATATGTAATCTCATAAGGACTCATCTTTTCCTTGCTTAATATAGGAAAAACATGAAATAGATTTTAGCTACACTTACTAGTGGTGAAGTGCAGCAAAAATCTTGAGGACAAGTCTTTCCTATCAACAACGAATTTAGGAGTTAGGGTAGTGAACCATCTCAGGGTAGCTTTTTTCAAAGAAATAGGAAAAACACAGCACATGGGTGGATCATTCCTTCCAACAAATAGTAAAGTAAAAACATTAGCATCTAGGTACTCTTGAGGGTCCATGGTCTCGTCATAGACTTCAATATTAGTCAGATACTTGAAGTGCCTAAGAATCTTATAGGCTATCAATTCATCAGAGAAAGGCTGATTATGCTTAACAAACTTTCTTTACCCTTGATCCTGCTCCCTATTTTCATGTATTGGGTTCTCGGATCCCTGTCTGGGTTTCGTGATCCATGAATTTTTAAAATTACGCACCCCCTCATGGACTGACTCCTTCTTATTCTCATGATTCTTGTGGAAAGCCTATTTTTCGTCTTTCTTCTCCTGGTTAGTAGCTATTTCGAGGTCATGAATACACTTATCTTGGAGTCTAACTAGAGAGATAAGTTCCTTTTTAGATGTCTTCGGGAATCCTGATTTGCCTTAGTGGGACCAAACTCCATCCTTATTCACATGTGCTCCTAAACATTGTAACGCTGATATCTGTTGTCTGGTTTCTCCTGAAGGGGCTCCCTATGGACCAAGTCATTGTGTCTCTAGAACGTGTCGCGACTGAGGGTAGAGATTTTCGCTAGTATGCGAAGTCTCTTCTCTGTCTCGCATGGGTTCTAGTTGGGCAACAACTGGGTCTTAAGTTGGAATTGAGGCTAGATGACAGATAGAAGATGGTTGATTTTCAGTTGCAGAAGTGTGGTTTTGCTTGGCAGTGACCATGATGGTGATGATAGGAATCGAAGCTTATCATCCCGACAGATGGTGCCAATGTTCTGAATGGGTTTTAGTGAATCACTTGAATTAGGTTGATGAAGGTGGTTTTCTCTATAACACGGTGGCAGCGGCGGTAGTGCGAGGGTTGGGTACCAACAAAAGGTATTCTGACGCTCATGTTAGACTATGCACAAGATGGGTAGAGTGTTTGGAATTAGATGAATACATTTACGACCTTGTGTGGTATTTATAGGAGCATTATGGTAGACAAGAATCATATTTAAATTTGTTACCAAGTGGCCTCAATACTCAAGAGGGGGTTAATTGAGTATTTAAAATATTTTCGCAATTCTTTCTCAAAACACTTTGATTATCAATTTTCATTGAAGCTATTATTTGTTAGAAATGAATAAATAGAGAACATAGAATGCTTTCACTCACAAATAGAACAACCAAAGAAGATAGTTTCCAAGAAAGCCAATAAAAAAGTGCATAAATATAAATGAGTTAAGTTTAGGAAGACAAACACAAAGCTTTATCCTGGTTCAGTCACCAATCCACTTTTGGCCTACGTCCAGTCCTCAAGTAATCACTCGAGATTTTCACTATATCTTCAAGCTTCAATAGGTGTTTGACTACCTTTACAAACTGGAGCACTTAACACCTTGGGATACCTCACCCTTGTGCTTGAGCCTCTACTTTCAAGGGTTGCCTTACCCTTTACAAATTGGAGGGATGTCTCAACCTCTTTTACATATTAATCAAGGTTATTAGAATGAAACTCTTACAAGAGCAATTGATACAAATTGAAGTCCTAACAATGCTCTTCAAGAATATCTCAAATGATTTACAAAAATAGAGCAATAAGGGTTTGAAAGATTGATTCTCAAATTAAAGTGATAGAAATAAGTTTGAAGTTGTTAGTTAGCCATTAGTGAAACCTAAGACATGTATTTATAGTGTTTCAGATTAAAGGAGCCATTAGGTTCATTAAAGGGCAGCATTAAATATCAAGAAAATAGTTGTTGGCTATTATCAAAAACATTGTAATCGATTATATACTCAATGTAATCAATTACATTGCACTAAGAATATGTTCATGGATTTTTGGGTAGGATGTAATCAATTACAACTATTAAGTAATCGATTACATGATCTCTATCAGACTTGTAATCAATTACAACCTCAGTGTAATCGATTACAATGGACCTTCAACACATTTTTCAAGTCCATTCAAGCTTGATGGTCATATCCAACTTAGAAAAACATGTATTTGTTGAGATATAAACATGATTTACAAAATCCAAGATTGAAATCAACATTTCTTTAAAATATGAACTTTGAATTTCAAGTTGATTTAAAAAAAACTTTGAAAAATCATTTGGAGATAATTGAGAAACTTGAGAGCATTTTACATTGAGATCTTAAGATCTATAACCTATACCAAATATACCTCTTTTGACCTTGGTCACTTCTTTTGATCTTGGTCTTCATCTTGACTTTGTTATAATCAAAAACTTCATTTGATATGCTTCATGACATAAGCATTCAAATTCTCTCTTTTTTTATGATGACAAAATAGCATAGGAAAAGAGAGAAGCATTTGTATTTATACATAAGAGATTTAAGAGCTACTCTCCTCCGTAGTTTATGTATGAGATAAGATAAATAATTTTACATGTAAAAACTCCCTCGTACCCATGCAACATATATGTTATCTAATACTTCGCCCTCGTTGGTATTACAAAAAAAAAAGCATTCAACATTGCACAATAATACCAAAAAAAAATCGGCAGCATTTTCGCAACATTTTATATGATTTCCTCATACAATCAGTCAGGGCAACAACAGAATAATAGAGCAAAATCAGAGTATAATAAATCCAATCAGATCAACATCAGAATATAACCAGCCAAACTAAAGCAACAATAGATTTATATAAACTAGCAAAATATTCAGAATGTATAGATATTAATACCAAAAGATCCAAAGTCATATATAAAATTATAAATGTGATAAGATGCTATTGGGTTAGACAGGGTATAAAAAAAAACATCATGACATAAATCCCATGTCACTCCGTCGCCTCGCTATCACTGTCACAGTCAATCCTAGCAGCCACAGCATCAAGATCTACGTCGTCGTCATTGGTGTTGAGATCATCCTCGGATCCAAGACTCTCCTCATCATCAAGAACACCAGCTGTAGTACCCGATGGAGCATCATATGATAAAGGAGCATGGGGTGCAGCAGGGGGTGCAGCAGAGGAGGTGGGAGCACCAACATCTTTCCTAGGTATATGTGACTTGGTCCCTCCAGCAAAGATCGAATGTGAGCTAATTTCAGTTCTTGATGATCCACCTTTTGCTCAAGTCGTTCCATCCTTATTCTCAAGCTACATATCTTGTGTAGCAGTAGCTCCAAGGTGGCTATGGAAGGAGGTTATGGTCCTCCTTCTTTATTATCATCCTCAGGATCATGAGGAATGTGACCATAACTCCCATGAAAGAGGTAGAACCATTTGTCATCCACCTTTCTTAGCTGAAGCTTGTGCAAAGTATGCACACCAATAGACTGTGGCCTTTTAGAACTCATGTCCTTTGTTTCCTCAGACAAAGAAATGTGACAGTGCTCTAAAATAGCTATCACAAGCATAACATAAGGCAGGGCATGTTTCTTCTTCCTAACTTCCAATATGTGCTAAATTATATAATAGACCCAGTTGATTAGCCTATCTGTGGTCATGGCCCACAATGCCACCACATCATCCCTCAGAATTTGGGAGTAATTACTTCCCCTTAGAACCAACCCTCTGACCACAAGATAATGTAGCATTCTATTCTCCATAGTCAGTCCAGTAGCCATTACCCTCTTTTTATCCCTGGGAATGTCATAGCCAGGTCTTATCAGGGAAGTCAGGGAAGTCTTATACTAATAATCATCTCCCCAAACATTTTCACTACCATAGAAATTTACCCCATCATATGTAAGCTGAGTCAACCTATACTATAAATCCTTATTAATTCTATTTAGCTTCTTTTTTATTTTAGAGATCAAGCAGTCATCTTCATACTTCAAGTTAGCATAAAACACTCTAACTAAGTCCGTATATATATCCTTTTGAATACTCTAGAAACCATACAGTCCTAGCCTTTCTATCAATCTAAAGATCTTTAAGGGTTCACTTGAGCAAAAAGACTGAGTGAGATACTTAGGAGATATGATCTTCCTCAATTGTAAGTTTTTCCAGAACAAATCCATTTTCTTTGTGGCAGAGAAGTAACGTGTGAAGTCCAGCCCAGAAATGGTGAGGGGAGGAGCGCTAGAAGATGTTCCCATAGAGGCCCTTGTTCTTAGTCATTTAGTGGTGGAGGAAGGTAGAAACAAGTGAGAAGGTGGAGGATTTCGTGGGTTAGGGCTTAGAGATAGAGAACGTACGTGAGGGGAGATGGGTGAAGGAATTTGGGGTGATGTTGGTTGAAATTAGTTTAGGAGTGTGGTGGAGAAGAGAAATCTGAGTAGAATGGTGGTGGAATGAGATGATTTGGACAAGAAATAAGAGAGAAATTGAAGGTTAGTAGTGAGGGGTATCGTGAAAGAAGAAAAAGAAAGATGAGTTGCAGGTGAAAATAGCTTCTCGCACACTGAAACTCGTTTTTAAACCCTTGTGTAATCGATTACAATAGGTGTGTAATCAATTACAAGTTCTCTGTAAACCTTGTAATCGATTACAATGTGAGTGTAATCGATTACATGAGTTCTAGAAACATTGTAATTAATTACATAGTGTGTGTAATCAATTACACGCTCTCTGACTTTGCTTGGGACGCTTGACAAAGCCTCTGTAATCGATTACAAGATTGCTAAATTTAGTTTTTGCACTTCAAACGGTGAAGGACTAATTCCAAAGCTTTCAAATTAATTCCAAAACTTCCCAAATCAATTCCAAACATCATGTAAGCATAAAAACTGACTAGTTCTTAATCCAAAGCACATGTTCTTGCAAAATCACCACCTTTGTCAAGGATCAAACCACTTTAACAGGATTAGTGAATTTTGAGCTACTTAGAGGACTTAGTCATGATGGAGTACCTGCAAAACAACTTAGGGAGAACCTCTGACACTTAAGTCAGTATTAGATTCAAAAGTGATTAAAGCAAAGTAATTGTGCAGCAAAAATAACATATTATGCAGCAAATTTCAAATTATACAATAAGAAAACAGATTATGCAGAAGATTGTGACTTTATGTAGCCAAAGTGTCAAGTTATGCATCAAATGACAGATTATATAGCAAATGACACATATGCAGCAAAATTATGCAGCAAGAGTTTAGATGCATGATGGATCTAATATGTCAAGTTCAGTTCTTATATAGAAGAATGCTTCTTTTGCCAAAGGCTTAGTAAAGATATCAGCAAGTTGTTTGGTTGTTTCCACAAACTCAAGCATGAAATCACATTTTTGAACATGATCCCTTATGAAATGGTGTCTTATATCTATGTGTTTTGTTCTTGAGTGCAAAATGGGATTTTTCAACAAGTTGATTGCACTAGTGTTATCACACCTTATAAGGATAAGATCGAGCTCAAGATCATAGTCTAGGAGTTGTTAATTCAACCAAAGGATTTAAGTACAATAACTCCCAACTGCAACATATTTAGCTTCAGCTGTAGACATTGTCACACTATTTTGTTTCTTGATATGCCAAGAAACTAGTGAGCTTCCTAGTAAGTGTCATGTCCCACTAGTGCTCTTCCTATCCATTCTGCATCCAGCAAAATCAAAATCGGAATAACCAACTAGGTTACATGAGGCACCATTAGGGTACCACAAACTCATTTGTGAAGTGCCTATTAGATATTTCATAATTATTTTTACAACACTTAGGTGTGATTTTTTAGGATTTGCTTGAAATCTAGCACACATGCACACACTAAACATAATATCAGGCCTACTTGTTGTATGATAAAGAAGTGAGTCAATCATACCTCTATATTTTGAGATTTCTACGGATTGACATCCTTCATCCTTGTCCAAATAATAAGAGGTGCTCAATGGTGTTATCATATGCTTGGCATTGTCCATTCCAAACTTTTTGAGCAACTCCTTCCAATACTTGGATTGACTTATGAATGTTTCATCTCTTATTTGCTTGATTTAGAGGCCAAGGAAGTAGTTGAGCTCACCCATCATAGACATTTCAAACTCATTTTGCATAATATTGACAAATTCCTTACATAGAGAGTTATTAGTAACACCCAATATTATATCATCAACATAAATTTAAACAAGAAGTATGTCATGCATTTTATGCTTGATGAAGAGAGTAGTGTCAACATTTCCTCTAGAAAAGCCTTTTTTTCAAAAGAAACTTGTTTAACATTTCATACCAAGCTCTAGAAACTTGTTTTAAGCCATACATCGCCTTTTTCAATTTAAAAACATGGTTGGGTAATTCAAAATTTTCAAAACCAGGAGGTTGTTTCACATACACCTCTTCTTGTATAAAATCATTTAAGAAAGCACTTTTAACATTCATTTGATAAAGCTTAAAACCCATGATACATGCAAATGTAAGTAGCATTCTTATGGCTTCTAATCAAACTACGGGAGCATATGTTTCTTCATAATCTATGCCTTATTCGTGATTATAATCTTTAGCAACAAGTCTAGCTTTGTTTCTTATTAATATAAATTCGTTTCATCAAGTTTGTTCCTAAAGACCCATTTGATGCTAATTATGGGATGATCATTGGGCCTTGGAACTAATTCTCAAACTTGATTTCTCTCAAATTGATTTAGTTCATCTTGCATGGTCAAGATCCAATGTTCATCATTAATTGCCTCATTTATGTCTTTAGATTCAACTTGAAAGACAAAAGTCATATGGTTACATGTATCTCTAAGGGAGTTTTGAGTAATTACCTATTTTGATACATCACCTGTCACCTTGTCAAGAGGATGATATCTTGTTGTCCTCCACTCCTTAGGAAGGTCCATGATTTGTGAATCATCTTGCCTTTGGGGATCAAATAAGCTTTTTTCTCACTTCTTAGCTTCCTTCTCTTGATTTTCCAAATGAGTTCTTCACAAAAATTTTGTAACATCACTAACCAAATCCTTTCTCGGACCATTTGGGTTAGTTTCATCAATTGCAACATGAATTGATTCCTCAATGGTCATTGTTCTTTTATTATAAACTCTAAATGATTTACTACTAAGAGAGTAACCAAAAAATATTTCATCATCAGATTTAGCATCAAACTTGCCTAGGTTATCTTTCCCATTGTTTAAAACAAAGTATTTGCAACCAAAGACATGAACGTGGAAAATGTTTAGTTTCCTTCCTTTATATAGCTCATAGGAGGTTTTCTTTAAAATTAGCCTTATTAAAGCCATATTCATAACATAACAAGTGGTACTAACTACATCCTGTAACACCCTAATTCCATTCACTGTAGTGTACCCTACGTATACTAAGTAATTAGAATTAGTATACCACTTTCTCACTTAAGCGTAATTTTACAACCTATTCAATATTTATTTAACGAATAAATATATAAAGCCTATACAAAAGTAAGAGAGCAAGACATTTTACACCTTAAGAAATTTGCTCTTTACTAGAAATCTATTTGATATGTCTGAGATTACAAACCTTCACAAAGTATTTACATAAATTTAATTACAGAACTATTAATATAATTACAGAACCAAAATAATTACATTAATAGCTTAACTAAGTCTTTATCGCCTTGCCTTGCGCTTGCTTGGATCCTCCTCTGGATTTATCATGGAAAACATAAAAATATCTGGGTGAGAATTAATAATTCTCAGTAGTAAAATTTAAATCATGACATCATGATAAATCCAGCTGCTTTGAGGTAAAACACAAATTGTACTTAATCGTTCAGAAAGGTGGCATAAGCCAAAACTCAATTATTTTCCTTCGCAAAGCAGACAGTTCATTTACTTACAAAATAATTCATTATGTTATAACAATTAAATCAAACAACATATATCTTAAACGCTTATCATCATTTCAAGAACAACACTTAACTCATTTTAAATACCAATCTCAACCTTTTCAAACTTGCTTTTATTCTAAAGCTTCATATTTAATAAAAACAAGACAATTGCCCATACAACTGTCAATTTTGTGTAATGCATGGTGATGTATGATTATGCCTAATGAAACCCTAAAGAATGTTCATGCCAGGAAGCCCTTTCATTCCAGGAAGTCCTTTTGTTCCTTGTATTGTTTCTGGGTAAGCAGAACGCCCTTTTATTCCTTGCACTACCAAACATTCATAACTTTGGCATTTGGAGTCCTTTTGTCCAAGTCACTTTGAGTCCTTTTGTCCAAGCATAAGTTTACAATACATGAAAACATCAAATAACAAGTTTGAAAACAAAACATGCAAGAGTATTCAAAACCTTTCCTTCTTTCACTTTTTACATAATCATACTTTTCCATACACAATAGAGAAGCAATATCATAATCATTAAACTTTTCTTAATTCATTATCATACATACTAGTAGAGAGGGACTCATTCAACTTCATCTACCTTAATCATTTCTTTTATATTGCTTCTCAGTATCATGCTCATCAACTTCATCCATACCATACAAGGTATATTCAATGAATTATAACATAATCATTTTAAAACCGTAGCATTAAACATCAACATCATTCATATATGTCATTCATTCTATACTAAGTGCATATATTGATTTACTTCATAAGTCATTCAATCCATTGCATTTATACATCAATATCATGCATACATTTCATTCCAAACTTAATAAAGGAGCATTTAATTCAAGTTTAACCCATAACGGAGCAAACACATTTCTACTACACGTTCATAATTCAACTTTCTCAAAAACACCGCAATTTTCGCCTAAAAAGGCTATTTTTCATGAGTGCGCCAAATACACATACTAATTTCTAAAATTTTAAGATTTTACAGTCATACAACCTTCCCTCATATCTTTCAAATTCCACAAACATCACCTCATTTGAATAAATGTAGCCAAAGTTATACAATATTATGCAGAAGCTAAAACAGGGTATTCTCTATTTTAACCGAAAATGACCTGACTTTGAAATGGAACTGGGAAAAAAACTAAGAACTCAATAATTCTGAAATTTAACAGTCACTAATTTCAAATGCCACTTGTTCAATACGACATTAGAGCAGAAATTTTCTCAGGTTCAGATTATTTTTCTGCAGAATTTGGCTTGGCTTCAAATCAAAACTGGGACTAATTGGGTTGTTCAATAATTCTGAATTTTTTACTATATGAAGCCTAATGTCTTAGCTTTTAAATGGCTCTAGAATCAAGTCATTACGATGTCTGTAGCTCAAGTTATGCAACAAAAATCACAGACTACTCGATGTTGTCTTGTTTCTGCATAATTTAGGTTTTGCATAATTTTGGTTTCTAACCAAGTTCTAATACTCAACTCATGAATTCTAAGTGTTCCTCAACCCTACTCATGGTCTCTAATCATGAGGATCATTAAACACCTAATTCAACTCATCAATCATAGATTTAAGCTCAATTAAGCAAGAAAAATATTCTTTTTCTCACTTTGTGCATCAAAGGTCCAAATGAAGAGTCCTAAGTTTCTAATTCAAACTCCTATCATAAACAAGTTATAAATAACCATTGAAATCACATTCAAGCAAGAAAATACTCAAAATACCTCAAAATCACATTTTGACCTATTATACCTCAACTAAGCATGATTTTTGGAACTAAATGCATCATTCATGCTTATCTTCATCTAATATAGCATACATTAGCCTTGCATTACATTTCAATACATAGTAAGGAAGCAAAACTATACTTCTTTTCGTACATTGCATGGATTTCGAACATGGATTTCATTCATACATTCTATTGTAGAGAGGAAATAACTTACTCTACCTCAACTACCCTTAACTTTTATTGTAATGCTTCCCAATACTTTACTTGTTTATACTCACTTTTTTTAGTGGCCACAACCACTTTCTTTTTAGTGTCTACAACCGCTTTCTTACTAGCAGCTACTACAACTTTCTCATTATGCTTTTCAACATCATCCACATACAACTTAATTTGTACAATACATGAATTTAATGTACCTTTCTTTGCATAATTGTTTTCTCTAAATTCATAATCATATACAATCTATTCCATTTCATAATCATTGGCATTCATAGCAAATCTCATGCATAAACATATTTTACATAACTCCAAATATACTTATCTTTCATTCTATGCAAGTATATACAATGATTTGTATCACGAATAAACCAATGCATTATATATACATATTTTTTCTATTTCCATACATGCCTTTCAAATTCAATTTTCATAAATAAATTCAAGTTTAACTCATTACTTTACTTTCTTCAAGACAACATTGTAAAACACTAAAATACCATTATTTTCCCTCACCCAACAGCTGGGCAACCAGCTGCACTTACTGTTCAAGGATGAACAGTAACACATGCTACTATTCATAGTTGACAGCAGCACAGCAGCAGCTTCACGGCTACCTCATCAACTCATTCCAACCATTTTTCTTCCATTTAATCAAGCATTCTAGTAATTTCTAATATCATAAACACATTAAAACATCAAAACACCTACTTGGCACAATAACTCAGATAAAAACGCAACCCCTTTACCCCAAGAAAACTCATTTTTCAATCATTAAAATCCATGAAAATCAAAGACATATTCTTGATCTAGGTAACAACCTCATTCAACTAAGCCATTAACAAGCTCAAAATGAGAGGAATCAAGCATATGAATCATGAAAAAATACTACTCAAAACCCCTTCACGATTTTCTCCAAAAATGTGCAGCAAAGTGGGAGAAAAGAAAGATGAAGTTATGGAAGCTAACCCCCTACCTCACATGAAGTGCTTGGCCTTCAAGCCTTGGTCCTTGATTTCCTTTCTTCCCCTTCCATTTTCTCCTCCTTCCTCTTCCCCTTTTCTTCCCTTGTTTTCTGCCTTCAATTTCCTCTGCTGGAGCATGCATATGAGAGCGAAGGAAGTGAGAAATGTCACAGTCAAAGAATGAACATTTAAGAGCAATTTTATCCTTTCACAAAACTCATATCTCCTAAGAATACTTTGATCTTATTATTTCAAGCTTTCTAACTTACATAAGTATTAAAATAAATTCTAAGATTTGCCTTAATACTTATTTCACAGTTTCCTTAATTTTTCATATTTGCACTGGGTCCATTTGGTATTAAAACATGTACTCTGTATGCTTAAAAATACCAAACGAACTCAGTTTACCTTCAAATTTTAACTACAACTTCTTTAACTCATTTATGACTTAAAAATAAATTATCCATAATTATTTCTCTTATCTAGGCAATTTATGTCATTTTTTACATTTTGTGTTGCGGCAAAGTGCTTAAACTAGCCCAGTTTATCATGAAACTTTACAGACATGTTAAACTAATATTAGGCTACCTTGGTAACCCTTTACAAGCCTAACATGTTATCGGGGATGTTACACATTCATCCCAAAAATACTTAGAAAAGTTTGTTTCATTGAGCATAGTTCTTGTTAACTCCTCTAAATATCTATTTTTCCTTTCAACAACTCAATTTTTGTTGTGGAGTTCTTGGAGCAAAAAAATTATGTTCAATGTCATTTTTATTTCAAAACATTTCAAATTCTTGGTTTTCAAATTCTCTACCTTGATCACTTCTTATGGATGCAATGCTACAAATTTTCTCATTTTGAATAACCTTTACAAGTTTTCTAAATACACGAAAGACATCATTCGTATGAGAAAAGAATATAGTCCATGTATATCTAGAGTAATCATCCATAATCACAAGAGCATAATGTAACATCCCAAAAAATATCTGCTTAAATATAAATGATCATTTTATATTATTCTTGATTTTTAGGAATTTTTCTGGAATTTTTCGGAAATGACGAATATTTTAATATATTCCTCGTTTTGCATGCACACTGAGTTGAGAATTGCTGAGGTCAGTGTAACGCTCCGGAAATTAATTATTTCACCACCAATAGTCATTTTCTAATATTTTTTATTTATGTGAATTTTTCTGGAATTTTTCGGGAACGATGAATATTTTAATATATTCATGTATCATGGGAAATCGAATTTTTCGAGAACGATGAATATTTTAATATATTCTTCATTTTGCGCAAATATCGAGCAAAGTCTAGAAAACGACTGTAACGCTTCAAAAATTGGAAAATTATATGACGAATAGTCGTTTTATAATATTTGCAATTTTTGAGAGTTTTCTGGTATTTTTCCGGAAACGTCGAATATTTTAATATATTCTTCGTTTTGTGTGTGCAAGCCTTGGTATTGATTTAACTTAAAATTTCTAGAGCAGCAATCAAGAAACGCGATGTTTCCTCCGCAACCTTGAACTATGGACATGTCGATGGAAGATCTTACTAAACCCGAGACTAGACACAGTTTACGAGGTTTCATGATTTTCGAGAAATTTTAACAGACGAAATAAAACCATACTGCGAAAAATTCATCTGTCAGATTAATTAAATACTGACTCCTGTCAACTGTAACTATTATCCATTGGATAATAGTGTGAGATAAAAATCCTATCACATTATCCAAATGAAATCCACTTTATGTCTAATCAATCCACTTTAATTCAAATTTAATGTTAAATAATCAAAGCTTCTTTGAGAAGCTTTGACCAAACAATGACCCAAATGCCCTTGACTTCCCATGGAAGCCATCTCTCTCTCTCTCTCTTCTCTCTCTTCACGGCTGGAAGCAGCCCATGCAAGGGGAAATTGTTTCATTTCATTAATTCAATTATCACACAAATTCCATAATTAATAAAACACTTTCTCTCTCTACCCTTTCTTCTTCTTCTTCATTTGTCTTTCTCTCTTCCTTCTCTCTACCCTCACCTCACGGCAGCCCCTCCCTCTCCCCACTCATCCATCACAAAAATTTAAACTAAACACATTTTCTTAATCCTCTCATCATTCTAAACATCTTTTCTTCTTTGAGTTTCTTGAGATTCCTCCATTTTCACCACCTTCTCCAAGCTCCAAGCTTTGAGCTTTTTGGGTAAGTTTCAAGACCATTCTTCCTTTCCCTTTATTTTCGTGGTTATGGTCTTCATGTTGGCCGTCCATGGCTTATTTTTCAAGCCTTGGTATTGATTTAACAAAGTTAAAATTTCTAGGGTTCTTGGAGGGAGCAATCCGAAATTACAAAGAAGATTCTTGGTGTTTTTCTTTTGTTTTCTTCATTAAGGTAAGAGGAGGACACTCCTCCTCAACCTCTATTAGCATCTAGGAACCTTGGTTGTATGATTTGTGAAAAAACCCTAGTGTGGGTTATTCTTTAAATTGATTGATTATTATGTTTATATGTTGAATTTGTGATGATAGTGATCATGGATTGATTAGTTGTAATTGGAAATATATTGGATTGAATTATGTGATTGGAAATGGATGAAAAATATTTGGAAACCTCTCTTAGAGGGCTACGGTTTTGAGCTTGGAAAAAGGGAAAATTTGTGAACAAAGTATGATGAGCATAAGACTTAAATTAGTTGAGTGACAAAATGAAATCAATGGAAGAAAAACTTGAAATGGGAATCCTTAGGGGGCTACGGTTTTGAGTCATGGAAATTAGGGTTCTTGGTGAATTAATTTAACAAGTAAACACTTAAATAAAATAAGGGAATGGTATGTGGTATGATGACTTGAAAGGAGTTTGGAATTGAAACCATTGTGAGGCCACGGCCTCTAAGGCATTTTAGGTGTAAGTAGGTGATTTTGGTAAGTTGGAAGCATAAGTAATTGTGAGATTAAAAACCTATGTAATGGGATAGACAATGGATGAATTAGAAGAATTTAATATAATCAAGATTTCATAAATTTTAAAGGACCAAGAATGAAATTATTGTAAGACTTAAGGTAATTCCAAGTGAGTGAAGAACAAAAGAATGTGAGGCCTAGGAGCTTGAACAATTTACAAATTGTAAGAGATTAAATTACCTTGGGAGATTTAAAATAATTGGAAGAATTGGATTGGACATGAACCTTGAAAGAGGAAATAAATTCTAAAAGTAGGATTCATAATTAATCTAAAAATATACAAGTTGACTTGATCCTTATATTAAGACGTTATGGGTCCATGTGAGTGACCATTTGTATATTGATGCTTATATTGGCCTATTGTGGCACATCATGGAATTGTATGAAATTGTGAATCTTACATGTTCATGCATAGAGTCTTATGCATTATGAATATCCTGTGGACTGTTGTAAGGCCAAGTTGCCTAGGAGATTGAACACACCTTTGTGCGGGTGCGAGTAGACTAGTGTGGGTCGTGTTATGACCTTGGGGGCGTCGGGGTGCGGGTCCTTCACAATGGGCAGTTGGTAGCTCCTCTGCCTGTGGGGCAAACCGATGCAAACGCACCGACGATCCGGACTTGACACTGTCCTATATCGTGATCGAGCATGGACTGTCCGTACAATGCCTAAGAGGAGAAAACCTCTTGAGTTTGAGGAAGATGTGCACGTAAAAATTGTTGATGAATAGCACTTTGGCCGCGACAGCCGAGTTGCGGACATATCTCCTGATCTTTCTCTCCGACTGTTTGAGTCTAGCTCCATGGAGTAGGAACTTGGGAAAGCATACATGTGCGTCATGATATATTTTGTCATCATAAATCATTATTTTCCATAACGGTGATCTGTTTGACTATTACTGTACTGAATGTCTGCCTGGAAATTGCTTACCTGGTTACTGCTGAATTTACTGCTTATTACTTGGATATGTTGTTTCTGAATTGCTACTTGGGCGCGTCGCGCCGTTTGTTTCTAGCTGCTATAATTGGTAATGATGGTATGATGTCTTACCTCTTTCCTTGTGTTTTTATTACTTGCTGTACGTGCGTGTACTATATTGCTCGAAGACGACGGTAAGGAGACAGAAGATCCCGAGTTTCCATTAATTCCTTATCGGCCCGAACAAGATTAGCTTCTACTTCTGGAGTTTCGAGACGATGGCGACATTCGTGCTTATGCGCGGATTTCTTGGTGATATGCATCGACCCGCCTCGGGAACGGAGATTTGTGCCCTAATGGCATATCAACTTGAATTCGATCGCTGCGCGTCTACTTGGGAGATGTGTCAATTGCCCTAGCCTGGAGAGACGTCATGAGGTGCCCGTCCTCACTGCCATGTCGACTGCTATGGAGTTCTACCTACCCATCCGAGAGATGTGGGGTGATCGTTACTACACCCCTTGGGAGGACTCCTTTGATTCTACTACTCGGGTTCCTGCCCGTGGTTCTGTGGTTCCCATAGAGGTTTCCTCCGAAGAGGAGGATCCCCCTCGAGAGGACCGGATCTCCCTCCTCCTCCTCCGAGAGAGATTTTATCCTTGAAGAGTAGCTACCGATGGCTACCTCATCGGTGTTTTATTTTAGGGCCTGATATATTATTTTTGGTGGGCTGTATATTTTGGTATCTTTGGAGAATATTGTATAATCCTTTGGGGCAGGTATAGTTTTGCTTTTTGGATAGTTCGGGCTTGTATCTAAGTACAATTGACGTCATTATATATAATATATATATATATATATATATATATATATATATATATATATATATATATATATATATATATATGTTATTCGATATGAATTTTGTTCACTATTTTATTCTTTACCGTCATTTATATTCCGCATGGTTAAAATGATTATAAAAAAAATTATTTCTGCTATTTTGCTCACGTATTTACGAATTGAACAAGTTAAACTTAAACGAATGAACCGGGTCTTGAAATGTTAAAACTTTACTTTTTCGCATTTTCTTTTATTTGACAATGTGACATTCCCTCCCAAAAAGGGGCGTTACATATAATAATTACCTCCAAAGCTCATTGTTCTTAATGGCCCAAAAAGATCCACATGTAAAAGTTGTAAATGTCTAGTAGTAGAAACAACATTTTTAGCTTTGAAATAGACTTTTACTTGTTTATCCTTTTGACATGCATCACAAAGTTCATTTTTCTCAAAATTAAGCTTTGGAAGACCAATTGTCAATTCTTTAGAAATAAGTTTGTTTAGGTGATCCATATGAATGTGAGCAATTCTCCTATGTTATAGTCATGAATCACTCTCTTTACTCATAAGACATATTGCATTTTGAGAGGTAATATTATCAAGATTAATCATATATATGTTATCAATTCTATGACCAACAAACTTAACTTTCTTATCATCCTTACCTTCAATTATGCAATAATTAGAGTCAAAGATAACTTTATTTCCCTTGTCATACAATTGACTTATGCTTAGCAAGTTATGTTTGAGACCTTCTATATACAAGACATTATCAATTGAGGTAGAGGGGATCTTACCAATTATTTCAACTCCAAGGATCATTCCTTTGTTGTTGTCTCCATATATGATATGACTATGCTTCTTGGGTGCAAGGAAGAAGAATTTGGAGCCATCACCCGTCATGTGCTTGGAGCATCCACAATCAAGATACCAACTTAAGTTTTTGGTCTTCAAGTACACATATAACACACATTCAAATTTTAACCTTTAGTACCCAAATTTTCTTGGGTCCTTGTGTATTAGATTTAGGCAATGTGCCCTTGGGGACCCAAACCACTTTAGTCCCAACCTTAGTATTTAAGTTTTTCCTAACATTGCATGTTGAGGCACTGTGCCATTTCCTCTCACAATGAAAGCTTTTGATAAAGGGACTAATTGATGTACTTGAGGAAATAAAGAGATTCTTGAGAAATTTTTGTTGGTTGTTGGGATTATATCATCAACTGACTTTTTGGAAAACACATATTTGTTTCCCTAGTAACACATTCAAGTTATCTCTTCTAAAGGTAAATTTTGCAAGTGTGTTTTTTAAATCCTCAAATTCAATTTCAAATGTTTTACATGATGAGCAAGATGAGGGTATGGGTGCATTATCATATAAAAAACAAGTCTTGCATGATGAGTTAGCATCAATAAGTTCAAGAGTCTCATTTTTAATTTTGAGTTCATTAATATCCTTGTTCAAAATAGAAACTCTGTTTACTAATAGGGAGATTGTTTTATTTAAAGATAAAACCATTTTTGTTAGCCTCATGGATTCATTATGCAATTCTTGAAAAGCATCTTGTAATTCACTATAGGAGGATGAGGGTTCTAGGTTAGAAGAAGTTACCTCAATGTCACTTTTTTCGACTTTTTCTTCTTCTTCTCCTCTAGCCATAAGACATAGATGGGCTTCTTCATTATTCGAGCTATCTGTAGAATCCATATCATTGTCCTCCCAAGCTATGTAGACTCTCATTTCTTTTTATTTCTTTAGAGGTTCTTTTCTCAAACTTCCCTATCTTCTTTAGATATACATAACATTCTATCTTCATGTGCCCGGCTTCCCGCATTCATAGCATGTTGGAGGGCTTGAGGTTCCTTCCCCTTTGTGATAGGTCTTCTTTTGAGGGAAAGATGGTCTTCTTTGAAATCCTTTCTTCTTGAGAAATCTTCTAAATTTTCTTACTAGGAGACTAAGATTCTCCACACTTAGCTCCAGATTTTCTGTACCATCTCCATCATCTTTATCATCATCTTCAATTGTGGAGGAGATGCCTTTGAGTGCAAACCCATTTTTCTTCTTGTCATACTCCTTATTTTGATTGAGCCTATTTAGCTCCAATTCATGCTCTTGGAGCTTCCCAAATATAGTGGTTAATGTCATTGTTGATAGGTTCCTTAATTCCGCAATAGCCATCACCTTGGGTTGTTATATTCTTACTGAAACATTTCAAGACTTTGTTAATAAGATCCTCATTAGGAAAAGTTTTTCCTAATGAAGCAAGATGATTTATAATGTGTGTAAATCTCTTTTGCATTTCTTGAATGCTTTCTCATTGGTTCATTCTAAACAATTCATATTCATGAATGAAAGTGTTTATTCTTGATCTTTTTACTTCACTTGTATCCTCATTAGTTACTTATACGGTATCCCATATTTCTTGGGTAGTCTTAAAATTTGACACCCTAAAGAATTCATAATACCTCAAGGATGTGGTAATGAAGTTCTTGGCTCTCAAATTGTATTGAACCTTCTTTTTGTGGACCGTTGTTCATTCACTTCTTAGTGTATTAGTTCTTACACCATCAATTATACGTGTGGGAACAAAAACATCATTTTCAACGGTGTCCCACACATCAAGATCACTAGGTCCAATAAAAAATTTCATCATTTCTTTCTAATAGGCATAACCAACCCTATTCAAAAAGGGAGGTCTATTTATAGAAGAACTTTTGGAAGAAAAATCATTTGAAGCCATCACTTCTCTTGAAGCTGCTAAGCTCTTTATACAAGAGTCTAACTCTAATATCACTTGTTACCAAGTGGCCTCAACACTCAAGACGGGGTAAATTGAGTATTTAAAATATTTTTGCAATTCTTTCGCAAAACACTTAGATTATCAATTTTCGTTAAAGCTATTATTTGTTATAAATGAATGGATAGAGAAGATAGAATGCTTTCACTCACAAATAGAACAACTAAAGAAGATTGTTTCCACACAAGCTAATAAAATAGCGCACAAATATAAATGAGTTGAGTTTAGGAAGATAAACAGAAAGCTTTTTCTTGGTTTAGTCACCAATCCACTTGTGGCCTATATCTAGTCCTCAAGTAATCACTCAAGATCTTCACTATATCTTCAAGTTTCAACAGGGGCTTGACTACCTTTACAAACTAGAGCACTCAACACCTTGGGATACCTCACCCTTTGTGCTTGAGCCTCTACTTTCAAGGGATGCCTCATCTTTTACAAATCGGAGGGATGTCTCACCCTCTTTTATAGATTAATCAAGGTTAATAGAATAAAACTTTTACAAGAGTAATTATACAAATTGAAGTCCTAATAATGCTCTTCAACAATATATCAAATGATTTACAAAAAATAGAGCAATAAGGGTTTGAAAGATTAATTCTCGGATTAGAATGATAGAAATAAGTTTGAAGTTGTTGGTTAGCCATTAATGATGACCCAAGACATGTACTTATAGTGTTTAAGATTAAATGAGTCATTGGGTTCATTAAAGGGCAACATTAAATGCCAAGAAAATAGATGTTGGCTACTATCAGAAACATTGTATTCGATTACATGCTCAATGTAATCGATTACATTGCACTAAGAACGTGTTCTTGACTTTCTGGATAGGATGTAATCGATTACAACCCTTAAGTAATTGATTAAATGACCTCTTATGAATGGCAATGGTCTTGGTTTTGATGATCAACAAATAAGAAAGCAATGAAGTGCAAAGATCAAGTCCCAAGATTTTTCAAGATTAGCTAATAGGACTTAGATCATATGTAAAGGTATAATGGGCTCACAAAAAAAGCTCATTTCTTATTTCTAAACTCATCTTTAAAATGGCTTTGCATAATTACGTTTTCATCTTGTGAAAATTATGTTTAAGATTGAGTAAAATGCTTTTAGAAAGTTTGGAAAGATTTTGGATATCCTTGGTTGAGAATTTCTTTGAAAATCCTATATTTCTAAGCAAGCCATAACATGTTATAGATTTCCCATAACAGGTTATGAATTTCACATAACAGATTATGAATTTCCTATAGCAGGTTATGAGGTCAAATATGAAGCACTCCAATATGGCTTTTAAAGGGTCGTAACCGATTATGAACAAACTCATAATAAGTTATGAAATGTTCCATAACCGATTACAACTATTTCATAATAGGTTATATGTTGTTACAGAACGTTTTCTATTTGTTTTTAAAGTTCCATAATCGATTATGCCAAAATCATAATAGGTTATGAAATGTTTCATAACCAATTATGAGAAAACTCATAATAGGTTATGATAATTTATAACAGGTTATGACAAACTCTATAACTGATTATGAAAAACTCATAATTGGTTATGAGGTTAGATAAAAGCCGAGGATGTCATCTTTGCAAGTCATAACCGATTATGGTTATGCCATAACGGGTTATGGTCAACTATAGAACACTTTCCCAATGGCTTTTTTGAGAGCATTTAATGCCCCTAACTACTTCTAATGTCTCTTAAATGATATGGGCTATAAATGAAAGTGTTTATGCATTGATTATGGGTTGGAAAACATTCTGAAAGCATTCTTGAGCATTAAATATGAGTTTTCTCATCATTTCATTGAATACCCTATTTTGAGCTTCAAGTTGTGAGAATCCTTAATACCACAATTCTTCAATTTGTATTATTTTCTTTAAAAAGAGTTTTTTTCATCTAAATCTTGTATAATCTGTAAAAAGAGGGTGAGGTATCCCTCAAAACAGTTAGGGTGAGGTATCCCTTGAATGTAGAGGCTCAAGCACAAGGGTGAGGTATCCCAAGGTGTGTTGAGTGCTTCAAATTTGTAAAGGTTGTCAGGCACCTGATTTCAAGCTTGAAGATATAGTAGAAATCTCAAGTGGTTGTTTGAGAACTGGACGTATCAGAGTGGAATATAGCTTGAAGATATAGTGGAAATTTCAAGCCACAAATGGATTAGTAACTGAATCAGGATAAAGCTTGGTGTTTAATTTCCTAACTCAAATTCTTTATATTGTGCACTGTTTTATTGATTTACTTGAGAACTATCTCCCTTGTCTAGTTCATTTGAGTGGAATATATTTCGGTCTTATTCATGCATTCATTTCTATCAATTAATAACTTCAACGAAAATTGGTAATCAAAGATTTTATGAAAGATTTGCGAAAAGTTTTTATAAACTCAGTTCACTCTCCTCTTGAGTTTTAAGGCTACTTGGTAATAAGTGGTATCAGAGCTAGACTCTTATATAAAGAACTTAGCAGCTTCAAGAGAAAATATGGCTTCAAATGATTTTTCAAATGAAGGTTTTTCTATAAACAGACCTTCTTTTTTCAATGGGGATGGTTATGCCTATTGAAAAGAGAGGATGCATATTTTTATTGAATCTATTAATATTGATGTGTGGGATGCTGTTGAAAATGGTCCTTTTATCCCCACACGTTTAGTTAATAGTGTAAGAACTAATACACCCAGAAATAAATGGACTGATGAAGACAAGAAAAAGGTCTAATACAATTTGAGTGTCAAGAGCATTATCACCATTTCTTTGGGGTATGATGAATTCTTTAGGGTGTCAAATTGTAAGACCACCCAAGAAATATAGGATACATTGCAAGTAACCCATGAGTGAGGTGAAAAGATCAAGAATAAATACATTCACTCACGAATATGAATTGTTTAGAATGAACCAAGGGAAAAGCATTCAAGAAATACAAAAACGATTTACTCATATAGTTAATCATATTGCTTTGTTGAGAAAAACTTTTGTTAATGAACATCTTATTAACAAAGTTTTAAGATGCTTGAGCAGGAATTAGCAACCCAAAGTGACGGCTATATCAGAGTCAAGGAATATAGCTGCAATGACTTTGGCCACCCTCTTTGGAAAGCTTCAAGAGCATGAGTTGGAGCTAAATAGATTAAGTCAAAATGAAGAGTAAGATAAGAAGAAAAAAGGAATTGTTCACGAAGCCACTTCATCCTCAATTGAATATGAAGATGAAGATGATGGAAATCATCTTGAGAATATTGAGATGAATGAAAAGAATTTTAGCTTCCTTATGAAGAGATTTGGAAGATTTCTCAAGAAGAAAGGATGTCAAAGAAGACCTCATTTTCCTCCTAAGAAGTCATATCAAAAGGGAGAAGGAATTTCATCTACTCCAACTTGCTACGAATGTGAAAAATCGAAACACATGAAGATGGAATGTCCGATTTATCAAAAGAAGATAGAGAAATTTGAAAAGAAGCCCTTCAAGGAAAAAAAAAGTAAAGAGAGCATACATTGCTTGGGAAGACAATGATATGGATTCCACCAATGATTCAAAGGATGAGGAAACTCATATTTTCCTTATGGCAAATGGAGAAGAAGAAGAAGAAGAAGAAGAAGAAGAAGAAGAAGGAGAAGAAGAAGAAGAAGAAGAAGAAGAAAGTGAGACCAAGGTAACCTCATCTAATCTTGAACTCTCTCCTTCATATAATGAATTGCAAGATACATTCCAAGAGTTATATGATGAGTCCATGAGGTTCATTAAAATGGTTTTAACTTCCAACAAAACAATCTCCTTATTGTCAAACAAAGTTTCTATTTTAACTAAGGAGATTGAAGAACTCAAAGTTGAAAATGAGACTCTTGAACTTATTGATGCTAACTCGTCACGCATAATTTATTCTTCATATGATAATGCACCCACACCCTCATCTTGTTCATCATATAAAGTATTTGAAACTGAAATTGAGGATTTGAAAAACACACTCGCAAAATTCACTTTTAGAAGAGACAACTTGAATGTATTGCTAGGGAAATAAAGATATGTTTTCCAAAAAGCCGATTTAGGGTATAATCCTAACAACCAACAAAAGTTTCTCAAGAATCTCTTTGTTTCCTTAAATACCTCAAGTAGTCCCTTTATTAAATGCTTTCATTGTAGAAAGAAAGGGCATAATGCATCAACATATAATGTGAGGAAGAAAATTAACATAAAGGTTGGAACTAAAATAGCTTAGGTCCCTAAGGACACCTTGCTTAACACTAACACACAAGGACCCAAGAAAATTTGGGTACCAAAAATTAAAATTTGAATGTGTGTTGTAGGTGTGCTTGAAAACCAAGAGTTCAAGTTGGTATCTTGATAGCGATTGCTCCAAACACATGACCGGTGATGGCTCCAAGTTCTCCTTTATTGTCCCCAAGAAGAGTGGTCACGTGACATATGGTGACAACAACAAAGGGAAAATCCTTGGAGTTTGTAAAGTTAGTAAGATCTCTTCCTCATCCATCGATAATGTTTTTTTTTATTGAAGGACTCAAACATAACATGCTTAGCATTAATCAATTGTGTGATAGTGATATTTGATTCTAATTGTTGCATAATTGAAGGAAAGGACGATAAGCAAGTTAAGTTTGTTGGTCATAGGGTCAATAATATATATATGATTAGCCTTGATGACATTTCCTCAAATGATGTTAAATGGTTTATAAGTAAAGAAAATGATTCATGCTTATGGCATAGAAGAATTGCTCACATTCAAATGGATCACTTAAACAAATTGGTTTCTAAAGAACTAGTAATTGGACTTCCAAAGCTCAAATTTGAAAAAAGATAAACTTTGTGATAGATGTCAAAAGGGAAAATAAGTAAAAGTCTCTTTTAAAGATAAAAATGTGGTTTCAACATCTAGACCTTTACAACTTTTACACATGGATCTTTTTGGTAGAAATTACTATATATTAGTGATTGTAGATGATTTTTCTAAGTTTACAAGGACATTGTTTTTGTCACACAAAAATGATGTTTTTCAATCATTTAAAAAGCTTGCAAATGTTATCCAAAATGAAAAAGGTTTTAGTATTGCATCCATAAGAAGTGACCATGGTGGTGAATTTGAAAACCATGAATTTGAAAACTTTTGTGATGAACATGGCATTGAGCATAATTTTTCTGCCCCTAGAACACCACAACAAAATGGTGTTGTAGAAAAAAAAATCGATCTTTAGAAGAAATGACAAGAAGTATGCTCAATGAGGCCAACCTTCCTAAGTACTTTTGGGCAAATGTGGTTAACACCGCTTACTATATTATGAATAGGATTCTAATAAGGCCAATTTTAAATAAAATCTCATATGAATTGTATAAGGGAAGGAAGCCAAATGTTTCATATTTTTATGTCTTTGGATGCAAATGCTTTGTTTTGAATAATGAAAAAGATAACTTGGGGAAGTTTGATGCAAAATCTGATTAGGGAATATTTCTTGGTTAATCTATACATAGTAAGGCCTTTAGAGTTTATAATAAACAAACTATGACCATAGAAGAGTCTATACATGTTGCATTTGATAAAACTAACCCAAATAGTTCAAGAAAGGATTTGGTTGATGATGTTACAGAAATCTTATCAAGGACTCACCTAGAGAACAAGGAGAAGGATGTCAAAAAGCAAGAAGAAAGCTCATATGATCCCCAAAGGCAAGAGGATTCTCAAATCATGGACATTCCCAAAGAATAGAAAACTTCAAGATATCATCCTCTTGACAAAGTTATAGGTGATGTATCAAAAGGGGTAATCACTCGTAACTCTCTTAGATATGCATGTAACTATATGGCTTTTGTCTCTCAAGTTGAACCTAAAGATATAAATGAGGACATTAATGATGAACATTGGATCTTGGTCATGCAAGATGAACTAAATCAAGTTAAGAGGAATCAAGTTTGGGAGTTAGTTCCAAGGTCCACTGATCATCCAATAATTGGCACCAAATGAGTCTTTAGGAACAAACTTGATGAAACGAACTTAATAATAAGAAACACAGCTAGGCTTTTAGCTAAGGGTTATAATCAAGAAGAAGGCATAGATTATGAAGAAACATATGTTCCCAAAGCTAGATTAGAAGCCATTAGAATGTTACTTGCATATGCATGCACCATGGATTTTAAGATTTTTCAAATGGATATCAAAAGTACCTTTTTAAATGGTTTTATACAAGAAGAGATGTATGTGGAATAACCTTCTGGTTTTGAAAACTTTGAACTACTCAATCATGTTTTTAAATTGAAAAAGACCTTATATAGCTTAAAACAAGCTCCCAGAGCTTGGTATGAAAGGTTGAGCAAGTTTCTTTTAGAAAATAGTTTTTCTAGAGGAAAGGTTGACACTATTCACTTCATCAAGCATAAAAAGCATAACATTCTTCTTGTTCGAATATATATTGATGATATTATTTTTAGTGTTACTAATGACTCTCGTTGTAATGAATTTGCTAATATTATGCAAAGTGAGTTTGAGATGTCTATGATGGGTGAGCTCAACTTCTTCCTTGGACTCCAAATCAAGCAAACAAGGGATGAGACTTTCATAAGTCAATCCAAATATTGTAAGGAGTTGCTCAAGAAGTTTGTAATGGAATGTTCCAAGCAAGTTGCTACACCAATGGGCACTTCTTATTACTTGGACAAGGACGAAGGAAGTAAATCGATAGAAATTACGAAATATAGTGATTTGATTGGCTCACTCCTTTATCTTACTACTAGTAGGCCTGATATTATGTTTAGTGTATGCATGTGTGCTAAATATCAAGTTAATCATAAAGAATCACACCTATGTGTTGTTAAAAGAATCATGAAATATCTAATAGGCACTTTACAAATGGGATTGTGGTACCCTAAGGGTGCCTCTTGTAGCCTAATTGGTCACTCTGATTCTAATTTTGCTAGATGCAAAATGGATCGAAAGAGCACTAGAGGGACATGGCACTTGCTTAGAAGCTCGCTAATTTCTTGGCATAGGAAGAAACAAAATAGTGTGTCATTGTCAACAGTTGAAGCTGAATATATTGCAACTGAGAGTTGTTGTGCTCAAATCCTTTGGATGAAACAATAATTTCAAGGCTATGGTCTTGAGCTTGATCACATCTCCATAAGGTGTGATAATACTAGTGCAATCAATTTGTCTAAGAGTCACATTTTGCACTCAAGAACAAAACACATTGAAATAAGGCATCACTTTATTAGAGATCATGTTCAAAAAAGTGCTTGCATGCTTGAGTTTGTGGAAACAACTAAACAACTAAACAACTTGATCATATCTTCACAAAACCCTTGAACAAAGAACCATTCTTTTATATAAGAAGTAAATTAGGTATATTGGATCAATCATGCATTTAAATTTGGAAAATAACTTTGTTGCATATTCTGGTTTGCTGTATAATTTGATTGAGTTCATTACATAATACTTTTGCTTTAATTGTTCATGAATCCAATACTGACTTGAGCATCAGAGTTTCTCCTAAGTTTGTTTTGCAGGTACTTGATCCATGCTCAAGTCCCTCAATCATCCAATCTCAAGTTCTTACTGAAGAAATTGAATTCAAGCTCCTTCAAAGAAGTATAATTAGTTTTTGCGCTATATTTAAGGTGTTTAGAGGTGATAGAAATATGGCCAAGTCAAGTAATTCCTAAGGATGGAATAAGTTGTTGGTATATCAAAGGATGATTTCTTGAAGAATTTTCTAGTTTTGATAGCGAATGGCAAGTGTTAAGGGTCTTAAAGGTTGAATTCTTGAAGACTTTTTCTGGTTTTGTCTGAGAAATCAAGAGTTTGGGGATTGACATAACATTTATGGAAAGGTTATAATCTGTTATTAGTCTTTGTAAATGGTTTAGCATGTTGGACTTGGTCTCTACCAAGACAAACTAATCGATTATGAAATTCTCATAATCAATTATGAAGAAATGTGGATGTGTGTGGCTCTCTGCCAAGCCTCATATAATCGATTATGACCCCATATAATTGGTTATGAAGACATCAAATTTTTTGGGGAGTCTCTGGAGTGCCAATATAATCGATTGTGGTCATTTTATAATCTATTATACCATGTAACCCAAGACAAGGTTATGTTTTTAACATCCACCATAATCGATTATGGCTTGATCTCTAACCGATTACATAAACATAGCAAAAAGAAAGAGCCTCGATCTTCACATATAACTGGTTATAACCATGCTCATAATCAGTTATGGCTTATACTTGTGAGCTCCATTTACTCTCATAACTGATTACACTAGATGCATAATCGGTTATGGGGCTTCATCTAAAGTCAAATCTAGAAGCTCCCATTGTCATGAATAACTCCATTTCCACCATTGTCATCTTCTTCCTCTCTCACCCACTCACTCAAACACCTCTCTCACCCCAAATCCGACCAAAATCCACCGCTAAACCTCACTTTCCATCAATTTGCACCAATCAAAACCTCCATTTTCTTCCATTTTTTCTCTACCCCTTACATTTTTTCTCTCCTAAGCCAAGCCCTGACCTCCATTATTGACCATGGCAAGCAGCTCATCTTGCCCCAAGAAAGCACGCACCAAAAACCCCAATATGCCTAAGGAACCACCTCCCTAAGCCAATGAACCAGATTATTCCCTTGAACTTAACCTTGACAAGTACTTCTCTCATCCAGCTCAAATGAAGAAATTTGAACTAGAGTTTCATGGTAGAAATCTCATTTAGCCAAAGTACATGGACTAGGAATTCTTTGTCAAAGTAAGATTCACATACCTCATAGAACTCTTGGAGTTTCACGGGCTGAAAACATTTGTCTCTATTCTAAGTAAGTACTACTACTCTGGAGCTACTAAAGTTTTCTTCTATAATCTGAGCATCGTTGGAGTAACTTTGATGTCTGAAGTTAGGAGACAAAGGGTAATTGTCACACCTAGTCAAATGGTTTACTCTGTTTGGTTTAAATTTTTCTGGGGAAAGGTTTGTTGATGAAAATCATTCAAAATAGAAAAATTTTGATAAGAGAACAGTCATTAAGGGAATGCTTCAACCAGGCATTCTTGTTCCAACTGGAAAGAATTTCACAGATGGAAATCTGTGACCATAAGATCATCTTTTTCACTTTGTTTTGGTTCATATTCTAGTTCCAAGGGCTAGCAATTATGCCCTAGTTGAGGAGGAAGATGTGTTCTTGATGTGGGCTATGAAAGAGAGATTGCACATCAATTGGCCCTTTTACATCATGCACTACATGAAGAAAGCCAAGGGCAAGCTTATGATGGATCTTCCATATGCCTTGGCTATTACCCAAATCCTAGATCATAACAGATTCTATGAAGCTTATGAAATTGACATCATTGGCCACCACAAATGTGAGAAAGCCACATTCAACCGAATGCAAATCAAAAGAATTAATGGTGAATGAGTTTATGAAAGAGGACCAGAAGTAGCAGCAGCAGCTACAGGTTCTCAAGCTCCTATAAAGGATGCCCCTGCAAACAATGAAGACTGTCTTCTCGCTGTTCTTTAAGACATTCAAGCTCAGAATAAAAGAATTGAAACAAGACTTACAAATCTTCAAGCTTATCAAGAAAATAGCACCACAGCAATCTATGATCGCCTCAGTGCCATGGAAGATCACCTAGATAGGCTTAAGCGACGCTTTCTGGAGGATCATGAGACTTGAGTTTGGATCTACTTTACTTTGTCAATATGTTTGCTGCATGTATAACTCTGTTTTGTTAATTATCATGACACATGTTATATAACTCTGGTTATGGTTGGTTTATGTTCTTGCCTTGACTATTATGATCTTGATGATATATTGTGGCAATTCATTTATATTTTGATGATACTATTGCTTAATATTATTCTCTCAATTAGCAATGGTTTTGCACTATCTCTTCTCTTTTTGTCAAAATATATGGAATATCTTTTTTATCATGATAAAAGCGGGAGAAGAAAGTCTTTGAGAAAAGGTAAACAAAAGGTATAAATTCAATGATTATGGGATTCAAATATTAAGAGGGAGCTGTGCAAACTCTGAACTTGTCACCTATTGAAAAATAGAGGAGGAGTAAGTTTTATTTAATACCTTGTGTGAATACCAATTTAATTGAACTAATGTTTTTTCTCAAATGATTGTTTGTCATCATCAAAAAGAGGGAGAATGTGAATGGCAATGGTCTTGGTTTTGATGATCAACAAACAAGAAAGCAATGAAGTGCAAAGATCAAGTCCCAAGTTTTTTCAAGATTAGCTAATAGGACTTAGATCATATGTAAAGGTATAATGGACTCACAAAAACTCATTTCTTGTTTCTAAACTCATCGTTAAAATGGCTTTGCATAATCATGTTTTCATCTTGTGAAAATTATGTTTAAGATTGAATAAAATGCTTTTAGAAAGTTTGGAAAGATTTTGGATATCCTTGGTTGAGAATTTCTTTGAAAATCCTATGTTTCTAAGCAAGTCATAACATGTTATGGATTTCTCATAATAGGTTATGGATTTCTCATAATAGGTTATGGATTTCACATAACAGATTATGGATTTCCTATAACAGGTTAAGAGGTCAAATATGAAGCGCTCCAATATGGCTTTTAAAGGGTCATAATCGATTATAAACAAACTCATAATAGGTTATGAAATGTTCCATAACCGATTACAACTATTTCATAATAGGTTATGTTGTTACAGAACGTTTGTTATTTGTTTTTAATGTTCCATAATCGATTATGCCAAAATCATAATAGGTTATGAAAGGTTTCATAACTAATTATAAGAAAACTATAATAGGTTATGACAATTCATAACAAGTTATGACAAACTCTATAACCGATTATGAAAAACTCATAATCGGTTATGAGGTTAGATAAAAGCCCAGGATGTTGTCTTTGCAAGCCATAACCGATTATGGTTATGCCATAACGGGTTATGGTCAATTATAGAACATTTTCTCAATGGCTCTTTTGAGAGCATTTAATGCCCCTAACTACTTCTAACATTTCTTAAATGCTATGGGCTATATATGAAAGTGTTTATGCATTGATTATGGGTTAGAAAACATTCTGAAAAACATTCTTGAGCATTAAATATGAGTTTTCTCATCATTTCATTGAATACCTTGTTTTGAGCTTCAAGTTGTGAGAATCCTTAATACCACAGTTCTTCAATTTGTATTATTTGCTCTAGATAGAGTTTATTTCATCTAAATCTTGTATAATCTGTCAAGAGAGAGTGAGGTATCCCTCAAAACAGTTAGGATGAGGTATCCCTTGAATATAGAGGCTCAAGCATAAGGGTGAGGTATCCCAAGGTGTGTTGAGTGCTTCAAATTTGTAAAGGTTATCAAGCACCTAATTTCAAGCTTGAAGATATAGTGGAAATCTCGAGTGGTTGCTTGAGGACTGAACGTAAGTGACAAGTGGATTAGTGGTTAAACCAGGATAAAGCTTGGTGTTTGTTTTCCTAAATCAACTTCTTTATATTGTGCATTGTTTTACTAATTTACTTGAATACTATCTCCCTTGTCTAGTTCATTTGAGTGGAATATCTTTATATTTCATTCATTCATTTCTATCAATTAATAGCTTTAACGAAATTTAGTAATCAAAGATTTTACGAAAGATTTGCGAAAAGTTTTTATAAACTCAATTCACCCCCCTCTTTAGTTTTGAGGCCGCTTGGTAACACCTCTGCCAGATTTGTAATCGATTACAAGTTCAGTGTAATCGATTACAAGCTCAGTGTAATCGATTACAATGGCCCTTAAACACATTTTTCAAGTCCATTCAAGCTTGATGGCCATATCCAACTTAGAAAAACATGGATTTGTTGAGATATAAACATGATTTACAAAATCCAAGATTAAAATCAACATTTCTTTAAAATATGAACTTTGAATTTCAAGTTAATTTAAAAAGATCTTTGAAAAACCATTTGGAGATAATTGAGATACTTGAGAGCATTTTACATTGAGATCCTAAGACCTATAACCTATACCAAATATACATATTTTGATCTTGGTCTTCATCTTGACTTTGTTCTCATCAAAAACTTCATTTGATATGCTTCACGACATAAGCATTCACAAAATTTATATTAAATGTTCTTAATTAGGATAAGAATCCAGTAAGATTATTATCTCTTATAATTGTCTCCTCTATTTATGAGGAATATAATTAATTATTCTATCTATGAGGGATTCTGATAGATATTTACTCATCATAAATAGACATATTTACTTATCTAATACCGCTTATAAATATCTAGGATTCATTTCTAGCGGGTCGGATTGCTCCTAAACTACTAACCTAGACCCCGATCCAGAACACCTCTCACACCCAAATGGTGTGAATATACATTGTAGTCATAAAATAAAATAAAAAATCAATTTTCATATATTAATTTTTTTCAATTTACTCACCCACTGGTCAAAATTTTCCCTAGTTCAATCCTTTAATAATCAATATTCATCTCAATTTCATTCTATCAGAATTAAATTATTGTGAATTTTGATCAATAATAAACTAGTTTACATTACAAAAATTAATTTTTGAAGTATATCAAATTGAGAATTAAAAAGTTCATAAGGGACTAAAATAATATTTTTGTCAAAAGTAAAAAAAAATACCTTAACAAATAGAGGTGTATTTACTTTGCAATAAATGCATAAAAGAATAATAAATCTTGTTTGGTAAATTTATTAGAAAATCTAATGAATTTAATACAACACTCTTTCATTGTTAAAAGAAGAGGTGAGTTTTCTATGGCAAGTAAATAATTTTATATGTCGAATGTCCAACTACCATCATGTCGTTAATAAGGTTGTCAAAACGGGCTGGCCCAGCTCGGGCTGGGCCATTTTCGAGCATGGCCAGATCGGGTCATATTAGTTTCAAGCTGGCATTTTGCTAGCTCAGCTCGGCCTGTCCCGACTTAATGTAATGTTATTAATGTGAGCTGGGTCAACCCGTTCGGGCTTGGCCCATTCGGGCCTAACCCATTTAGGTCATTTCTAATTTTTTGTTCACTTTTGCTAGCCCAACTCATCCATTTTGTCAGGCTATTCGGGCCAACCTATCAAGCTTGACCCATTTTGACAACTCTAGTCGTTAAGAGTAATTGTCACTAGCTATCATATACTGCCACCTGTCATTGAAATGTCATAGTTTACCGTCAGTTGCAAGAATCAAGCCACCCTCTAGCCCCATTGGTGACAATAGACGGTAACAAATGTTTTTATTAGGAATGTTTTTTTATAAACAAACAAAATAATTATCAATTTTGGAAATATCTTTTTTAGGAATACTATTCCCAGCATAATTGTATAGATTGGACTTGACCGACCTATCTGTTCCGACTTAAAAACCCATGGCTCGGCCTCTAAGCATATTTGATCCTTGGTTATAACAAATTTTCTTAGCGACCTTGTCAGACCCATGATGACCCATTGACCTGCCTAGGATGGGTTGACCTAAGTTTCATTATATAACTTATGCTTCAAAAAGACAACTTGTGAGATATAAACAAAGTACCTAGAAGACTTTTGTAATGAAATGTATTTTGCAACTAGACTGCATGCTCTTTTAAGCTATGAAGCACAGACACGGACACAGACACGGACACAGACACGGACACGACACGGACACGGATACGGGGACACACCAACTTCAAAAATTGTAGGACACGGACACAACATATATATATATATATATATATATATATATATATATATATATATATATATATATATATATATATATATATTTTCAAAATTTAAGAAAAAAAATTCATAATTCATTAATATCATTTTTATAAACTTGAAGATTTATAATATTTTAATATATATCATATATGCGAATATTTGCTACCTAGTAAGTCCCTCTTAAAAAATATGGAACATAATTTCTATTGACATAATCTAAAAAATCTCCTAAATCAACTTCTCCTAATAGAACTAATCATGTACAAGTACACGTGCATAAAAAAAACTAGAAAGAATATTGGTGTGAGGCAAGTTTCGGTGACAACGAAGTCAATGACTTGGTACGAACAGAGGTAGGAGCAGATGAAAATAGTGCTGTGTGAAAAGATAAAACTTAAAAGTTTAATAGTGGTGTGTGAAAAGATAAAACTTAAAATATTGGTATGTGAAAATAGTGGCTTGGGACGTCAGTCATGTGAGCTTGAGTGAGTTAAATGCTTACTAATTGAACATTAATCATGGAAACTAAGTTTTGTTAAAAAAAAATATTAATGGGTCGTGTTCAAGTCGTGTCCTAGTCATATTCAAACGTGTCCGAGAAGTGTCCGAGCGTGTCCGAAAAGTGTTCGAACGTGTCCGAGACGTGTCTAAATTGAAAAAATAATCTTTTTTAATCGGACATATTTGAACACGCATGACACGTGTATCGTACGTGTGTCTCCATGTATCTGACACGGACACGTGTCCGACACGCGGATACGCCTCATAATTGGCGTGTCCGTGCTTCATAGCTTTTAAGTAATGCTATCAATTTTTTAATTTATGTTATTATTTGATTAATTCAATTTTAAAAACATTGGTGGTTGATAATTATCAATGCTAGTTTGGCTACAGTATTAGTACTTTTTTTATATGATGTATTTTTTTTCATATAGTGTTGTTGTATAATTTTTTTCATAAAGTATGTTTTTATATAAAATACTTTTGTCATATAGTATTTGCTTAAAAAAGTATTTTTCTTCTTTGTCCCAATTTTTCGATTCAACCGTTGAACCAGTGGTTAAACTGCTGACACATTGACACCTTATAATCGAGTCAACCTCTGGTCTAGGTTATACAACTATGATTCCTAGATTTTCGACAATATTTTTTTTCAAAACTTAAGGCAAATGCCCCTTTACTACTTTTGCAAATAACCATTGTTTTAAACACCCTCAATTATTATTTGAATTTATTTATTAGAAAAAGAATATAATAATTTAGTCCTTATTTTTACAAGACTTTAAATGAGCTTTCAGTTCTATCTTATGTGTTTCTAGTTTCTAAATATATCATCCAAATAAGAGATAAACTAAAGGATAGTGATTAATGGTCAGACCAGTGATCAAGCTTGTTAGCATCATAAAGTTCAAAACGATAAAGGTAGAGAAAATAAGTATTAGTAATTCATATATCTTTTAATTCTTTTTCAATTTTTGTTCTTTTTTAAAAATAATTTTAGACAATCTTGGATCAAATAATCAAAAATCAGCATAGGTCATTAGAAAAGATGACAATATAATCCATGTTTTGACCAAATTAAGCTTAAATTTTTGTTCATTAATTAAAGAACACTCATAGCAGTTTTAAGACTTGACCCAGGCCAATATTTAGGTTCAGTTCATGATTTGATCGGTGAATAAAATTGAACTGATTTTTCAACAATGCATCTAAGAGAAAGGAAAAAGGAGATATAAAAATATACCATAATTGTGTTAAGAAATTAACCTAAGTCCCACATTGCTTGTGATGAAAAACTCAAGGAGGAGTGTTACCTATAAATAAGACTTTGTGATTATGGTTACAATAATCCCATAAAGGGAGTAGCCTAGGGTAATTGGGTGATCTAAGGAAGATACTTTGCAACTTTGTTCGTGCAAAAATAACTTTGTGTTTGGGGAAAGGGTATGCAACTTTATCTGTTCAAATGTTGCCTTGTGTTTGGGAGGAAGATTTATAACTTTGCTATGAAAAAGTTATACTTTAATATTTTTATTTGTTGAGTATTTTTATTTTTTTATCCCATCTAGGGATCATTGGTGTAGGTTAGAAAGGTCAAACCACATTAAACTTTGTGTTGTACTCTATCTTTTAAATTTTGTTGTAACTCATTTTCTTCTTGGATGACCCTTTATTGAGAGAAGGTCCCATCGATAGTTATGTGACACTTCGTAACAACTACTATAAAAGCTGATGGTTTGAGGATCTTTGTGCCGAAAATTCCCATAATGATGTGCATATTAGGTTGTGATGGTAGTAAAAGTACGATGATGAAGGAAGAAGAAGAAGAAGAATTTGACTAAAGCTACAAAGAGCAGGACATTAGTAATAAAAGATCAAAGTCATCAATGCCATGTCATTGAAGATGCCACGTCATTGAAGATGCCACATTAGCAATTGCTGAGGTATTTGTTACTGCTATGGTGATGTTTTAGGTAGGGAGGAGTGCTACACCACATTATGACTGGTGCAATTTAGAGTGTAGCAAATTGATACGATGATGAATATTATGAGAAGAGCATCGAGTTTTCTGACATGTTGAGGTGTTTGAGGGCTTGGCTCAAGAGAGGATATGTTTTGTAATTGACCCAAGTCCCACATTTCTTATAGAAATCTAGGAAGAGTCTCACCTATAAATAAGCATTGGTGATTGTGGTTACAATCATCCCCACAAAAAGAGTAGACGAGGGCTATTGGGCGGTCAAAGGAAAATGGCTTGCAACTTTGTCCATGCGAAACTTGCATTGTATTTGGGAAGAGGATTGCAGCTTTAACCATTCAAATTTTGCCTTGTATTTAGGAGGAGGGTTTGTAACTTTACCATGCAAAAGTTATAATTTAATATTTTTATTAGAGGAGTATTATTTTATCCCTTCTAGGGGTCATGGACGTAGGTCAGAGGGGCCAAATCACGTTTTGTGTTGTATTCTCCCCTTTAAGTCTTGTTGTATCTCCTTTTCCTTCATGTATGTCCCTTTGTTGTTCTGTGATGCTTCCAAACAAATTGATGAGAAAAAGAAATATGTTGGTCATGAAATACCTACTTTGCATTAAAAACCTTTTCACGTGCTAACAAAAAGATCTTTAACCATTTTTTTTTTGGTAGAATAAGCTCTATGATTTTGGGAAAAAGTATTTGATTAAAAATCTTTCTACATAGAAGAGGTAAATTTTACAAAGCATGGTGTAGTGAAACTTAAGCACTCAAGGTATCAATTGGCTCAACTTATGATCAAATCCTACCTTCTTTAGTGAGGAGAAGGTTTTAGGAAAGAAAGAGAAGAAAAGAGATCTAGTTACCTCTTATTTTGTAACTATTTGCTCAAAAAAGGCTAAAAGCCTAGCCGATTTGGGTACCTCTCATACTTCCACCATTATTTCACAAGATAAGGTTCACATGGAAGCCACTAAAAAGGGAAGTATACTCTTTGGTATGGGTACTTGGAAGCTTTGATATGAACCTTTGAAAAAAGGCAAAGAAAATGTATGAACAATATGCACATAATTAAAGAAGATGGAACTTTTATTGATGAAGCAAATGAAAAATACATTATATCAACTTGAACAAACAGAGACAAACTGATTTGGGAACTAGATAGAATAAAAATGATAAACAAGGCAAAAAGAAAGAAATGAAGTTGAAACATAAGAAAAATATAAAGGAAATGTTGTCAAAGGCTAGAAAGTAAATGCATATAAGAGGGATAAATAACAAAAAAAAAGTGTTTGATTGATAGATTGATGTGTTGATTTCATAGGTCCCTGATTTTGTCTTCTCTTTGGCCATTTATAGCATAGTTATTAAACTCAAACGACCATTGACTTGGCTAGGGTACTAGGTCACTAGTTCAACTAGTGAGTCATAGGTCAATCCACATAAGATAAAAGAAATATATAAATATTTAATACAAATAAAAAAATTACATAAGTATTAAGGCATGTCACAATCATAAGTTCAAAAGATAAGTTTACAAGTTTAAAATACAACTTTGCATGTTCAATTTATAATCAATAAAAAGAAAAAAAAAAAGAAATAGAGTATATACAACAAATATTATAATATTGGATGGCTATCAAGTTTGCCTTGCCTTGTAGCCTTAATGTGAATAAGGCATATAAGAAGCAAAGTACTTTGCCTTGCTCTGTGTGAATAAACTACTAAGCCCACATCGATCAGAAGTGTGCTTTGCCTTGCAAAGTGCTTTTGCCTTGCCTTACACTGACCAAATCCCCACACTGAGCAGTTTATTGAGCATAAGAAAAATGCTTTGATTATAAAAACTAGTTGCTTCTGCATGGAGCAGTATACCATTTTGCCTCAGTTAAAAGTTTTTTAATTAACTTAAAAAATTCAATTAAATCTGGCTAAGTCACCAAGTTTTAAAAAACTCGAACGGGTTGAACTAATTTGACCAATTTGATCATACCTAATCCAAATGACAAATCGAACCGATTGATTGGCCTGTGTTGTCCAAGATTCATAACTTTGATTTATAGGCTTCAAGTTATAGAAAGTTGTTGCTCAGCATTCGCCAATGTAATACAGACCACATTCCTTTCCTATGATGGATTGATAGTGGCTGCAACTTCTTTGTTAATGGCTTCTTCCTTCTACAGTGTTTTGAATACTGGCTCGATGTTCTCTTACTTTGTAGAAACCACTGCTTGATTGGGGGTTTCATTCATTGAACTGGTCTTCTAATTATTTCAAAAGCTATAGGCCTTTCTCCTATGATGCATGGCCTTCAGTTGCCTTCCTAATTGAAATATTAAGAGGATCTGGACCTATCAGGCCGTTTGGTCAAGCTAGGGATATTCATAGGATAGATTTAACATAGCCCGACCCTGACCTTGACCCCAATCTTGACCTTGACCCAATATTTAGATCAAGCCAATTGTTTGGATTCAAACCTGGCCTAGTCATGGCTCAACTAATGACCAAGTCGGGTGCGGGTCAACCCGATATTCAAGCAATTTGTACAAATTTTGATATTATGCATAACTAAGTTATATAATTATAGAAGTAGAAAACTAAAATGAAGGGATGTTTTACAATATATATTTCAAAACAAAATATATTAATATAAATATGTTATCATATTATCATGTTATGCAAAAGGTGTTACTCTATGTGAAGAAGTTTTATTATTCATCACTAATTATCAAAAAATTGTTTTAAAATATTGGCCCGGACCAGGTTTTGAAGATAGCTAGGACATGATATATAAACAAGTAATATGATTGATGTGTGGATGAAATACACGCATCTTGTCATCGATTTGATGTGGATTTAGGTATGCTTTAATGGATTTATGTTGGAATTTATGCCACATTTAATCTAATTATCCGTGGTATCTCATGATTTGTCTTTCTTTATGCTTTTAGGTCCAAAAAAGGTGTTTTGACATGGTTCTATCAAGCTTTGGATGGATTCATCGCAATGGAGTTGAGTTCAAAATTTATATGGTCAAGATTCACAAAGCTTTTTACCTTTGCGCGATAAAATGAGCATAACTTGAGTTACGGAGGTCAAAATGAGGTGATTCTAGTGGCATGGGAAAGTTAGGAAAAAGAACTACAACTTTTATGAAGGTACATGGTTGTGTCTAATTTGGAAAATGCTTCTGTCAAGCTCACACGGTCTTATCTAACTTCAATGAAGTTTCTGTGTGGGAAACACGATCGTGTCTCTTGGACACATGGTCGTGTCTCTTGGACACATGGTCGTGTCTCTTATTATGCTGCAAGTTATGTTGTTTTTCATGCTTATATAGCCGTGTCGAGTTTAGACACGATCTTGTCAAGTCTCTTGAGCCTAAAAACAACAGTTTTTCACCACAAACACTATAAATAGAAGCAAACCCTCAAACTTAATAGACACTTTAGTGACGGTAGACTTTGAGAGGCAGATTAGAAGAGAGAATTGTCACGAATCTTGGGAGGACGACTTCGAAGAGAGGATTTGATTCTTAAAGGCTTGAATATCATAATCACCGTAAAAGGGGTTTTGATTTCTCTTTCCCTCTAGTTTTCTCCTTTCTTTGGGTTTTCTTTCCATAGGTTTGTATCTTGATATGAGTTTGTTTGTATTAAACATGAGTAGCTAAACCCATAGATAGGACTATGGAGGATCTTGTTTTCCTAATTATGTGGGTTTGATTTCTAATTTGATTAAGGTAATTTCTTTTAGGGTTTATCATATTACTTGCATTTTTGTCATAACTTGATCACTTTTAGCATGTGTTAATTCATTGTTTGACCGGTGACCATCCGCATTCAATGAGTGGATCTATATGGTAAGCTTAGGATTAGATTGGTGATTAACCAAACATCAATTTATCCTACCAATAGAATTGACGGTATGTTAGTTCATCTCTTGAATTGAGACTTAATGCATTCTTAATTAATTCAACTAAATGACCAAATAAGTAATTTAATTTAAAAATAAAATATTGTTTCATCCATGACTATTAGAATTCAATAGCAAATAAGAGAATATTAGTAAAAGAATTATCTTACATCATTAATGAAAGAAAATTTGAATAATTGGATTCAAGTGAACCTTATACCCTAGTCTCTCTCTCATTGATTATCTATTTTTTGTTTGATTGTTCAATGTTTTTCTTTCTTTATTTGTTTTCTAATTTTATTTTGAATTTCATACACTTTCGATTATTTGGATAACCAAGAGTTTTACGAATTTAGTAATTATCACTTATTCATCGTGGGATTAATAATTGGGACTCAAGTCTTATATTATTTTGCGATAGAGTGCACTTGTTCTTAGTGTATTTTACACGTATCAATGATGATAAAGAATTTTAGGGGGGTGAGATTGTAAAATGTTTTTTTTTAACCCCACCTATAGCTTGTGACTTATATCAACTGCTCTAACAACTACTTGAAATCTTGCTTAGTAATCAACACTAAAATACAAAACCTCTTATTTAAGTTGTAAAAGTAATGCTTTTCTTTTCTAAGCACATCTCAAAAATCTTTCTCCTAGTTCTATATAATTATAACTGTGAAATCAACTTATTTGGCTAAAAAGAAAAATGGGAAAGGCTATGTTTTCATAGACTTAAACAAGTCGGACCAACCTAATTCAAGCATGACAAGCTCATTTTATTTGAAATAGTTAAAATTGCTTTGTCTGGCCTTAAAACCTTCAAGACATATTGTGTTTTGAAAAGGTCGACAAAAATGGAAATAGTCATGGTTAACCAGAAAAAATCTTATCTTAATGGGCCTGTTTGATTCAAATTGGATAGCAACCTATATGACACCTCTTCCCAAAATAAAGTGACTAAACAAAATAACTAAATCACCAAATTGCTCTCCAAAAGATTAGTAATCCATCATATTAGTCCTTAAAAGATTAAAATTAACTCCATAGTCTCTAAAAGATCAATCCGTAGGTCAAGTTTGACCCACCGTCAACTTTGCTCCGTTTGAATTGATAAAAGTGATGATATGACACGTTAACTGCCTAATTAGCAACTACCAATGCCAATGTTGTAAGTTATGTTCCACAAACGCCCTAAGCAAAGCGCACTCATTAAGATGAAGCTAGGAAGTAGCAATTTCTGGAATACACAAAACAACCTGTTGAAAGTCGATGAAAAGAAAAATCACTCAAAATTGTCGGAAGATCGTCTCGTATACATAAAACCAATGGCCGCGAGACTCAGGTGTGGAGCCTATGTAAATCTGCTCATCTGGGTTACAAAACAAGATAGTGTACCAACCATCGTGCCCATCCTGAGAAATTTGAAGTCCACTCTGACTTTTTTCCACGTTCACCATGCTGCAACAAGTTGACTGATACCTAGCAACCTCTTTAGCAACCCAATTAGCAATATCCCTACTAGTAGTAGCTGGCTTGGAAGAGCGAACACCCACCTTTTCTGTTACCTCAACATCATGATCAACCATGGTTCTAGAAGAAGAACGTACACTATCACCTAAAAAATCATCAGAAGAACCCAAAGGCGTTGCCTTAAGAAGGCAATCAAAATCTAAAAGCCCCTACAACCCTACCACATGCAGTAATCGCAAGATCACACGAGTCTCTCAACTCTCCTAAATCTAGTTTAGCCTCTTAGCCTTAGAAAGCATAACCTCTAACTCTCTATGACGAGATGCTAACTAGTGGTCTACCATCCTAGGCATCCTCCCAATCTCGAGGTTCCCAAGATTCAACTCACCTATGATCTCCAAAGAGGGCCTACTATCACTACCACCACCACCACCACCACCACCACCACCAACTGGAGAGGAGGCCCCCAAGACTCGCCCCCTATTACTACTCTCACTCATACCCCAACCCCAGAAAATACCTCAACATAATCATTCTCCCCATAGAAGAGTCCATTCCACCTACAAAATGAATGTCTTAGGAAGTCTACTCCTACAAGAACATCATAATTCAAATCCCAAAGCCATGCAAAGATCGCTAAAGCAGAACACCTAACATTAGCACACAAACTAAAGGATTTTGCATAGGAAATCTCATCATAACAACCGCTATATAATCCAAAGATTGGGAAAATGGGCCGCAAAAACAACTAGTAACCCCCTTGTCAAATCAGCTCCCAAGTCCTTAGAAGAATAGTAAGGTGGCGAGAGCCTAAGCCCACCACAACGAGTAATCGCTAGCACAACACACTGGTAAGATGGAAGGATGGTTTGTGCAAAGTACTCACCCTATGCATGAACAACAGATTCACCAGCCCACACACAGCCCAACTCCCATAAAAACAAACAATTATGTTTAAGAACAAGCTCAGTGATGCGAAAGGCCAAAATGGTCGAACCATCTCTCAAAAAAAAGGAGAGAGACAGAGAAAGATAGGGAAGCAAATGAAAGCACATTGAAAATATGACACACCATCATCCCCATAATGATTAAAGCAACATTAAAAATAGCACCCTAAACACCCTAATAGTAGTAAAAGACACCAAATTCCAAAGCCAACAATAAATCAAAAATGAAATGACAAACCCACCTTCTCCCACCTATAAATTACTAGCCCTTATTTGAGATCAAATCACACTAGAAACCTCTCAAAAAAGATTGTGGAGCCAAAGCCTGGAAGGGCAGCAACTCCTCAGAATATAGGGTAGCTAGTGAAACCCTAGCCAAGGATCCCAATGCAACCAATAGGATAAACCCTTCCTCCCATGCATACAAAAGAGAAGAAAGATAATCAAGGGCGACGGCCGCTAAAGTGGCTGGCCAAACAATCAGCCCTTCTAAGAACTCTTCCTTCATTAGGCCCCTGACCTTGGGCCACCAACGAGGGATTGATTCTCTTCCTTCAAAAGACCACCACACCAAACTAAGGGAAGATGAAAACCTAGGAAGAATAATAGATGACTCCCCACTACACTCCTTCCCAAATAGTTAAGTTCAACACAAACACCCAACATCACACGACATCTCGAAGAAGCGGAAACTCGAAGAATTGCATGAGAAATCACCCTCAAAGCTCGCTCACTTGGATGACTACTCGCTCCAAGCTTGGTGGTTGTAGAACAAATGTCATATTTGGGACAACACTAGCCCAAATCCACTTAGACACCCCAAATCCACGAACCTAACCCAGAACTCTCTCCTCAACCACGCCAAGCAGCCCCTATAGAAGGACAAAATGTTGATCCCTTGGGGTCGTGTTGAACACGTGGCAACACCCCCTTTGAGAGGATTCTATCACATGTTAGCCAATCACAAGAAATGAAGGGATCCTAAGCATTCCCTCCACCCTTATAAATAGCAGAACACGATCCTAAGCATCCCCTTCACCCTTATAAATAGCAGAACACTGTTCTTATGCTCTCTCCTTGTGTTCACCTTTTAGCTTAAACCACCCCCCATTGTCTAGCATAGAACGCAAGGGAACATAGGAATGAAGAAGACAATTGTCCAATTCTCACATTAAATAAAAAAATAAATAAATAAGTCTAATAATTCAAAAATATAAGATTTTGGATTTCTTTATCTATCTCGCTGTATTTATGTAGGGAGTTTAAATTGTCTATGGATCCTTGACGAGAACCAATTTCTATGCAAAATCCTAGTGCCAAAATTGACGTAACTAGTTACCCGCTTTGATAGAAGTTCTTTTCTTGTAGAATTTAGTTGACATCGAGCACATGAGATGAAAGCATGTGTTAGCACATTGTAACTTTGTTTACTTTTCATGCATTGTATATTCAATACAGACATGCAAAAATGAACGGTTAAAACAAACAAGGTTTTACAGCAGCAGTCATCATTCAACATCAAAACGCTCACAAGGTTCTCCTCACGGGTAAACCAAAAAAAACAATGAAATTCTAAACTCTCACTCTCTTTGTAATAACCATCATTAAGGGTGTTTTATTGCTATATCACTCTTCCAAAATTACTTCAATACACTTGAATGCTATGTGATATAACAGTTAACCCATATAGGAATAGAGTACAGAAATTTTCTTGCTCTTTTCTCTTCATTTTCAAGCATCAAACTAACCCGTTATGAGCTTGAAGTGCACCATCATCAAGCTTAGATATTCTCTCATTTGCCATGGATGCCTGCAAATTATAGAAAGTGTAACAAATCTTGTAAATATGCTAGTAAAATAAGATGGCTTTCTACCCTAAATATCCGTGAAGCAGAAAAGATTTAAAGGATAGTGCAACTGTGATTAAATCTAAAACAGGTTCTTTTAAGATTATTCTTCTGTCTTAAATCTAAATTATTATTTACTGATTTTGAGGAAGCCATAGCGGCATAGCATAAAACAAGAGGTAAAGCATAGAGGTAAGAACCTGTTTTTCCCAATTTGTAAATGCTGTTATGAAAGCAAGTACAATTGTTTGTAGTGTAGACCCAGTCAATATACCAGTCCAGAGGCCTTTACCATGTAAACGTAGACCAAAACCCAACAAGATAGCCACTGGGATTCCCACAGCATAATATGCTGCAAGATTGGTAAATGCTCCTATCTTCTGCCATCCACTGCCCCTGGCAACCCCTGATTCGTTGAACACATAGCTGAGAGTTATACACCTTATGATTTTATTGGCCATATATTTATCTAATAACTTTCACCATTGAGCTATTGTTATTATTGGTGAAAATTACTCTCATTCATTCCCTTTTCAAAATATATGCACAATCACCATAGGATATATAGTTCAATGATGAAGTTCATTGGAATACTTACCACACAAAACTCCTAGTAGACTATCCACACTGACAGAGAGACAAAGCAGGGGAACTATCTTTGCAACATAATGTACAACCTCCATCTCATTGCTAAATGCAAATCCCAACACATGACGAAAGCAAAAGAGTGCAGAGCTAACGACAATTGCTTCTGTCAATGCTAGAACAACAACAGCGCAAACAGCATCTCGTGCTGCCTGCGGTTTTCCTGCCCCTAATTCGTTTGAAACCCGGGTACTACATAATGTTGCAAATGGATATTCATTTTCAGTATGCGCTTGATTTTACCCCAAAGTTGAGATAACAAACAAAAAAATGAGTTACATAACATATCAATGTATATATATATGGAGCATACCTTACTGCAGCACCGACCCCATACGGAATGAAATAGTGCAACGTACAAATGTTAAGACTGCTCAAAAATTTAAAAATAAATAAATAAATAAAGAAAAAAAAGTCAGACAAATTTATGAGTTTTCAGGTAATAATCTTTTGAATATTTACATAACAAGATCACGAAGGAACGCACCAGATTGAGAGAACCGAAGTTTCAAGTGTCGGATTTGGTAGAAGTCCACCAAGTATTACTAGCAGCTCAAATGACCACCACTCCAAACTGTATCCATTAAGATAGAAACTTGTTAGGCAAAAAGACACAGAAAAACTAAAGAGATGAAGCACCACCATTGACCACTCCAATCATATAGGGACATTGATATTTGCACACATTTTTTTTACACTAAAATTTTACACCTTTTTTGGATATACAATACAGAAAAACACACTTTCCAATCCTTATTCTCCCTTTTTCTTTTCTCAAACAGGATGGTATTACTTTGGTGTAAGAAAAAAGTGTAAATGCAAGACTCTGACTTACCAAACCATCAGTGCGGAAGGGATGGCTAGGAGGAAGAACTCTTTGATGCTTCTTAAAGCATTCCTCCCTAAGAATATCTTAGTTTTCTCACATGCTGAAGAACACTTAATGTAAATTCCGAGCGATATGACACTGAGCCAATATGAAATTCCAAGGGATAAGGCTGCTCCATCTTGTCCAAGTCCCAGTTTAAGCACTAGTACCCAACACATAGGTATGTGCAACACTAAAGCAATAACTGAGCTTAGAAGCATGGGAAAGATCAAACTCTGAGTCTGAAAATAACGAACCAAAGCTTGAAGAACAGCATAGCCAAATAGTGCAGGAATGAGCCAAATGCAGTACCTTCCAGCCACTAGTGAAATGGCATGGTCTTGACCCAGAAGAATAAGCAATTTGTCCATGAACACCCATAGGAGAGATATTGGAACACAAACTAAAATTAGAGAGACTATTGCACAAAAGGTATAGTTTCCAAGTTTATGAAATTGCTCTGCTCCGAATGTTTGGCCACATAGAGTTTCCAACGCACCGGCCATTCCCATCTGCATCCATTTCATGTTCAGTCAAATCACCAGTAACACTAGAGAAAGCAGAATACTATAGATATCATGTATTTATTCCTGTATCGTGGTAGGGAAGAAACAATTACAAAGTTGAGTGTTCCCTACAATGTTATTTGATGGAGCCAATTAACTAGTTTCAGTATCTCATTTGCTTTGCTATTTTTTATTTTTTTATCTTTTTGGCATAGTTCTCATTTGCTCATTCAATAGCTTATATTTTATACTCATTATTCTCGATTTACTTAAACAAATAATACATTCGGGATTGAATTAGGAAATCAAGAAGGATCGCCGATAAATGGACAACAACTCTTTCTTTTTATTTATTTTTTTATTCTAGTCATATTTAATTTTGTTTTTCCATTTATACAATAACCATCGCACTATTTTTATAACACCAATTTTACATCACTTATTTTTTTAATAAGAAATAAGAAAAACATACTTTCTAATACCTTTCATCTTTTATTTTACCCAAACAAAAATATGCAAAAAATAATAATAATGTGAAAAAATTATAGTGTGCAACAAATATTTCTTTGTACAAACCAGCCTCATTAGCTATCAAAGCAAACAAAAAAGCGCCATCCATTTTCAAGAACAATATGATGTTTTGGTTAAGGGTAATCATATACGAACAACAATTTATACATTCAAAAATTCATTTAATTTGGTACTGTCGAGTTACTTCTGAGTGTTTAAATGATAATCGTATTGAATTATTAGGAAAAAGAACAAAAGAACACGACAAGAATGTGCAAATTTTTTTGTTTAGCGGATCTAGAATGTGCTACACGTGTGTGGTCCCAGAGAACCATTGAGGTGACCCTTGCGGTCCTTGCACACATGGAAACGTCAATCTAATAGTACAAAAAAATATGAGTGCTTGTTGCTTTTAATTTTTGTATGTGTAGTATTATTTAATTTAATTTAAGAATAATCTTAAATTAATTATAGAAATGATAGTTCCTTTCAAAGTAGTACAGAATAGTTTTTTTTTTCCATTTTATATGACTACTCTTCTGGTGTCTTGATTTTAATTTTTTTTCTGAACCAAGATTGAAATTAACGTGGTGTGGAAAATATATAATTAGTGTGAAAATGAATATTCAGTGATGAGAAAGTAATTTTATACTTTATTTTTTATTTTACATCAAAATCTTGTTTATGGATTACTAGGACTTACACAACTGTAAATCGTTATGCATGAATTAGAAAAGTAAAAAGAAAAAAATATTGATTAAAATTAAAATCCATCTACAAGAATAATTTAATATTTAATCAATTTTCTACTACAAAATCCTATATGGGTGTCTTTAATATAATGACAGGTACGAAAGTTTAAATCTATGAGTTATTGTAAATTATTTAAAGTTTTCATAAGTAGTCAACTATTAGTGACTTATATTATGTCAAAATTAATATATAAACAAAACTCGCACACTTCCAAATCCGTTAATAAAAGAGATTTTATCCAACCCTATCCCCTCCCCGGCCCCATTAAAGGGTCCCCAGGACCACTAGGACTTGGGCCTTTACAGATAAATAAAACGAGGTGAAAAAATAAGGTAAGTCCCACACGATGTTTAAGTCTGAACCACCATACTTTTCTTTCAAAAAAAAAAAATTCTATAAAGAAATGTCCCTACGTGCGGATTCCTCTCACCAGTCATCCCAAATTATTTTTCACTAGACACAATCAGGCCGCCGCGGCTGAGAGAATATCCCAAGCTCGTAGCAAAATATGCCACACAGCCTTCAGGTCCATCCAAAACTTCATCTTTGGTGCTATTTCCTTTAAAAAGATTCTTCTAAAGCGCTTTTTATTAAAGCGCTTTTTTATTATAAGTTTAGTAAGTAAAGATATATTTAATTTTAATTTAATTTATAATAAATTATAATCTTAAGTATTAAATAATTTAAAAATAAATATTTTTATTTACTTATTTTATATACAAGTTTAATTTAAAAGTTTTTTTTTTTTTACAAAAGAATTTTTTCTATTGCTTTACCGACTATCACGCATCCCACGCGCCAGCTAAATGTCTTGTCAGGTGAGGAGGACCTTTAGTAATCAATGTTTATCAACACTTCACCTTTTTATATTCTTTTTGTTTTAGGTACAGCTTTTGTTATTATTAATGTCATGACACAAAACTTTAATTTTGCTTTACAGGTTTCAACAGAGCAGAGGCCAACATTGACACAACTTTCACCCAAAAGGAAAATAATTGGTAGATTTTAATTACTCGGATACTTAAAATATGATATTTAAGTAATATTTTATTTATATTTATATAAAATAGTAATGTTTATTTTAATTTAATATATGATATAAAAAAATAATAAATTACACTTACATATAATATAATGTCCCAAACAAATATTATATTTTTGATATTTAAAAATACTTTTTTATAATTCTTAAGAAGGAATGGCGTCGGCCTTCACATGCGTGAAAATATTTTTAAATATAAACACATTTGGTTTACATAAAAAATACATATAAATTATTAATTTAAGTGTCTATACTAATATCTTATAAACTTTTTTAAAAAAAGGACTAATGAATTATCATACACCAACATTTCCCAACTTATGAATGGAAAGAATAATGCTGCCAAAAAATACTCCACAATTATTATGAGTGCTTGGTCATGGATAATTGTACTGACAGGAAAACCCGCTGCATATATGCAGACATAATAATAAGATTGCTGAGTAGCAGTGGTAGAACTAGATTCAAGATTTTTGAGGCAAATGCTACAAATGCTTGAACACTTCATATAAACTTGAATTTTGTTGTTAAACACTATTAATGATAAAAGGGTTGTTTTATTATATGCGTTATGTAAAATTTTGGCTAAGAATTGCTCTGTTTTCAGCTTCAAAACAGAGCAAACAAGTTAGGTGGAGAGTCTGGGTTCAAAAAACATTTGGCCATTTGGGGGAGGCCGCCACCCCCGCCCAACCAAGTTCCGCACGTGACTTATTAATCACATTTTTGCTTGCGGATTGTTTATTTTCATTTCATTTCCTACTTGCCAAACATAAGGTTGCTGGTAGTTGAAATAGCATCCAAGTTCATACCAAATGGATATATAAACAAACACTTTCAAGTTCCAATCATTTTTAATCAAAACCCTAAAAGCATGTGAGTTGTGACACCTAGAAAAACTTTCAGATCAAGAAACCTAGCTAATTTTTATTCGAACTGATGTTTTCACTCACATGATATCTTTAATTAATTAACCAATAATTTTTCGCCATTGATTTCTTTCAGCTTAGAACCCAGTGTCTGAGAAAAAACAAAAAAAACAAAAAGAAAAAAGAAGCTTAGTTCGTTAACACATGAATTTGTGGTAACTATTGAATGCTTTATGCTTCTATGATGTTTAAGAAAAGATTGAGACATTAAGCTTAGCTCATATGTTTCAGAAAAAAAAAATGCATGCTTTCAAGTAGAAATTAGAGAGGAATGGAGGAAAACCTTACTAGTATACTAAAGCCAGTGACATCTGCAAACGAGGTGGCCAAGGCAATTCCTGAAAGGGAGAGTTCACCAAGATGTCCAACCATCATCAATGACACAACTTGCAACAGAAACTGGGACACTGTCACCACCACCATTGGTGCTGCCATGAAGCTCAACTTCTTTAACTGTTGGGGAAAGGCAGTACTCTTTGATGTCTCCCCCTTGTTTTCACTGCTCATTTTAGGCAACAAGGTCTCCTCCATTCCTTTAGAACTTGATATTTCGGAAATCGCCGTGTAATTAATTAAGGGTACGAGAAGGTGAAGAAAAAAGCTTTTTAGCTAGAGGTGGTACTGAGAGTGAGTGCACAGATGCAAAAGAAGTGTATGCATTATGAGTCATGGATTACTCCTTTAAATAAGTAAACAACAAGATTCAAAGAGTTATTTTTAATCAAATAAACCAATGGGGCCCTGGAAATTAAGCTTAATAGCACACATGTCACATGTGATGAGTCTTTTGTCAAGAAGAATTTTTCTTCCTCCAGGTATGGGACCCACACACACATCCACCGGTCGATATATTCCTGGAATTCTTTCAAGACCTTAATTTGGATAAGAGTGACACATTAGGAGCGCCACAAATGGGTTTGCTAAACTAGTTCAAGAGTTTTTAGATAGGGTTTTACACTTTTTAAATGTTCAGATATGAATATCTTCTTGACCAATTATCTTGCTTGGTATGGGAGTCATCTTTTTTATTTTTATAGGGAGATCTTTGGCTCTTAGATGTTATGGGTGATTAGTCTTTTATACGAGAAAAATTCTGAGTGACTACCATGAAAGTGTGGGTTATAATTGAATCCATTAATCTATCATGCATCCAATTTATATCTATATCTATATCCAATCTAATTCATCTAATTATATTAATAAATTTAATAGATTAAATCAATTTTGGTTAATAGATGATTAATATATTAACTAAAATATTTATTAGATATCTAATTATTCATAAAATTGAAAAAATAAATATATTTTTTGTACAAAAATAAATATATTTTTTTTGTACAAAAATAAAATATATTTAAGTACATACAATCTAAATGCTTTTTATTTTTTATCTGTGTAAAAATATTGTTTTGTATATTTACTTTTGACATTTATATAATGTAGTAATTGTCTTTAAAATAAATAATAATTCTTATGTTAGATATGATGAATTTTAATTAATACAAGTTAAAAAAATAAAAATAAAAATTACATAAGTAATAAGAATTATTATTTACAACCTTATTGATTATCATATTTTTTATTTATGTTTAAAATATGTTTCAATAAATAATAAATATCATTAAAATAAATTATAATTTATATGTAAGATATAATAAATTTTTATTTTTAAATTAGTATATATAATAAAAAAAGTTACTATATAAATAATTTAAATTAACACTAATTATCATATGAATCACTGACAAAAATAGGTACACAAATAATGGGTTGTAATCTAAATGCATCTTATTGATAGAAATACAAGAGCAGACAAAAAAATGTATTAATAAACATAACGTGTCTAGATGCATCTCTCTACGCGACACGCTGTTCAATGAGCATTTTGTGGAAGTGAAATGAAATGAAACCTCCTTTCTGACTTCTGACAATGTCCGTTGTGCATATATGTTTTCTCAATAGTTTAATACAAACAGGTTAGTCACTGATTTTATGATGTTGCATGTGAAAGAGGAATGTTATTAATACATTAATTTATACATTTATTTTAATATTTATTTTATTATTACTTTATTTCATATATTTAAAAAAAGTATTAAGAAAATAATATTTATTTTTAAATAAATAATAAAATAAATATTAAAAAATCTAAAAATATATGTTATTAATACTTCTCCTCAAAGATTGTACGAACTTGCACCATAAGCTGGAACAGAGATGTATTTCTGTGCACTGAAGCATTTTGTTCAGATAATTATAAATCAATTTATTGAAGGTTTTATTTTTGTCAAATGCATGCGGTTTAAGTCATGGATTACACTTTTAAATAAGCAAACAAGAAGATTTTGAAGAGTTGAAAGCAAAACTAATAAAACTAATACTGTGTTTGAATTTCTTTTTATTAATGAAATAAAATGAAATAAGTGAGAATAGATAAAAAAAAAAATAAAACATAGTTATATTTTTCTTTAATTAAAAGATTAATAAGATATCAGAATGAAAATAGTTCTATCTCAATTTTAGAAGAAATAAAAATTAGGTCTTTGAGGAAAAGAGAGAAAAAATAGTTTCTTATGTGTTCTTTTAATTTTTCATGTATTTTAAAACTCTCAAATACAGAAAGTTATTTTTTTTCTCTTTATTTTTTTTTCTTTTCTTTCATTACTATTATCAAAACATACTATAAATGAGACATTTTCTATACACTTGATCCACCTATGGTTGGTGTACGGTTTATCAGTGGGTTTTATCTGACATAATGGATTATCTAATTTTTTTTTAAATCTAAAATTATTGTTTATGAGTTTGGGTGTAAACGTAAATATTATTAGTTAAAGTTTATAAAAAAAATTATATATATAGTTAATTATTTGTTATAAAAAAAGTGTGCATAAATATTATCAATTGAAATTTATAGAGTTTTTTATATGTGTAGTTATTATCTATGATATATAAAAAAAATAGTATAAGTTTCTTGTGTTTAAACCTAGGTGCGTGTGTAAATATTATTAGTTGAAATCTATAAAATTTCTTATATATACAATTATTTATGACAAATAAATAAATAAAATATAACTTGAACTTTAAGTTACATGTTATTAATATCAATCATTGATTTAATTTTATGTCAAATCAACAGTGTTGGGAGTTGCTGCATGTCATGCACCCTCGGTGCTTGGTGGGCGCATTTGGCTCCTTCTATCAAGCACCCTTAAACTTAGGGTGAATGATGCACCTTACATCTAGGTCATTCACTTATAATTTAAAAATATCAATGGTTTAATTGAGCAATCGAATACCTGATGAACAGGTTTCCACCACCCACCCTCCCCTGCCCATTCACATACCACCATAGCCTCACCTCCCATTGCCGGCATCATCTCAGACCACCACCACCAAGCTAGATCTATAAACCTCTGCCCTCCATGGATCTCAGCCATCCAATATGGAGCGAAGCCCACCATGGCCAATCCCAACTACCATGAACTCACACCCAAACCCGCAACAACCGCTACCACCACCTGAGATTGCCGCACCCAAACCACCAACCTAAAACCCATAACCCACGACCATCGAGCCTCCACTATGCCAAACATTGCAACCAAAACTCAGATCGTTGACAGCCCAGTTACCGATGCCACCAAACCGCACCATCTACATCGTTGTGCACCTATTACCCTTCACCCTTATTTCTACGTCTCACTCAGTCGACGAGGCTCACAAATGGAGAGGGTGGAGATGCGATGCGAGGGTCTGCCTTGAACATACTGCATTGTGGCTTGGCTTTGACATGGTGGTTCTATAGCAGCTCATAGTGGAGGACGCTGATGCAGTTGGGTTTGGAATTATATGGGTGTTTTAGGTTCTAGTAGTGTTAGGTTGTGGCTTTCGCTACTGGAGGTCGGAAATTCGAAGATGTATGGAGGCTGGTGGGTTCTTGGAGGTCCAATTTTGGGAGTTGTATTTTGGAGACATTCTTGGGTGGGTACAAATCTAACACTTTAGATTTGCACGCACTCACAAAAAATTGGAGAGAAAGGATAGTTTTTTGTGAAGAGTAGGTTTAGTGGGACCCATCTATCATCTCTCTCCAATTTTTTATGAGTGTAATCAAATCTGATGTGTTAAATTTGTGCCCACCCAAGATATCTCTGTATTTTGTTAAATTTCTAAGTTTGTGGCTTTTGGGATTTGCAGGTTTGGGATTGTTTTTAGTTATAGGAGTTTTGGTTTGGTTTTTGTGCGATTGGTTTCCGGAGGTTAATGGTGGTGGTGGTGGTGGTGGTGGTAAGAGTGGTAGTGGATTGGTGGTGGTAGGGGTGGGGTGGTGCCAGGTGGTAGTGGGTTGGTGGGGGTGGGAGTGGGGTGGAGTAGTGGTGGAATATGTACAAGAAAAAAAAACTAAACTAAAAGAAACCTACTATTGTAGGTAAAATGAATGGATGCATCATGCATCCTAACATGACAGCATTAGCCAGTGAATTTTAAACGTTTCTAAAACTAAGTGGCTTAATAGCACACATGATATGTAATTTGTCTTCAGATAAAAGGGTGACACATTAAGAGCAAATTTTCTTATACACCTTTGATGATAATGATAAAAAGGACAAGTGGAAGAAGTGAAAGAAAGAGCATTCAAACTTGGGATGATGAAAATAATGCATCCCGTAACAAGAGCATCACAAATAGTTAGTTGATGGATTGATGAGGTGTACTATTAGTTACATATCCAATTGTCAATTAGTTATGCCTTATAATTAATTATAATTAAGCTTAGATTCGTATTAGTTAATTACAGTTAGTAATATCTATATTACTTAGATGTATAAAAAGTTGTAGAGTGATGTATAAGATAGAACACTTCATTCTTTTCGTTTTTCACTCAGTAAATGGGAAGTTTTTCTCTCAGAGCTATTTCCTTGTTATAGTATCAGAGCTCAGAGTGAGCTCTGATGTGCATAACTGTCTCCACCATTAACGTACAAACATTCAAGGTTGAAGCCTCAATATTTTAGATTGTAGCAAAATTGAAGCTTTGAACTAAAGAATCAATGGCGAATGCAGCACCAAAGAATGTAAATCTAGATCCAATGAACCCTATAAGCCCTTACTACCTCCACCCAAATGAAAACCCTGCATTGGTCCTTGTTTCATCTCCTCTCACAGGACCAAACTATCACACATGGAGTAGAGTCATACGAATGGCTGATTAATCGAAGAATAAAATCCGATCTAGCCAGCCTGAAAAAGGTGCAATGTGGTGGTTCTCTCGTGGATCAATTGATCAATTTCACAACAAATTGCACATAGCATACTGTGGATCAACAAGGCTACAAATGCATGGAAAGATCTAAGGGAACGATTTTCACAAGGTGACAAAATCAGAATCTCTAATCTGGAAAATGAATTGTTTTCATTTAGACATGAAGATTTGAATGTGATAATCACAAATTTCATACATTAATAAACTCATATTTTTAGTCCTTTACACTTTTCATGCACTTAATTGATTGAGTTGACCATGTTTTGTAAGTTTGGTCTCAAATTGGGCTTAATTGATTTTTCAACATTATTAGGATTTTACATTATTTATGTATTTCAGTCATATTTTGAGTTCTAAATATATAAAAATTATATATCTTGCCTTGTAGGAAATATAAGAGAGAGCTCTACAACTTTCATGAGAGCCCTAGAGCTGAATCAAATATCTAATAGACCGAATTAGGCTTAGAAGTCAGAACAAGGGTGTTGTCACTGGAACCCGAGCAGCATGCACTAATTGTTCTATAACTTGGGTTGTAAGGGTCTTTTGGAGCTGAAACCAGTGTCATTGGAAAGATTACACACAAGGATCAAACTATTATAAGACCACTAATTGAAATTATAACGTTTTGATGGTGTTATACCCCTATGAAGTCGGTTGACGAGACCAAAGACCCATTGAGAGTGATTTGGGCATAATTCTCTCATCTTAAGCACAATTCAAGTGATTTTGGAGGCCAAGGAAAGCTAAGAGGCATATGATTAACTTTAACCTATGAGTAAATTAAGATTCTTAATTTTTAAGTAAGTTATTTTTGTATAAATAGGGAACCTGAGATAGATAGCAACCCTAAGTCATACTACTTGATTCTTCTACCTAGAATTTTCTCCTTTCTTTTGCAAACCATGTGGCTACAACCATGGAGAGCTAAAAATTTGAGATCAATCCAAGGATCTTAAGAAAATTCTGGTTTGGCTTTGAGATTCTGTACCTAATTTTGATTTTAAATTGAATTAATTATCTTCTTCTTCTCTTGATTTGGATTTCAAATTGCATGATTAGATATTTCTATTGCGTGATGTTGTAACACCATATTGGGGATGTCACATTTTCAATAAATATAATAAACATTTACCCAAGTTATTAATCATTTCTTAATACATAATAATATAAGTTGTGAAAATTTTCTTCTTTGTACATTATATCATTAAATAAAATAAACAGAACATGAAATAAAAATAAACTATTAAATACTCATCATAATTATACATATGATTTTTGTCTTTAATAGATACAAATAATATACACTACAAACTATTTAATAAAGCAGTAAACTGTCTGACTTAAAGCAAATCATAAACTAGCCCAAATACAAAACTAAAAGTTCTGATCCTCCAAAGGATCCTCCTCTGGGAGATCTTCGGAAGACAGAAATCCCAGGTGTCGTGAAGCTCTACGGACAGGAGTCTGCGCTGTCGACACACTACTAAGCTCACTAGGGGCATGGAAACGTCTACCCCAATAGCACCTAATAGTCAAGGGTAATTCTAGATGTAAATAAAAAGTAGTAAAGAATATCAGAGCACCATCAAACTCCCTACGAAGGGACACAGTCAAACGTCCCACAACCGACTCCCTATCAGCTCGTAGACGCCAGGCCTCAGAAGCTCCATGAAACTTCAATTTCACGAATCCCAAAAACTCTGGTAAAGCCATATCGTGTCACAATCAATCCAAATAATATGGATGATCTAGAGGCTCGCCCTCCTCGCACCGATCGCTCAGATGCTGCTGCTCCTCGTACTGACAATCTAGAGGCTGCTCTTCTTCTTCTTCCTCAAAATCTTTACGGAACATAAATAAGAATACAAAAAATGTATACAAAGAGATGAAATAATCTACATCATTACCAGCATGGCAGTACAGAAAATGACAGTACATACAGATATAACAATTGATACAATAATCCATATTATCACATCATACATAATATCTCAAATTAAATATAAATAATCACATTATGATACAGACCACATATGCCAATGTACACGGACTCATTCCTACTCCATGGAGTTAAACACAACATTAGAGAGAATGATCCGGAAGACCTGTCCGTAGCTTCGGCTGCCCAGCCAAATATTACACAGTCAAACGTCATGTAAATAGTACACAGTCAAAACGTCGTACACAACAGACATTGTACCGGATAGTCTCCACTAGATCTTGATTAAGAATAGTGCTTGTTGAGATCGCTAGTGCATTGTCTGTTACCACGACCCATAGGAGCTACTAACTGTCCACATGTAGAATCCTTTACACACTAACGCCTCCAAGTTCACTCAATGAACCACACTACGCCTATCACACTCACACTATGGCGTAATTCATCTTGTCAGCCAATTGCCAATTTCAACCAAATTGACACATTTCTCGACACATGTGTATGAACCAAAATACACAAATAGCAATATTATTATTATTTCTCATAATAGTACGCCACCACTTGGCAGTACCATTTTTCAACATGTCTGGGTCTACCACTTTAACCCGACAGTAAACTACTATTTCTCTCAGTCACGTAAATATTTTATCGCATTTACACAAACACGTCACCTTTTTTCAACGTTTTCAAATCGCGTAAATATTTTTCAACATTTTTAAATTCGTGTAGTGTTTTTAAATCATTTTCTCAATCGCGTAACGTTTTTAAATCATTTTCTCAATCTCGTAGTTTAAAAATTATTTTTTTAAATATGCGTAAAGTATTTCTAATACTTTTCAACTACGTAAAATATTTCTTTACGTTCTAGATTAGATTTTTGAAATTTTCTTCATTATATATTTATTTATAAATTTATTTACAGCATTTCATCTAGAAAATTTACTAAGTAGTATTTTCTACGTTTTCTCTTAAAAATTACTTGTCTTGATCATTACCAATATTTACATCTCGAAACTTGCTGACGTGCTTCAAAACCCAAAGGGTGAGCTATACGTTAGTATTTTTCAAGTATTCAATTTATTTCTCATCCATACTTAATTTCTCTAATTAAGTTTCTAAAATAACTTCATTCATTTTATTCTTAAAAATTCATTCAAATTGAGTTCTCTTTAATTTAATTACATAGTCCACACTTAGAAAATAATTTTAGATCAAAGGTATCACAAAAGGCATGTTGGCTGAAATTCTTCTATAAATCATCTTTAAATCATTTTCTACCATTTAAGTCCTTGTAAAATTATCACTCCAATTAAATTGATTAATCCATGCTTTAGAAAATATTTGAGAACATTTTAGTTCTCTTTGTGGTGGTGAAGCCGTGAGTTTCATGTGTTGTTTGGAACACTCATGCAAATCCTCAATATGTTGTTCACATCCTACAATAATTATTATGCATCCATAAACACATACTAAATATATTAAAGCTATAGACATGCTTGCAAACAAAATCAATCACAAATAGGAAGAACTTTAAACAACCAAGTGAATGAATCATTATGGAATTCTTCACCACAAATATATCTATTTTCTCACCACCAATACTTGGTTGATGAGATTAAATCTTCCTCTTACCTATAAGGAAGACAAACTCCTCTTGGACTTCCTCTTATGGATTTCGTATGGCTCCAAGAAAAATCCTAACAAGCTTAAACAATTTATAAAGTGACAAACTATAGTTGAAAAAGAAAAATCATGGATCAATCATGACTTAGAACATCAAGAATAAGTTTAGAAACAAGAAACAAGGATTTTTACCTTGTAGGAAAGAAACTTTAAGGTTGTTTTCCAAGCTCCAAATGGATGATTTTGAAGAAACTCTCAAGATGAAAGATGTTTAGAATGATGTTTAGGTTTAGGAAATGGTGTTGGATGAAATTTTAGAAGAGTAAAGGTATGGTTTTGTGATGGTGGCCGTGAGCTTCACCAAGAAGAAAGAAGAGAATTTTTGGTTAATTTGCTTAGGAGAATGGATGAAGATGAAAATGAATTTAGCAAAATGCCTTCCAACCTCTTCTTAAAGCCTTTGGCCGTGGGGCTCCCTAAAGGAGGTGGCCACCTTAGTTGACCTCTAAGGGCTCCTAATGGCCTTAGATGAGTTCAAGAGTGGATCTTCAATGCTTTGTTTCCAAGTTTGCTTCCTATTGGCTTAGAGAGCCAACTCACCAAGTGTCTTGAACCTTCTTGAATGTACTTGGCCGAATTGTGTAACACCCTCCCTAGGGCATCACATTTCCAACTGTCGACTCATAATCTGAAAATCAATTCATAAAAGGTTTGAGTTATGAAAATATGGGTTTCAAAATCTCTTCTTTATTGAAACGTAAATTTACTGAAAATATTAGGCAATATTGAAAATCATATTTCAACTATTCATTATGCAATATTAACACCAATTAATATTTCACAATTTAAAGAGAAATATAAAATTAACAGACTCTTTTTTTTTTTTTTTTAACAAGAGAGAAACCCCATGACGGGTCCTACTTAATAAAGACGAGACAACACTAACGTTAAAACTTAACATACTTATTCTATTGTGTATCCATCTTGTTGCATCAGACATCTGCTCTACATCTGTTCTTTGTCAACACTGCACACCTTTGAGTCCTGAATGTCCACTCCTTATTGTTGTCACTCATCTCGTAGTATTCATCGCCCGTTATGTCTAAGACAACTCGATCCTTCTATTATTTGATTTTAACAAGATGACACAAAGAAACAACATAACAAAGAGGTGAGATCACCTACGCTAATACCAACATGGCAGCACAGAGATAACACAAACAACAATATCATACAGGGATATCATACCAAACTTCCAATAATATATTCAATATTAATCAACTATCATCATCCAATCATATATCAATCCAAGTATTCAAAATAGTTGTCATAGCCAATATTCCTCAATTAATATATCATACAGATATAAGTGTTCAGATTATGCATGTACACAAGACTCGATTTCCTACTCCATGGAGCTAAAACTCAGGTCAGAGAAATGATCGAAAAGACCTACCTGGTACCATGTGCCTCAGACCACGTGCTTTAATTCTCATTTCAATTTTTGCACATCTAGCACATATACGACAGTCTTTATCAGATCTTGATTAAGAATAGTGTCTCGGTCAGGATCATCGGTGTGTTGCATCGGTCTAACCTATAGGAAGAAGCGTGACCAACCACCCGTGTAGGCAACCCGCACCCTGATGCCCCCAAGGTCAACAAGTGACTTACACTACGCATATCGTACCCACTCAAGAGGTGTGTTTCTCCTAGGCAATCATCCATATCCAGTCCTCATCGGACCATTTCAATGCATGTATAATGTACCAAATACCAATCACATGTATATCTCATAATTTCTCATATATAGTTTATACAATGCACGAATATATCAGTGCAAGTCCAACCACAAGAGCCATTCTTTTCAAATTCATTTGTTCAATTAAATCATATGTCTAAACGCATATATTTTTTTTCAATGCATCTAAAATGCATCACGTGCCAATAACAGGCAAAACTTGTTGTTTTCACAAACAGTGTTCATACACTGGATTTACAGTAATCATACTAATTTTTTTTTCAATAACAAAATTATGTTATCATGTTTTCATAGTTATAAAACACTGTTGTCGTGTTTTCACAATCCCGTAACATTTCTATTACGTTTTCACAATTTTAAAACATTTCTATTACGTTTTCACAACATCGTAACATTTTTGTTACGTTTTCAAAATACCGCAACACTTCTGTTGCACTTTTAAATCACGTATTAATTTTTTAACGTTTTTCTCAATCGCATAAAAATATACGTTTCTCAAATTGCATAGGAATTTTTCACCGTTTTCAAAATCGCGTAACTTAAAAATCATTCTTTTAAGTTGCGTAAATCATTTTCCATCATTCTCAAAATATTTAAAACAATTTCTAAATCTCATAGTAGTTTTCTGCCATTTTCGAAATCACATAAAAATATTCTCTCATTATTCAAATCACGTAGTGATTTTTCAACAATATTTTAGTCGCGTAAAATATTTAAACGCTTTCCAAATCGCGTAGAAATATTTAAACATTTTTCAAATCGCGTAGAAATATTTTACTGTATTTCAAATCGTTTTTAAGATACGTAAAATATTTCTCAACATTTTACAATCACGTAAAATATTGCTCAATATTCCAAATATTATTTTGGACTTAAATAAATCAATATCATTTTCAACACATTTTTCTAATTGCGTAAAAATATTTTACTGCATTTCAAATCATTTTTAAGCTACGCAAATAATTTTTCATCACAATTTCATTACAGAAAATATTTCTTAACCTTCAAAAATTCCTTTTCAACTTTTCTCAAAATAATATAACTTTATACTTCATTTAATATATTTTCTTACTCAAGAAAATCTTTTTCCACAGTTTTTTACTCAAGAAATTCTTTTTCACTTTCTTTGCAAATCCTTAAAATCAACGTTTGCTCGTTTCATTCAAAACTAATGTTTAGAAAAACACTTAGGATCTTTTACACAAAATAAATCAATAAAAATCCTTCAAAACTATATTCTTGTTCTCTTGAAAAACATATCTTTGTTTATTTTCCATACTCTTCAAATCAATCCAATTTTTAATCTTTCATGAAAATCTTAAGTTATAAACACCTATGTTGAGGTGTCTTGATCGAAAATCCCATAGCCTTTAGAACCAAGAAAATTCATTTTTCTCCACTTCATAATTTTCATTAAACAAATCAATTTCCTTGTTCTTGAAAAATTTCAACATGAATCTCTAATTATGGGCATCAAAACCTTAGCCATCTCTTTGGCCATTGAAGCCAAAAATTGGTTTCCATTCCATCATCAAATCATGGCATACACATACATACACATCATATATATATATATATATATATATATATATATATATATATATATATATATAGCATGCCATATTATCATCATGCATAGTATAAGCATACCATTAAAATCATAAATTCATGCAAAGCATATTAAGCATAGGCAATTAATCAAAGCTCATAATCACCCACAAATTAATTACATGACCATGGATATGAATCCTCACATGGATTCAATATCCATCAAATATATAACCATCTCTCACCACCATGCTTGGTTGGTGAGGTGGATCTCCCTCTTACCTCTTGAAGATCCTCAAAAGCTCTTTGTTTTGCTTCTTTTTCCAAGTCCTTCACCACCAAGGGCTTCTCAAATACAAAACAAAATATATAAAAATTAGTATACTAGGCTTGATTAAGAAAATCATGGATCAAACATGGTTTAGATTATGAGAAAGAGAGAAGAAATGAAGTTTCCTTACACTTCACCATAAATACCCCATAACTTGGATCTTGAAGAAAGTCCATGAAGATGAATGATTTAGAGAAAGTCTCCAACATGAAAGTTGTTTAGAATATCATGTAGATTCAAGATCTATGGTTAGATGAAATTAAAAGAGATTGGAGAGTGGTTTTAGGGGTCTTGACCGAATGGTTCCTCTTGAAGCATAAAGATGGAATTTTTTATTTTTGATAGAAACTTGAAGCCTGGATTTGAAGTCCAAGATGAATGATTTTGAAAAAACTCATAACTAGAGATGTTCTTAGAATGATGTTTAGGTTTAGGAAATGTGTTTAGATGAAATTTTGGAAGCTTGAAGACATGGTTTCTAGGTGTTGACCGAATGGTGTTTCTTGGAGAAGAAAATAGAGTTTTTGTATTTTGCTTTGGAGAAGATGATGAATAGAAAGCAATTGTGATACAAATGATAGAAACCAAAAAAATTTTGTCTTCTTTGGAGTGCATGGCCGTAGCTCATATGGAGAGAAAGAAAAGAATATATTTTGATAAGTCTTGCTTTTGGAAAATCAATGAATGATGAAGATTGATCAAGATAGGTAATTAATGGTCTTCAAACTTTTAATCCAAGGGTTATAATTAGTCTTTGTCACTTTTTAAGACTAAATCTTCCCCCTTGATTAATTCTAAATCCAATGGTTGTAAATGGTCATAGTCACTTTATATGACCAAATCTCTACCCTTGATTTAATCTCCATCTAACGGTTATAAATGATCTTATTCACTTTTAAGATCAAATCTCCACCGTTGATTAAATCAAGATCAAGTCTCCATCATTAATTAAATCAATGGTGGATATCCAAACCACCAATGTTGACTTAAGCAATATAATTTCTATTTTTATCTGCTAAAACCCCACAAAAGAATATATTTACTGTATTTTTATCATCCGATAAATAAATATAGTACAAAACACAGTACAATAAAATTTTCTAAAACTATTTCCGGATTCAGGTTTAGTAAGATCCCTTGTCTCCGTCTAAACAGTACAGATTTTTCTATGCGTAGAAAAATTTTCACTTTGCGAGACCCGTCTGAGCCCACATATGGCCACCTGGGCCCACATAGGACTACCTGGGCCCACATACAGTAAAAAAATACATAATCATCCACAAAAATCACAAATATTAGAAAACGCACAAATATCAAATCAGATTACGTAAAATAATTACCTAACGATAAAAATTAAATTACGTAAAGTTTTCTCCTACCAAAATTTTTATTTTCCTACACGAAAGAAATCACTCAAAACAATCAAATACGCTGACGGAATAAACAAAATAATTTTACAGTGCACAGAAATTACTAAACAGTAAAATTCTGTTAACTGTCAAAATTATTGTTTAAGAGATAAGAAATTTAGGGTGTTACAAATTGCACTTAGGGAGAGTAAACCAAGTCTTAATCCATTTTGTTTCCTAATTAGGTTTAGGTAATCTAATTAGTTTCTTAGTTATTTAGTTAATCATGTAGTTACTTAGGATAACTAACCACCTTCTTGATTATGCTAAAACATTCTCTGACTAAAGTTTTAATCAATAACTAACTAGGTTTGTTCTATTTAGTTACTACTTAAACACTTTGGATTAACTTAATTAGGTTTTAAGCTAATTTAGTTATGTTTTCTAATTACTAATCTAATAAGTCCAACCATTTTTGTGGACTTCCCTCCTATTGGTTTAGAAATTCAAGTCATTTTCGTTGATTGATTCTCATTGACTTAGAAATAATTCAAGCCAAAAACGTTGATTGATTTCTATTGGTTCTCCGAATAGTAAGTCATAAAGAATTTACCGGTTCCTTTTGTCTACTGGGCAGAAGCTACTGCTCTTAAGTCAGTAGGTACTGTCCACCGAATAATAAAATAATATAATAATATAAAATATTTTTATTTTATAGATAAATTCTAAAAATTAAAAGATTGATACACGTATAACTCGAAATTGGGTTTAGTAAGATCCTCCAGCTCTGAATAATCATATAAAGATTTTCTTCGGCCCGAAAATTATTATTTTCTTGACTCGGAGTAAATCACACACAATAGTCAAATATAGTCACAAAACAATCAAATTAATTTTATAGCACACAAAAAACATAAAACAGTACATTTAGGACAATATCATAATTTAGCTAAAAGTTGAGGTGCTACAACTCTTTTTCACTAATAGAAATTTCATCCTTGAAATTTATCGTACCTTAGAAAAGATGTGGGTATTGCACCCTCATTTTATCTTCCAGCTCCTAGGTAGCTCTCCCGTTACCTCATTCCATATTACCTTTACTAACACAATCATCTTCCCTCGAAGCTACTTCACTTTCATGTCCTCAATCTTAACTGGAAACGTCTCATACGTCAAATTATCTTTTAGTTGTACTTCATCCGGCTGAATGACATGCATTGAATCGGGAATATATTTTCTCAACTGAGACACATGGAATACATTATGGATATTGGAAAGAAAAGGTAATAAAGCTATTTGGTAGGCTACGGGACCTATCCGACGAATGATTTGGTAAGGTCCGATGAATTTAGGAGTGAGTTTTCTGGATTTGATAACCCTTCCAACACCAGTCGTATGTCGCAAGAACACATGTTCACCTTCCTCAAATTCAAGAGGTCTCCTTTGGTCTCGCAAGCTTTTCTCTCATCTCGGCTCGAGTCGTCCTCATTTTCTCTTGAATCATTTTCACCTTTTCTCGTAGTTTGTAGTAAATGCATATTTGGTAGGCTACGGGACCTATATCCGACGAATGATTTGGTAAGGTTTGTTGCCAAGGTCAGGCCCAATGGTCATACTTTTCCCATCCCGATGAATTTAGGAGTAAGTTTTCTAATTTGATAACCCTTCCGACACTATCCGATTAATATATCGCGAGAACACATTCCGACACCAGGTTGTATCACCTTCCTCAAATTTAAGAGGTCTCATTTGCTTGTCAGCATAGCTTTTCTGTCGGCTCTGAGTCATCCTTATTTTCTCTTGAATCATTTTCACCTTTTCCGTAGTTTGTTGCACAAGGTCAGGCCCAATGGTCATACTTTCCCCATCCTGATACCAACACAAAGGTGTTCAGCATTGTCGCCCATATAGCGCTTCGTAGGGTGTCATCCCTATACTTGAGTGAAAACTATTATTGTAGGTGAATTCTATTAGAGACAAAAATTCATCTCAACTCCCTTGTTGTTCTAACACATAAGCTCGCAATAGATCCTCCAATGATTGGATAGTTATCTTGGGCTAACCATCAGTCTACGGATGATAACCAAAACTCAAATGTAGCTTAGTCCCCATGGCTTCTTGTAATCTTCGCTAAAACCTCGACGTAAACCTTGGATCTCTATCAGAAACTATACTTACAGGTACACCATGAAGTCTAACAATTTCACTAATGTACACATGGGTTTGTGGCGTCCCAGGGCTGACGAGGGCGGGGAGTGGTCGCTGGTGCTAAGAGAAAGCATCAATGAGCGACTCTTGGCAGGCTTCTAAGAGAAGGGTCCTATGAATAAACTGAATACACACCAGAATGAGAGGGATTCAGTGACTGTGCAGGTATGGGATTGCATAGTTGAGGATGACTTAAAGGAATTGATTAGGCGTAGCCATATCAACAAGTTACAACTTCTTTTTGGGAGCCTAGAACATAAGAACTTCATGGTTAAGCGTGCTTAACCTGGAGCAATTGTGGGATGAGTGACCTTCTGAGAAGTTTCTTAGAATGCGTGTGAGTGAGGACAAAACACGTTAAAAAGACCCGTGTTGATTTGTGGAGACACTCATCAAACCTGCAAGCAGTCCCGAGATGTTACAAACGGTATCAGAGACGGGACCTCTCCCAGTACGGTATGGTTCGGGGACGAACCAAGTGGAAGTTGGTGGGCATGTGGTGTCCCAGGGCCGACGAGGGCGGGGAATGGTTGCTGGTGCTAAGAGAAAGCATCAATGAGCGGCTCCTGGCAGGCTTCTAGGCGAGGGTCCCATGAATGAACTGAATACATACCGGAATGAGAGGAATTCAGTGACTGTACAGGTATGGGACTACATAGTTGAGGATGACTTAAAGGAATTGATTAGGTGTATCCATATCAATAAGTTGCAACTTCTTTTCGGGAGCTTAGAACATAAGAACGTCATGATTAAGTGTGCTTAACCTGGAGCAATTGTGGGATTGGTGACCTCCTAGGAAGTTTCCTAGGATGCGTGCAAGTGAGGACAAAGTACGCTGAAAAGACTTATGTTAGTTTGTGGAGACACTCATCAATCCTGCAAGTAGTCATGGGATATTACAGATGTGATCTGATTTTGAATTAAAGACGGTTAGGTTGACAAATTTGTTAATCTAGGTTAATTGAATTTTGGTTATTAAACTAGCATAGGATGCATGAATTTAGCGATCGCAAGTTTATGAATCGTTTGTTAGTTAAATTCTAGATGATTATCTAGTATTGAATTCTATGTTTTTGATATAGAAATTTCGGTTAATCATAGATTAACCAATTAATTCAATCTAGATGCATGTTTAGTGATCGATGACAAGCCAACTAAGTTTCTGACGTTTCTTAGATTTGGTTGCTTTATAATTTGATTTTTCTTAAATTTAATTATGTGTTAACATTCTACATCCATAATTCCCTCCTATTTGACCTTGATTTGGTTTGATTGGTACTTTGATCGTCAAGAAACGATTCAATTTGTTGCCTTTTGTTACAAGTTATCGGTAGAACTAGAATTTTGTTATTTGGTTGAGTTTGACACTCGAATCAAATTTGGCACCGTTGTTGGAGATCATTAGGTGTTAATTAATTATATCAAGACTTTCACTAACCCCATAACCCCTTTTCTTCTGTGTTTTGGTGGTTTTCAGGTGAAAACGGGTGATTTCAAGTTATTTTTCTAAATTTTATATAGATAAACGTGCTCAAAATGAGTTAAAATTTGGTCAGTTGAAGGAAAATAGCTTAATAAACAAAGATCACAACTTCGCAATGAGGTCATCCCTAGTTTGTCCAAATTTCATCATTTAGACTACTTTTTTAATTTTTAAGATTTTTTATTGCATTTTTTTTTATTTTTGTGTAGTTTTCATGTTGTGGTGGTCCCATAATTTTTAAAAATCTATAGATATAGTTTCTATTGAGTTTTTATGTGATTTTTACCATTACTTTGTGTTTTTGTGTTTTGAGTCCCTATAGTGTTATCTGATGCATGACCATTGCTTTGTGTTTTCCTTCATGCCTATTAAACCACTCTTCCTAGCTCCAACAGTTAACTTCATTTTTATACAACTAACACAAATATCAAAATCAGAGAAGTCTAAATCATAAAGAATATTCTCCTTGAACAACTTCTTCATTCTTTCCCTAGAGATATGACCTAATCAGTTATGTCACAACATAGACAGAACTCTACACACTTATTCCCATTAATATCATCTACATTTGAATGTCATTGATCAACCAAAAAGGGTTCATAATTTAACATATGAAGGTCATTAGACGAAACTCCAAACCTAACACGAACAAAATTATAATGTAAGAAAACTCTCTTATCATTGAAGAGAAAATAATAGTACAACTATCTAAAGCAGAGACTCGAATAAAGCTCCTTCTTATACAGAACACATAGATGGTACCTTTTAAACCTAAAGAATGTCCAGTACATAACTTCAAGGAAACAACACCTATGTACTCTACTTTTACACTAACTTTATTTCATACTGTGATCATCCACTCTACTTCACTTAGCCTTCACAAATTTTTTTTTGAACTCTAGTAACAAGCTCGTAACATGAGTAGTTGCACTAATTATCTAACCAATAAGCTTTAGAAGGGACATTAACAAAATTGGATTCAAAGCACACTAGAGCCAGGAGTTTAACTTCGTTCTCCTCATTCCAATTATTAAACTCTATACTCATTTGAGCCAATTTGCAAATTTTGTGGCACGTTAAGGATTACCATCCACACTATAATGCTTAGTCTTGGTCAATATCAAGAGGTTACAAACCCTTCTAGATTCGTCAACAGCCTTACAAAATTTGTTGGTATTATTAGCTTCATAGATACTCTCCTTAATAACTTTGTCCATGCCATACTTTATGGACATGAGACGAACTTTATTTAAATAAGCCTACCTTTCATATTTCACCCTAACTGTAGTGGAAGATATATGGGCTACAAGGCTCATTCTCAGTAAGAGCAATATCAACAACAAAGATGAGTAGAAATAAATTTGATGACTCAACCCACTCCTCATAGTTGGTCCCACACAACTTTCTCAAAACATTCATTTTCATAAGAAAAGCTAGATAATCAATATTTACAGGGAGATTTTCTTGTCGAGCATATTAATATACAAGATGATAGATAACCACAATGGAGCTCTCTTATACAATTGTATTCATGCCTTAGAATCTCGAATTACAACACATGAGCAGACTTCCACAAACATTCATGTCAATGAAGTTAGTATCGAGAAAATACTGAGAACTCTAAGGACATAATAATTAATGCCTTTATCAAATCATCAATTATTATATTAATAAAGGCAAACTGATAGGATGAACACATTATCAACATAATCACCAATGTCATGAAATAATAATACTATATCAACAAAATAGCACCTTGCCACAATTGGTCACGTGAAGACGAGCTCACAATTATGAAAGGTGCCCAAAAGCTCCACAACATTTTAAATTATAATTCTCAGGACGAAATTGCATAATAAATAAACAAGAAATAACAATACAATATTTTACATATCATTTTATGCATAAAATAGCACTAAAAATTATTTTAGTTACCAAACAATATCAAGTCTGAGAATACAAATTATACAACATTCCCAGTAGTATCACAATCATGCTGGTAAAATTTCAAGTCAAAATTTAGAGAGTATATTATAATTATTTTAACATTATGTAATATATACAACAGAACATAAAAAATTATTTAAATAATAAAATGTCACCAAGTTTGAGAGCATGCAATATATATTATGTATAGTAGTATCATAATTGTGCAAAAAAAGAAAAACTTCAAGTCTAAAAATGGAGAGTATTACATGAATTTCGTCATTATAAATTCATCAAAATTCAAAATAAATAACTTCGAATGTCTGAAAAAATAAATAAAATTCTCTAAATTCACAGGAAGAGCGCGTAGAGAATAATGTAAAACACAGAAGTGAAAAGTCAATGTTTTACAATTCACATTCTCATGCACTCTCTAAGATCGCGAGTAGGCGTGCAGAAAACCACCTTCTTCTTTACTTGTTTGATTAGAATTTGAATCATTTGACCTGGTTCACGGTGTATGGGTCTTCTGCAATATCTCTCTTATTTTTTTTGTTTATACGATTCTTGTGCCATTGGATTCAGAATTCAAAGATCTATAAAATCCTTAAGAATTTTTTTTCAAAAAATCACACGAAATTTATGGGCTTTTAATGCCAAAATGGTAAGGGTTTCATGCGATTTTTCTCAAAATTCTCTTTGAAATCCAATCAATTTAATGCAATCTATATGTTATTACACTCATGGAACTCTGATCTACATTCTTAATTTAATTTTTGAAATTGATCAAAGAAAAGAAATTTGAATTTCACAATAGTTTTTCAGGTTTCCTTACATTCATGCCTTCTACAAATATTTTCCAAAAAAATAGAAAAATTGTCTGCCATAATTAAGATTATACCTGACTCTGATACCAATTGCTAGAAATTTGGTTCAAAATTAAAATATAATAATCCAAAAATTCATAAAATCAATTTAACCTTAAATTATGGCATCTACAACAATATAAAATTAAAGTCATAAGGTTACTTAGAAAAGACAATAATGAGGTAGTCATGATTAAAGTTATCACAAACACTGAGAGAGAAAAAAAAGATATTTCTATCACACAATAGTTACTCATATGTCAGTATTAATATAATAACTGTACGCATTAGAGTAGTTAAGGATACAGATCTCTTTCTGTATATATAAAACAACAAAATGAACTAAACTCACCCATCATTATAAACTCATATATTAAACTCATAAACAAAATTTACATATGAGTAGTGTTTAACAACAGATTCAATAACAATATTAATCACAATTTAAATTAAATAATATATTCTAATAATTTTGACATCTAATTAATCTTAATTTTATAAAATTATAATATAATTTATGTTAATCCATATAAAATTATTCTAACATTTCATTATTGCAACTGGTATAATACACATTTAATAATATGAGTATGAGAAGTTTTTTACTGTAAAATTACCTAAGAATCTCTCAAAGTTGGACGCATGCGTACGTTGTCATTACTGCAGCTTTGGTTAGAGGGTAGCATTGATTCCTAATTTCTTATTTAGTATCTTACACATTGAACAAATAAAAAATTTGGTGTTTGATTTGTTTTTTTTTTTTATTTATAATTGATATGTTTTAATTCATAATTATAAAAATGTTACATTTTGTTTCTTATTTTTTAATTTTTGTGAAAGAAATGATAAAAATAAAGAAATAGAAATGAAAACAGAAAATAAGGTGGCATTATTTTCATCATTTTTTTATAAAAGTTAGAAAATAAGAAACAAAATAAAAATAATATGATATTGTTATAATTACAAGTGAAAATATAACAATTAAAAATGAAACACAAAATAAACCAAATGCTTAGTGTTCTTTTTTATACTATATTTAGATGACAAATAATGAGAAAATGGAAAGAAAAAAAGAGAACGAAAATAAATTTTTGTGTTTGAAAGTTTTAAAATGTATAGGAACGGAACGGAACACATGAAGAATCATTTCCTCCCTCTTCTCCTCAAATGTCCAATTTTTGTTCCCCCTAAAATTAAAATAGAATGGGAGGACACATGTTCCGTTCCGTTCTGTTAATAAATCTTTCAAACAAAGAGGGAGGGAATTATGTTCCATTCCATTCATTTTCTTTTCGATCCATCCCTACTTATTCCGTTCCATTCCATTAATGAAAAAACATCCAAACATAAGGTTAGAACAAGAAAAAGATCTAATTTTATACCATTTAATGTGTACTATTTAAGTTATAATATTAAAAATATTATTAAAATAAAAAATAATAATAACCCTCATAGCTGAAATTATACATATTGAGTAGTACAAAATAAAAACTTTTTCTTATTCTAGAAATAGTTAAAATTTTCACCGGTGAACACACAAAAAAGAAGTGAAGGCAAATTTCCAGTGGAGGAGAAGTGGATCACGGTAAGTGCCCTTAAAGTCCAATTGGTGCTCTTAACCTTCGTGGGTAGCTGGCTGGCTTTTACCTAAGGCCATTGAGGCAAGGGTTTAGACCCCAAATTTCAAGGCCTCATAATTTATAATAATGTAAGTAATTATATTAGAAATAAATAATTAAGATAATTAATAAAATATAAATATATTATCTCATTTTAGAATAAGTGTTAATGTTTGGATAAATTTTTACTTTCTCTCACTTCTCACATTTCTATTAATTTTTAATTAATTATCAATTTTTTTATTAAAAAGTATTTAATATTATATTAAATGTTTTTTGACAAGTGCTCTCTTAAGACACTTGTTAGCAAAATACTATAATTAATTATCTTTTCTAACTATAATATTCACTTTTGAATTCTTCCTTCCTCATTTGCTTTTAGCTTTCTTTGATTTTAACTTCAATTTCTTTCGATGAATCTGTTAAAAGAAAATTAGAATAATTTAATTATAAAAAATTTATTAGAAATTTTGGATCTCAAAAGGTTAGAAGAATAAAGTTTTAATTTTTTTGTTTATTTTAATAAAAGGCATAATTTTGTATTTCGCTTTAGGTTATAAGATTGTTGGGCCGCCCTCCTTGGTGGTTGAGTAGGTTTATTTATTTATTTATTTTTCTAAAGATGCTTGAGTAGGTAAAATTCAAACTTTTTACCTTTAAACGGTTCCTCCATGCGCAAGGGTCAATGAAATTCAATTTTTTTTTTCAAAAAATGGGAGAGGTAAGAATGGAACTCTTAACCACTTGGTTATGAAAGTTCTTATACTTCATTCAAATGAGTTCCAACTCTAAGCAACTTTTTAACATATATTAGGGAACTCCCTAACATATCATTTAGTCATCTTTGAGTCCTAGACTTATCAAAAAATCATTTTTCTATCACGCATTAACTATGAAGCACGAACACATCATTTTGGTGTCGTGTCCATGTGTCAGACACACAATGACACACATACGACACGTGTGTCATACTTGTCTGATTAAAAATTATTTTTTTAGCTCGAACATGTCGCGGACAAGCTGAGGACACCGTCAGACACGACTAATTTAAAATTAAAAAAATTACCATTTAAAATTTTAAAAAAGTGAAAAACAATTATATATCTAATTACGAATTATCCATTACCCAAGCTCAATTACTCAGTTACCAGTATCACTTACCCTAATCAGATCATGATGTTTTTCACTGTGAGGTCACCCTCTCTCATGTAGTCATCTACCAACATCTGCTACTAAGCCATGGTGCCATCATCACAAAGTTGGTGGAAAGCAAAATAGAGTTAACTTTTAGATACTCACTTTAGTTAATTTTTTAGTTGTACATGTACTTGTACATGACTAATTCTACTAAAACAAGTTAGTTTATGATATTTTTTTAAAAATGACAATAGAAATGATGCTTGATGTTTTTTGGGAGGATTTAATCAAATAGCATATTGTAAATCTTGAAGCTTATATATATCATATTATGAATTATGAATCTTTTTACTTAAATTTTTAATTATATATATATATATATATATATATATATATATATATATATATATATATATGTATATATATATACTGTCAATGCTTCATAGCTTCATAGCGCATTAACACACATTCGTTTTTTTCTTTTTTTTTTTGGGGGATAGGTGAAGTTGGAGGTGGATAAGTTGCAAACCACACCACAAACAAAATGTAACCAATTTGTCACAACCATCACAAAAGGTGTAACAACAAGAGAGGTAACTATATAAAAATAATAAAATTTTTCATGCACTATCAGTGTAAAGTTTTTTACACTATTAACTAATTATATATTACTATATGTGTGACTTTTGAATTAGTTATTGTAAGAGTCAAACATTTTTAATGATATGATAATATATAATTAGTTGATAGTGTAAAAAACTTTTACGTTGATAGTACATATAAATTAAATTCAAAGAAAAAATATATGAGTGTTGCTAGAAAAATTCATTTAATAGAAAAGTGGTCATTTGAAATGAGATTAGGTTCTAGTGTTTACTTATACGTAGAGAATGATGAAAATTGATCCTACCATACTCCTGATATATATTGGTAGAGCAAAATCTTATCTTAGAATTTAGTTTGATTTAGTTCTGAATTTATTTTTGCTATCTTAGGTTACGTTTATCATATCTTCTTGTTATCTTAGTTTGTTTGCTAACTATGTAACTACTTCATCTATATAATAAATTGTTATGGCTTAATTCACTTGAGTTTAGCCAACCTTTTTATTCAAAACGTCTTCATGGTATCATAGACTACTATGACCGACGCCTTAATTTAATGATGATAAACATTTCCTCCACCTTCACCACATCCACCAGTATTGCTGCTCTTTTTACACCTGGTAACCCAGAAATGCGTTTGGACCCACTCAATCCCTAACAACTTTCATTGCCACTGGTCTAACAAATTTGTTCGTGCATGATTAACAAGTTGTCTTAGAGAGGTTATTTCAATAGTTAATACCATACTCGCCACCAGAATCTTTGGTGGCTTTATCAATGGAGAAACTCCAATACCTCTCGACCTTAGTGCCTTTCCCATGATCACCTCCCCTTGGACGTGTATGTCACTTGGCAAAATGTTTGATCCATTTTAACCTTGGTACATATCTAGTTATCTTCTTGAAGATCTCCTTGATTTGACCATAGACGTAAAAACCTCATATAATATTCAGTTAATACTCTAATATGCCTTTCACTTTCTAAGCCCACTAATTTTCAAGATCCAAACATGGCCTTTGTATAGCCATCCAATTTGAAGGGAGTGATAGAACAAAATCTTATCTTAAGATTTAATTTGATTTAGTTTTGAATTTATTTTTGTTATCTTAAGTTATGTTTATCTTATCTTCTTGTAATTATTGTTATCTTAGCTTGCTTGTTAGCCATATACCCACTTCATCTAGATAATAAATCATTATGATTGTAATTCACTTAAGTTCATCCAACCTTTCTATTCAAAATGCCTTCATATATATATATATATATATATATAGGAGCATATCTAGTGAGAGAAATTTTTATTGTGAGAGGGTGAGAGGAGTAAATCTTGGCCATACAACCATACATGAATGGTCAAGATTAAAAGTTATTTAAAGGTCATGTGACCACTTAAAAAAGTCACATGCATTTATGTTCTAATCTTGACCATTCATATAAGATCCAATGGTCAATATTTACTCCTCTCACCTCTTACAATAAATACTCATCTCACTAGAGTAAAATATATATATATTGTATACAATTGATGACCTAGACTAAATTAAAATATTTATAGATGTTGGGCTTGCTCGAAGTGCCTATTCATATCCAAAGTGAGGAATCAAAGCCCCATATAGCTTGCTTAGAAAATGCTTGAGTTTGATTTATTAGACGCAGAGCCTGCAAAATAAAGGTTTGTGCAAGGCCTAACACATTAATCTCAGATGATCATGGAAGCAATTGTGGTCCACATGATTTGTTTTCATGTGTTAAATTTTGAGATGTGAAGCTCAGTGCAAGCCTAGAAACTTCATTCCCATGTCAACGAGCTATCACATTTCAGATGATCTTTACAACAACAACAACAACTAAACCTTTTCTCATTAGTTGGAGTCGACTAACAATCACATCTTTGATCTATGTCATAAAGATTCGACAACATTTTACGTTGACTGTCAACTGCCTAACACAATCCTACTATATTTTTTTCGGGTTTGAGACCGACTATGTAAAGAGATTTGTAATAAAACTCATATATAGGCAGAGTTATTTCAAATGACCTTTAATGTGTTAAATTTTAAAAAGTGAAAATGAGCACAAAGCCAGAAACATAATTCGTAAGTCATCAAACTGTCACAATTTTTTTTCTAAAGTATCTAATCATGTAATACAGAGGAGCTTTGCAATTTTCCAGATATGTTCTTTGTATTGTTAATTTGTTATCATGTTTCAAGACTCCCCTAGTTTCTGACAGAATACAATGGCACTGTGAAAAAAGACTTTTATCGTTTGTTCAAGATTTCCGAGAGTGCTGAAGAAGTTGCATTAATTGCCTCATTTTAGAGATATTATTTTTCTTTTTTGGTACAATAAAATTTAGGATTAAGAGTGACTTGCACATCCCAAAGTTAGAGCAAGTCCTAGGCCTAACAAGCACTTATAAGAATACTTACAGTAATCCACCGGCAGGAATCTTACCAACTTCTGACCTAGAAGATCATTTAAAAAAGAAAGAAAAAAGTAAAACGACCTAGAATTACAAGAACATACTCATAAGCCTTCCGTTCATTTTCTCCAAAGTACATTTGTAGGCCGCTATCAACTTGGTCAGAAGCTTATTAATATGGGTACATAAACACACTTATGCTAGTGAGGGACATGTCTTTACCCTTTAGATTTCATTGTTAATATAGACTTGGAGGTGGAAGAAGTACAATACTTGAGTTAATAGTATGCTGGTGAGTAAATTAGTCATTTTTCTACCATTAGGTTGTATCCAAGTTACTCTGCACTTCGCAGAAATAAAGGGAATAAGTCAACCTCAAATCATTCTGCCCGTTATTGAATAATGGTAACTCTATTGCACAGCTCGGTTATTTTGAGTATTTCTCACCTCAATTAATTGGATTAGGGGTAAATAATCTTCAATTACGTCCACCCCGTGGTTATAAATAGGATTCTTCACCAGAAATGAAGGGAATAACCCAACCATTAACCAATAACCAAAAATGTGAATGGAAGCTATTTTTCAACTTATACAATATAAAAACCTCATCAATCTCATGACAATCATGTGTGCAATATGAATGGGATAGGAAAATGAGAGCCCGGATCCACATCCATGCCACCGGAGCATCTTATAAAAATTTTCTGGGATCAGAGTTACATTCATACGCCATAGGCACAATTCTAGTTCAAAAATCACATATATATATACAGACAAAGTCAAGTTTTATCTGTTGACATAATTAGAGGCCTCCAATCACAATAAAAAACACACTTTCTAACACCCAAAAAGAAACAATAGCATTTACCCAAAAAAAAAGAGAAAAAAAGAAAAAGAAAAATAGCAAAACCAAAAACTGACAGCCAAATTGTTAGTAATTTCCTTTTTCTTCCACTCATTCTTTTATTATTCTACTAGTTTTCTCAAATTTCATACGAATCCATTTTGAGCTTTAATTGACTGCTCAACTAATCTCTCCCTTGCTTTCGTTGCCTGCAATGACAACAAAATACAATCATTTAGAGCTATTAATATCTTTATCTATCGTCCAGTGCATTCAACAAACACAGGATACAAAAAGGGGTAATAAAATAGTAGGAAAGAAAAAAAAAATGACACAAAATTATGAGCAACGGAAAAGTTACATAAGAAAGTAAACACCAACCTCTTTCTGCCAATCTGTTAATGCTGTTACAACAGCCAGTATAATTACTTGTAGAATAGACCCTGTTAGAGTTCCCATCCAAAGTCCCTTGGCTCTGAGCTTAAGGCCAAAACCCAAAGAGAAAGCTATAGGAGCTCCCACAAGATAATAGGCTCCAAGGTTCACATAAGCCCCTACTTGCTGAAATCCTCCACCTCTGGCAACCCCTGCAAATACAAATCCAGTTTTATTTACTCAGCTTTGAGCGTCATTGAAGATGTAGGCGGTGCAGTTTAGGCTAGCAGAATATAAATTGTTTCAGCTAGTAGAAACTCACCTGAAAGAGCTCCAATTAGACTATCTGCACTAATAGACACACAAAGAAGGGGAACCATGTCTGCAACATAATCTACAACTTCCTTGTCATTGCTATAAGCATATCCTAATATATGCCGACAACAATAGAAGAAAGTGCCGACAATAACTGCCTCAGCAATTCCAAGAATCACAACGACACGAACAGTACCTTGAGCTGCCTTTGGATTCCCTGCTCCTAATTCATTTGAAACCCGAGTACTGCAAAACAAAGTCCATAGGATCATGCTTTGTCAGCAGATGATTGTGCAGTAACACTGTACAAGATTATGAAAAAGAACAAACAGATTTGGACTAAACCTTGCAGAAGCTCCAACAGCATAAGGAATGAAGTAGTGCAATGTAGTTGTGTTAAGGCTGCAAAAGTTTGAGATAAGTTAGAAAAACCCTTCATGAGTTATTTTAATAATTAATGGGAAATTGATTCCACTCACCAGACCGAAAGAACTGAGGTTTCAAGTTGCGGATTAGGAAGAAGCCCAGCAAGTAATGTAAGCAGCTCAAATGACCACCATTCAAAACTATGAACATTGAAATAAGAAAAATCAAATAGAAGATTGTGTATTGGTGTTCCGAGAGATGCAAAGTTATATATTACCAAAACATCAGTCCAGAAGGGACAGCAAATTGCAAGAACTCTGAAATGCTTAGTAAAGCATTACTAGAAAACACAATCTTGGTTTTCTCACATGCTGAAGAATACTTCATATAAATTCCAAGCCCAATGACATTCAACCAATATGAAATTGCAATAGCAAATGCTGCTCCAACATGTCCCAGTCCCAATTTAAATACCAGACCCCAACAAATAGGAACATGCAAACACAGAACCGCAATTGAGCTGAAAACCATGGGAAAGATCATAGTCTGAGTCTGGAAGTAGCGAATCAGAGATTGAAGAACAGCATAGCCATAGAGTGCAGGGATCAGGCATATGCAGTATTCGCGAGCTGCATGAGAAATTTCAGGATCTTGACCAAACAGAAAAAGTATTTTATCCATGAATATCCACAGGACAGATATGGGGAGACAAACCAAAATCAGAGTGACAATTGCACAGCAAGTGTAGTTTCCTAGCTTTCTAAATTCTTCTGCACCATAGGTTTGGCCACATAAGGTTTCCAATGCACCAGCCATTCCCAGCTGCAAGGCATTTCAAAATCTAGTCAATCATCAAGAACACAGGGAGGAGATTAATTTAGATGCAAATGTAAAGTAATTTAAGGTTAGATTAGAAAGTTGAATGAAGAGAGATTTTCAAGCTTGCAACTTTCAATTCAACTATTTTTTTGCGAATGCCAACAATAGTTGGCACAACTATTAAAGACAGACTGTGTTAACTAAGTTGGATGGAGTTCTAATCCTGCCTTGTTGGTAGGTTATCTGTAAGTACCCATGAGCATTCGTTGAGCCTGGGCTTGCCCTGACCCTGGGATGGGGCACCCATCCCTGACCCTAATCTTTTTCATTGAAAAAAAAAAAAAAACTATTTTTGCAGATCCTGTCTCAAAAGTTTGATATCAAACTGAGAGGAAGTGTCATCACCTAAATCAACCTACTCTTTACTTCAAAAGAAAAAATAGGATCTTATTTTCAAAACAAGGAAGACAATCTCCAAGATCATCTGCAGTAATCACGTGAACACCTGCACCTGCTAACTAAGAAGTTTCAACTTTCCCCCCTTCAATCTGCTTCCTAAGGCCTGATGAAGTGTCAATTTACAAATTGGTTTCCATGTAAAACACGATTTACACCTATTTTAGCATAAAATTAGCCATAAAACAAAGTGAATCAATAAAGGATCAAAATAAATGATCTTCCATTATACTTTTCCCATGTGACTCGGCTATCAATAGTAGATATCCTCCTTGAGCATGCATTTATTGCATACTCTAGGAGTATGCTATAATTTCTCTAACAGTATGTTAGTACTAAGTACTAACTCACTAATCGAATCAAGTGTCCTCTCCAAGAGAATCAGCAAATGATTTCCTAATTAAATGACCAAAATTAACAAGAAAAAAAGGGGAAAAAAAAGCCAACACATGCTTAATCTGAGTCACACTTAAATCCGCACAAACAATATTTGAAAAAAAAAAAATTGGTACTTATTTAAATTTGAAAAATAAGAATAGTGGAGTAAGGAAAAATGGGTGCAATGAACAAAAACAAAAACAAAGAAGATGGAAGAAGACTTTACAAGGACACTGAAGCCGGTAACTTCTGCAAAAGAGGTAGCAATGGCAACCCCAGAGAAGGAGACTAGTATCCCAAGATGTCCCACCATCATCAGTGAAACAACTTGCAGAAGATACTGAGACACAGTCACAGCCACCAATGGAGCTGCCATGGAGCCTACCCTCTTGAGCTCTAGGAAAAATGCACTCTCTAATGGTGCAACCCCATTATTCTCTTCACTCCTTGTTAGCAGTGGTGCTGCTTCCTCCTTACCCATCTCTCTAAAGCTTTCTATGCAGATTAATGTTATGTTCGTTAAACAAATGTGAGATGCGATGAAGAAGAAGAGGAATTATATAGGACAAGAAGTTCTTCTATTGCTCAGCTAAGTTCACCACTGCAAACATACAAATCAAAAGAGAAATTATTATTAGGTAGACACTCAATCTCGTCACTCGTACGGGTAACTTAGAACAATCCCGATAATCCTATCGCGTAAAGTATTCACATCTATTTCAACACTGAGTATTGTTCATGAGACTCACCATTGGACAGTACTAAATTATGTTTCTGTTTTTTTTTTAGTATATGTTCATTAATCAACTTTTCTACGTCTTATTTGAAGATAAAAATTATGTAGCAAAATCTTGTGTATTAACTAACTTTTATATGTAATTAACTACATTAGGTCAAGATTAATAATAACAAAAAAGTTAATAATTAAAATTATTTTTACCACATAATTTTTATGCTTTTTATAATTTTATATATATATAAACCTTTTTTATTGATGTTGAAATGAGTGCAGTATGTTTAATTTTCCAACTTAGAAATAAAAACCACCAACTTAATTGATATAAGAGTCTAAAACATTAGGTCAAGATTAATATTTAATAATGAATTTTTTTTTTTACTTTTTATAATAAATATTCTTCTCATATATATATATATATATATATATATATATATATATATATATATATATATATATATATATATATATATATATATATATATATATACGAGGATGATCATTTATACCAAGATAAATTTTTTTTTACTTACACTCATTTTTAACTATTAGATCCACTTTCATCTAATGGTTACTTTTTTGAAATAATCTCAATCATTAGACGAAAGTGGATCTAACGGTTAAAAATAAGTGTAAGTCAAAAAAATTTACACCTACAGAATCGATCCCATATATATATATATATAAACCTTTTAATGACGAAATATTCTTAACTATTATTGAAGTCAGTATGTTTCTTTTTTAATAAATTAAGATAATTATCAATTCTTATATTCTTATTCATCTATTTTCATATTTTATTTAATATCATTAATTATACTTATTTTTTTTATTACTTTTTCTTTCAATTACATATCTTTAAAAAAGTATATACATGACTTACACTTCTAAAAAAAATTGTAAAATCATCTTTTCTCATAATTATATATCACAATCACATGCCTAAACGAAAGATAGCGTGCATAAAAAAAATATTACACGTTGTTTGTTTTATTTTTATTCTTTTATTTTCAGCTAATATATTTTTAGGTTAAATAAGTAATATATTTTAATAATTTTAATTTTAATATATTGTTAATGTAAGAATTTTTACATTATTAACTAATTATGTATTATTAATATATAACTTTTAAAATAATTATTGTAAAAATTAAACATATTTAATAATGTGTTAATACATGATTAGTTGACAAAGTATAATTTTTTTTTACATTAATAGTATATCAAAATTAAATCATATTTTTATTAATTAATAATTATAAAAATATTATTTTTATTATTACTTTCTTTTTAAAGATTTTGTATATTACTGTTTCTTTTACAAAATTTTAAAAATAAAAAGTGAAATTTTATAATTATTAATACAAACATATCAATATAAAACAAACCAAACTTATCTCACTTTCTTACCTATACCATGCTTCTTGCTCTCTTTCCTTATCTTATTTTCTCCACTTTTATCTTATTTTTTTCTTTATATATATTGCATACATTTATTCATCATGATTCAAGAATCATCCAAATGAAAACAGCTCAATGAACTTGATCCACCAATAAAAACCAGACATGTGATCATTGATTAGATAATTCTCGTTCCCTAATATCCATCGATCCATGTTACTTACAAGAATTTGAGTATTATCGTTTATATTGTATCGTGAATTATATAAAAAGAGTTATATTTAAATTACAGTAGCTCTGTCTGAATTTTTTATTCATTAAATTCGAATGAAACAAGCAGAAACAAATTATATAACAGTTTGGAAATGTCACAATTGATCTACTAGTAAAATCCCAACAATGAAATGAATCGTCCTATAGTTCTTTAAACAGCTCAAAAATGTAGAAAAGAACTCTAGGAGGTTGTGGCTATGCAAGGGTTTGCCTAGTGTCTCCATCTCTAGGCAGCAATCATCCACGTTTGGTGGCTCGTCTTTTCATTTGACGATTTTAATCTCCTTTTGTAGGGCTTAATTCTCTCTCATTTGACTTTTCTCATGGGTTTACTATCGATCTCTTATGGCAGCAATCCCCTTTGTTTTTTTTTCATATTTTTCTTTGTTTTTTCTCATTTTTTCTTTATTTTTTAAAGATAAATTGATCCAGATCTTTAGATATGAGGAGTTTGAGTTTGAATCTTTCATATATGTCTTTTATCTGGATAGATCTGAAATTTTCTAGCCTTAATTTTTTAGATTGGTTGCATGTTTGGCCTACGATATAGGAAGACTTTCAGATTTGTAGACCAAAGCTACGAATCATGGAGATTTATGGAAATGAGACAGGAAAAGTGAGGCCTCGACGGTAATAAAGATGATAGCGGTGGCGATGATGATAACGAAGACGACAACAATGTCGTATATCTCAACAAGAAGGAGTTGCTAAAAGAACTCGAGATAACAAAGCTCAACATTCACAAGATGCTATGCGCCAACAAGAGTCAAATCCACAATAACATATGTCAGTGTGATCTACAATTTGAAGAAAAAGAAAAAGAAAAAAAAGCAATTGTCCTAGCAAGTTATGCTACCTTAGGATTTCTCTTAGCTGCAGTGATTTGCTATATAGGTTAAGTGTTTGTACTTGAGTCAATGAAAGGAAAAATTGTATTTATTAGTCATGTGTTTTTCTATTGATTTTTGAGCCACATTTCCAATTTGTTCGAAGTGATTTGGGTACTTGTCCGTGATTTTGGATCATGTACTTGAGATTTTGTTTTCCTCTTCATTCTAAGTAATGAAATTAGTTATCTTTGACAAAAAAAAGAGTTCAAAAATATTTTTGGTGTATAATAATTCTTAGATATATATGATCTACCACTAATTTAAAATAAGTACCTTTACACGTATATAAAAGTCAAATCATATATATTTACACATGACTCAATCTAATGAGTTGAAGTAAAAAAAAAAAAACTCAAACTCGGCTCATTTAGTTTTTAGATCAAGTTCAATTCATTAGCTTGTGAGCTTAACTTATTGAGATGTTAACGAACTAAGCCATGACTAGCTCATGAGCCTACTCAACTCACTCTTGGCACTAGGTTTAAGTACCCACAGTAGACAATGTCTACCAAAGAATTTTTCTTTGGTGTAACAAACTTACATCATATATAAATTAACTTTGAAAACTCACAATGGTTGAGCATAGTAGTAAGTGACTTGGGCTCTTAGCCGAATACAAAGGTTTAATTCTTGGAGATACCACTTGTGGGAAAGGTATAATTGTATCTCTCCATGCCTAAAGAGATAAGTCTTAAATCCAAAAGATGTGGAGATACCCTAACCAACAAAAAAGAATTGAAAATTAATTTGAAAAGTAATGCTTAGTTGATAGAAAATGAGAATTTATTTTTAAAAGGAGTAAACAACCAATATCAAGTAAATAACTCTTAAAAATAATATTAGAAAATAACTTAATAATATTTTAACGATAATATCAACTAGAAAATAACTCTTAAAAAAATAACACAATCAATATGAGAAAATAAAGAAAAGTATTAATTTAATTATGTATAAAAATATAGAAACAAATTCACTAAGGATTTGTTTAGATGACGGAATCAGAATTACAGTTTAGAATTATAATTTTAATTTCAATTTTGTCAGAATTAGAATTGACTAAGAATATTAATTTTTATATTAAGAGCAAATAAAGAATTAAGGTATGAAATTGCATTTTTGAATTAAATTAGAGGATGCTACCAGCGATGGTGGTCAGAGGACATCGCCATCAATGGAGGTTGGAGGACGCCGCAGGCAACAGTGGTCAAAGAACATCGCCGATGATGGTGGTCGTTGGACTCCATGGGCAATGGTGGTCGAAGGGCACCCTCGACGATGGTGGTCAGAGTGCGCTGTCAGGTGCAGTGGTTGCAAAGCTTCGCCGACGACTATGGTCGGAGGATGCCATTGGTGACTTTGTTGGCATCGACAACAATGGTTATCGAAGTATGCAACAAAGATAATGAATAATGAGTATAACATATTATTTTTAACTTTTATACTTGAAATTGTAATTCTTAGGCCTTAGGCTAAGAATTGAAAATAATATAAAATAGTTATTTTCTAATTTCAAGCCTAATTTCATGCGTCAAACGACACCTAATCTATTTTAAATGTATAACATCACTTAAAACTTAATATTACATGTTAGAGTTTATTTAAATTATTTATTTTTTTCAAATAAAAAAAAACTATACAGTAAAAATAAAAAAGAAATAATTGACAATGGTAAATTACACTTTACCTCATGTAGTTTCATGCTTTTCAAATAATCCTCAACTTTGCTTTTTTGCTTAAATATGTTTTTGGTTCTTGAAAACATACCACTATTTGATTTTGGTCTTTTAATTTTGGGTTTGGTTTTGGGAGAAATTCTTAGATGCTCTTGGAGTAAGATCTCTTGCTCTGTATCATTGAATATGTGCTACGTCAGATTTGTGGGTCATCATTGTCTCCCACTTAAACTATATTTTTCATGCTACCATTAAAGTACCATTAAAATGTAGTTAAAAATGTAATGTAAATGAGAGACAAGAATAACCCATAAAATTGATGTAGCACCCATTCAGTGATACATAGCAAGAAAAATGTCTTGTTCTATGAGCATCCAAGAATCTCTCTTGGTTTTGGTCCAACTTTTTCAAAAATTAATCTGTTTCAGTCCTTTTCGTTAGTAAGTCTCTGTTAAGTGATGATGTGTCTAACATACGTCCAAGTCACTGATGCCATATGTCATACTAATTCAATGTAGCATTACACCATTTGTCACTATATACCATGTCCCAACTATTTTGACATGTCACCACCCCTTTCTTCTTCTTCTTATTCTTCCTCTCCTCATATCTTTCTCTCTTCTATAAACTTGGAACACTCTAATTAAATCCAACAACTTAGAGATAGACACCATTCCATCTTCCACCACTTCCAACTAAAACACGAGTATGGAATCAAACAACCGATGCCACAACCTAGCACCTCCACTAACTAGCCACTGTTATGCTTCAACTCCACCATGACCTATAGCCTCCATGTACACAACCCCAAACCTCATGTATGGGGTGGTTTGGTGTTAAAGTGGGACACTCTAGACCTCTCTAGAGCAAACGTCGAACCAGTCATGTCGTTTGCATATTAAACCAAAAATGGTTTATCCACGGTGGCCTTCCAATTGGGGTAAAGGGGGCAGAACTCAATCTCTAGTAGCACATGGTGAATGTGGGTTGAGAGCAGTTGAGGTTCGCAATTGGATATGGAAGTTTCTCTCTCGATCTTGAAAATATAAGCAATTGGATCTTGGAACTCTACCATCGTTAGCTTGTACTTGGGTGCCACCAACAACAACTTTAGCCACTAGAACACCTCCGAGTTGGTGTTTGAACCTTCCATTGCAAAGAAGAATGGTACTGTTCTGATTTATGGAAGTTATTTTGTTTTAATGCACCATTTTGCGAAAGAGGAACCCTTGAAATTGTTCTTCTTCTTGTTGTTGTTTAGATTCCATGCTTCATATTTTTTTTCTTTGTAGTTTCTTTTTTTTTTATGCTGTAAGTGGGGAGAGGGTGGTTCGGTGGACTTGGCTACTTTAGGTGCTTTATATAGGGGCTTGACGATGCAGTGATAGAGCCTTGTACAATGTCTATTGTTGTACATCAATGGGTGGTTGAGAAGGACCATCGAGAATGGGTGTTGGTGTATGAGGTGGAGGAGTTGGCAACAATGGTAGTGGTCACAGAAAGTGGAGGGACAATGGTTCACGATTGCAAAAATGGTGGTGGTTGTCGGTGTGGGGTTGTTTGGTGGTGATGGTGGTGTGAGAGAAAGAGGAGAGGAAGAAGAAGAAAGATGGGAGAGGGGTGGTGAAATGGCAAAAGGTGAGGAGGTGACAAATGGTTAAATGCCACGTGGAGTATATAAGACAAGTGACAAGTATCATTTGATGGTCCATTAGCCATGTCATCAGTTAACGAATTTGTGATGACGATGGGGATTGAAACAACCAATTTTTTAAAAAAAGTGGATTAAAACCAAACCTAAAATTAAAGAGGAACCAAAACTAAAAAGTAATATATATTCAGGGACCAACATCATATTTAAGCCTTTTTTTTTGTCACTTAACATCCCTTAACTTTAGTTTAAGTTGAAAACTTTAGCTTTTTGGTTAACTTTAATAGTAGTTTAACACTTTCTCAAATTACCTCCTAAAATTTAGGGGATTTGGTGGTTAAAATAAAACACTTAAGGGCTGTGTTGAAAAAGTGTTTAACCACAAGAGATAATATGTAAAATAAACAATAATTGCAATTAAAGTTAACTAAAAAGTTAACGTTTTCAACTTAAACCAAGCTTGAGGAGGGTTAAATGACATTAACCAAAAAAAAAAAAGACAGGTAGAGGAGATTATTTGAAACTGTTTGAAACTACAGAGGGGTAAAATATAATTTACCCAATTAACAAAAGTACTAGATTGTTAAGAAAGAAAAGAAAAAAAGATAAACTAATGCTTGCAAATGGGATATAGTAAGTTTTTAATATTAATTTTTTTTGTTTAGATATAATACTAATAGACGTTCAAGTAGAGATTAATCTTACATTCAAAGGATATGAAAACACATTGTGAAAAACCAAAATTCCATTACGTATTTTTTAAAATACTTAACTTTGACTAATATTTATAAATATAAAAGTTTATAATTTCTATATATAAAAGTTGTAAGTTTATTATTTGAGAGATTTATTGATTAGTGTTGTAATATACATTATAATTCATTTTAGAGGTATATTAGCTTTTCTAAGAAAATTACTGTTTGGATAGTCATTTTTAATTAAATAATAACAAAAACTAGAAAAATAATTATTTATTTGTAAAGTTTAATTATTTTTGTTAAAAACACATAATAACATAAATATAAATTAATTAAATAACAATTTTTATATCAAAATAATAATATAATTTTTTATAAGAAATAATTTTGGGAGAAGGAAGGCTTTCCCTATTCCATGGTCACAAACCAACCTAATCGATAATTTACAATCGAATTATAGATCTCCTACCAATAGAAGAACCTATATTTCTACCCAAGTTATATAGATGTCATGAGCAGAAAGTCAATCCAAGTGAGTCAATTGGTTGGCAAAATAAAAATATCATGTTTTAAAGAGTGAAAGGGAAATTTGAGGGGGGAAAAATAGCACATTGAATGAGGCACTAAAATAGAATAAGGTGCTTAATTTAACACTGAATAAAGCTACTTACACACATCATCTTTATTAACCAACTATCAAACTTATTTAACTAATAGTTTACCTATACTTAACCACTTACAACTTATAGTTAATCATAATTCTTATTGCAAATCCCTTTTGAATTAATGGTTAAGCATAGATAAATTCTTGGTTAAAAATATGTTTGATAATTGGTTAATGAAGATGAAATTAGGTGAGATATGTTTCTTTTTGGTATAGTGGGAAAGCAAAAGCAAAAATTAAGCTCCAAAGAAAGAGACTCCCATGGAGTAAGCAAAAAGAAGAGGACCAATCCAAATGAGAAGGGTACTCTTGAGTAGGAGACGATCAGGATGGTTGCCTCCAAATTTTGCTAGGAAATCAACAAAGTTTTTTCCTTTGTACAACATGTGATGAAAATTCTAGTCCTAATATGTCATCTTAAGCTCATGGATCTTGCACAAAACAGTGGAATACTTGTGAAAGAGGGGGGGGAGACCCTTGAACTAGAAGTAAGGCATCTTTAGAGTCATAGTAACAATGGACTTTTCGAACCCCTGTGTCCCAAGTAATGTTTAATCCATGCAAAATAACAAGAAGTTGTACATGGAGATTGTCTGAGCAACCAAAATAACTAGCAAATCCAACTATCCATAATTCATTCTCCCTACGCTACACACCTTTGAAACTTGCTTTACCAAAGTTGCCCAGGGAACTACCATCTTACATTAAACAAACATACCCTTGTGGAGGAGAAGTCCAACTAACCCATCTCTTCAAAGCAGGTGATTTGTGTGGATCATTGAAGGCATCACCCATGGTTTTGGCTTACTGGGAGATGACATAAAGGATATGAATCATGTATAACTTCTCATGTTCAATGCATTCCAGGTTTCTTGACCTCTAGATCCACCAATAGCAGCTAGGAAATCATTATAATTATCTTGGAGGGAGGACTAGAGCCAGATGGGAACATCTTGGTTGGAGAAGAAATCCCAAACTTAGGCAAACCCAAGATAGTCCCAGATCTTCCTAGAACTAGGGCACTTATGCAAACAATGCAATATTGTTTCTAAGTTGGTCATGTATTGTTGGCACATGCCACTAGCTGCCATACCACGATAGGCCCTTAGGACATTGGTAGGGAGAGCTTCGTGACATAATAACCAAATGAAAAAACAAATCTTCTCAAGGGCATTGTGCTTCCAAATTCAAGTCCAATGTCCTTGGTGGTTAATGTTACAATTATGGCTTAAAAGCCAATAGAATCCAATGCTGGTCGAGTAGGTCCTAGCAATATTTACACTCTATGTGCAATAATCCTTAATGTTAGGATTGAGACAAAGAGGAATTGTGATGAGGAAGTCCTTAATATGCTCAGGCACATTAGTTGTCAATCTGTCCAATTGCCAACTAGTAAGTGTCCATATGTCCTTAACATAAAGGTCTGTGTTCTAGATGTTAACAACATCAACATAGTTGTACAAGGGTCCCATTTTAGTCCAAGGATCAAACCAAAAAAAGGCCTCCTTAGCCTTAGACCACAATCTGAACCTTACACGAAGAGCCTCCTTGGCTTTAAGGATGGATCACCACACATATGGTCCTTTGTTGTTAGAACAAGTCAATATGCTTCCATGTCTTATGTACTTATTGATTAGGATCTAGACCCATAACTTGTGTTGTTCATAAGTAAGGCTCCAAGCATGTTTGCCCTGCAGAGATATATTAGAGAAGCTTGCTATGTGCACACCCACACCACCATACCTTTTCAGCCGATCAACCTTTTCCCACTTAACAAAGTGCATACCCTTGCCATCCTGGTTATTCAACCATATGAACCTTTTGGTAATAACATCAAGTTCTAAACAAATCAATTGGGGAACCCATAAATTCTATATGGAGTATATATGAATTGAAGAAATGACATAATTTGTAAGATTGAGCCTCCTGAACTTGTTTAATAATCGACTTTTCCAAGAAGCGAGCTTAGTGCTAACTTTTTCAATGAGGAATTGGAAGTCCTCTTTCTTTACTCTTATTTTTAAGAGGTTGAACCCCAAGTATCTATCTAAATTGGTAGTGAAGCGAATAGACGAGATTCTAGTGAATTTATCCTTGTTCAAATTTTGCACCATATTAGAGCAAAAAGAATGGTGCAATTTGTAACATCCTGAGACTACCTGCAGGATTGATGAGTGTCCCCACAAATCAACACGGGTCTTTTCAGCGTGCTTTGTCCTCACTCACATGCATCCTAGGAAACTTCCTAAAAGGTCACTCATCCCACAAGTGCTCCAAGTCAAGCACGCTTAACCATGGAGTACTTATGTTCTTGTCTCCCGAAAAGAAGATGCATCTTATCAATATGGGTGGTGCTAATCAATTCCTTTAAGTCATCCTCAACTATGCAGTCTCATACCTGCATACTCTCTGAATCCATTTCATTCCGGTGTGTATTTAGTTCATTCATGTGTCCCTTCACCTAGAAGCCTGCCAAGAGCCACTCCTTGTCTGTGCTTCATCTTTTTGCACCGGCGACGACTCCCTGCCCTCATCGGCCCAGGGTGTCACATGCCCACTAGCTTCCGCATGATTCGTCCCTGAACCACACCGTACTTTGAGAGGTCCCACTCTGATACTATTTGTAACATCTTGGGATTGCTTGCAAGATTGATGAGTGTCCCTACAAATTAACACGGATCTTTTCAGCGTGCTTTGTCCTCATTCACACGTATCCTAGGAAACTTCCAGGAGGTCACCCATCCCACAAGTGCTCCAAGTCAAGCACGCTTAACCATGGAGTACTTATGTTCTTGACTTCCGAAAAGAAGATGCATCTTGTTGATATGGGTGGTGCTAATCAATTCCTTTAAGTCATCCTCAACTATGCAGTCTCATACATGCATAGTCTCTGAATCCCTCTCATTCTGGTGTGATTTCAGTTTATTCATGTGTCCCTTCGCCTAGGAGCCGCTCTTTGTCTGTGCTTCATCTTTTTGCACCAGCGACCACTCCCCACCCTCGTCGGCCTCGGGTGTCACATGCCCACCAGTTCCTGCATGATTCGTCCCCGAACCACACCGTACTGGGAGAGGTCCCGCTCTGATATCATTTGTAACATCTCGGGACTGCCTGTAGGATTGATGAGTGTCCTCACAAATCAATACGAGTCTTTTCAGCATGCTTTGTCCTTATTCACACGCATCCTAGGAAACTTCCAGGAGGTCACCTATCTCACAAGTGCTCTAAGTCAAGCACGCTTAACCATGGAGTACTTATGTTCTTAGCTCCTGAAAAAAAGATGCATCTTGTTAATATGAGTTGTGCTAATCAATTCCTTTAAGTCATCCTCAACTAAGCAGTCCCATACCTGCATAGTCTCTGAATCCCTCTCATTTTGGTGTATATTCAATTCATTCATGTGTTTCTTTGCCTAGAAGCCTGCCAGGAGCCGCTCTTTGTCCGTGCTTCATCTTTTTGCACTGGCGACCACTCCCCGCCCTCGTCAGCCCCAGGTGTCACATGCCCATCAGCTTCTGCATGGTTCGTCCCTGAACCACACCTTACTAGGAGAGGTCCCACTCTGATACCATTTGTAACATCCCAAGACTGCCTGCTGGATTGATGAGTGTCCCCACAAATCAACACGGGTCTTTTCAGCGTGATTTGTCCTCACTCACACGTATCCTAAGAAACTTCCCAGAAGGCCACCCATCCCACAAGTGCTTCAAGTCAAGCACGCTTAACTATGGAGTACTTATATTCTTGGCTCCCGAAAAGAAGATACATCTTATTGATATGGGTGGTGCTAATCAATTCCTTTAAGTCATCCTCAACTACGCAGTCCCATACCTGCATAGACTCTGAATCCCTCTCATTCCGGTGTGTATTCAGTTCATTCATGTGTCCTTTTGCCTAGAAGCCTGCTAGGAGTCGCTCCTTGTCTATGCTTCATCTTTTTGCACCAGCGACCACTCCCTGCCCTCGTCGGCCCCGGGTGTCACATACCCACCAGTTTCCGCATGGTTCGTCCCCGAACCACACCGTATTGGGAGAAGTCTCGCTCTAATACCATTTGTAACATCTTGAGACTTCCTGCAGGATTGATGAGTGTCCTTACAAATCAATACGGGTCTTTTTCAGTGTGCTTTGTCCTCACTCACACGCGTCCTAGGAAACTTCCCAGGAGGTCACCTATCCCACAAGTGCTCCAAGTCAAGCACGCTTAACCATGAAGTACTTATATTTTTTGTAACACCCCAATTTTTGGTTAATTACGATTTTGCTCTTATTGCACTGTTTTCTGATTTCTGTGTTATAAAATTAATTTGACTATTTCGTAACTGTATTTGATTGTTTCGTGTGATTTGCTCCGAGTCAAGAAAATAATAATTTTCGGGCTGGGAAAAATCTTGTTTGATTATTTGGAGCTGGGCGATCTTACTAAACCCAATCTGAATAATACATATATCAATCTTTTAATTTTTAGAATTTTTCTGTATAATAAAAATATTTATCATGCAGAAAAATCTGTGAAACCCACGTTTGGCTTGTGGGACCCACATTTTGCTTTGTGGGACCCACGTTTGGGTTTGTGGGCCCCACTTTTAGGAAAAATTTACTAACGTAAAAGGCTTGTAAAATTCTAAACCAAAAGGTTAAAAATCTACAAAAATGATTAGACTTAATAGATTAGTCAGTTTAAAACCTAACTTGATTGAATAATTAGTCTAAAACTTAATTAAGTTAATCTAAAGGGGTTTGAGTGATAATTAAATGGACTAAAACCTAATTAATTTTTACCATATTATAGTCTAGCATAATTAAGAAGGAGATTAGTGTTTCTAAATAAATAGATGATTAACTAAATAATAAAGGAACCTAGCTAATTTTTAATTAAACATAACTAGGAGGATTTAAGCATAAATAAGTTATTAAAAAATCAATCAAAATTGATTGATTCTCCTATAGCATTTTCGGCCATATGCTATAATTATTCATTCAATTATTCCATAAAAATGCAATCATGAATTCGAGAAGCAAATCATCCACCCTTGAATCAATCAAAGGCCATTATTAAGTCTAGTTTGTCAACAAAGGAGACAAAGCTCCATAATTGATTGCTAGATGGCCATTAAGCCAATTTTGTCAAAAAGGTGGTTAGCTTTTGCATGAGTGTCCTACGGCAATGCATAATGAAGGAAGACTAAATTCACTTCATTATTTTCATTTCAATCATTCCAAATCTTCATCCATTTCTCTTTCTATCAAGAACCCAAAGAAAAACTTCTAAGTCCATTTTTCTCCTACCATTCGGCCAACACCATTTCTTCTACTTCCATCCATCAAAAATTTCATCTAACTTCATTTCCTAAATCTAAACCATATTCTAAGAACATCTCTAGTTGTGAGTTTTTGCTAAATCATCCATTTGGAGCTTGGAAAATCACTTTGAAGTTTCTTTCCTATAAGGTGAAAATTCTTGTTTCTTGTTTCTAATTTTATTTTAAATGTTCTAAGCCATGATTGATCCATGGTTTATCTTTTTTTCAACCATAATTTATGACTTTATAATTTGTTTAAGGTTGTTAGGATTTTTGTTGAAGCTACACAAATTTTCTAAGGAGGAGTCCAAGGAGATCTTGTCTTCCTTATAGGTAAGAGGGAGATTTAATCTCATCAACCATGTGTGGTGGTGAGAAAATGGATGTAATTGTGGTGAAGAATCCATAAGGATTCATTCACTTGGTTGTTTGTTTTGTGATTAATTTTGTGTGCATGTTTATTGTCTTTTCTAGTTGTGATTAATTTTGTGTGCATGTTTATTGTCTTTTCTATTTGTGATTTATTATGCATGCAAGCATGTTTATAAACATCTTTGATATTTGGTATGTGTTTTATTACTTGTATTTAATATATGGTATGTGTTCATAAATATATGTATATGTTCATAGATCTATGATAATTATTGTTGGATGTGCAAATATGTTGAGATTGCAAAAGTGTTCCAAAGAACACAAGATGAAGAGCTTATGGTTTTTACTATGAAAAGAGAACCAATATGTTCTCAACCATTTTCCAAAAGGATAACTTAGTTGATCTAATTAAGTTAAAGGATTTTTTCAATGATTTAATGGATGAAAAATAATTTTAAACATGGTTTGTATAAAAATGGTGATTTTCGGCCAAAATAGATTTTAATGTTTAATTGATCCAAAATTTGTTTTCTAAGTGTAAACTAGTTTTATTAACCTAAAAAGAATTTATTTACAATGGATTTTCAAGAACCAAATAAGTAAACAAATTTTTATTAGAAGTCTAGTGTATAAAAGAAATAAATTTTGACACTTGAAAATACTTACCTTTGAGTTTTAAAGTATGTTAGCAATTTTTAAAGTGTATTTTATGGTTATAATTAAATAAAGGAATTTTTTTAAGGAAAACGTAGAAAATGTTACTTAGTGGATTTTCTAAATGAAATGTTATCAAAATTGATTAAGAATGAGTAAGTATTGAAGAACGTTTCAAAATGGCATTCAGAAAGTAAGGAAATATTTTATGTAGTTAAAGAATAAAATTAACTGTAGAAGAATTTATTAAAATTGATTTTTTTGGGAAAAACGTCAGAAATTATTATTTAGAGTAATTTTTGTAAGAAAAATAGAATATAATGTTCAAATAATGTTTTTAGTTTGGAAAGTTTCAAAAATTTAATTTGGAACGTCAAGAAATATTTTATACAGAGAAAAATAGTAGAAATAGCTTACGCGTATTTAAAATGATGATTTTTAAACTACGCGATTGAGAAAATGATTTAAAAATATTACGCGATTGAGAAAACGTTGAAAAATATTTACGCGATTGAAAAACATTTGTAAAATGTGACGTAATTGTGAAAATGGGATAAAATATTTACGCGACTTATGGAAACAGTAAATTTTTACTGTCGGGTCAAAGTGGTGGACCCGGACACGTTAGGAAATAGTATTGTCAAGTGGAGACATACTGTTTTTTTTATACGAAGGGTATTTCTGTAATTATGATGACAATGAGGATATTTATGTAATTATGATTCATGGTGATACTCGAGAGTATTTTTGTAATTATGGATCATTACATACATAGAGTGGTATGTCAATTTGGTTGAAATTGACGATTGACCGACGAGATGAATTACACCGTATTGCGGGTGTGATAGGCGTAGTGTGTTCATGTGGAGAACTTGGAGCGTTAGTGTGCGATTCCACATGTGGACACAATCCATTGGTAGCTCCTGCGGCGTGGTAATCGAAAAACACACACTAGCGATCTCGACAAATACTATTCTTAATCGGGATCTATCGGGACCGTATGCAGTACTATGCTCTTGGATATACACGACGTGTTTGATATGTACTATTCACACGACGTATTTGATCATGTGTGCTATTTACACGACGTATTTGACTGTGTAATAGTTGGTTGAAATGACGATGTGCGGACATGTCTACCGGATCATTCTCTCTGATGTTTGTGTTTAGCTCCATGGAGTAGGAATGAGTCTGAGTACATGGCATATTTAATCTACATCACTGTGTGAATAATTATAATTTGATTTATGATATTTTGCATCTGTGACAGAGAATGATTACTAGTAGAGGATGAAAGAGAACGCCTCATGAAGTAGAGGATGAAAGAGAATGATTACAGTACATGAAGTAGAGGATGAAAGAAAATGATTACAATACTAATTTATTTTTTACAATTTATTTATTTTTGTTTTGTATTTGATATTTGATTTATCGACTGCAATACTGTTGGTTGATCGTAGGAATAGTTAATTTTATTTTTTAAGATTAATATAAAATTTTAATTTTTTAGATAATTTAATTTAATTTAAGATATTTTTTAATTCTATAATTATATAATGATAATAATTATTAATTTTTAATTATTATTTAATTTAATTTTTATTTATTTTATTTTAGTTAATTAATAAATTTAAATTAATATATTTTAATCACATGTTTAATTTTTATAGTCTTAAGTGTAGGTTGTATAATAATATTTAATTCCTTTGTGATCTAAGAATTAAATAATTCATACTATATTAAATGATTTATGTTATAATTTAAATATGTAATATTACTTTAAATGAATTATGTTAATAATTAAATTCCAATAATATTTAGAAGTGTTCAAAGCTTGTAGTCATAGACACTTCATAAAATAAGATTAATTCTCGTTCAAGTTAAATTTATCTTTGCATACTTACTGGTAAATTCAAGGTCCTAGAATTATTCTTTAATTGATCTTGCATTTTAATTTGACTTATTTTTAGATTAATTATTTAATTTGAATATTCAGTTTAGTGCGCAATTTAAATTTTTAAATTAATTATATTAATTCAAAATCTCTTTTCTATTTTTTTAAATTAATTTAGGTAGATATCAGATTTTATTAATTAATCTTATCACTTCTTATAGGTATGACACTCTTATATTTGCCGAATATTACATAGATCTTGTGCATTTACAAGTACAGGGTAATTTTATTACTTGAAAATTTTCTACCAAGTTTTTAGCGCTATTGCCAAGAGTTAATTTTGTGATTGCTTTAATTTAACTTTTGCCTATTTTAAATTTTAGTCTAGGATTTTTTTATTTAAGGAAAAACTTCAAAAAACCTCCCTGAACTATGGGTCATGTGCACTTTAGTCTTGTTACTTCAAAAATGTGTAAAAAAGTTTTGTTACTTTGCGATTTGTGCAAACTAGTGCAAAATTGTAACAGACGTTAAAATTTGGATGGAAACGCGCATGTGCATTGCACGTGCACGTTTCATGTGCAGATTGTCAAACATTGTGTAATAGGCGATGAGGGTAATTTGGGTAGGGTACTTGCACATGACGTGCATGTGGAGGAAAAAGTGTGCTTCTTTCTTATTTTTCCAATTATGAACCCTAAAACTCCATTACTGCTCTGCAACAATTGATTGAAAGTGAGGGAGCAACTATTGAGCTCGAACCTGGTGGAGAAAATGACACAAACCCAGTCTTTAGAGAGTTCAACATGCATTGGTGGCCATACTCGAAGTTGCAATTGCGGCCTTCCTTGTCAGCTGCAAACGTCGTGGACTGAAAGGAACCTAGGACAGAGGTTATTTGGTTGTAGTAGGTATGGTACCAAAGATGACTGTCATTTCTTTGCCTGGTACGATCCACCTACAGAGAGAAGAGTTGAAAAAATCTTCAACACTTTACTCAAAAGGAACAATGAATTAAATGTAGAAATAGAAGCAAAGAAGGCTCAGTTGTGTGTGTTAAATGCTAAGGTTGAATCACAAAAGGCTAAGCTGAAGTCATAGAAGTATCAACTATATATGATACATTGGATGATATTTGCTATAGTCATTTTGTGTGTTAGTTTATTGGTCTCTGGCAAAGGAAAGTTTTGATGAATGCTACAATGTATTTTGGAATGTTTAATGTAGGATTGGAGGGATGTTTAATGTAAGTAAGATGGAGTTAGCAAAGGTTATATGTTATGAATTTGAATGTAAGGAGTCAATGTGTTAAGTAATGTAATTTACCTTATTCAATGAAATTATTGCAGCGCTTCTCAATTGACAATGAATTTGTGCAATTGATATGAAAAATCACTATAACAGTACAATAGCACAATCTCAATCAGTTCAATTGACCACCAAATTTTCATTACAACAGAATAAACCTGTGGGCAACTAATGGAAGCACAATTTCATTATAACTAAGTAATTAGAACTAATGGAAGCACAATTTCAATATACCATAATAAACCTGTGGGGAACATTTAACATTTAACAATATACCACTGCCACTATCACAATCACAATATCACAATATTTAACATTCAACATTTCAATATACCACTGCCATTATCACTGTCACAATAACAAACATACAACATTTAACAATATACTACTGCCACTATCACAATACCACTGCCACTATCACAATCACTACCACTATCACAATCATTGCCACTATCACAATCACAATATCACAATATTTAACATTCAACATTCCAATATACTACTGCCATTATCACAATCACAATAACAAACACTCAACATTTAACAATATACCACTGCCATTATCACAATCACTGCCACTCAACATTTAACAATAATCAGTTATCACAGTAATCAATAATAAGATCATGTAATCAGTAATAAGATCATATGGGAAATATATAAACTTATACTAATCAGTTAATTCTTTTTTAGTACAAAATAAGATCTTAGTCAACATTCACAAAATAAGATCTTAGTACAAATTTTTACCAACAGGGTCCATACAACCCACTGACCCTGATATATAAAAAAAAATGGCATGTGACAAGGCATAGTTGTCACATCCAATACCAACCCCAATACTAGCCAACAGAAAAAAAAACCAAAGGCCCCATGGAGAAAGTTACTGTATAAGTCGTGCCCTACTCCTCCTTGTCTTCATTCTTTATGCTGATTCCCCTGATGTTGATACCCCTTCACTAGGCTGAGTCAAGGTGCACATTCTAGTCAAAGCACATGTGTGTCTCCTAAATGAGGAGATTGAGCTTTGGGAGCCAGGTTAGTTGGGACCACAACTCCCATGTGCCCTTGGGTCACTCACAGCAGGTATTGGACCACTTTGACTTGCAGCACTCGGACTAATTGATGCATCTACACTTGGAGCCTTAGATGGAGCAGATGGAACAAACCCACTCCCTGCACTTGTTTTCTTCTTCTTTCTATGTATCTTTCTATTTGGATTTAATGGTCTTGGGCACCCATGAACATTGTGACCCCACATGCCATAATTCCCACATTGGCATTGATTTCTTTCCCTAGATACCCTATTTAGTTTTTGAGGTTGCTCATCAGTGGCCCTCTTCCAAGCCTTCTTTGGTTTGCTAATAGAAGTCCTAACCAAAGGAGGGAGTATTGGATCATAGTCAAGACGTGGCCACTCTTCCTGTGAAGGTACAGGGTAGATCATCACTTCATAGCATTTCAAAAAAGTTTCCTTCTTGTAACAATCATCAATGTAGTTCTCAGGTTAATCTATTTGTGCATAAATGGCACTCACAGCATGTGCACGTGGGATACCTACAGGAGATACAAAAAAACCAGTCAAATTTCACTTCAGGAGATATCAATAACATATCTCTCAAATAAGTCTTATACCTGTTATGTCCCAATTTCTGCATGAACAAGTCTTGCTCACTAAATCCAGTACCTTTTTACTTCCTTGTCATGTGTCAATTTCAAATTTTCCATTGCCATTCATATGGGCAATGCACAACACAACTTCTTCCTTTGACCTTTCAAGCTTCTGTTGAATGCGTGGGCAGATTTGCCCTTGGTACTTGAGCATCCCATCTTTCTTTGTAGCAAACCTCTTTATTAACATCCTCCTTATGGTTTCCATCATTGTGATTATGGGCTTGTCTCTAGTAGATAGTATTGCAGAGTTGAATGACTCTGCAATGTTGTTCAATAGACTACTTGATTTAGCCCTTGGAGTGAATAAATGCCTTGACCATGTGCTAGCATCTCTCGTAGCTAACCAGTTGGTTGCTCCTTCATTCAACTTTCTTATTTCTTGCATATGAAAGTCAAACTCAGGCTTGGTAGTGACCTTTGCAGCATTCCATAGAAGATCTTTCAGCACTTGTAACACCCCTTTGGGGATGCCACACATATAAAGAAAAATAAAATAAATAAATAAAGTCTACCCAAGTTATAAAACATTTATTACATAATAATATGGGTCGTAAAATAATTCCTGTTAAACAGATTATAAAAAAATAAAATATTGCGGAAAACATAAACTAAACAGAACAATACTACTCATAATATACATATGTTCCAAGTTATAAGTTATACAAATAATTTACAACTATAATTACAAATATTTAAACAGAAACAGTAAATAAAAATAGTAAAAGAGTCAATATATACATCCATACGCAGACACGCCCAAAAAAAACATCATGCATATTTACTCCTCAGAAGGATCACTCTCAACATGAAAATGATCATCAGGAGACAAATATCCCGAATGTCTCGACTCTCGGCGATAACGAGATCGCGCAGTCGATACGATGCTAATCTCACTAGGCTCCGTGGTCATACCACCAAAATGACGCCTAATGGATAAAGGTAACTCTAAATGCAGAAACACCATCGTCATCACCACTGGCTCGTCATCAAATCTATGGCGTAGGGTCACCGTCATCCGTCCCGCATACGTCACAGAGTCTCTATCTCCTCTCATGTGCCACAATAGCGATCCACCGTGAAACTTGAGAGTCACGAACCCCAAAAATCCTGGCACCGCCATACCAAAACTAATCAATCCAATGGGTATGGATGATCAGATGGTTCTTGATCGTCAAACTGGTCGTCGGCTAGCTGATCTTCCTCCTCCTCGGGGTACAGAACCTCAAGAGGCTGTTCCTCTTCTTCTTCCTCAAACTCTTTACCGCGTAAAATAAATATACAGGAACATACACAATACAGAAAAGAGGTAAGACAATCTAAAATCACCATAAACATGGCCAATAAGAAGACGACAACCAACAGTTATACAATTCATGCAATATGAAAAGCTATAACAGAAATCTGTAACAAATTCAAGAAAGAGATTTAATTATCATAACGACACATAATATCACAGATAAAATAAAATATTACAGATAAAATAATAGAACAGATAAATAATCCTCATAATACTAAGCAGATAAAATAGACAGATAAGATAAAATAAAGTTCCAGATATACTCATAGAAAATATGATACGTTCCTACTCCATGGAGCTAAACAACATAGATACCACAGATATCAGAGGGAATGACTCGCAAAATCTATTAGTACCACGGTTGCCCAGCCAACTATTCCGCGGTCATACGTTGCGTCTATAGCTCCACATCACTGGGAATTTACCATCCAGGGCGTGGGGTAGTTCATTTGTCTCACGTCGTGACACTACGGGCAAATGTACTACTAGACTTCACAAATCTCGATTAAATATAGTGCGTGTCGAGTCCATTAGTGTCTTATCGGTTACCACACGGCCAATGAAAGCAACCGACCGTCCATATATGGAATTCAGTACACTAAAGTCTCTAAGTTCATTAGAACAATGACACTACGTTTATCGCATCGACAACACGATGTGATTCACCTCGTCAACCAAAATTTACCAAAAATTGGCAAATTACCAAAATACCCTCATGGTATAAAGATAGAAAGCCTATACGGGTTCTTATTTTCCCGACAGCGAAAAAAACCTCAAAAGCCTGTACGGGTTCTCATTTTCCCGACAGCATAAAATACATAAAATTCCAGAAAAAATACTGTTTCGGTCAATCGCGTAGAAATTTTATCGCGTTTTTGAAATCTCGTCGTTTTTATAAACGTTTTGAAATCGCGTAAATATATTTTTCTGTTTTCAAAATCGCGTAGGATTTTTAATACGTTTTCTCAATCGCGTAAGATTTTTAAATCATTTTCTTGACCGAATTCCTTAAAAATTACTGTTTAAATAAATAGAAATAATAAATAATACTTTTAAGCTACGTATAATATTTTCCATACCGTATACTGTCTTTTGGACATCTTTCCTATCCTATTTGTCTGTTTTTACTAAAATTTGACAAGATATTTTGCTTAGAAAATTATATTAATGATTTTCTAATTTTACCGTAAGAATTCTGTTTATTAAATTTTTAAACCATATAATTAATCCTTTTGAAAACTACTAACATGCTTCAAAATACAACATAAGCTATATGTTAGAAATTTTTGAAAGTTACTGTATTTCATTTCTAATAACTAAAATCATTAGTTCTAAGTTACAAATCTTATTTCTAATTGATTCTTTTCCTTAAAACTCATTTTAGAAAAATTATTTTTAACACATATTGCATTCTTATACTTAGAAAAAGTTTGGATTTAATTTTAGAAACCATAGATACTTGGTTTGGCATGTTGGCTGAATTTCCTAAATACTTTGAAATTGATTTCTAAATTATTTCTCATCTTCTACCTATAGGTTAAACTTATTGTAATGTTTAAATTCATTTAACCATTGTTTTAGAAAATGGTTTTTGAAATCAACACATTCCTTTTAGGCATGTTGGCCGAAAATAATAAGTCTTACCATTTGATTTCTAAATTTATTTTCTTTGATCTAATCAACTTGAAACCTTCTTAATTCTCCTAGGTTAATTAAATTACCTTATAAGAAAATTTAGAGAACATTTTGGTTCCCCATTGGTTAAAGGTCATTTAGCCTTGGTGTAGTGTTCTTTGGAACACACATGCATTTCCTTGACATGTTATTCACATCCTATACATTATCATGCAATTCTATACTTTATCATGCCATTCTAACACATACAATATATTTCTAACACATATAACCTAAATCAAAGCTTGTAGACATGCAAATTAGGACCTGTAGACATGCAAATTATTACAAACAACAAATAGAAAAGCTACTAACAAATACACAACCACATCAAATAAGCTACTATCAAGCACAAACATGAATCCTTATGGATTCTACAATCACAAAATCAAACTCCATCCTCTTACCACCATCCATAGGTGATAACATTTGTCTTCCTCTTACCTTAAATGAAGACAAATGGTTTTCTTTCACTCCTCCTAGGTTTCGGTTTTCCTCCTTCAAGAACCTAACAAGCTTAAACAAAAATTACAAGTTACTAACCATAGAAAGAGAGTTTAAACCATGGAAAAATCATGGCTTAGAACTTTGAAAAAGAGTTTAGAAAAGAAAAACTAGGAATTTCACCTTCTTGGTTGAATCTTCCAAGTAGGTTTTCAAGCTTCAAATGTATGAATTTGCAAGAACTCTCAACTAGAGATATTCTTAGGATGGTGTTTAGGTTTAAAAAACTTGGTTGGATAGAATTTTAGGTGGTTGGATGGTGGAGTATGAAGCTTGGCCGAATGGTGAAGAAAGAAAGCAACAATGGTGGCTAGGGTTTTTGGAAGAGAGAGAAGAGAGAATTTTGCATGAAAGAAAAGTGAAGAATGGTCTCCTAACCCTCTTGGCCGTAGACTTCATGGCTTGCAAGGTGTCCATGGCTTTGGCTTCATCCAAGCCCTTGGATGCTTCAATGGTTAAGATTAAAACTTGGTTAGCAAGCTTGTTTCCTATTGGTTGGTTCAAGCATAGTCACCATGCTTAGTCATTAAGCTTCATTAACTCTTAAGCCTAGTCATTAAGCTAGTCATCATGTTCAAGAACATTCTTCCACGAATCATGTTTAATTAAGCTACTAAGTTAATTGGTTTAGCTAAATGTGGGTCCCGCAAAACATTTTCGGGTCCACTATCACTAAGTTATAAAGTTATACTTGACTAATAAAATAATATTATAATAATACAAAATTATTTTATTTGTGATTAAATCCTAAAAATTAAAAGATTAATTTTAGGCTCATTCAAATCGGGTTTTAGTAAGATCCCCCGCCTCGAATAATTAAAAATAGATTTTACCGGTCCGAAAAAATATTATTTTCCCTTAGCCCGTAGCAAATCACACAAAAAGTCCATATAAAATCACAGACAATAATATTGGACACTAAACCAAGTAGAAAACAATTAAAAACGCCCAACGTGACCCCACATTAGACAAACAAAGACGTTAGGGACGTAATGGTCATTTTCCTATTTTTTTCCCACAACGTAGCTAATTGTCCAAAACGTTCAAATAAAATTACATAGAAATAAAATTACGTAGACAATATTAATTGTCCTTCAGTATATCTTCCAGAAAAATTAAAACAAGAGCTCAAAAAATTTTTATTTTACTGCTTTGAACAAATTACGTAAAAAGACCAAATAAAATTTGAGCCTGTATAAACGTATTTGTATTTCATGCAGAAATCGAGAAACAGTAAAATAGGGACACAACGGTTATTCACACAAAAGCTTGAAAAACAGCAAATAGTACATTCGGAATATTTTCTAAAAATTGGGGTGTTACAGCACTTGTCCTTTATATGTGAGGTTGAAGTTGGCATATAGATGCTTAACACAGAATCTGTGTTCAACCCCCATGTCTTCAAGTATAGAGTTCAAACCCTGCAAGCACATGAAATAAGAAAATATGGAGTTCAAACTTGTGCAACACAAAATCACATAAAGTATAATATCTAGTTTTAGTTACCTTTTGCTTATCTGACATGAACACCCAACCATTCTCCTCAATTGAGCCAATATCCTCAAGCAACATCTCCAAAAATCACATCCAGCTATTTCTCAACTCAGCCTCAACTGTAGCATAAGCAACAAGGAACATGTTATCATTAGCATCCCTTGCCACTACCACTAGCAAATGACCCCCGAAGCCACTTTCAAGAAGCACCCATCCAATGAGATTATACTCCTACAATACTTCAGACCTCTTTTGGCAACATTCAAACATACATAGAGTCTCTAAAAATAGTCATTGTTGTCCTTCATGATCAGCATTGTTGAACCAGGGTTGTATTGCAAGACTGGAGCAACATAATTCCATAATAAAGAATATTGAGCTGCTGCACTGCCTTGAAGTTGCTTCATGGCCATCTTGCAAGCCCTATACACTTGGAACCTTGTCACAAAAATCTTATGTTCTCTGGACACTTGATTAATGAAGGCTTCATTTTCCCATCTCCCTTTGTAGTCTCGAATGTGGTCTTTGTCCTTTGCAGCTAACCACCTTGCATTGGCCTTAGTATTTTTGTTACTCCATTACAGCTTGCATGCTCATGGTTATACCATGACTTAATTTGTAAAGCATCTCCTTGATGAGTCTTGGAGGCATATATTTTCCATCCACAACCTTTCTTGCACTATATTGACATTCGAGTGCTCCCATTCCTCAAGAATTCAAAATCAATCTCATTCTCAATACAAAACTGTCTTATAGCCTCCCTAAAAATTTTATGACTTCTAAATTTCATTCCTAGTTACAACTTTATATTCCTTCTCATATCAGTGTATTGGTTGAACTCTGGAAACCTCCTCTTCCTCATTACCTCTGGTTCTTCTACATCAGAACCAATGGGAGTAATTAGAGTATCACTGTCCTCATACTCAGACTGATACTCCCCATCCCAATGAGGTCCAGTATCAAGACTTGCAACATTATTGTCCTTGTTGGCCTATCCTGCCTCACCATTATCTTCATATTCATCATTCACTTCATCATTCACTTCATCATTAACACCCATACAATCTCTTATTTCTTCCTCTTCCTCAACTTCCCTTGCATGGTCCTCAAAAAATAGGTCAAGAATCTCCTCATCACAATCCTCAAAATCACAACCAGCTAAGTCAACATCACCATCTTGTTCAAGGTTTACAGGTCTGGTTTTTCTCTTAGAGGTTAGTTTTTGCTTCTTTTTTCCCTTTTGTACTTGCTTCCTTTTTCCTTTCTCCTTTTCTTTCCTTTTTTTTTTTCCTAATAGGATAGTCATCATGGTGTGGTTCACTCTCATTTGCAGGATCAGACAGAATTGCAATTGGGTTAGGTTCTAACTCACATTCATGTTTAGGGTTAGGTTCTAAGTGGGTTGGGTCTGTTTTATGGTCACTCTCATGTTCAACATATACTTGAAGGGTTGGGTTCGGTCTTTTCTCTAGAATATTACATATCTTTCTAATATCATCATTATCAAATATTTTTGTTAGTCCATGGGTAAAAGACTAACTAAGAAACTTATACCACAGACATTTAGGTTCTCCCAGCCTAATCCCGTTGTTTCTTACATAGGTAGATAAGTGTGTGCTACATAGCAGGTCATTATAAAAGTTGTAAACCCTATGACACACCCCCTACATACCCCATAGGTGAGCTAAATTGCAATTTCCCTCCATAATGTAACAAAACTGTTATCAAAGTCATCTGTAAAGTATAAAGAAACATGTTATTATTACAAGCATGTTTTGCTACTCATTCATAAAGCTTACGAATGTTATAAAACATGTTATACAAAATGCAGATCACATGTATATTTCAAGGTTTTTTTTAAAGTTTCCACGTAAAAAATTAGACATTTAGGACCACACACAATAACACTTGCAAGTTCACACACAAATGGGACAACAATTGGGACCACACACAGTAACAAAGAACCATGATAACGACAACATTTGGGGACCATAGACCACATGCATCCCCTACTAACCGAACAAACCCAAAATCACCAATAAACAGGCACTAACCCTAACCTAAAAAACAATTTCAACATAATATCGCACAAGTCTGACTAATACTTACCTCAGTTGGACTCACTATACAAAGCCCTTACTCCACGATTTGGTCGCACGAACAAGGGCGTTCCTTCAAGCTTTGGTGGCACAAACAAAGGTGCTCTTCCATGGTTCGATGGCACGAACAAGGGTGTTCCTTCGAGCTTTGGTTTGGGGGTGAAATTAGGGTGGAGGGAATGGGGAAAATAAGGTAGGTTTGGGGACGAAATTTGGGATTCGTAATTGGGAACTTCAAAAACAAAGTTTCCTACCCAAATTACCCAAATTACCCTACCCAAATTACCCCCATCACCTATTGCACAACGTTTGGAAATCTGCATATGAGACGTGCATGCGCAACGCACGTGTGCGTTTCCATCCAAATTTTAACATATGTTACCATTTTGTACTAGTTTGCACAAATCGCAAAGTAACAGGACCTTTTTACACATTTTTGAAGTAACAGGAGTAAAGTGCACATGACCCATAGTTCAGGGGTTTTTTTTTTTTAAGTTTTCCCTTTATTTAATTTTTAGTTTTATTTATTTTATTTTATTCCTTTTTTAATTTAATTTTATTTGTTTGGTCTTAGTATTTTTATTTTTATTGTTTGTAGTTTTTGTCAAAAAGGTTGGAGAATGCCAATTTAACTCAAGCTTGTGACTCTCTAGGTGCTTTTGTTTTAACTCTTAATTTCTTTTTAGTTTGATATTTTGTTTAGTTTATGTTGTGGAGACGCTCATTATCATTAGATTTAAAATAGTATAATCCTGAGATAGAGCATACATTTAGAGCATTTAGAGCACAAAACCAAGTTATATTCATTGATACAAATTTAAATATGACAAATAATAATCTAGCACTTAGGAAGTATTTTACTCCATTGCATATGATTCTCCTGCTTATGTCCGTTTGTCTGAGATTAGGGCTAACTACTTCGAAATTAAGCCTAGTATAACTCAAATGTTACCAATATTTTATGGGCTTAAGTCTAAAAATCGTTATAAACACCTAGATGCTTTCTTAGAGGTATGTTACACCTTTAAAATCCCTAATGTTACTGATGATGCAATTCATCTCCGTCTTTTTTCCTTTTCTTTAAAAGATAAAACTAAAGATTAGTTTTCTATATGTGATAACATTGCCACTTAGGATAAATTATTAGAAAAAGTTTTAAAGAAATATTTCTCAATAAGTAAACTTACTACAATGAGACGTGTCATTACCACTTTTTCTCAAGTTAATAATGAATGATTTCATGAGAGTTAGGAAATATTTAAGGATCTTTTGCGCTGTTGTCCACACCATGAAGTTCCTAAATAGCAATAAGTGCAAAGTTTTTTTATTCTGGATTGAATGAACGCAACCAACAGATGGTTGATGCATCATGTGGAAGTACTTTCTTGCACAAAACCCCAAAAGAGGTGTGAGAGTTATTTGAGCACTTAGGTGAGAATTCACAATTGCATGTCTCGTCCTCATAACCAGATATATCAAGGTAATTACGGAATAGAAGGGGAATTTATGAGATTTCACACATATATGAACTGATAATTAAGGTGGAATCTCTATATAAGAAAATGGAACAAGTGAATGCAATATCTAAGAAAATGGATCAATTGTTAACTTTGACTAAAAAATATGCTAATTTTTCTAATGTGCATAATGTGTATACCGTTTGTTTTCGTGATTGTCTTGCTACCTCACAATTTTTTGAATTTTCATTAGAACAGGTTAATGCAGCCCAGTGATTTCCTCCACAAAATAACCCATATTCTAACATTTACAATCCTAATTGGAGGAATCATCCTAACTTCTCTTGGAAGCAACAAGGAGTTGAAGCACAACAAGGGCAGCGACCTAATCAAGCAGGTCAAATTGGTATGACATCACCTCCTAGTTTTCAATCACAAGGGTATGCAGCTAACCCATCTCAAGCATCAAGCAATAGTTTCGAATTGGAGGACAAAATATATAAGGTATTATCTTGTGTGACAAACTTGAACTCTATAATACAATTCATGGAATCTAAGATGCCGCTTTTAGACTCTCACACTTAATCTATAGCAAAATTAGAGACTCAAATTGGAATACTAGCCATTGCTATAGGAAAAAAAAGAAGGGTAAGCTTCCAAGCCATCCCATAGAGAACCCAATAGGTTAAACCCATAAGCAAGTTAAGACTATAATGATTCTACGGAATAGGCAAAAGATTGACAATGGGGTGAATAAGGGGAGAATGCATGATATTGGGGAAGTAGAGAACCATGAAGAAGTTATAAATTCAAATCCTTCCCATTCCCCTAAAGCTTCTAATTTCATGCCTTCGATTCTATATAAGCCAAAGGTTCCTTACCCTCAAGCCTTAGAAGCACCTTTACATTTTGAGAAAGATAAGCAGAGGGAGAATATTCTTGAGACCTTTAAGCAAGTAAAGATCAATCTTTCTCTTTTGGATGTTATTCAACGGATTCCTGTTTATGTCAAGTTCCTTAAGGATATGTGCACATCAAAAAGAAAATCTAAAGCACATATATTTAAGAAGGTTCGCTTAAGTGAACAAGTAAGCTTAATTTTGCATTTTAACACACTACCTAAGTTGAAAGATCCTGATGTTCCTATTATTTCTTGTTATATTGGTGATCATAGGATTGGCAAAGCACTCTTGGATCTAGGTTCTAGTGTTAATCAGATACTATATTCTGTTTATGAAGAGTTAGGCTTGGGTGAGTTGCAATCATCAAATTGTTCTCTGCAATTAGCAAATAGGTTAGTTAGGATTCCTGAAGGAAGAACTGATCATGTCTTAGTAAAAATTGATAAGGGATTTTTTCCTATTGATTTCATAGTGCTTGATATGGAACCCTATCACTCATCAAAAAAGGAAATTCCTGTAATTTTGGAGAGACCTTTCTTAGCCACTATTAATGCTAACATTAGTTGTAGGTTGGGGATAATAAATGTCTCAATTATGAACATGAGAATTAAACTTAATATCTTCAAACCTACTGGCCAACCTGTTGTGGAAGATGAATCTGAGTATGCCTTTGTAGATGTGATTAATGAGAGAGTTACAGAAACTATGCTGCCTATTTTGTCTAAAGAACCTTTAGTGAGTATGCCTTCACATAATGAGTTCGAGCTTTTTGACTCGAGAAGTGATGTAGTTGGGGTTAATGTAATTTTTTGTTGTTCTTCATCTCTTGAAGCTACCCCGTGGATAGTGAGGTATGAGCATTAACCTCCTTGAGTTGATTTGGATTTAATAGCTTTAGTTGTAGATATAATTTTTTTTTACTCTTTAGATAGTTTTATTTTATTGTTTGAGTTGGCTTAAGTACCTCACAGAGTTCAGAGCCTTTGTATCGAGATGTAAATAGTGTCGGCCAACAAAAAAAATTTAAAAAATATAAAAAAATAGTTTGTTTGTTAGTTTATTTTATTTTATTTTATTTTTTTATTATTTTTCATTGTTAACAATTATTAGGGTGTAATTATCTTTTTTTTCTCCCCTTGTAATCGCCAAGTATTTCAGGTATGTGACTTTTTCCCTTTACTCTTTATTTTTTTGTCCCAATAATTATTTTGATGTACATTGATGATTATTTCTTTAAATATGGATTTAATTTTAAACATTGAGGACAATATTTGGTTTTGATTGGGGGTGGACGTTACTTGAGTATTCAGTCATGTTATCATTATGTCACTTTTGTGTGATTTTTTTTTTCCTATCATCTTACTCAAATTGTTTCAAATATTTACATAGCTACTTATGTATATCTCATTGTTAAAGAATTGAAATAATTAAAGAACTTGAAGAGAACATGTGGATACTGTTTTCACATAGTGAGTTTTGAGCCATTCATTTTTATTGTAAGAGTATTTTCTTGACCTTCCAATATTTCTTATTAGTGCTTATATTTTTTTTCCTCACAAGATCGTTTCATTATTGTTATTTTTGGTTAAAGAGAAGTTTAATGTTACACTTGCATTTAATTTGATGCAATGAAAATTAATTGAATTATGTATTTTCTTAAGAGAAGATATTAGGCCACGTTTCTTGTTTTGAGCCTTGAAATAATATTTTTTTATTCTTTCACATATTATCGCAGGTTACCCCTTTGAGCCTGTTTATTAAGTCTTTCTTTCTTAACCTTTTTTCCAAAGTGTTTTAGGAAAGAAACATTATGATTGCAATATCGGGTGATATGAGGAATGTTGTAAAAAGAAAATGGAAAAGTAAAAAAAAAAAATAGAAAAACGTGAAGTTTGAAAAACTCAAGAAAAAGTGTGACAAAAAAAATGTTAGTATTGGGGATTAGCCGAATAAAGTGATTTAAAGAAGGTGAAAGAGATGTTGAAAGTGTAGATGTGAGCTTCAAAATATTCTTGGAACACTTTTTGATTTTTATTATTACCATTTAGCCTTAATATTTTCCGTTTGCCTGCATTACAAGCTTAATATTTTTCCGTGAGCCTCACATTAGGGATTTAGGAACTATAAGAAGTATAGGATGTGTTGCAAGTAGATGGACCAGCTTGTTGAACTTCGTTCAATATTCTAATTATAGACAACCAGCCTCTTCCTTTGGCGCCTAAATTTTCACTTCTATAGCCCCTAAGATACTGCCACTTGACAGTCATGCAGTTTCCCAACATGTGCTTAATTTTTCACATGGCCTTCCATATAGTAACCGTTCCAAGTATGAGGTGGTTTCTTTCTTCTTTACTGCTTCTAACTTCCCTATGATGCCACGTTCTTGCTCTTTCAACATCAACTTTAGGAACTTCTCACGTTTAGTGATGAGACCCACTATGATCTCCTTTCACCTTGCAAACTATTCCTCATCGACCATAAGCTTCAACATCGATGAACCTTCACTTGTATGGCTTCAACATACTTGCATAGCTTCACTTCAATAACAATTTGGAACCTTACTTTTGAAGCTTCATATTTAGTTAGTTGTTCCTTTGTCGAATCCACTTATCTTCTGACACTTGGTTTCTATTGCATCTTTCCTTCTGTTGGCATAGTCTTCTTTGACTTGTGATCCTGGCTGAACCAGTTGTCAAAACATTGTTGATGTTGGTTGACTGCTTCGTCAATCACTGTCTTCGACTGATCCTTAGAACTTAGTCTTTTTAGCGACTTCATACTGCACGCTTGCTATATTTGTCAAAATGACTAATTTTGATTCCCAACAAACGCCCCTCAAAATTTTCTTTCTGACGAATTGAGGATGAAAAAAGGTCTATTTTATTTTGACAAGCCATATTTTGACACTTCTATGTTTGATGTTATCTAAAATATTTTTTTGGTAGCATTCATTTTGACAGCTTGCAGTCGATGTTTCTAGAACACTTTGGAGAATTTATAAAGGTTTTTGCCTTTATGGTGATTTACCTTTAATGTGATATCTGGATTTAGAATCCCTTGGGAAATTGATGTAATAATTACCATTTGTCAAACAGAAGCATCCATCTGGGAGCAACGTTAGTGGGATCTTTATCCCGTTTCTATATTTTATCTAGTATTTGAAATTTAAAAGCAAAGTTGAGAAGTTGAAAAGGTTTGAACTTCCACAGGAAGCCTTTGAGCCTATAAATATACCTTGGGGTAATTCCCATTTTCATTTTCACCCTTTTCTTTCTCAAATAAAAGTTTAAAGTTTCTCCATTTCTTTTTCTTCATTCTTTTCCACGACTTCCTTCATTGACACCAACCCTAGTTCTTCCACAAAACTTCCTATGGCATCGCATACAAAAGTTATAGCCCAAAAAGATGGAGTTTTTCTTACTCCTGGCCCTTCAAGCTAAAAATCTGAAACCTGGAAAAACTAGATTCTCATTCTCATACTGTTGGCCAAAAAATGTACGTATTGTTACCTTAGCCCTTTGCTACCAAAATTTGAAGCTTTACACTCTAATTTTCATGAGTTATTCCCTTCTCGCAAGGACAAACCCATTTTAACCTCTCGTGATATGCTTCCCATTGGCTACTTTGATCTAAAGGTGCGGCCTTTTAGGGCTTTTCAAATAAAGCCATCCAACGAATACATCGCTTGGCTTGATCGAGTCCAATCCTTCAAAGAGGGTTTCTGGAAAGAACACACATCTTTGACCTGATTCAATTGTGCTACCATTACATCAAGCTTAACTCGAGCATGATAGGAGCGACTTTGTTCTTTTGGAACAAAACTACAAATAAGCTCCACTTTCCTTGTGGAACGATAAGACCAACACTATTTGACCTAGTCGCTATTATTATCCTGGAGCCTCACGGGGAAGCTGTTTCTCTAGACAAAGCTCCTAGCAAGGTTCTTAATGTCGAAGCTCCAAATTGGTCCTATGGGCCTTTCATTTACCACCACAGCAAACTTGTCCAATCAACCTTGTCAAATGTAGAACATGTAGCCTTTTTCACTTTTATGGCTTTGTGGATATGTCATTCGTATTAATTCTTTGTAGATGTCAAAGGCCTACTTGCCTTTGGCAACTATGCTTCTTAAAGGCCAATTCCTGACTTTAAGCCAATTAATAATCGTTCGGCTCTATCAGTCGATTAATGAGCCTATTGACGGGATAGATGCTCACAACATAATGCCTACCATGTCTGGCCTTTTTGGTTGTTGCAATTATGGATGAATGTAATTCTTTATGATTACTTGGTCGACGATTCATCGACTGATCTTCCTTAAGGAATTTGTAACTATAGGCTTGCTTATTACCTTTATCATAAGAGTAAAAATGATACTTATGTTGATGACTTCAAGAAGTATTTTAAAGTGTTTCACTCCATGAAGATGAATGTAACTAGCATAAGTTTCAACCTATTTGCAGTTGTAATTGAAGGTCCTGCTCATTTCATTGACGGGATGATATATGAAGATAATGATTTCCAAGAGGAAACCAATACTATATGGGAAAATTACCTTTGTCAGATTTTCTACACATGCTTTCTAGGTTCTAATGACCTTGGAGTTGTCTATCATTTGCCAAACCTAGTGGCTCAATAACTTGGCTATACTCAAGTCATTCCTACCCCTATGCTTAAATAGGATTTATACAAGAGACCCATTGCATATCAATTGTAACACTAACAGTTTCCTAACTCCAGACTTTGTCTAATGGTGGGAACATTACTACCAATGTTTGCTGCTAGATCTTAACACTTGCCTTAGCCGAATGACCACTGCGGCTGTAAAGGGGACACCTTCTAATTTGAAAGGTACTTACTTGCAAGAAATTATGATATTTGAAAAGTTTTATAACATTAAGTGGGATCTTCGACACGCTTCCAAAATAACTATGGAAATAAAATTACTAATGGAACAAAAATTTAAAGATCATCAAGATGAATACCTTTAGAAATTCTTTGACACTTTGATGTCAAACCCCAATGCTGATCTTGATCATCACTTTACTTTTTTTGTTGAATACCAATTCTTATTTTGAAAGCTCCTTTTGTGGTTGCTGAAATTGTTGATCTCCTTGATAATTGCAAAAACCAAGTTACTTTTATCAACAATTACTTGCATTTGCATGGATGTTGATTGACTAATTAGAGTTCAAGGGTAGTTTGCCAACCCTTATTAGGTAAAGCCTTTAATTTTGACTTTGTTTTTTCTTTAGCATTGACACCATTTCTTTTCTCTATGTCTTTGATAGGCAAGTCCTCACTAGTGGTCCCTGAACCCGTCGATGTTGAGGACAAAAAGGATGAAGATTTTGTCCATCTTGTCTCTAAAAAGACTAAGTCTAGCAAGATGAAGACTCCTGCTGGTCGCGGCAAAGCAAAGGCTACAATGCCTATTCACATTCCACGTTCCAAAAGCCAAACCAGTTAGGTCAAAGTCAACATAAAGGTCACCTATTGCTAAGGTAATCTTTGGTTAGTTAAGTTATTTTTCTTTGTTGACACCCTTGGCCTTTGACTAACTGTTGTCTTTATTTGTTTGTCAGAACAAACAGTTAACCCAGCAGCTTCTAACGTCGACTATCCAGCCTCTTCAAGTTTAATTGAGGTGAAAAAGGAAAAAAATAGAAAATATTGCTTCAATGTTGGCCAAAAGTGCACCTTCCAAAGTCCCTTCAAGAGAAAGCACTCCGGATACTTTACCTTCTACTCCTTAGTACATTGAGATGAAGATTTGGAACTTGCAATCGGCATTTCTCTAATGGTTGTCGACTGACTCGCTGAGATTGTCAATGCTGCTCAAGAAGCTTTTGATGATCTATTGGTCTTTCTTAACAATCTTTTGCAAGCCAATTTTGAAGTATGTCAGAACCAATGTCGATTACTGTTATCGAGCCTGCTTCTTCTTTGGACAAGATCAAGGAAGTCATGTCAGCTTTGGAACAACTCTTTGATGTAAAACTTAACCAATTCTTTAAGGAGCAAGAGTTGAAGCATAAATTGCAAACTGCTCTCGAAACTTGTCACCAAGTGAAGGTCCAATTTCTTGAGGCTCTTTGCAAATTCTTTCGAGAGCTGAAACTAGCCACTGTTGACTTAAATGTCAACTATCGCCCTCTGGTTGACAATGTGGTCACCTATAATGAACATTCAAGGAAAAGGAGTCATTTTTTAGTTCAAGTAACTGAAGATAAACAAAGGCATGCCATCATCAACACAAAGACTACCAAAGGGGAAAAACATTTGGCTGAGATAGAGAAGTAACTTCAAGATCTCCTGACAAAGTAAGGGAATTTCAAGAATGCTTTTAAACTCTATGCAGATGAAAAGTAAAAAGTTCATGAAAAAGCTTAGGAGTTGGTGGCCAAAAGCTCTACCCTTTTGACATAATTAAGGGAAAGTGGGACCATTTATAATTTGGCTATGTTAAAGCAGAGCATTATACAAAAGAAATGGAAAGTTTTGAAAAAGAAATTCATTCTTAACAAATCTTTCCTTTGACACTTTCTTTTTGTACTTCCTGATGCACTTAGGTAATTGGCCAGTAGGGCCGATTTTCAAGGTGTTTTTGTCGATGTTAACTGCTATGGCTGATACTTTTGAAATGTACTGGATCAGCCTTCATGGTTGTTTTAACTATAATGACCAATTCACTACACTTTAACATCATACATTGTTGGCTTATATTGTTTCAAATACTTGTCATTAACTACTTGTAGCTTTTGCCCTGTATTGATGTCAATTAGGTTGTAAGCATTTAGACCAAACACCTTAATAACTTTGAAGAAGCCATTCTAGTTTAGCGACCACTTGCCATAAGTTCGACCACTTTGATTAATAGGCAAAATAACTCTCCATATTAAATCATTAATCTTAAAAGATTTATACTTAACTTGACGATCTTTAGTTGGTAGATCATTTTGCTTCAATAAATGAATCGATTGAATGTTGACTTTGACGGGCAACATGGCATCATGCCCATAAACTAACTTGTAAGAAATAGTTCCTATCGAATCCTTTGGTGAATTTCTGTATACCCAAATTTTTTCTTCAAGTGTATTATGCCAATTTCGAGGTTGTCAGCCAATATGCTTCATAATCAAATTAACAATAAACTTAATTAACTACTTCCACTTGGTCGTTTGCTTGAGCATAATAAGGTGTTGACATCAATAACTTGATTTTTCTTGTCTTAGCATGTTCGACAACTTTTTTACCGATAAAGACGGTTCCTTCATCGATTGTCAGTGATTGTGCTATTCCAAATCTACAAACAATTTGGTTCTCGATGAAGTTTATTACTTTTTATTGAGTAACTTTTTTTAGGGCAATAGATTCTACCCATTTGGTAAAGTAGTCGATGACGACTAAGATATATTTGTGACCTTTTAAAGTAACAGGATGAATTTGGCCAATAGGTCTAGAGCCCAACCTTTAAAAGGTCAAGGTTTAATAATTGCATGTAATTCACTCATAGAAACTTGTTGTATAACTTCATGTTTTTTATATTTCTCATAAGATTTAGCAAATTTGAAGCAATCTTTTATCATTCTCGGCTAATATAGTAGGTGTCAATTTAGTACCCTATTCATCTTCTGACCCGCTTGATGAGCTCCACAAATTCCTTCATGGACTTCGACAAAGGCTAAGTAAGCTTCTTGCTCACCTAGTCATGTGATAAGGTTTCCGTCGGCAGACATTTTATATAGAATTCCTCCCAATAACACATAACTTAGAGCCTTGTATTCAAGCTTTTTGTCAACATATTGGTTTAGATTTTCCAAGTAATCGATGATAGGTTTTTTCCAGTCGGTTAGATTTATGTTTCCAAGCATGGAAATTTCATGTTGCTCTAAGGGATATATTATTTCATTTATTCCTGTTAGCTGGGCCAAGGTCTTAGTTGACACTTTGTACCAGAAGCAATTTGAGCCAATATATTATTTCATTTATCCCTATTATGCCAGGCATATGTTTGACAATCACGTCGTTGAATTCAACTAATAACCTTGCTACAAGTGACAAATATTTCATCAAGATGTAACTTACACAATGATATTCCTTTGTCAATTGTTTTATGATGAGTTGTGAATCTCCAATAATTTTAACATTGCGGGCTTTTAGTTTGACTAGAATTTCTAACCCAGCAATTAAAGCTTCATATTCTACTTCATTATTGGAACACTCATGATGTAATTCTAACATGAACTTTGTTGGTTTATTATCATGAGTTATAATTAAAACTCCTATACCAACACCATTTTGACGGCGGTAACCGTCAAAGTATAATTTCTAATGTTTTAACCTAATAAAATCGACATTTTCATTTTTGATTTTGAGACATGGATAGTCATCCAGAAAATCGGCTATAACCTGGCCTTTGACGGCTTTTAACTGAATGTAATGTAAAGAAAATTTCGATAGGCCCAAGGTCCAATGACCAATTCTTCCATGTATTATAGGTTTCGATAACATGTATATAATTACATTTATCTTTGACAAGACTAATACATCAAATGTCATCATATAGTACTTTAACTTTGTGCATGAAAATTACAAGGCCTTACATAGTTTCTCAATAGCACTGTATCTCCTTTTGGCGTCGATAAGAACTATAATAAGGTAGTACACAGCTCTTTCGACATCGTTTTCATCTTCTTAGGCTAACATACTCCTAATAGTATCTTAATATGTCAATATATATAGTTTAAGTGGACGACCTAGTGTCGGTGGTGTCATAATAGGTGAATTCGTCAAGTATCTCTTAATGTTGTCAAATGCCTCTTGGTGATGTTTCTCGCATTTGAATTCTTTTGAAGATTTCAACTTCACCAATGGGGAGAAAATTCTAGTCTTCCTAACAAGTTAGAAATGAATCTTCATAAGAAGTTGATTTTGCCAAGGAGAGAGTGCAACTATTTCTTATTTGTTGGTGGTGTTGCTTCTAGTATGGCATTTACCTTATTTTTGTAACTTTGATTCCTCTTTTTCGCGCTAGGAATTCTAAGAAGTTTACTATAGATACACCAAAGAAACATTTTGTTGGATTCATTTTTAATCTATGTTTCCATATTTTGTCGAATGCTTTTCTTAAATCTATCAAATGATACAATTTAGAATCTAATTTGATGACTACATTGTCAATATAGACTTCCATAAAATCACCAATCAAGTCATGGAAAATAGTATTCCAGGCTCTTTGATGAGTAGCCTCAACATTTTTAAAGCCAAAGGGCACAACAACCCATTCATAAGTTCCAATGGCCCTAGGGCATCTAAATGTTGTTTTCGACACATCATCTTTAGCAATAAAATTTGATTATAATCAGAATATCTGTCCATAAAGCTTAAAATATCATGACAAGAAGTTAAATCGTTAAGCATATTAGCTATGGGGCATTGGATATTCATATTTGGGAGTAGCATAATATAAATTTCTAAAGTCAATACAAACTCTATGTTTATCATTTTTCTTTATAACCGGCACAACATTAGATATTGAATCAACTTACCTGGTTGTTCTAATGAACTTGGCCTTTAATAGCCGTTTAATTTCTTCTTTGATTTTTGGCACTACCTCTTGTGTAAAATGTCGTGGCATCTATTTTATTGGCCAACACTTAAGTATGGTTAGCAATCTGTGTTCAACGGGACTCATCCTTAGTCTCGGTATTTCATTGTAGTCTTAGGCAAAGCAATCTTTATACTCTTTTAAAAAAGAGGGATCAATTATTCCTTGAACTTTTTGACAATAACTGGTTGACAAAAATAGGTCTATTGTCAACTTCAATTCCAGTGTTGATTTCTTCCATTGGGTCTTGTACTTTGACCTTCTCAACATCACCTTTTTAATTATGACTCCTATAAATTGATAAGCTCTTTTTTATATATACAATTTGGTACTGCGCCTTCAGCAACATAGACCCTTCTTTTGTTCGCCATGCAAGCTGATAATCGAGCTAGTTAGCACTCAAGGCTTGTCATCATCATTAACATTGTCTGGATGAATTACATTGTCTTGAGGCACAAAATGGAATCTATAATGATCCATTTTAAAATTATCATAGCGAGTTGAATCGAACTTCTTCTTGTACTCCAAGGGCTGCAAGTATGGACTATAGATTTTTTTAATCTAAATGCCTCTATTGAAGATATTATAGGCTATCATCAGCTTCGATGATCTCAACATCTTGGTCTTTGTTCCAAAGAATTAACTTCTGGTGAAAGTTTAATGGAATTGCATTTACGGCATAAATCTATTCTCTAACAAGTAATAAGTTATAACTAGCTTTCGACGGAACAACAATGAATGGAGTTGATCGTTCCATACTTCCTACCTGGATGGTCAATATAGTCATCCTATCAGCAGAGCAACTTTGCCTGTAAAATCTATCACAGCCATGTTAGAATTCAATAGATCAATTTCTATCTTACCAAGATTTCTGAACATTGCCCATGGAATTAGGTTGATAGTTGCTCCTCCTTCGATTAAAATTTTATTAGTGGACTTTCCTTTGACAAGGGCTTTAATATGCAAGGGACTCGCAAAAGCTTTCATTTGTTTAGTGAACTTTTTGAATTGGGCTACATCAATGAACACAATTATTAAATCCTTGTTCAAAAATGCCCATTCATTTTCGTCTAGATAATCATCCTCTAGCTGGTTGGCTCCTTCATTTGCCTTATAATTAGCTGGCAGAATTAATACTAGGTTGACATCAAAGTCGCAGCTATGCATAGTGTGTTCCAATTCGAAGTCATGGTCGATGTCAACATCTTCAGATTCATCAATGCTACCTAACTCAAGGGCTCCAACAGTAACACATTTTCCTTTGTCTATGACTGGAATTGGTGACTTAGCATGTTTTTGAACTTCTTCTGACTTAGTCATTGATTTTCTTGCTTGCCTAACTTCTTTCGATTATTGACTTTCTACAGATGGCTCTGTGATCACTATTATACCTTAAGCCCTTCTTTTGGAAGGTTCGATTATTTGTTTTCTTCTCAGTTGAGTATTTGCCATTGGTTACTGGTTGGATTGAGCTGAACCAAAGTAACCTTCCTTGTACCAAGTATTGGGCCTGTTCCTTGGGTTGAATATTGGATAGCTTTGATTTGACTCTCTATACCATGTATACTTCTTGACATACTTGGGTTGCTTATAAAGCAGAGAGTTTTTGACCTATTTCTCCTTAATCACACCACCTGGCAGAACTCCGATTTTACCTTGTAATTTTAGTGGATCAACATCGACAATCATAACAAACTTGAAATTTTGCTTTGGCAGTGGAGGATGGCAATCAACACGCTCATCTTAGCATTTCTCATTTCTACGGCCATTGTTAGGCCACCATCTGTCGAATGAACACTGTTCAGCTTATTCCTTGTTGAAAGCTTTAATTTTTTTATGAGCACTTTCTAGTCTCTCATCTCATTAAGCTTCGCCACTGCTTAATCATATATGGCATTACAACAAGGACAGAGTCTGACTTTTCCTTTTTCTTTCTTCCTTTTCAAAAAATCATCCAATGATTCGTTTGGTCGGGGATAAACATCTAAAGCATTTTTAGTGTCAATGCCCATATCATCAATAATATCATCAATATTAACCATATTGATCTGTATGCAGGAAAATGGTTCGACAATCTCTTTTGGTTCGACAAAGCTCGAGTTGACTTCAAAGGGTTCAGTATCAACTTTCATGTTAGCTTGATCCTTGTCAGCAAACTTCAATTTGCCTACTTTGATGCCTTTCTGGATTAAATCCCTAAAACAGACACAATTATTAGTCCAATGGTCATAACTTTTGTGATATTTGCAAAATTTTCTTCCATTCAAGGATCTAGCATCAAATTTCTTATGCCCCACAGGCAATTTAATTTGATTATCTTCTAGGAGCATGTTGAATATTTGGCCAGCCTGTGTAATGTCAAAGGAATAAGTTTTTTGATTGACATAATTCATTTTTCCTTTAGCCTTAATAGGTTGAAGTGCTTGACAAGCATATGGTGGAGCATTTTGCAATTTAGTTGGGTTGACATCACTCACTTTGACACCTTCATCTTCGTCATATTCGACGAAAGTAATTTTCTCTTTCTTGAAAGCTTTCTTTTTTTTTCCATATTTTTCTGCCCTTAATTGTTCAATTTGCCATACATTTTCAGCAAGTTAGGCCATGTCAAAGAATTGTTGGTTTACCAACTTCTTCCTAATACCATAGTCAAGCCTACTAGCGACCATTTTTATAATTTTAGATTCAAGGATGGGTATGTAACACCTACTTTTCATGGAATCAACACAAATAGTCATCAATGAATTCGTTTGGCATTCTTTTCATATTGAATAAGTCAGTTAGACTAACTTTCATTTTACCTCTGAAGAATTGTTCATGGAAACTCCTTTCAAGCTGAGTCCATGAATGAATATAATTTGGTCGATGTGTCGAGAACTAGGTGAAGGCATTCTTTGTCAAAGAACTAGGAAAGTATCTCATTTTGAGATATTAAATGGCCACTATCTCCCCTAATTCAATAATGTACCTGGCTATATGTTTGATAGTCGACTCGCCAGGATCAACAACAAATTTTGACTGCTTGGGGACTTTGACACCCCTAGGTAATTCGGCTTGTTGAATCCATTCAAGAAACGCCGAAATAAAGTAAGGCTGATTAGCATAGCCCACATTGAAACCAAACTTGTTGAGTATTTGTTCGACAACCTGGTTCTAATTTTGATTATTTAACCTAGGTCAAAGTTGGATTGGGGTAGGATCACCTTCAGCATTTCGTAAAAATCTTTGGACTTAATACTCGTTGCCTCTAGGTTGATCATCATTATGTCTGAGCAAATTAACATGACCATACTGGAGTTCTGGTCATCAATCAGGTTCTACAAAAGGCGGTTCAACTACTTTGACTTGTTGAACATGGGATCGGTTTCGTCGAACCCCAAAGCTCTTATCAATTGGCCCATCTGATAGGCTAATTAATTACAAGTGTTGTTTGTTATTTCAATGAAAGGTGTAAGGATAGTGCTTAATTGTTGCATCAACGTGTGAATCATGTCATGATTGCTCTTGTCCATCTATTGACAAACATTGTTTAGCATATTATGTATATATCCAGTGAGCACACTAGGCATATCCCCTGTCATGTGAGGATAAATAGGATGTCCTATGTATGTAACACCAACTAGAATTTCAAAAGATCTATCTCTGCTTCTTAAATTAAACTAATTTTAAAGTAGCACTTGAAAGATCAAATGGTTTAATGAAATTTTTCCGTTTAGTAATTTTTGAACACTATAAAATTATTTTGTTTATTCCGTCAGCGTATTTGATCGTTTTGAGTGATTTACTCCCAGTGTCGGAAAATAATAATTTTTTAAATGGGCAGAAAATCTTTAAATATTTATTTCTCTTTAATGAGGTATTCGAATTATTTTTAATAATCCCAACTTGATTTTCATACGCTTTTCTTTGTGATTTTTGTGGATGATTATGAATTTTTTTGAAATATGTGGGCCAGGTGACCTTACATGGGCCCAGGGGACATTACGATCCTTGCTTTGTTAAAAATGTAAAAATTTTTCTCTCTTCATAGAAAAATTTGTATTTGTTTTGAGACGGAGACAGGGGATCTTACTAAACCCGAATCCTAGGAAACAGTTTTAGAAATTTTCTTAATATTGTGTTTTGTGAGGTATTTATTTATCGGGTGATAAAAATACAAAATATATTCTTTCATGGGGTTTTTTGTTTAGCAGATAAAAATAGAAATTATATTGCTCAAGTCAACATTGGTGGTTTGGATATCCACCATTGATTTAATTAACGATGGAGACTTGATCTTGATTTAATTAACGATGGAGACTTGATCTTGATTTAATCAACGGTGGAGATTTGATCTTAAAAGTAAATAGGATTATTTTTAACCGTTAGATGGAGATTAAATCAAGGGTAGAGATTTAGTTTTATATAATGGCTATGACCATTTACAACCATTAGATTTAGAATTAATCAAGGGTAGAGATTTGGTCTTGTAAAGTAACAAAGACCATTTATGACCATTGGATGAAGATTTAATTAATGGTAGAGATTTGGTCTTAAAAAGTAGCAAAGACTAATTATGACCCTTAGATTAAAAGTAAGAAGGAGTAATCTTGATCCTTTATTTTGGAGGCACATCTAATGGCTAGAATTTAAAGGAGAAAAATCAAATGGCAACCCAAAGTAACTATCGGATCGAGGGACTTGTCGAAATTAAGTCTTCTAATTAAAAGTCTACATAAATCCTAACCATTGAATTAATCAATGGCTAGAAAGGCTTCAAATAATGGCATGAAAAGATGACAACTTTATGAATGCATAATGGAAGGGGGGACGGCTTTGGTCTGAATTTGGAAGCTTTGAAGACCATTATTAGCTATCTTGGACATTATTGATCATTATTGATCATTCTTGATCATCTTTGTCTCCTCCAAAAGCAAAAACTCATCAAACTTTTCTCTCCACCTCTCCTCCAAGCAAGCTTCGGCCAAGACACCCAAAACCACTCTCCAAGCTCTTTTAATTTCATCCAACCATAGATCTTGAATCTACATGATATTCTAAGCAACTTTCATGTTGGCGATTTCCTCTAAATCATTCATCTTCATGGACTTCCTTCAAGATCAAAGTTATAGGATATTTATGGTGAAGTGTAAAACTCAAAAACTTCATTTCTTCTCTTTTTTTTATGATCTAAACCATGTTTGATCCATGGTTCCTCTTAATCAAGCTTAGTATACTAATTTTTATGTATTTTGTTTTGTATTTGAGAAGCTCTTGGTGGTGAAGAACTTGGAAAAAGAAGTAAAACAAGGAGTTTTTGAGGATCTTCAAGAGGTAAGAGGGAGATCCATCTCACCAACCAAGCATGGTGGTGAGACATGGTTATATATTTGATGGATGTTGAATCCATGTGAGGATTCATATCCATGGTCATGTAATTAATTTGTGGGTGTTTATGAGCTTTGATTGATTGCCTATGCTTAACATGCTTTGCATGAATTTATGATTTTAATGGTATGCTTATACTATGCATGATGATAATATGGCATGCTTTTGATATATATATATGATGTGTATATATGTGTATGCCATGATTTGATGATGGAAAGAAAACCAATTTTTGGCTTCAATGGCCAAGGAGAGGACAGTTTTGATGCCCATAATTAGAGATTCATGTTAAAATTTTTCAAGAACAAGGAAATTGATTTGTTTAATGAAAATTTTGAAGTGGAGAAAAATGAATTTTCTTGGTTCTAAAGGCTATGGTATTTTCGGTCAAGACACCTCAACATAGGTGTTTATAACTGAAGATTTTCATGAAAGATTAAAAATTGGATTGATTTGAAGAGTATGGAAAATAAACAATCATATGTTTTTCAAGAGAACAAGAATATGGTTTTGAAGGATTTTTATTGATTTATTTTGTGTAAAAAGATCCTAAGTGTTTTTCTAAACATGAGTTTTGAATGAAACGCAGACAGCGCTTGATTTTAAGGATTTGCAAAGAAAGTGAAAAAGAATTTACAAAGAAAGTGAAAATGAATTTGAACAAATGGGTTTGTTTTTATGACCATGAATCACACGGTTTTGAAAACAAAATTTTAATGGTTTTGTTTGTGTAAAATCATATCAATTTAGAAAGAAAAATATTTGATAGTTTCAATAGTCGTCCACGCTTTTAGAAGGTTTGTAATGCCTTGGTTTTATAAAATAAAGTAATTTTCAAAGTAGAAATACAATTTGGTTTAATACAAGGATTTTGGAAAGGAATCAGTGTTTTATCACCATTAGAGAAAATTTTTTGTAAATCGAAAGAAAAGACAAATGAAGTTTAATGATGAACATGAAAATGTTTTAACTTCAATATATTTTGAAGGAATTGATTTTAAAATTGATTTGAGAAAAATGGAGAATATAATGGTGATTTGAGAATTTACTAACGTATAACTTATTTTCAAGTTTTGGAAACCTATGCACGTTAGGAAAATTTAAGATTTTGAAACATTGATTTACATCAATGGAAAAGTGATTTTGTGAATTATATTCCGAAAAGAATTTCTTGAGTAAAGAACTATGGAAAAAGATTTTGTTGAGTAAGAAAATATATTAAATGAAGTATAAAGTTATATTATTTTGAGAAAAGTTGAAAAAGAATTTTTGAAGGATAAGAAATATTTTCTCTAATGAAATTGTGGTGAAAAATTATTTGCTTCAAATAAATTAAAAACGATTTGAAATGCAATAAAATATTTTTACGCAATTTGAAAAATGTGTTGAAAATGATATTGATTTATTTAAGTCCAAAATAATGTTTGGAATATTGAGGAATATTTTACGTGATTGTAAAATGTTGAAAAATATTTTACGTATCTTAAAAATCATTTGAAATACAGTAAAATATTTCACACGATTTGAATTACGTTTAAATATTTTATGCAATTTGAACTACTATTGAAAAATCAATATGTGATTTAAAAGTGATAGAATATTTTTACACAATTGTGAAAATGACAGAAAACTGCTATGAGATTTGGAAAGTATTTTAAATATTTTGAGAATGATGGAAAATGATTTACGCGACTTAAAAGAATGATTTTTAAGTTACGTGATTTTGAAACAAGATGAAAAATACTATGCACATTTGAAAGACGATATTTTTACGTGATTGAGAAAAACATTAAAAAATTGGTACGTGGTTTAAAAGTTAAATTATGTGAAGAGTTGTGGTATTTTGAAAATGTAACCTTCAAAAATGCAATGTTACAAAATTTTGTAAACGTACTTGATTCGAGTACCATTACGGTATTGTAAAAAATACGTAATAAAAATATTTTGGAATTTTAAAAACGTAACAAAAGTGTTACGGTATTGTGAAAATGTAAAAGAAGTGTTATGGTATTGTGAAAACATAACAGAAACGTTTTTGGATTGTGAAAACGTAATAGAAATGTTACGCGATTGTGAAAATACGGTAAAATTATTTTACAATTATGAAAACATGATAACATGATTTTGTTATTGAAAAATACAATATGATTACTGTAAAATCGTGTATGAACATTTTCTTTTCGAGAGAACGTGAAAACAACGAGTTTCCTACACCATTGCACCTCCGGGCGTGCTTCGTTATTAGCACGTGGTGCATTTTAGATGCATTGAAAAAAAAATATGCATTGAGACATATGATTTAATTGAACAAACGAATTTGAAAAGAATGGTCCACTTCGTGGTTGACTTTAGACCTGGGTTGATATATTCGTGCATTGTATAAACTATATATGAGAAATTATGAGATATACCCGTGATTGGTATTTGGTGCATTATACATGCATTGGAATGGTCCGAGATGAGGATAACTTCCTTGGATATGGCTGATTGCCTAGGAGAAACACACACTCTTGAGTGGGTGCGATATGCGTAGTGTAAGTCACTTGTTGACCTTGGGGGCATCGGGGCACGGGTTGCTTACACGGGTGGTTGGTAGCGCTTCTTCCGCCCATAGGTTTTAGACCGATGCAACATACCGATGATCTAACGATCGAGACACTATTCTTAATCAAGATCGATAAAGATTCCGTCCTCCTCCGGATGCCTATTTCTAGTGTATGTTTGGATTTTTTTCTTCTTGTAGATGTGCAAAAATTGAAATGAGAATTAAAGCACGTGGTTTCTCTAGGCACGTGGCATTACATATCTGTTATGTCTTTTCGATCATTTTCTCCGACCTGAGTTTAGCTCCATGGAGTAGGGAATCGAGTCTTGTGTACATGCATAATCTAAACATTTATATTTGTGTGATATATTAATTGAGGAATATTAGTTATGACAATTGTTTTGAATACTTGGATGATGATGATGATAATCATGTTGATGACATTATTGTGATTATTGTGTGATGATAATAATGTTAATGGTATGATGATGATAGTTGATTAATATTGAGTGCATTATTGGAATTCTGGTATGATATATCTGTATGATATGTTGTTTGTGTTATCTACTGTCTTACCTCTTTATGGTATTCGAATAACACGATTCGTAACTTATACGTTGGTATTGGTGTAGGTGATCTCACCTCTTTGTTATGTTATTTTGTTGTGTCTGTATTGTTAAAATTAAATAGTAGAAAGAATGAGTTGTCTTAGACATAATGGGCGATGGATACTCTGAGATTGGTGACAACAATAAGGAGTGGACATTCAGGACTTGAAGGTGTGCAGTGTTGACAAAGGAACAGATGTCTGATGCATCAAGATGGACAGAAAAAGGAATAAGTATGTTAAAGCTTCTCGTTAGTGTTGTATCATGCTATTAAGTATGACCCGTCATGGGATTTACTACTGTTAAAAAAAAGAGTCTGTTAATTTTATATTTCTCTTTAAATTGTTAAATATTAAGTGGTATTTGTTATATGAGTTTAAATCAGTTTAAATATATTTTTCAGTATTACTTATAAATTTCAATAAGTTTATTTTTCAGTAAGTAAGAAATTTTAAAACCTATCTTTTATAACTCAAACTTTGTGCGAACTTCTTTTTGATTATGAGTCGGGAGTCGGACATGTGATACCCTAGGGAGGGTGTTACACTCTGACATGCAATCCTTTTGGTCAAGGAATAAGAATGTCATGATTTGGACCAGGTTGTCCAACATTTTGGCATGTGGCCGATAGATCCACAAAAAGACTTGACATGGCTATTGTCGGTTGCAGAACACTAACTATTGTCGACATTATAGGTTAATTTACTAGTTGAAAACTTCCCAACACAACTACAATCAGAAGCGCAACAAGTGGAATGAAATTATAAAGCATGCCACTAGAGGTGGATGCCTTAGCAGCATGTTACCATTTCTGGCGTTGTCATTGGGATTAACTGCCAGATTTGGCTGCGTTATAACTAGTTCATCCAATTGCACCATAGTTTATGGATTATTAGCCCAACCTTGAGGCACCATAGCTACGTCGAGACCAATACTTTAGTTGACATTGACATAATTGCATTGTCGTTAGTACTTACGTTTTGTGATGATTCCAAAGTAGAATCATGATTGGACTTTGTCGTCGTGTCTCTATTATTTCTCAAGCGCATGAGACGTTCATACTTTTGAACAAGGCTATGGACATTATTGGAAACAATTTTGCACAATCGCTCATAACTTGGTCCCACCGGGCATGCCAATTTATTTATGGTAATTTTTTGGCAAAGGTATTGACTACTTTTTTTATTCAAGATCTAATATTTGGAAGCGAAGCGACTCCTCTTAGGAACCTCAAGTTTCTGGTGATTGGAAAAATTTTGACATCAAAGGTTAAGCAACTGTCAATTGGTTAAATGTCAATAAACAGTACATCCAAAAAGAGTTAGCCGTTAAGTATGAACGTGAATAAATAAATAAATAATAAAACATCAAAGTAAAGAGTGCGTCAAAATTAACTTACAGGAAGTAAATTGACAGAATGGAAATGCCAAAAGTAAACTTATTGAAATTAAACTTGACATAAAAGTAAATGACTGTCGAAAGTAAACTTGCTTAAAGTAAACTAAAAAAACATAAATGACTGTCGAAAGTAAACTTGCTAAAAAGTAAAGTGACAAAATGTAAATATCAAAGGTAAATACTAAAAGTTTCAATGTCGATGCAGCATGTTGACAAAAACATCTTTGGAGTGTTGTGTGTGTATAATTGAAGATTAAAACATGAAAATATGTAGAAAATGCATGAACATGCAAGAACACAATGAACAACAAAAATGCAGAAAGTAAATGCATAAAAGTGTAAATTTACACTAAGTTGGGAAAAGATTAAAAGAAACTCGTAGAAAGGTAAAATGTATGGAAATTAACCTTGAAAGTAAGTAAATTGCAAAATTTAAAGAGAACTTGCAAAGTAAATAATCAAAAACACGGAAGAACAAGTAAGAACTTGAAATGTGAAATTGAAATTACATTAACTGGAATATAAATGACACACAAAATCAAAATGACTGAAAGATAAATGCCAAAACATAGAGGCGTGAAAATTGAAAATGGTGGCCATACTTGACTAATAACCAATCAATCCGTGAGCATCACATTGGAGACTTAGGAACTATAGGAAGCATAGGGTGTGTTTCAAGTAGATGGACTAGCCTGTTGAACTTAATTCAATCTTTTATTTATAGGCAACTAGACTCTCCCTTTGGTGCCTAAATTTTAACATCTATAGCCCCTAAAATGCTACTACTTGGCAGTCATGCAGTTTTCTAACATGTGATTAATTTTCCACATGGCCTTCCACATAGTAAGCACTCCAAGTAGTGGGTTGTTTCTTTCTTCTCTCCAGCTTCTAACTTTCCCATGATGCCACGTTCTTGTTCTTTCAATATCAACTTTGGGAACTTCCCATGTTCAGTGATAGGACCCCCATGATGTCCTTTTTACTTGCAAATTATTCCTTGTTGACCATAAGCTTCAACATCGCCAAACCTTCACTTGCATGGCCTTGACATACTTGCATAACTTCACTTCGACAACAATTTGGAACCTTGCTTTTGAAGCTTCATGTTTTGTCTATTGTTCCTTTGTCCAATACACTTATCTTCTGACAACTGTTTTCTATTGCATTTTTCCTTCTGTTGACATGGTCGTTTTTTGCTTGTGATCCTAACTAAACCAATTGTTAGAACATTGTTGATGTCAATTGACTACCTCATCGATCACTGTCTTCGACAAATCCTTGAAACTTAGTTTTTTTAGCGGTTTCATATTGCTTGCTTACTATATCTGTCGAAATAGTTAATTTTGACCCTCAACAAGTTGGAAGTAGCATCATCATAGTGTAAAGAAAAGGCTAGAAAGGAATGTATCTCCCTTATAAAACGTCATTCCAATTAAGCCTTATTTTTTTTAAAAAAAAAAGAGTAAAAACAAAATTCCAATTGTTTAGCCTTTTAACTTAAAACCACGAATAAACAACATATAAAAAAAATGATAAGTTGAGTAAGTTTTGTGTGACTTAGTCTTGACTGGCAAACCAGCTCACACCCGAGAGATTGTGATTTTGAAGCTAACCTAACCTGCAGACTCAATACAACCCATCATTTGGAGGTTAGGTTGGGCAACTTTTTACGAATTTGCGGGTTGATCCAACTACTGCCTATACCTAACTTCCTAAATAAAACTAATTATTAAGTCAACTAAACATTTAATAAAACTCTTTTTGTAGATATTAAAGTTTAGAGTGAGGGGAGACTCTCATCATTTTAAAGATAAGGCAAACTACTAACCTCAGCAAAGATTTATAGTGAGATTATAGACCTCCTATCAATGGTAGAATTTTGAATTAGAACCCAAGTTATATAGTTATCATGAACAAAAGATTGACCGAGTGAGTAAATCCCTATTAGCAATATTTAACGGAACTTTATGAGTAAACTCTTAAATTGGCCTTCCAAAATTTAGGATGTCACTACATTAGTCCTCTAAAGAACTTTTTCACCAAATAAGTCCCTCAAAAATGTTAAAAATATCACCGGATTTGTCCTTATGTTACCCAACAATTAAGTAATGATTTTATATCTTTGAGAGACTGATATGGTGAAAAAATCTTTTGAAGACTAATATAGTGACAATATTTGGAGGACCAATTTAATATTCTACCCAAAATTTTATTCAAAAAAAAAACTACACATTCAATAAAATGAACAAGCTTAAAATAAATTAAAATTCCTTTTAACTTAGAAATATATTATACTAAAAACATTTAAAAAAATGTTCAATTCAAATAACATAAATGTAAATTATTAATTTTTTTTTCTTTTTTTACGATCAACATAAATTCATTCAAATAAAAGCCTAATGATTCTTACAATTTTAGTGAAAATAATAGATTTATTAAAGAGAAGAAAATATATATAATCACCTAAAACTAATTCATGATTTGTAACTTAACTCCTAATCCATAAACTATTGATTATGATGTATTTATGGTGGCGATCGATACATAATGTTCGACTATATAAAGAGTGTATCACGTCTCTTGCCTTACAAGATCTGAAAGACTTATTATTTTTATAAGACCAAAGCATGATATTTATATGAAAAAATTAAAATTGAAAATTTCATATCTAAATCAGAGAAAATCAAAATCAATCTTTTCAAATCTATTTATCTCAAAGATCACAACTATTTGGATAATTTTATTAAAGGAAAATTTATGTAAAAAAAGGTATAAAATAAAAGAAAATAGTTTGGGAAAATGGGTCATTTTGATCTTGACATGACATGAAAAAAGTTAAAATCATGAAATCATTTGAGCAATTGACCATACATATCTTCTGAACTTTCATCTCGTCTTTTTCAACAATTAATGTTAGAGCAGTGATATTTGTACAAAAAATTTTTATTATTTTTTATTGTTTTTGAAAAAAAAATATATATTCCATATTAGATGTTATTTTAAAATTTTAAAACAGAATCAATTATTTTATAAATTCTTAGAAACTCTTAATATTTATTCATCTAATTTTTATATCTCTTTTATCACATTTTTTATTGGTCAACCACATTCATTCTTTTTCAAAGGGTAATACTATCTTTTATGATTATTATTTTTTTCAAGACTATTAAATTATTTTCTTAATACAAGTATCATTTTCTTAAATGATAAATAAAAAAAATAAAGGAAGTAGTAAGTAACACAACAATCTCATAAATGACATTTTTTAATTACTTTTAAGGACATTTTTCTTCTCTCGTTTTTCTTGATAGCAATAAACAAATTTAATATATATATATATATATATATATATGTGTGTGTATTGTTTCTATATTTTCTTTTTCTATTAAAGTATAATTTCGCTAATGCTGAGTGGTCCAAGTCCAAATGCATTATATAACTCAACGAGGGCATTTCATGGCCAAAGAAATTATTACATAAACTTAAAATATCTAAGTTAGATACATTATGCTAATTATATTATTAATTAATAAATAACTATTATAGTAAATTAATCATTAATTACCACAATCTACTATAATTAGCAATAGGGTAAAATGCAAATTACTCCTTTCCAACTATATGGTTTGTGCAATAAAACTTCTTGTGGTTTAAAAGTCACCAATCCAACTATTTGCACTTTTAGAAACATGTAGAAAACACCTTCTGTTAACTTTCATCCAAAAACTAATGGAAATTAAAAAAAAAAAAAAAAGACACCACCTTCAAATAAAAACTCAGAAAAATGTACCCCAGACCCAGAGACGAATCCAAGGAGGGGCAAGCATGGGATTCGGTCCCCTTTTTCATTAATTTCTTTTAAATAATAATAATTAAATTAAATTTATTAAAAATAAAAAAATAATTATATTAATTTTTTATAAAATTAATACTTATTATATTGACACTCTTATTTAAAAATTATACACATATATATCTGATTTTATATATTGTTATTGCACTTTAACATCTTTTTTTTGTTTACAAAATTATATATACCTCTCCTACTATATGTATAAATATTATACAAAATTCTATTGAAAATATAAAACAAGAAAAGTATGAGTAATTTCTCAAACGAAAAGAGTGTCAATATTATAAGTCTAAACTCAAGAGAGGTCAATATAATTATATTAAAGATAAAAATGATGCAATTAAAAGAGTTTATATTTGATATGTATTTGACATGTGATTCATAATTATTTTATTTATATTGATATTACAATTTGAACTTATCTTTCTATTAATTTTTAATCTTTATATAATAAATCTATTAGTTCCTCTCACTTTTAGCTTTACTCTCTTCTTTTTTTTTAAATCTATATGTATATAAAAACTTAATTTTACTTATAAATCATGATGTGAATGATAAATACTATTGTGATGCATTTAATATCTAATATAAATATTATTTTTTTATTTTTTTTTTACTTTATTCATGAATTTTCTTATATAATGAAAGAAAAATACTCTTCTAAAGTGAATAAATAAGAGTATATTTATATTTAATTAAAAATAATACATTTTGATCTTAATCTACTAAATAATTTAAGGGTTAATATATCATTATTTGTTAACTTTAATTTTTTTTCCTATATTTAATAATACAATTCATGATTTTCGACTCTTTAGCTGAATATTTTTTAGATTCATTCCTGCCCAAACCCTTTAAGCTCATCCTTGAACCCAGAAACACATCTTCATTCTCGAATGAAACCCACACTAAAAAATTACATAATTAAACCAAACAACACAAATATAACAGAAGGGATTTTCTACACGTTTTTGAAAGTGTAAGTAGTCGTATTGGTGATTTTTAAATCACAAGGGTTTTTTTTTTTTTGCACAACCCCTATAGTTAGAGGGGGTAATTTGCATTTTGTCCATAATAATATGAATGACCTAATATACTCGACTTGAGTGCTTTAAGTTTATATAAGAATTTTTGTCATAGCCAATCATAAACCATGTTTTTTTTGTGCTAATCGAAAACCATGTGTTTTTGTGAATAATTGGAAACCTTGTTTAATACTCCCTCCACCTACTTCTATTTGTTCATTTAAAAATATTATTTTGTTCAAAATTATCTGTTCATTTAAAATCATTTAAAAAACCAATAAGTCATTAATCGTTTTTCTAACTTTATTCTTGGTATTAATAAGTGAGAGAAAATATTAATAGAGTAATAATAATATTTTGATAATTTCAATAAAAGGTAATTCAAACAATTAAATTAATTTTGGTTATAATCAATAATTTTTAATAACTTTCTCAATTTTTGTGTAACAACCTTAACTGACGGATAAAAATGATCGAAAAAATAACATGTCACTGACTTGAATGGGACAGAGAAAGCTAATAAAAAGCAAGGCCAACCTCATCAATGGAGTGGGGTTATCGACCCAATTATGATTAATTTAGAAATTATTTATTAAACTGAGGTGGTTTGAAATTGTTTTTGAATAATTTTAAATTTTCATAATAATTCTTTTAATTATTAAATAAAGAAAATATTGAATATTTTTTTATGTTTTTAAGATATTAAATATATTTATTTTTTATGTAATATTTTTTTATTAAATATTAAGAGAATTATAATGAAAATATTTTATGAGAATATAACAGAATTCATTATTTTTCACCTTTTTGAGGACATGGCACTAAATAAAAATTGGAGTGTTGTCAGCATGGATAAAACAATCCTAAATATGAAAAAGCTTCAATATCATGTAAAAAAAAAAAGGAAAGAGTTTCAAAATCATCCCATTTTGAATAATTTTCAAATTTACCTTAATTTGGTCTATTACCCCCAATGAAGTCAGCATATGAATGCAAACGGCAAACCACAACTTTGAAAGAACCTTTGGATGGAATGTAAAAAAATGAAATAATATGAAATTAAATCTTGTATTTAGAATAATATGAAATAATTTACTTTTTAAAATTTTATAAATTTCATTTATTTTGATTAAAAACTCTATCAAATACGATACGATTGGTTTGAATTCAATTTTATTTTTAATGAGTTCTAAACATATAATTTTTAAATCAAATTAAATTAAATTAAATTATTTTAAATTTTAATTTATTCCAGACACAGATTTTTTTAAAGAGTTATAGTTAAGAGGCTGCAGCGCGAACGGATGCCCGGATGGCATTTTTCCATTACAAAATCAATATATATATCTATCTATCATGATATAACCGACCATCTCGGATTCTCACTTTCAGCCAGGCAGAATCCAGGTTCTTACCAGCCAGGCTGTATTTCATTTTTCTTTTTGAAACAGGTCGCAGTCCTCTAAACATAAGAATACAGAGATGATTCGCCCCACCATGAATAGAGAAGATTCTTCGTTTCTTACGCTCGTGGTACATGAAGATTAAGACAAGACATAACCATATGACAAAATAATCTATCTTGCGGCAAACATAAGAATACAGAGATGATTCGCCCCACCATGAATAGAGAAGATTCTTAGTTTCTTACGCTCGTGGTACATGAAGATTAAGACAAGACATAACCATATGACAAAATAATCTATCTTGCGGCAAACATATAGGATTATCACTAACAAAATAAATGCTCCTGCTCCTAAAGTGATGACCATTGATTTATATATTTTAATTATTAATGACTCATATTAAAGATTTGTAATCTGTATAACAAGTTGACTTTATCATAACGTCTTTCTTTAAAAATTAGATTTGTCATGAAATAACTTATCTAAATCTATTCCAAAAGCATTTCAAAATATTTTTGTTTTGAAATATTTTAATGTGTCGTTTAACATGTCGGAGGGTGAGGTGCCAACAGGTGGTATCTTCCGAAATGCAAGTGGCAGTAATGGACTTGTTGTAGGTGAACTTGTTCGAGGAAGGGAGTTTTTAGAGGCGCTGCGCTGCCACGTCGGTGAAGTTTATGGTGAACTTGGTGTACTCGACAAGGATTATGGTGCCGCGCTCCAACACCGCGAGATCAATGATTATTATCTCATCACCGGAACCGCCACAATCGCAACAATGCCAACACCGCGAGATTGATTGATTCAGAGAATGTAGAGAGAGAATAATAACAAAATTCGAGTCCATAGAATCCACACAATAGGACCCATATGTTAGGTGCTTTTGAACTGTGAAATTGGTGGAGTTGTGAAAGTGGAGCTGAGAGGAGTAGGAGCACCATCTCCTTCGTGCCACCGTTGAAACCCACGACACGATCATGACAACACTGTCGCGATCTCTATGTTTTTGCCGCAACAAGATCTTGAACGACCCCGACCTCTAGATTTAAGGATCTCTCTTAGAAAAGCCTCACTCTCACTCTCTCGATGTCTTTCTTCCAGATGTTCATGAACTTGGCTAGATACCAGTCCTTTGAAAACTTCACACCAAGTGAATCTCTTGATCTCAACCACTCTCGATCTCTCGTCGAACTAGCATCAAGGATAGCATTGAAGAGAGAGAATAATAACAAATTTAGGATCAATTTTATATTTACACAAAATTTACATTTAAAAAAAACATATATTAAGTCAAAAGTTTTTATCTGCTATGATGAGTAAATTCGATGGAGCAATAATGCTCAAAAACTTTTTAGGTGCATTGTACACGTCTCCTAAAATTGAACTATCAAAGTCTGTTTTTCAGTATTTATATTGCCTATAAGTAAAATTACTTTTGGTGAACAAACTTCACAGTCTACACAATCTACATTATTAGAATTCATTTTGGACAATTCTTGACATGTTTGGCGATATATTTTGTTCAGAATTAAATTTGCCTCCTCAAATGTCTTGAACATCTATTCAGCTGCATCAATGTTGGGAAAATATGAATATTTTCACTAATTAGATATAATTTTGTATCCTCTTATATCGTATCTTTAAGGATATATATTTTAAAATATACTTTGAAGTCTTTTGACAATTAAATCATTACATCTAGACACTGATCTATTTACGTGATTAATTATAATTAAGATTATGATTGATCACGATTGATTTTAAGAATGATTATAATTGATTTAGTACAAAATTAGATTGATTTAATACATAATTATATTTTATTATTTTCTTTTTCTGTACAACAACCTTCTTGTATAAATAGATGATAACTCTTCTGTATTCATTCATTTAGAAATATACACATTTATCAATATTTGTCTCTATATTTCTACTTCTAACTTGGTATCAAAGAGTCTAGGATCTCAATCCAATCATAGATTCCAAATTCCAAACTCCAAACTTTAGACTCAAGACTCGTCTTAGATTCCAGACTCCGTTTCAGATATCGTTCTAGACTTCTATTCATATACTGTTCCAAACTCTTCCTAAGGTTTTCTTGTAAGTTCTTTCCATTTTTTTTTAGGTTCTTTTCTGTCAATTCAGCTTCAAAAGTTTAGTTTTTTTTTTGTGTTCTTCCTTGGTATAATGGAGAAACCAGACATTGCTGAGACTCCTTCAGTTGTGCACACTGCCCCCAGATGTTGCAGATATTGCAAAGAACTAGGACACTTGATTGAGAATTATCCCACATGTTCTCAAATGTCTAATCAGAATAGGTTTTCAACCTTGTCCCAGTTCTTCTAAGTCTAAACTTGTTGCTACTGTTGCTAATGGATCCCCAGATTCTTCAGCTACATCTCAAACTACCTTTTCTATTAATGATCTTGTGTCCCTTCTTAAGCGTCTACTATCCAATTTTGGTAATATCTATTCTGCTTTATCAACCACACTAGGTAATACTAAATGGTACTTTGACTCTGTTTGCTGTAACCATATGACGTCCACATCTCAATTTTTTTCATCCCTATTTGTTAATGACATTACATATTCTATACATACAACCGATGGATCTCTTATGAATGTTAGTCATAAGGGTTCTGTCTTTCTGTCCATTCTTAGCTTACCCGATGCATATCTCATTCTTTCTTCTTCTAGTTGTCGTGTGCAAGATCTACGGATAAGACAAGTCATAGAGACTGGATGTAAAGTTAGAAGGCTGTTTGAGCTCACCAACTTTCATGTTTCTCTTGCCTCAAATCTTTATGTAGCATCCACCTCATCCCCCTTGGAGTCTGAAATCTAATACGAAGTCTGGATATAAATTGCACTCAAAAGATTGAGGCGGGCAATGTGGGACTCTTAACACCCCCTCCACAGATGTTTAGACGGAATAGACAAGCCTAGCAAAAAAGGCGGGAGAAACCTATCAAAATAGGCAACGAAAATGAGATCTTGACTCTGATACTATGTGAGATTCTAACCTAAAACTAATTGACATTAAGTGGAGTTATCTAACAAATATATAAACTGCACCCGAAAGATTGAGGTAGACGATGTGAGACTCTTAACAAGAACAATAAAAATAATTCATCAAAATTTTAAACTAAAAATATCTCTAATTTACAGGAGACAAGATAGAGTTTGGATTTGGACTTGGGTTAGTGGTGCTTATTTATGTACCATGGTACATTTTTTCTCAATGTTTGCATTATCCTACCCTAAACATACATTATTAATCAATTTTCAAAGTGAATTAACTATTTATTTATATATTATTAATTACAAATTCATTATCTATCTATCTGATTTAATCACTTAAAAAAATAATGCAATTAATCATTTCCATTTCAATTAACTACTTTATGTCACATTAGTATTAAAATAAAAACGCTTATTGTACATCTCAAAGAAAAATATCACCTTATATATGGAGGTATGAGTCAAAATTAAAATATAAATATATAAAAAATAAAGTAAAACAATCTATAATTAAATGATAAAAATTATATAAATATAAAGTGATGTGTTTAAATATATATGATGTATTCAAAATAAAACTTGTTAGGAATAATTTAGTACCTTTTTTAATTAAGAATTTTGTTAATGGTACTTGTTAATAAAATTAAATTAAAAATTTTAAATAAAAAAAGAAAACTTTCTAAATTTTTATTGTATTAAATATTTTATTTTTATTTAAAGTTTTTTTTTAATTTTTTAATAAGTATTTTCAGTACACTTATTAATAAAACTATTTAATTATTATAGGCCTCCATTTTCTTGCTCGTGGCATTCTATACATCAATGAATTCTTCCATACAGATGTCCTGATACATTCATTAAAATTCTCGTACTCGTGCTATTTTATTCGAAACCTTTATCTCGAGCTAACAATATGTGCACATTTCATTTTCCAATAGAATGACATGATTGCTCCAACCTGTTTGTTTGGGATTTATTGACACCGCACACAGTGGTAGAACGTGGCTGAAAAGTCTTGGGGCCAAGTGATGAGTGGTAGAAACAGAGGGAGAGAAATTAAATATTTTTGTGTATTTTGAATTATATTTAAAGTATAAAAAAATTTCTTATTTAAAGAAAAAAATGGGTTATATAAGAAATAAAATAAATATAATTAAAATAATATCATGCTAACTACATATAAATTAAATCAATCAGATATCCTAATAGATACTAACACACTAATATTACCCCTCAAACTCAAGAGTGGTGTGTAGAAAGATGATTTAACTGAACCACCAATTTGAGCTTGGAAATAGAATAGAGAATAGTGTCTAAATCATCGTACTAAGATGATGAACTTTGGTGAACGAAATAAGAGTATTACCAAGAGAGACAAGAACACCAGACCGTCAGATCAAGATTTTCATCAAAATAAGAAGATCGATATGAGTCGGTAGAAAAATAAAGTCGGTCTCCTTCACATAACGAAGAAAACACCAAACGAAAAAAAATGGTGTTAACAACCAACTAAAGTAAGGTTATCAAGTACTATCCAATGAATCAATTTAATGTGTGACTTCGGTAGAGATAAGATTCAAAGTTTAGCTTGACATGAAAAGATCATCATTCAAGACCTGAAAGTAATCGAGAGGTTCTTTCATATCAAAATCTTGAAAGAACCTGACACATTATTATAACAATAAAGACATCTATTAGTTTTGCGAGTAAATAGAGCAGGTAACGCCCTTTTTAGAGAAATCTAAATCAACAACGATTAAGACCTTCATTTTAATTAATTGATGTTTAACCAACGTATATAATAATAATGATACTACTGAGTGCGGATAAAAGTAACGAATAAAACTCAAAAGCGGTGTACAAGAATAGAATTTAATACAACTGTTTCATATTCTATCTTATACGGTTTTGAAACGAGCATCGTGCCCTCAAAACAAAAAAAACACCTAGCCTAGAGTCATCGACCCTCAAATAAAAAAAAGTTTCTCGCTTTCCTGCCACGAAATAAAGTAAGAGTATCAACATGGACCCTCAAATAAAAAGCAATGATGGTCATCAGAGGACCTCATCGTTGATCTTCCTCATCCGAGGACTCATCCATAGGAACCACAGATGCACGGGACGGCCCGAGCGGTGGAGTCGAAAGAATCCTCCCGCGGGGTGTAATAACGGGGACCCCACATAAGAGAGATCGTCGCACAAAGTCAATCCCGTGCAGGCCGAAGCCCAGGGAGGCAGGTGGTGATCGGCGATCAGTGGGATATCCACCCAAATTAACATCAAAATAAGCTCGGAAGATCAAGGAGGAGTCAGTAGAAAAATAAAGTCCATAAAACAAGGTCTCCTTCACATAACGGTCCGGATCAATACCAACTACCCATTGTGGAGGACCCGCACCCCGACGCCCCAAGAAACACTTGTCTACTCGCACCCGCACTAACAAAATCCACAAGGACATCACAATGCATAAGATACTATGATGCTCATGTATGATCCACAATCTCATACAAATTCATAATATACCATATTTGATCAAGAGAGTGCAATAAGCAATTTTGCATCCAAAAAGAACCCAATATGCAATATCAATTTATAATTCAAGGAACATAATTTAGGTCCATTATGGATTTCTAAAATCTCTAAGTCTTATGAAAATTATCTCATTGGTTCATTAAGGTTTATGAAATCTTTAAGCATTCGTTGAATTGACTAACTAAATGAATAACAAATGAAATATCCAAATTGTGTAACAATTCATCATAAAATTTATCGTTGCAAGTGAATAATATAAATCAAGCTGCCAACTAACTTCCGATAGAGTGTAAGGTTATCAAGTACTATACCATCCAGAGGTGTGAATCTCACATTAAGATCTAGATGAGTTAATTCGATGTGACTATCGGTGAGACCAGACATCCCGTGTTATGGTTCGAAAGACAGAATTTTCACAAGCAGCATGGACATCCCACAAAATGTTTTCAAATAATCGAGAGATAAGATTCAAGGCATATTTAGCTTGACACAGGAAAAGATCATCGGCAGAGAAAAGGACTTCAAGACCTAGAAAGTAACTGAGAGGTCCAAGATCTTTCATATCAAAATGCCCAAAAACAGACTCAAGAATCCATAGTCCAAGGTTCCAGAAAACATCGCGTTTTCAAGCTCAATAATACCAAAAAATTGCAAATATTAAAAACAATCAAAGTATTATCACCAATGAAAAATCAATCATTCAAAGAGGTTGAGGAGGATTAATCTTCCTCTTACCAAGTAGAAACAACATAATAGTACATCTATTAGTTTTGCGAGTAAATAGAGCAGAATCATGAGCATTGGAGAAAAAAATCAAACTGACTGATAGTGTTGTGAAACTAGGAAAACTAGGCTTGAGGTGCTTGTTTGAGGCCATATAAAGCCTTTTGAAGATGAAAAACCTTATTTGGTGGACAAGTGTACTCAAGAGGTGGATACATATAAACTTCTTCGTCCAAATCACCATTAAGAAAGATATTCTTTACATCTATTTGATTAAGAGTCCATTTTTGAGTGGCTGTAATACTAAGGAGAGCAACAAGTGCAAATTTCTCCTCATAATCAATGTCATATTCTTGATTGAAATCGCTGGCAACCAAACGAGCCTTATAGCTCTCAATGGAGCCATCAGAACGAGTCTTGATCTTGAACACTCATTTACATCCCACAAGTGCCTATCTTCTTGCATAACATACTGCCAATGAGGATTTGTGGAGGCTTCTTGATAGGACTGAAGTTCATGTAAGTAAAGAATGGTAGAATAACAGTGATAATCACGAAGATATGTAGGTTGAGTCCTTACCCTAGTTGGATACTCAGAAGGAAGAGGGGGTGCGACGATAGGTGCAGGATCTATGTCTGGAACGACGTCATCAAGAGTGGTTGGAACATTGGAAGTGATTGGAAGCTCACTTGAGGACCCTGCAACAGAATCACTAAGAAAGATATCAATAGAGGGGTTAGTGAAAAGAGGAGTTGAAGTGGAAGAGATTGACTGAAACTGGGAGAGTGAGGAGAACATGGTGTCTTCCCAGAAGACTACATGATAAGAAATACAAATGCGTTGAGTGTAACATCCTCTTTTAACATGTTAGGCTAGTTTATGACTACAAAGGTAGTATAATACTTGCTTGACATGTCTACTTAATTTTGTGATAATCTGAGTTGATTTAAGCACTTTGCTACAACACAGAATGTAAAAAGTAGCTTAAAATAACTTAGAAAATGGCATAAATGGCCTAGTTGAGGGAAGTAAATAAAAAGAATTTATTTTTAGGTCACAAATAAGTGAAAGAGGGTGTAGTAAAATTTTGAGAGCAAACTGAGTTGATTTGATATTTTTAAGCATACTAAGGGTGTGCCTTAATGCCGAATTGACCCGCAGCAGATATTAAAATATAGAATAATGGTGAAACAATAATTTAAATGAATCCTAGATTTATTTCAAAGTTGTTGGAAGTTAGGAAACTTGAATTGATATAATTTAAGTGATCTTAATATGTATGAAGTTTCTAGTATAAGTTTAAGTTGTTTGACCTCATCTTTATCTTTGACTTTAACTCACCTTCTCTCACACGTTTCTATTGCCAAACACAGAAACAGAAAACAAAATAAAAGAAGAGAAAATGTAAGAGAAAAGGGAAGAGGAAGAGAGGAAGACAAAAGGCAATCCAAGAATTGAAGACTATCATTCAAGACCTTGAGGTAGGGGAGTTCCTTCTGAAACTAATTTTTCTCTCCATCTCTTGTGGCTTTTCATGTATGAATGGTTTGGGAAAATAGGTTTGAAAAGTAAAAGTTTATTTTCCTAGCTTGATGCTTGTTTTCAATGTTTGAAGTCTGATATTTCAATTCATTGAAATCAAGATGATTGAGCTTATGCTTTATTAAAGCTAGGAAGTTGTTTGAGTTGAAACTTAGTTTTAGAGTAAGAGAACATATGATTTTTATCATTGACTCAAGATTAAGTGAATCATTAAGTTGTATGAGTCCTATAACATTTTTAAAGGTGTTTAAGGATCATTTTGTGATTGAAGACCCTATGGAATGATTAAGATTGATGGATCTCGAGTGCTATTCTGCAGAATTATGAAGAACCTAGATTTTTTAGGGAGAGCCGCGACACATTTCACGGAGAGTCGCGACACTCCAATCTCTGCCTGCGCATGGATTTTCAGCTGAGAGCAGAGAGCTGTGGCATAACCTGTTATGCCACGGCACAAAAGAGTTGGAGTCGCGGCACTTTCTGGGAAAATTCTTCTCATACCTTGTTAGATCCTCCCTAAGGTAGTCTTGCAATGCTTGAAGTCCTAGTTGCTACCTTATAGGTTGGGGGTAAGCTTGTATGATTTGTGAATAATGTTTTGCTCCCTTATGCAATAAGGTTTAACCATAGAGAAATGGATCCCTTGCACAATAACGTTGAACCAAAGAGAAATAGATCTCTTATGCAATAAGGTTGAACCATAGTATACAAGTGAAAATGATATTTTACATTTGTGTAGTCATTTATTTAATATCGATAGCAAGCTTATGAGTTTATAGTTTATAAATGTACCTATGTATATATTTATATTAGTGCCATGAGGTGTATATTATTACTGAAAATTTTTATGTTCTCACCCCGTTTATGTTTCATAGTTAAGCAGGACAAGACCCTCTCGTGGGTATAAAGAAGAAGAAAAAGAGAAAGAAGAAAAAGTTCTAAGAATAAATAGTTTAGTTTTATATTTTTGGTTTCAACTCTTGTAAAGTTTGTTACTTTGAATTGTATTTTGTTGTTATATTGCATTTTGCCTATGAGGCTTTTGATGTAAATATGTATGACTTTTGTCTAAAATGGCTTTCCATATACATTTTTATGAATGATATGGATCCTTTTGTTGAATAGTTAGTGGTAGCATAGCTAATACTACTTATCTTTGTATGTGATGAATATATCAAGATAATTATATTATGGTGTTACATTATAGTACCAGAGTCATTCATCCTGTTAAGTCGGGGTATGGACTGGCTACATTTATGCAAGTTTAGAGTTTTTCCACTATGTGTTGTGCATTTTTTGTCTCTTTAGTGAGATGTTTGCATGACTTGCCTCTTGTTGAATGTTAATAACTATTGTTACACTATTGCATTATATTGAGATTAACCACTCAATATTTAATGTTGTACGTGTACATAACACTATGGTTTCTTCGAGGCGCACCAGAGGGAATGAGAATTCTTCTAGTGAGGGGCTGAGCATGGCCGAAGCAGTAATGGCTATGGCCAAGGCTATGCAAAAGCAAACAAATAGGATATTGGAGAGGTTACAAGCCAATCAACTCAACAACCAGAGCATCAACAGTACCCCCTCTAGTGATGAGGTGCAGGAGGGAAAAATCAGAATTTCCGAGACTTAGCAGAGTTTAGAAGGTTGAATCCTCCAATGTTTAAAGGCGAATACAACTCGGTAAAATCCGATGAGTGGCTAACCGAAATGGAGAAGATTTACGAAGCCATGCAATGTTTTTATAAACAAAGAGTCTCATTTGCTTCTTTTATGTTTAGTGGGGAAGCAGAGCATTGGTGGAGGAATGCTAGAAGGTTGTTAGAAGCTACAGTGACACAGATTACTGGGAAGTGTTCAGAAACATTTTCTTAGAGAAGTACTACCCAAAGTCAATGCAAGAAGAAAAGGAAATTGAGTTCTTGAAGCTCAAGCAAGGAAGCATGATCGTGGGTGAGTATAAGGCAAAGTTTGACGAGTTGTCAAAGTTCTCACCTCAGCATAGGCTTAACCCGGATGAGAACTCTATGTGTGTTAATTTCGAATCTTGATTGAGAGAAGACATAAAAAGAATTAGACAACCATTAGAGATTAGGGATTTCCCTTTTCTAGTAAACAAGTGTAGAATAGTAGAAATGGGTTGTCTTCATTTCCAACTGAAGCAGAAAACAGAAGGCTCCCTTAAGAGGAAAAAGTTTGATGAAAAGAAAAGTACTCCTAAATCTGGCTATCCACAAGATAAGGCTAAACAATTTCAAGGAGGATCAGAGGGACCAAAATGTCCCAAGTATGGGAGATTCCATGGAAACAGTCCTTGCTTGGTAGGGCAAGCAGTTTGTTATACATGTGGTCAGCTGGGACATATGTCTAAGGAGTGCCTAAAAAAGCAGAAAGCAGTGTTCACCCTAAGACCGCAAGCTCCAGGACGAGTTTATACTCTAAGCGGCAATGAGGTGACTCAGTCTATGGATCTGATCCAAGGTAAATGCATAATCACTTGTAAACTGTTTTATATGATTCAGGAGCATCTCACTCCTTTATTTCTTATGATTGTGTAAAGATGCTAGGTTTACCTATGACAAACCTTCCTTATGACCTAGTTGTTTCCACTCCTGCCAGCAAATTTGTTACAACTTCTAAAGTTTTCCTAGATTGTTGTATCAAGATAGAAGATAGGATTTTCTTTGTGAATCTTATCTATTTACCTTTGGTAAATATTGATGTTATTCTTGGCATGGATTAGATGTCCTCCATTCATGTGGTTTTAAATTGTGTAGATAAAATCCTTGCCTTTATGTAAGATATGTCTACCAAAGTTACCCCTTCTGAGTCAGTGTTTCTCAATGCAAACCAAGTACATCACTGTTTAAAGGAGGGAGCTCAATGGTATGTTCTTTTTTTCTCTCTAACTACAGAGGTTGAGCAGAGTTTGGAAAATATACCCATAGTAAGAGAGTATTCAGAAGTGGTCCCAAAGGATATAGTTGAGTTGCCACCCAAAAGAGAGATAAAGTTTACTATAGATTTAGTATCTGGCACGGGACATATTTCTATAGCACCCTATAAGATGGCACCTATAAAACTAGCTGAGCTCAAAAAGAAAATAAAGGAATTGTTAGAGAAATAATTCATCAGACCGAGTGTTTTTCCTTGGAGAGCACTTGTTTTGCTAGTGAAGAAGAAAGATGGTACCATGAGGCTTTGTGTACATTACAGGCAGTTGGACAAAGTAACCATCAAGAACAAGTATCCATTGCCTAGGATAGATGATCTAATGGATTAATTGAGAGGAGCATCAGTGTTCTCAAACATTGACCTTATATCAGGATATCACCAAATAAGGGTTAGGAAAGAAGATATCCCTAAGACCACTTTCAGAACTAGGTATGAGCATTATGAATATCTCGTGACGTCCTTTGGGTTAACAAATGCACTAGCTGTATTCAAGGATTACATAAATAGGATTTTAGACCCTACCTAGACAAGTTTGTAGTAGTATTCATAAATGATATCATAATCTATTCTAAGACAATGGAAGAGCATAAGTTGCATCTTCGAGTAGTTTTAGAGATCCTCAAGGAAAAGAAGTTGTATGTCAAACTTTTAAAGTGTGAATTATGGCTTTCAAAAGTTCAGTTTCTAGGGTATATGATTTCTAAAGAAGGAATTTTAGTAGACCCCAGTAAGATTGAAGCAGTATTGCAGTGGGAAAAACCCACCACTGTGACCAAAATAAGATGTTTCATGGGCTTGGATGGATATTATAGGAGATTTGTAACACTCCCCTTAACCTAATAATCCTAATTAGGGTTGTAGAAGCTCAGTATAGCTAGTAAGAATTATCTGTTGATTCAGATAATTTTCTGAACTAGTTTGGGCATAATTCTCTAATACTGAATGCAAGAGAATAATTAAAGTATCTGATGAATTAGTTGATATAATGGAAATAAATATGAAAAATTTATTTCCTAGCTAAGAACCATTAATAGGATTTGTAGAAAATTTTGGAGTAACAACAGAGCAAGTTTGGTATTTTTAAGGATACTGATGATAAATTAATGGAACAATTAAGTATCTTAGAAAATTACGAAGTTTCATACAAATGACAAGTAAAATATGGAGAATATGTTGGTATAAAATTCCAACTAAGATAAGTATCAGTAAGCATAATTACTGAATCCGCGATTTAATTTAACTTAAGATCAAATAATAAAGCTTAATTGATAAATAGCGGAATAAGGAGAATTGTGAAAAAAATAAATCTAAGGACTAAGTTGAATCCTAAAATTTTTCCTAATACCTATGGTAACTTGAAATCTTGGTATTGGAAAATTAAAGAATGCTTAACATATACAAAAGTTCCAACATTAAATTTTAAGTCACAAATAAGTGTTGTCG